>JBBDGP010002467.1:70000-670000 GCA_037952835.1 Lithobates septentrionalis | reverse complement strand
TTTGCGCTATAAATAAAGACTGACAATTTTGAAAAAAAAACCACAATATGTTATACTTTTTGCTATCCCCAATTTAAAAAAAAAATCAAATGTTTTCTTCAGTTTGGGCCAACATGTATTCTTCTACATATTTTTGGTAATAAAAATCACAATAAGCATATATTGATTGGTTTGCGCAAAAGTTATAGCGTCTACAAAATAGTGGATAGATTTATGGCATTTTTATTATTATTATTTTTTTTTTACTAGTAATGGCGGTGATCTGCGTTTTTTTTTTTTTTTTATATCGGGACTGCGACATTATGACAGACAGATCGGACACTTTTGACACATTTTTGTGTCCACTGATTACTGTGTAAATGTCACTGGCAGGGAACGGGGTTAACAGTAGGAGGTGATCAAGGGGTTAACTGTGTTATCTAGGGAGTGATTCTAACACTGGGGAGATGGGACTGCCTGGGTGAGGAGACTGATCACTGTTCATACTTAGTATGAACAACAGATCGCTCTCCTCACCCCCGACAGCACGAAGATCTGTCTGTGTACATTGACAGATCTCCGTTCTGTCTCTGTGTGGAGCGATCATGGGTGCCCGGCGGCACGCGCATCGGCTCCGGAGTTGCGCCACCCCTAGTGGTCAAAAGGCGAACCGACGTACAGTTACATTGGTTCGCCCAGGGGAGCCAACCTGCCACAGTGTAACTGCGGCGGCTGGTCGGGAAGAGGTTAATAAGGCAACATTCAGGTGGCTGTTTAGCACACCCTGCAATTTCCATTGGCAAGAATCTGCAAATCTCTGCATGTGAAATAACAGGTGTGTGTGAGTAGCCAGTGATTAATTTTGGTGGTCATAGCTGTATGCACAAAGAATGTAGCCAGCATAAATTTTCCATTGCAGCTTAACCACTTCCTGCCCAGCCTATTGTGAAATGACGGCTGGACAGGACCTTTGTCGTTCCTTGTGTGTGTGCCATACGGACCACGCTGTGACGCGATCTCTCTGGCTTTGATTCATGCCATTTATTGTGTACAATTTTGTTGCTAGCTGTGATTGGTCACAGTGATCACATGGTACAGACAGGGCCAATCACAGTCCATCTGTACCATGTGATTAGCTGTGGCCAATCACATTGAATTACAACAATAGGCACAAAATGAATCAATTAGGATTGCAACTAACGATCATTTTCATAATCGATAAGTTGCCCGATTATTTTGATTAATCGGATAATAACCTTAACAAAAGTATGGTGTATAATTTAGTTAGTATGTAAAGTTTAAAATAAAAGGCAATTTATTCTTAAATATCTCTATGCAGTGGTAAATATTAATAACCAACTACATATATGGTTAGAGAGCAAAAGCTTGAATCCACTATGAGAATACCAGACAGAAGAGATATACTGTATATACTATTAGAGGTTGAATCTGGTAAATATGATCAGACTCCGAGATCAAATTTTTTATTTAAAGAAAAAAAGGGACAGTTTTGCAGATTTTCAGACAGAAAATCTCCCTTGTCATAGGCAGGTGGCTTGATAAAAGCACCCTGTGTCTGCTGTCACTTATGCTGGCCATGCAAAAACAATGTCTTCCTTAAAAAAAAAATCATTTTAAGAGCCTTTGTTCTATTTTCTAATTGTTAGTGGTGTCAAATTGACGTTCGTTTTCTACCACAGTGATGGGAAAATTTGAAGGAGCAGAATAGAAAACTTCTTGGTGAAAGGAATTTTCTGTGTATGTGGTTTTTGTTCAGAAATTACATTCATATTAAAACTGAATGTTAAAAGCAAGGGAAATTTTCAAACGACATTCATTCAGCAAATGTACAAAGATTTGTACAATGTACAAAAGATTTTTCGTATGAACATTCTCATCCGAAAATCGATACGTGTTTGGTCAGCATAAGGCTTGGTTCAAACCTATGCAGTTTGCTTTTGATCTGTTTCTGCAGTGCTTTTTGCTGTGCGTTTTTGCACGTGTGATTTTGCTGCGATTTGCGTTTTGCATTGTTGCCAGTTTGTTGTAGCAGATTAAAAAACGCAAATCGTGGCAACAACGTACTACTTGCTTTTCTGCAGCTTCTCCATTGAAGCAAAAAGGCAAAAAAAGCACAGTTTTGCGTGTAAAAGTCCCTGACCTTTTCCAAATACGCAACAGCCGAAAAAAATAATAATAAAAAAAAATATGTGTGTGTGTATATATGTATGTGTGTGTATATGTATATAAATAAATACACCCAGAATTTTAACTAGGAGTCAGACAATCTATATGAAGGGTGGTTTTAGTACTAAAAGTGTTTAACTCCTTTCCGACCAGCCGCTGCAGTTGTACAGCGGCAGGCTGGCTCCCCTGGGTGAACCGACATAGCTGTACCTCGGTTCAACTTTTGACCACTAGGGGGCACACACCCGCAACTCCAGAGCCAATGCGTGTGACTGGTGATCGCAATTGCTCCACACAGAGACAGAACTGAGATCTGTCAATGTTAACAGACAGATCTCCGTGTTGTCAGGGGTGAGGAGAGTGATCTGTTATTTATACTAAGTATGCACAACAATCACTCTCCTCATCCAGGCAGTCCCACCCCCCCCACAGTTAGAATCACTCCCTAGGTAACCCAGTTAACCCCTTGATCGCCCCCTACTGTTAACCCCTTCCCTGCCAGTAATCTGTGCATTTTTATAGCACTAATCGCTGTATAAATGCCAAAAGTATAAACGTGTCAAAAGTGTCCGATCTGTTCGCCATAAAGTTGCAGTCCCGATAAAAATCGCTCATCGCTGCCATTACTAGTAAAAAAAAAATAATAAAAATGCCATAAATCTTTCCCCTTTTTTGTAAACATTATAACTTTTGCGCAAACCAATCAATATACGCTTATTTATTACCAAAAATATGTAGAAGAATACATACCGGCCTGAACTGAGGAAAAAATGTTCTTTTTTTTTTTTTTTTTTTTTTTTTTTTTTAAATTGGGGATATTTAGAATAGCAAAAACTACAAAATATTGTGTTTTCAAAATTGTCGGTCTTTTTTTGTTTATAGCGCACAAAATAAAAACCAAATCTTCCGGGGCTGAAGTGGTTAAAGTAATTTTTCTTTTTTTTTTTAAACAAACGTTATACTTACTAGATATGTGCACACTGAAATATATTGTTTCAGAATTTCGTTTTCGTCTGAAAAATACATTTATTTAGTTACTCACGAAATTCCTTTTTTATTTATTTTGTTTCGTTAACCACTTGCCGACCGCCTAACGCAGATATACTGCGGCAGAATGGCACGGGCAGGCAAAATCACGTACCTGGTACGTGATTGCCTTCCCGCGGGCAGGGAGTCCGATCGGAGCCCCCCCCCCCCCCCCCCCCGGTGCCCGAGGCGGTCGGCTTTTGTCTGGGAGCGATGAGAGGTGAGGGGGAGACCATCCAATCGTGGCCCCCCCCCTCGCGATCGCTCCCAGCCAATGAGAATCATTCCTCTGCTGCTGTATGCTAAACAGCAGCAAAGGAAATGATGTCATCTCTACTCGGCTCTGCATTTTCCGTTCCTGTGCCGAGGAGAGAAGACTGCAATGTGAGTGCACAACACTTCACACACAGTAGAACATGCCAGGCACACTTTACACCCCCCATCCCCCCCCCCCCCCCTGTCACACTGACACCAAGCAGTTTTGTTTTTTTCTGCTTACTGCATTGGTGTCAGTTTGTGACAGTTAATGTGGTAGGGCAGTTAGTGTTGGCCCCCTGTAGGTCTAGGGTACCCCCCTAACCCCCCCTAATAAAGTTTTAACCCCTTGATCACCCCCTGTTGCCAGTGTCACTAAGCGATCATTTTTCTGATCGCTGTATTAGTGTCACTGGTGACGCTAGTTAAGGAGGTAAATATTTAGGTGCGCCGTCAGCGTTTTATAGTGACAGGGACCCCCATATACTATCTAATAAATGTTTTAACCCCTTGATTGCCCCCTAGTTAACCCTTTCACCAGTGATCACCGTATAACTGTTACGGGTGACGCTGGTTGGTTCGTTTATTTTTTATAGTGTCGGGGCACCCACCGTTTATTACCGAATAAAGGTTTAGCCCCCTGATCGCTCGGCAGTGATATAACTTAGGTTTTAGGGTCAGATAAGGTCTGCGTCGCCCCAGGCAGCGTCAGATTAGCGCCAGTACCGCTAACACGCACGCAGCATACACCTCCCTTAGTGGTATAGTATCTGAACGGATCAATATCTGATCCGATCAGATCTATACTAGCGTCCCCAGCAGTTTAGGGTTCCCAAAAACGCAGTGTTAGCGGAATCAGCCCAAATACCTGCTAGCACCTGCGTTTTGCCCCTCCGCCCGGCCCAGCCCAGCCCACTCAAGTGCAGTATCGATCGATCACTGTCACTTACAAAACACTAAACGCATAACTGCAGCGTTCGCAGAGTCAGGCCTGATCCCTGCGATCACTAACAGTTTTTTTGGTAGCATTTTGGTGAACTGGCAAGCACCAGCCCCAGGCAGCGTCAGGTTAGCGCCAGTACCGCTAACACCCACGCACGCACCGTACACCTCCCTTAGTGGTATAGTATCTGAACGGATCAATATCTGATCCGATCATATCTATACTAGCGTCCCCAGCAGTTTAGGGTTCTCAAAAACGCAGTGTTAGCGGGATCAGCCCAGATACCTGCTAGCACCTGCGTTTTTGCCCCTCTGCCCAGCCCACCCAATTGCAGTATCGATCGATCACTTGTCACTTACAAAACACTAAACTCATAACTGCAGTCAGGCCTGATCCCTGCGATCGCTAACAGTTTTTTTGGTAGCATTTTGGTGAAGTGGCAAGCACTAGCAGCCTAGTACACCCCGGTCGTAGTCAAACCAGCACTGCAGTAACACTTGGTGATGTGGCGAGTCCCATAAGTGCAGTGCAAGCTGGTGAGGTGGCAAGCACAAGTAGTGTCCCGCTGCCACCAAGAAGAAGACAAACAGGCCCGTCGTGGCCATAGTGCCCTTCCTGCTGCATTCGCCAATCCTAATAATTGGGAACCCACCGCTTCTGCAGCGCCCGTACTTCCCCCATTCACATCCCCAACCAAATGCAGTCGGCTACATGAGAGGCATTTTTATGTCCTCCCGAGTACCCCTACCCAACGAAACCCCCCCCCCCCCCCCCCCCCAAAAAAAAGATGTCGTGTCTGCAGCAAGCGCGAATATAGGCTTGACACCCGCTATTATTGTTCCTCCTGTCCTGACAATCCTGGTCTTTGCATTGGTGAATGTTTTGAACGCTACCATGCACTAGTTGCGTATAAGCGTAGGGTACAGCATTGCACAGACTAGGCGCACTTTCACAGGGTCTCCCAAGATGCCATCGTATTTTGAGAAACCCGAACCTGGAATCGGTTACAGTTATAAAAGTTACAGTTTCAAAAAAAAGTGTAAAAAAAAAAAAAACACAAAAAAATATATAAAATAAAAAAAAATAGTTGTCGTTTCATTGTTCTCTCTCTCTCTATTCTCTATTGTTCTGCTCTTTTTTACTGTATTCTATTCTGCAATGTTTTATTGTTATTATATTTTATCATGTTTGCTTTTCAGGTATGCAATTTTTTATACTTTACCGTTTACTGTGTTTTATTGTTAACCATTTTTTTGTCTTCAGGTACGCAATTCACGACTTTGAGTGGTTATACCAGAATGATGCCTGCAGGTTTAGGTATCATCTTGGTATCATTTTTTTCAGCCAGCGGTCGGCTTTCATGTAAAAGCAATCCTAGCGGCTAATTAGCCTCTAGACTGCTTTTACAAGCAGTGGGAGGGAATGCCCCCCCACCGTCTTCCGTGTTTTTCTCTGGCTCTCCTGTCTCAACAGGGAACCTGAGAATTCAGCCGGTGATTCAGCCAGCTGACCATAGAGCTGATCAGAGACCAGAGTGGCTCCTAACATCTCTATGGCCTAAGAAACCAGAAGCTACAAGCATTTCATGACTTAGATTTCGCCGGATGTAAACCGCGCAATTGGGAAAGCATTTTATCACACCAATCTTTTTTTTTTTTAACATAAAGTTTATTTATTTTTTCTGAACAAACAGAAATAAAAAACAAGTTACATTAGCTCAAGACAGATAGTGTACAATGATCATCTATACCATGTCAAGTCAATAAGTACAGTGAAGATAATACAGTTAAAAGAGAGAAGAGGTCTTGCGAGCCACAATGACCCTATGCCTTACTGTAGAAATACAAATATACAAATACCCAGCTGCAACCGCAGGTCACGTATTCATTGCCGTGCGTTTAAATGTGAATGGAAAATGCGTTGCGCTTGGGTATATATTCACCTTATCAATCTAAAGGCGCCCAGTGTGTGTGCTTCAAATCTCAAATCAATCAGCATAAATATAAATAATACTGCTATATACCACATCAAAAGTGCCAAATATTAGATAGTGATATAATTAAATCCACCGTGTTATTAAATATGAAACTTCAAGTATATTGTGCTTAATGGTAAGCGACCTATTTATATATAGAAAACATTGTTTAATAAATCAAAATATCAATAAATGCGCCTAAAATTTGCATCAAAGTGCCATGCGTGTATCCAATCTAAAGTGCTACGTGCAAAGAAAACCTACTTATAAACAATAGTGACAAGTGAAAAACCATGCATTACAAATATGGTAATTTGCGTACAAACTATAATAAAACCATACAAGCAATAAGTGATAAAAACATATAAAGACTATATATATTAATTAGGTGATAATAGTCCTTTAAATGTGAAAACAATCTTCCAAATCTGTATCACACAACGATGTGTGGCGGAAAAGAATCCAAAGGTGAACTACAGTGCATAGAGGTGCTTCACATGGGAGACGGACCGTGGAACCACAGTGCCCAAATGTGCCTTGGTGACCCCCAAAGTAATTGCGCTCACCTCTGAGCGTGTGACACAGGGTTTAGCTGTGTCCAAACACGCTTTGGAGCCACCCCTGGGCTCAATAATCAGGACACCAGATGATCTCCCATCAAGCTCTTTAGGACTCCATAGGCATCATACCAAAAGAAAAAGAAGGGACTGCATAGTGTGATATCGCCAAAATATTTAATGATAACTAGTATAAACAATCCCCACACCGGGGTACTCACATTGCATAGGTGCTTAATGTGCACCAAACAGTATAGGCAGGATATACGTCCAGTAATGCTATCCGATGCGCTGTGGGGTGTGAACAGATTTGGAAGATTGTTTTCACATTTAAAGGACTATTATCACCTAATTAATATATATAGTCTTTATATGTTTTTATCACTTATTGCTTGTATGGTTTTATTACAGTTTGTACGCAAATTACCATATTTGTAATGCATGGTTTTTTACTTGTCACTATTGTTTATAAGTAGGTTTTCTTTGCACGTAGCACTTTAGATTGGATACACGCATGGCACTTTGATGCAAATTTTAGGCGCATTTATTGATATTTTGATTTATTAAACAATGTTTTCTATATATAAATAGGCCGCTTACCATTAAGCACAATATACTTGAAGTTTCATATTTAATAACACGGTGGATTTAATTATATCACTATCTAATATTTGGCACTTTTGATGTGGCATATAGCAGTATTATTTATATTTATGCTGATTGATTTGAGATTTGAAGCACACACACTGGGCGCCTTTAGATTGATAAGGTGAATATATACCTAAGCGCAACGCATTTTCCATTCACAAGATAATACAGTTCAATCTCACACATATAAGACCCTTGAGGGGGGGAGAGGCCCGGGGGGGGGGGGGGTGGAGGGGGAAGCCCAACAGGGGTCCCCCAACCCTAGTTGTATACTAGCTGTGTATCGGGCAGGCCATGTCCGGAGTAAAATTACAGAAAGTAGGGATGTATGGGTAGCCAATGGGCTAAGGTAGGGTACTTAATTTATCTATGCAATGGTCAAGTGTTTGGCCTCCACCCAACCCGCCCATATCCTATCGAATTTCTTCGGAAAATTTCTCCCCATATATGTAAGCTTATATAGGGGTAGGGCTGCATTAATGAGAGAGAGCCATAGTTGTTTAGTGGGTGGTTGAGTGAGGCTGGTTCCAGTTAAGGGGAATCGCCTTTCTGGCATACATTGCTGTGTAAAAAACGAATATTTTTTTCCTTTTGGGGGCCTCAAGGGAGTCACATATGCCCAACAAGAGGGGGAGAGGACTGTAGGGGACCCTGATTTTGCCCACCGAGTTAATATCATCCAGAACTATCTTCCAAAAACCCGCTATCCTTGGACATGTCCACACCGTATGGAAGAAATCAGCATTATCCGCATCACACCTAGGACAGGTGGCTGTTCTATTTGCATAAATCTTAGCAAGACGCGATGGGGAGTAATAAGCCCGATGAAGAAATTTTAATTGGGTAAACCTATCCCTGGAGGAGATGGTCAGAGTTAGGTATTGCTGCACCCCCTCTTCCCAGTCCTTATCAGTGAGGTCGGGAATGTCACGCTGCCAGGTAGACATCAATTGTGAGACTCTAGACGTGTCCAGTCGTGCAAGCATATTATACATAGTCGACAGCAGTCTGGTTCCTTCAGGTGCGCGGAGCTCCGTTTCCAAATCTGACATCTGCAAGATCACCGGATCAGGAAACTGGGAGCGAAAAGCATGTCTTATCTGAAGGAATCTAAAAAACATCTGGTTTGGGAGTCCCTTTCTATTCTTCAGTTCATCAAATGTTATCAGTTGTCCCTGCGATACAATATCGCTCAGGGTAACTATTCCGTATCTAGCCCATATGACGGGATCTGGTATTGAGTGAAAATGACTCAATCGTGGATTACCCCAGAGTGGTGTCACAGGGGACCACGTATTTTGCCTACCTAGCTTCGTGTTTACCGTATCCCATACTTTGATGGTTGTTTTCATGGGCACAGTCATTTTGGGATTGGAGCGGGGCCCTCTGTGTATAAGATTTCTTAGCTCCGAATAGGAACCAAGCAACGCGGCCTCCACAGTGGATGCCGGGTTAGAGGGCTCCTCCGCCAACCACCATTTTAACGTCACCAGGACCGCCGCCCAGTAATATTTTAGGAAACTTGGGAGTGCCAGGCCTCCCAATGTAACCGGTAATTGTAAGGTTGTTTTTGCGATTCTAGGGGCCTTTCCATTCCATACAAAGGCTATGACTAAGCTGTCCAATTTATTAAAAAAGGAAATAGGTATAGGGACAGGAGTTTGCCTAAATAAGTATGTGAATTTGGGCAGGATAGACATCTTAATTAAATTTACGCGTCCCACTGGACTAAGGGGCAGAGACTTTCATGATGAAAATTGGTGGGTCACCCGAGACATCACCGGGGCCAAATTCAGGCCAATGAATTGATGAAGGTCTCTATGTATCTCTACGCCGAGGTATCTGAACTGTGATACCCGGCGAAGCTGTGCGTCTAAGTGCGAAGGAGCAACCCCAGAGTGCAGTGGGAACAGCACCGACTTTCCCCAGTTAATACATATTCCGGAGTATCGCCCGTATCTATCTTTTACCTGAAGCGCTTGTGTCAATGATTGTCCATCATCTTTAAGGTATAGAAGGGTGTCATCTGCATATAATGACACCTTTTCTTGTAGTGGGCCTATAGTAATACCCTGTATACGTGGGTTGGACCTTATAAGGATAGCCATGGGCTCTATCGCGAGCGCAAAAAGCCCCGGGGATAATGGGCAGCCCTGTCTCGTTCCCCTACGGAGGAGAAAGGACTGAGAGAGGACCGCTCCAGTGCGCACCACGGCCGTCGGAGATCTGTACACCGCCTCAACCCAGGAGATGAAGACGGGACCAAATCAAAATCTGCGGAGGACCTCCCATAGATAATTCCATTCCACGGAATCGAAAGCTTTTTCCGCGTCCAGGGAGGCCACTACCGCTTGGTCAACGTCTCCAACCCCCGAGGCCAAGACCGCATACAGTCTCCGCAGGTTTATGTCTGTGCCCTTGCCCGGCATGAACCCCGATTGGTCTATCACACCGATCTTGGTGTGGTCAGATGCTTTGAGGGCAGAGGAGAGATCTAGGGTCTAATAGACCCCAATTTTTTCAAAAAAAGAGTACCTGTCACTACCTATTGCTATCATAGGGGATATTTACATTCCCTGGGATAACAATAAAAATGATTAAAAAAAAAATGAAAGGAACAGTTTAAAAATAAGATAAAAAAGCAAAAAAATAATAAAGGAAAAAAAAAAAAAAAAAAAGCACCCCTGTCCCCCCCTGCTCTCGCGCTAAGGCGAACGCAAGCGTCGGTCTGGCGTCAAATGTAAACAGCAATTGCACCATGCATGTGAAGTATCACCGCGAAGGTCAGATCGAGGGTAGTAATTTTAGCAGTAGACCTCCTCTGTAAATCTAAAGTGGTAACTAGAGGTCGACCGATATGGGTTTTTCTCTGGCCGATGCCAATGCCGATATTTAGAAATCCCGATGGCCGATATATTAGGCCGATTTTTTTTTTTCTTTTTTTTCTTTTCTCCCTTTCATCTCATAAAATCTAACAGTTAGACCCCTTTCACACTGGGGCGTTTTTTTAGGCGCTTTTGGGCTAAAAATAGCACCTGTAAAGTGCCTGTAAAACGGCTCCCCTGCAGTCTCAGTGTGATATCCCGAGTGCTTTCACACTGAGGCGATGCGCTGGCAGGATGTTTAAAAAAATTCCGGCAAGCAGCATCTTTGGAGCGGTGTATACCGCTTCTCCACCACTCCTGCCCATTGAAATGAATGCGCACCGCTGCCGAAGCGCCTGCAAAGCGTTTCAGCACTTCAGGAGCGCATTTAACCCCTTCCTCGGCTGCTAGCTGGGTTATAAGCGCCCCGCTAGCAGCCGAATAGCGCCGCTAAAATGACGGTAAAGCGCCACTAAAACTAAGCGTTTTACCGTCAACGCCTGCCCGCTCCAGTGTGAAAGCAGCCTTAAGTAATAAGTGATACAGAAAATTTTTTACATTTAAACATTTATTGAACAAAACAAACCTCCAATAAGTTCACTTGTATGTATAATTTAGATTAAAAAAAAAACTATATCTTAAATATTAAATACACAAAAACAGGTAATCAAAACTTTTGGACGAAAAAAAATGGGCTAACTTTACTCCTTATTTTTTTTTTAATTAGTGTATTTTTTTAAAAAAAATTGCGTTTGAAAGACCGCTGTGCAAATACCGTGTGACATAAAATATTGCAACAACCGTTATTTTATTCCCTAGGGTCTCTGCTAAAAAAAAATATATATATAATGTTTGGGGGTTCTAAGTGATTTTCTAGCAGAAAATACAGGATTTTTACTTGTAAGCAATAAGTGTCAGAAAAGATTTAGTCTTTAAATGGTTAAACTGAGAACTTCTACACAATGGAGTTCAGTCTATTGATAAAAGAACCCCAAGAGATACAATGTATCTTCTTATCAGACTTGGCAGGCTGCCCAGGGAGGAGAGAAGAAAACTTCAGACAACTTGCAATTGACTTCTATTACAGAAGTCATTTGCAAGTCCCGCTGAAGTTATAATCGGCTTTTTTTATCAGCACAATCGGCCGATTAAGTAAAAAAAGCCAAATATCGGTCGATATATCGGCCGGTCGATATATCGGCCAGCCGATATATCGGTCGACCTCTAGTGGTAACCTGTAAAGGCTTTTAAAAGCTTTTAAAAATGTATTTATTTTGTCGCCACTGCACGTTTGTGCGCAATTTTAAAGCATGTCATGTTTGGTATCCATGTACTTGGCCTAAGATCATCTTTTTTTATTTCATCAAACATTTGGGCAATATAGTGTGTTTTAGTGCATTAACATTAAAAAAGTGTGTTTTTTCCCCAAAAAATGCGTTTGAAAAATCGCTGCGCAAATACTGTGTGAAACAAAAAGTGAAACACCCACCATTTTAATCTGTAGGGCATTTGCTTTAAAAAAATATATAATGTTTGGGGGTTCAAAGTAATTTTCTTGCAAAAAAAATATTTTTTTCATGTAAACAAAAAGTGTCAGAAAGGGCTTTGTCTTCAAGTGGTTAGAAGAGTGGGTGATGTGTGACATAAGCTTCTAAATGTTCATAAAATGCCAGGACAGTTCAACCCCCCCCCCCCAAATGACCCCATTTTGGAAAGTAGACACCCCAAGCTATTTGCTGAGAGGCATGTCGAGTCCATGGAATATTTTATATTGTGACACAAGTTGCGGGCAAGAGACAAATTTATTTATTTTTTTTTGTCACTAAATGATATATTGCGCAAACATGCCATGGGAATATGTGAAATTACACCCCAAAATACATTCTGTTGCTTCTCCTGAGTACGAGAATACCACATGTGTGAGACTTTTTGGGAGTCGCACACGGGACCCCGAAAAACAAGCACCGCTTTCAGGCTTTCTAGGGGCGTAAATTTTTGATTTCACTCTTCACTGCCTATCACAGTTTCGGAGGCCATGGAATGCCCAGGTGGCACAAAACCCCACCAAATGACCCTATTTTGGAAAGTAGACACCCCAAGCTATTTGCTGAGAGGTATAGTGAGTATTTTGCAGACCTCACTTTTTGTCACAAAGTTTTGAAAATTTAAAAAAGAAAAAAAAAATTTTTTTTTCTTGTCTGTCTTCATTTTCATAAACAAATGAGAGCTGCAAAATACTCACCATGCCTCTCAGCAAATAGCTTGGGGTGTCTACTTTCCAAAAACTGTGATAGGCAGTGAAGAGTGAAATCAAAAATTTACACCCTTAGAAATCCTGAAGGCGGTGATTGGTTTTGGGGGACCCGTACGGGGTTAGGCTCCCAAAAAGTCCCACACATGTGGTATCCCCATACTCAGGAGAAGCAGCTAAATGTATTTTGGGGTGCAATTCCACATAGGCCCATGGCCTGTGTGAGCAATATATCATTTAGTGACAACTTTGTGCAAAAAAAAAAAAAAAGTGTCACGTTCCCGCAACTTGTGTCAAAATATAAAATATTCCATGGACTCAATAGCAGTCATAAACTAAAAGCTGTGTAAATTACAGAAAATGTACCCTAGTTTGTAGACGCTATAACTTTTGCGCAAACCAATAAATATACGCTTATTGACATTTTTTTTTACCAAAGACATGTGGCTGAATACATTTTGGCCTAAATGTATGACTAAAATTGAGTTTATTGGATTTTTTTTATAACAAAAAGTAGAAAATGTCATTTTTTTTCAAAATTTTCGGTCCTTTTCCATTTATAGCGCAAAAAATAAAAACCGCAGAGGTGATCAAATAACATCAAAAGAAAGCTCTATTTTTGAGAAGAAAAGGACGCAAATTTAGTTTGGGTACAGCATTGTATGACCGCGCAATTAGCAGTTAAAGCGACGCAGTGCCAAATTGTAAAAAAGTGCTCTGGTCAGGAAGGGGGTAAATCCTTCCGGGGCTGAAGTGGTTAAAAAATGCATTCGTCCGAAAATCCGAAATAATTAAGGTCGAATCTGTCATTGAAGGCTTATGGTGTCTGTTGAATGTTCTAAGAAGATTTAACGGAGCAGCTAAACTGTACGACGCTGCAATCTTACATTTCCGGTCGAATGTTCCGCCTACAAGCTATTGTAGAATTCTAATGTTGTATGACACTAGTAATAATTATATTTATTAATTATTATTACTAGTCAACCAACATTAGAATTCTTCTACAGCCTATGGGCGGAGCATTTGACCATAAATGTCCGCTCGCGGTGACTGCTTCGTCATCTTCATGTTGAATCTTTTCTATGTCGAATAATCTTACACTAATTCAACCTTTTTTGCTATTGTCTCTATGTCAAATCTTTTCTCTCTATGTAGAATAATCTTGGACTAATAGAGCTAAGGTTGGGCACATTCAACCACAGGTTCGATGGACACAGAACGCTATTGTCAGCGTCATGTCCAATCTCATATCTATATCAAACTGTTGCCGCAACGAAAATAAAGCATTTGTTTATGTCGGATCTTTTGGTTTTTGGATTCTGCACGTTCGTTATCGTTTGTCAAAACGATAACGAAAATACCTGATATTCGGACTGAAATGCATTCGGACAAAAACTAATGCACATGTCTAATACCTACCTGCTCTGTGTAATGATTTTGCACAGAGCAGCCATGATTTTCCTCTTCTGGGGTCTCCCAACGACTCTTCTGGCTCCTCCTGCCCTCAAAATGCCCTAATAGCAAGCTGCAAAGTATAGTATAGAGCGCCCCTATAGCTAAGTAAAAAAGACTTCAGCCTTTAGATAATAATGATGCATTTTGTATGCAGGCCAACTAATCGGCTGGCCGATTAATCAATCATGAATATAGTAGACAACTATTTTCATAATCGATTAGTTCTCAATCGATTAGTTGTTAAGGCCCTAGAATCAATTTCTTTCAGTAAAAATGTTTTTTTTCAATTTCACTAGTATAAGTAATCATAATGTGTTAAACTATGGTATACTATGGTAACACTGCATTGCTCTGGTCACAGTGTGTTACAGAAAAAAATCTTTTAATTATAATATAATAATTAAAAAAAAAAATTTCTGTGACATACTGTCACCAATCGGTGTCCCTGATCACCGCCACATCAGATATATGATGAGGCTGTACTGCGCTGATGACAGTATTTTTTTTTTTTTTTTTTTTTTTAATTGTGACAGAAAATCAAAACTTCAAAATACTCGCCATGCCTTTTACCAACTACCATAGACTTTCTACTTTCTAAAAAGGGGTAATTTGGGTGGATATTTGTACTGTCCTGGCGTTTTTGGGCCTCAGGAAGTGAGATAGGCCGTCAGTATATCAGGATTGACGACTTTTTTTTAACCGCAAACCAAGAAAAATGTGAGTTTTTTTTTTTTTTTTTTTTTTTTTTTAAATTTCAGTCTTTTTTCGTTTAGCAAAAAATAAAACACCCAGTGGTGATTAACCACTTTAAGACCAGGCCTTTTTCTGGCATTTGTTGTTTACAGGTAAAAATCTGTATTTTTTGCTAGAAAATTACTTGGAACCCCCAAACATTATATTTATATGTGTTTTGTATATTTGTGCAGCGGTCTTTCAAAGGTCTTGGAACAAAAAACACTTTACTGTTTTTTTTTTACTTCAGTAAAGTTGGCACAATTTTTTGTATAACTGCAAGATGAAGTTACGCAGAGTAAATAGCTACCTAACATGTCAGGCTTTAAAACTGCACACACTTGTAGAATGGCGACAAACTATGTAACTTAAATATCTCCATAGGCGACGCTTTAAAGTGGTTGTATACCCTTTTTTAAATTTTTTTATCTACAGGGAAACCTATAATGAGGCTTACCTGTAGGTAAAATGAATATCTCCTAAACCTGTATGGTTTAGGAGATATTCACTTTGCATGCGCTGTGAAGGCCCGGCTGAAGGTCTAGCAGACGCTGCCAGACCTTGCCGGGAAGAAGATTCCCGCGCGCATGCACGGGAGTGACGTAATTGTGGCTCTGGCCACTCACAGCGACAGAGCCGCGAACTCGAAAGAAACGCATAGGGAACATTTCAGCTCCCTCGGCATGGACCAGGATCAGATGCCGAGGCCTCGTTCTAAAGTGAGTATTTCATAATGGGCTAGTATGCGCTGCATACTAGCTCATTATGCCTTTGCTTTACAGGTTTGTTTATTACAGGTATTACAGGTTTGTTTATTTTTAATTTCTGTGCGGGTATACAACCGCTTTAAAACATTTTTGCAGGTGACCTGTTTAGAGTTAGAGGAGGTCTAGAGCTAGGATTATTGCTCTTGCTCTAACGATCACGGCCATACCTCACATGTTGTTGAAGGCACTGATTGATATCAAATTCTAGGGGGCATCAGGATCCAGAAGGTCTTAGAAGGTTGCAATAACCTTTAGGTATGTTTAGCTTTCAAAAGCGAAAACCACCTTTAATGTTTCAGATCTGACTTAGATGTGTGTATGTTGGTTTTGTAATCTTTTTTTTGAAAAAAACATTTTATCTATTACATTTGAAAAGTGTCAACGGATAAGTTCACTTTAAAGAAATAAATGCACATTTTTTTGCAGGTAAATAAAATGTGCAGATCTGGCAGTGTATCTGTGTGCCGTACATCCCGTATGGGCAAGCGGGTACACTGACAGGAAGAATCAATGAACTATCATGGCGGACCACAGCGCTGTTGTAGTTCATTGACAACTACAAGCCGACAGCCACAAAGGATGTTGAAGCTTGTAGTTGATTTATTTACACACAGAGCTTTGTGAATGAATGACATGGCCGTTTGGGTGGGGCCTCACACAGCCCCACTGATTTCAAAAATTGACAGCTAGTGCGGGGAACTTCTCCCCCATATTGCAGTCACAGGGAGTGCAGGCAGCGGCTACAGCATTGGCAACATGTTACATGTTCCACCCTACAAAATGGTGAAACGTAATGTTCCCAAAGGTGAACTTCTCCTTTTAAATGAATCAAAAACTGTAAACATATATCAGCATTGATTAACTTTATTATGCTTTTTATTTTTCATCTGTTATCTTAAATCATTTGATGTGTGGACCTAAAATTTAGGAATTTCGATGCAATACGTAATAAATTTGCTTTTTTTTTCATATTCTTCCCCCTTTTTTTAGGTTCTTATCTCTCCTCCAGTTATCCTTTCTCCCCATATGGCAACAAAGTTTCTAGTAGCGAGGAATCTGAGAAATCCCGAACCAGTCCAAGTGTCAGCTGTAAACCCACCTCTGAATCCAAAGCACTTGATATTTTACAACAGCATGCTAGCCATTACAAAAGCAAATCTCCAACGGTAAATGCAGTTTTCATTTTTTTTGTGTTACTAATGAGAGGGCTTACATGACTGTAGCTGTAAAGAGGACCAGTCACTTTTAGTACATAACTTGAGTGTTTAATGTGTTTGTGTCATAACTATAATTAAAGTAGAACTATAGGCAAAACTTTTTTTTTTCATTTTTGATAGACTAAGGGAGGGTTATAACCCCTGTCAGATTTTTTTTTTTCTGCCATCTGTGTCCCATTGCAGAGATTTCCCTTCACTTCCTGTCCCATAGCCAAACCGGAAATGAGGGGAAATCCCTGCGAATTAAGGGAATTCCTTGGGGACCCCCAGGTCACCAGAACTAGTGTCCCCATTGGAAGATTTCCCTTCTCTTACTTTTCTGGGGACAACCCAAAATTTGGAATTTTCTTTCACTTTCACCTTCGATGATAATGATAAACAGGAAAAATAGAGAGGGTGAATCTCCCTAATGGGAGCACAGACGGCAATAAAAACTGATAGGTGTTGTAATTCCTCTCTATTCTATCCAAAACTAAAAAAAAAAGTTTTGCCTTTAGTTAGACAGTGGTATCCAAACTGTGGTCCTTTGCTTCCCTTTACCCGGCCCTTGCGGCACTATTCCTCCCACTGACACCAACTATGGGGCACTATTCCTCCCATTGACACCAATGACGTGGCAATATTTCTCTCACTGACACCAATGATGGGGCACTATTCCTCCCACTGACACTAATGATGGGGCATTATTCCTCTCACTGACACCAAGTATGGGACACTATTCCTCCCACTGACACCAAATATGGGACACTATTTCTCCCACTGACACCAATGATGTGGCAATATTTCTTCCACTGACACCAATGATGTGGCAATATTTCTTCCACTGACACCAATGATGGGGCACTATTCCTCCCACTGACATTGATGGGGCACTATTCCTCCCACTGACACTAATGATGGGGCACTATTCTTCCCACTGACACCAATGATGTGGCAATATTTCTCCCACTGACAGTAATGATGTGGCAATATTTCTCCCACTGACAGTAATGATGGGGCACTATTCCTCCCACTGACACTAATGATGGGGCACTATTCCTCCCACTGACACTAATGATGGGGCACTATTCCTCCCACTGTCACTAATGATGGGGCACTATTCCTCCCACTGACACTAATGATAGGGCACTATTCCTCCCACTGACACTAATGATAGGGCACTATTGCTCCCACTGACACTAATGATGGGGCACTATTCCTCCCACTGACACTAATGATGGGGCACTATTCCTCCCACTGACACTAATGATGGGGCACTATTCCTCCCACTGACACCAATGATGGGGCACTATTCCTCCCACTGACACCAATGATGGGGCACTATTCCTCCCACTGACACCAATGATGGGGCACTATTACTCCCACTGACACCAATGATGGGCACTATTCTTCCCACTGACACCAATGGTGGGGCACTATTCCTCCCACTGACACCAATGGTGGGGCACTATTCTTCCCACTGACACCAATGATGGGGCACTATTCCTCCCACTAACACCAATGGTGGGGCACTATTCTTCCCGCTGACACCAATAACGGGGCACTATTACTCCCACTGACATCAATAACGGGGCACTATTATTCCCACTGACATCAATGGCAGGACACTATTCCTCCTACTAACACCAACAATAGGATACTATTCCTCCTACTAACACCAATGATTGGACATTGTTACTGATGCCAAGACATTTTCTGCTCCTAATGGCCACAGTCCGGCCCCTTTGAAGGATAATAAACTGTCCCTTTGTTTTGAAAGTTTGGAGACCCCTGCTTTAAGATTTTTGATTTGTGTGGGAAGTGGTAGTGTTAGGCTAAAGCTGTGCAGAATTTAGCATCACAGAACCTAAGGGGGTTGCATGCTAGTTTAATGTTTTGCCTACATACCAAGTGTGCTCATTACAGACCTACAATACCATACAGAATTTTTTTAACAGCTTTGGAAAATGCTGTTCTTGTATTTAGGGTATTCTGTCTGCTTGAACGCATAGTTCTGAAGCTTAAACCAATAATTGTCATTTATATTTTAGTTTTGATAAGTAGGAGTGCATCCTAATAATGTAGATGACAGTTTGAATAATGTACCCTTGTAAAGGTCATATATAACATTCCATGTGTTCTTCATTGTTATTGACGTGTTGATAGTACAGTTTCATTAATACTTAAAATAAAAGATAAAATAATTGCTACCTAATAATGCCACTTTATCTGCTTCTTTTCTGTACATAAAGATCACAGATAAATCTCCCCAGGACCGTGATCGAGGGGGCTGCAGTTTATCAGGTGCTTCTACAGCAGGTGGCTGCAGTAGTATGGGGGCACCAGACCGAGGTGTAAGTGACAGGAGTTCAGAAAGGCCCCGAACCTCCCCATCCCAAAGGTTAATGTCCACACACCATCACCACCATCATCTTGGCTACTCCCTTTTGCCTGGCCAGTACCAACTGCCATATGGCGCAGGTAATGTACTCTTCATATTCCATGCAGTTTCTGTAGGGTCAAGAAGTCCATTTGTTTCCACCCCCATCACTAAAATATTGTAGGATGTTGAGTCCATTCTAGACAGTCTATTAACATTAACCAGTCTGTTTATTATTCATCGTTCCAAAAAGTTCTTGTTGACCATAGCAAATGAAATGACTATTTTCATTTTTTTGATGCATTGTGTAATGTAAACATTTCTTGCAATGGGAAGGAAAAATGTTCTTTCCTCTACTAACTTCTTGTTGCTGTGTCCCTATTTTAGGGACTTCCCCTTACTTCCTGTTCAGTTTAACACCAGTCAGGGGGAAATGAGGGTAAATCTTCCAACAGAAAAGGGATAAAAGAAAAAAAAGCTCAACACTCCCCGAAAACTGAAGCAAAGAGTTTGGGCTGAAATTTGCCTTTATATTCTGTAACGTGGTTTAAGGCTTGGTGCTTTGATTTGCAAATTTTCATTTCAACAGTATTTAGATTCAGAATACTTTATTAATCCCAAAGGCAAATCTGTGTTTCATCACAGCTTTATTACTATTCACAAAACAAATCCAACCCACTCTGCTTAATCGTTAACAACGGGGCAAAAAGAAAAATCTATGTCCAGGCTTAAGTGTCTCCACACCTTCACTGCTGCAGCATACATAATAGGATAGCCGGCAACTTGGTATCTTCGAAAATAGGGCAGTTTTTATTAGCTCCATTGTCTATACAGGATAAAATACGTTAACGCGCTTCAGCTGCCAGGCATAGCACATTACAACTGAAAAAATAAATAATATATATATATATATATATATATATATATATATATATATAATATATACATATATATAATATATACATATATATATATATAATATAATATATACATACAGTGGGGACGGAAAATATTCAGAACCCCTTCAATTTTTCACTCTTTGTTATATTGCAGCCATTTGCTAAAATCATTTAAGTTCATTTTTTTTCCTCATTAATGTACACACAGCACCCCATATTGACAGAGAAACACAGAATTGTTGACATTTTTGCAGATTTTTAAAAAAAGAAAAACTGAAATATCACATGGTCCTAAGTATTCAGACCTTTTGCTCAATATTTAGTAGAAGCACCCTTTTGATCTAATACAGCCATTAGTCTTTTTGGGAAAGATGCAACAAGTTTTTCACACCTGGATTTGGGGATCCTCTGCCATTCCTCCTTGCAGATCCTCTCCAGTTCTGTCAGGTTGGATGGTAAACGTTGGTGGACAGCCATTTTTACGTCTCTCCAGAGGTGCTCAATTGGGTTTAAGTCAGGGCTCTGGCTGGGCCATTCAAGAACAGTCACGGAGTTGTTGTGAAGCCACTCCTTCGTTATTTTAGCTTATGGTCATTATCTTGTTGGAAGGTAAACCATCAGCCCAGTCTGAGGTCCTGAGCATTCTGGAGAAGGTTTTCGTCCAGGGTATCCCTGTACTTGGCCGCATTCATCTTTCCCTCGATTACAACCAGTCATCCTGTCCCTGCAGCTGAAAAACACCCCTACAGCATGATGCTGCCACCACCATCCTTCACTGTTGGGACTGTATTGTACAGGTGATGAGCAGTGCCTGGTTTTCTCCACACATACCGCTTAGAATTAAGGCCAAAATGTTCTATCTTTGTCAGACCAGAGAATCTTATTTCTCACCATCTTGGAGTCCTTCAGGTGTTTTTTTTTTTTTTTTTAGCAAACTCCATGCGGGCTTTCATGTGTCTTGCACTGAGGAGAGGCTTCCGTCGGGCCACTCTGCCATAAAGCCCCGACTGGTGGAGGGCTGCAGTGATGGTTGACTTTCTACAACTTTCTCCCATCTCCTGACTGCAACTCTGGAGCTCAGCCACAGTGATCTTTGGGTTCTTCTTTACCTCTCTCACCAAGGCTCTTCTCCCCCGATAGCTCAGTTTGGCCGGACAGCCAGCTCTAGGAAGGGTTCTGGTCATCCCAAACATCTTCCATTTAAGGAATATGGAGGCCACTGTGCTCTTATGAACCTTAAGTGCAGCAGAAATTTTTTTGTAACCTTGGCCAGATCTGTGCCTTGCCACAATTCTGTCTCTGAGCTCTTCAGGCAGTTCCTTTGACCTCATGATTCTCATTTGCTCTGACATGCACTGTGAGCTGTAAGGTCTTATATAGACAGGTGTGTGGCTTTCCTAATCAAGTCCAATCAGTATAATCAAACGCAGCCGGACTCAAATGAAGGTGTAGAACCATCTCAAGGATGATCAGAAGAAATGGACAGCACCTGAGTGTCACAGCAAAGGGTCTGAATACTTAGGACCATGTGATATTTCAGTTTTTCTTTTTTAATAAATCTGCAAAAATGTCAACAATTCTGTATTTTTCTGTCCAATATGGGGTGCTGTGTGTACATTAATGAGGAAAAATAATGAACTTAAATGATTTTAGCAAATGGCTGCAATAATTTAAGTTCTGAATACTTTCCGTCCCCAATATATATAGTATGTATGTATGTATATATATAATTTATATAAAATTACACACACGCTCCCTTGTTATCTCTCATCTCGACTATTGCAGCTCCCTTCTCATAGGCCTAATACTAATCACAACTTACAAGCTATTCACAACTCTGCCTTGAGCTACATCACCAATCTTGTCTCCAAATATCACCCAAACCATCCTCTCTGCTCCTGCTCTCAAGCTCCCTTGTCTCCTCCTCCTGTGCTCTTCTCCAGGATTTCTTCAGAGCCTCTTCCTGCCTCCGGAACGCTCTACTTCAAACTGTCCGGTTATCTCCTACTCTAGCTGCCTTCAGGCCATCCCTAAAACTCTTTTACCACTTCCATCAGCTTATTCCCCACAGTTAAAACCTTTTGTACCACCTGCCCCACCCTGTTAGATTGTAAGCTCTATTGAGCAGGGCCATTTTAAACCTCTAGTATTTTACTGTTTTGTAACTGTATTGTCTCCCTTTTATATTGTAAAGCACGGTGTAAACTGTTGGCGCTATATACAGTGCCTTGAAAAAGTATTCATACCCCTTGAAATTTTCCACATTTTGTCAGGTTACAACCAAAAACGTAAATGTTCTTTTTTGGGATTTTATGTAATAGACCAACACAAAGTGGCACATAATTGTGAAGTGGAAGGAAAATGATAAATGGTTTTCTAAATTCTTTACAAAAAAATGTGAAAAGTGTGCCGTGCAATTGTATTCAGCCCTCCTGAGTCAATAATTTGTAGAACCACCTTTCACTGCAATTACAGCTGCAAGTTTTTTTGGGTATGTCACTACCAGCTTTGCACATTTAGAGAGTGACATTTTTGCCCATTCTTCTTTGCAAAACAGCTCAAGCTCTGTCAGATTGGATGGAGAACGTCTGTAAACAGCAATTATCAAGTCTTGCCACAGATTCCTGTGGACAGAGTCTCCCATCTGAGCTGTAAATCTCTGCAGCTCCTCCAGAGTTACCATGGGCCTCTTGGCTGCTTTTCTGATTAATGCTCTTCTTGCCTGGCCTGTCAGTTTAGGTGGACAGCCATGTCTTGGTAGGTTTGCAGTTGTGTCATACTCTTTCCATTTTCGGATGATAGATTGAAAAGTGCTCCATGAGATGTTCAAAGCTTGGGATATTTTTCTTTAACCTTACCCTGCTTAAAAACTTCTCCAAAACTTTATTCCTGACCTGTCTGGTGTGTTCCTTGGCCTTCATGATGCTGTTTGTTCACTAATGTTCTCTAACAAACCTCTGAGGGCTTCACAGAACAGCTGTATTTATACTGAGATTAAATTACACACAGGTGGACTCTGTTTACTAATTAAGTGACTTCTGAAGGCAATTGGTTCCTCTAGATTTTAGTTAGGGGTATCAGAGTAAAGGGGGCTAAATACAAATGCACGCCACACTTTTCAGATATTTATTTGTTAAAAATTTTAAAAACCATTTATTATTTTCCTTCCACTTCACAATTATGTGCCACTTTGTGTTGGTCTATCACATAAAATCCCAATAAAATACATTTACATTTCTGGTTGTAACATGGCAAAATGTGGAAAATTTCAAGTGGTATGAATACTTTTTCAAGGCACTGTAAATCCTCTAATATAATGTGTGTGTGTGGGGTTTTTTTTTTTGTTTTTGTTTTTTGTTTTTTTTTCACACACCCTGGAGAATACAATGGTGGTCATGGCAATACGTTGTCACACCGTATTTGTGCAGCGGTCTTACAAACACAGTTTTTTGGGGGTAAAATGCACATTTTTGAATTAAAGTATAACAAAAAAAGCCTAATTTTTTTTAATATTGCGAAAGATATTGTTACGCTGACAAATTTGCGCCCGCTCGTGGTATGGCGAGAAACTTTGACACTTAAACATCTCCATAGGCAAAGTTTAAAAATTTCTAGGTTACCAGTTTTGAGGTACAGAGGAGGTCTTTTGCTGCGATACCTCATGTGTGGTTTGAACACCGTTTACCTATGCGGGCGCGACTTGCGTGTGCGTTCACTTCTGCGCGCCAGCACAACGTGACTGGGTGCTTTAAATCATTTTTTTTTCTTATTTATTTTACTTTTTATTTTTACACTGTCCCTTTTTAAAGAAAATTTTTTTGGACAACTTTTATTCCTATTACAAGGAATTTAAACATCCCTTGTAATAGAAAAAAAGCATGACAAAACCTCTTTAATGTGAGATCAGGGGTCAAAAAGACCTCAGATCTCACATTTACACTTAAATGCAATAAAAAAAAAAAAAAAAAATTTTTTCCACTTTAAGACCATTGGGCTTCCATCATCTAACGGTAGGGAGTTGAGTGGGGGCCATCCCTCCCTCACTCAACTTCATGCGCCTGAGGGGAAAGGATCTGATCATCTCCACCGCTACTGACGGAGATGACCGGGACGCAGCAGGAGGGGGGTGGGCACCTCTACCGCCACCGTTTTAAAGTGCTCATGGGGCAAATCTACCGCAGAGACCACTTTAATCCGAAAGCGAACGGCCTGCCATTTTTAAAAATACCAGGGTTATGGCAGCTATCTGCTACCATAACAACGGTATTCAACACAAAAGTACCGACATATAGCGATAGCGGGCGGTCCAGAAGTGGTTAATATGTTTTTGCCATTTAATTTGGTGACATCATTGTATTGATTAGCTATTCTCACTCTGAGGGCTCTAATTGTACACCTGACCTATTGTGGGGTGCACAAACTGCACTTCACAACATATACCACAGAAGTTGTTCCTCAATTAATGTACTGTTTAATAGGATATGTCGGACCTGATGCACAAGATCAAATATATTTGCTTTTATTTTGTTTGTCACTATACCGGCATGTATTAGGCCCACATTGATAAGAGCCTGTGGTAGTGAGCCAAGTGTTCCTAATAGAACTGGATCCAAACAAGCAGGGGGACGGGAAACTGCCTAGTGTTGGTGCTGTGGGATTGAGAACCTGCACCCATTTTGTTAAGAGGATAAATACATTTTTATCGACATACAAAATAAGTCTTTTCACATCAGTAACCTGGTGGTACTCCATAGAGAAGGAAGTAACAAAAGTGACTTGATTTCCGTGTTTGCAAATGTCACGGATATAGACTTTTTCTTCTGACCTATTACATAGTTAGTAAGGTTGAATAAAGACACCAGTCCATCCAGTTCAACCTGAGTGAGCACCCACAATTGTCCCCATCCCCGCACATTGCATCCCATCAAGATGCCCATCCACTATATTATTATTTTTTATATATCTAAGGTACCCATGTAGCGCCATCAATCTACGCAGCGCTCCACACACACCCACATCAGTCCCCACCCCCAAAGGGTCTGCAATCTAAGGTCCCCAATTCACACCCATACACCAGGGCCAATTTATTTTTTTGGACAGAAGCCAATGAACCTACCTACTAGCATGTCTTTGGAGTGTGGGAGGAAACCGGAGTACCCGGAGGAAACCCACGCAGGCACAGGGAGAAAATGCAAACTCCAGGCAGGTAGTGTCGTGGTTGGGATTCGAACCAGCGACCCTATTGCTGCGAGGCAAGAGTGCTAACCACTACACCATATACTCTAGCTGATGCAATTTGTTCACCCCTCTTCATACACCAGTCCTTATAGCCTTATTATTTTGTCTGTTTCAGCATGTTTTATTTGCAATCCCATGGAGTGTCTATGGGAACGAAATCCTTTGTCATCGGCCAGTCTCTTAATGGGATGGTGGCAGGAGATATTTCTGTTCTACCACCATAACTCATTTACATATTAAGAAATATTTGGTATGGGAGGTTCATAGACTACCTTATCCTAGTGTGGAATGACACTCATGTTTGCTTATCATCCTTTGTGTGATATCTGGATGAGAACAATTTAAATCTGATATATTAATTTGCCAGTTGTACTGACACTATTGATTTTCTGCATATTACTTTGGGGAATGAATGCACCATTGGGCTGGTTAATTAACAGACATTCCGGAAACAGTGTGCAAGCAATTCATTTTTGTTGGCAACAAGTTAGCCTACACACACGATAAGATAAGTCAACTTGTGAGGCTACAAGATTATAAGAACTTGACATCCACGGTAGCCCATGAGTAATTCTATATTACTGTTCTTTGCCACCGTAGAGAATTTTTTTATTTCCTGCTATAAAACACACGCAATCATTTTTTTTATTTTTTAATCTAGTTTCTTCAGCAATTTAGGCCAATTTGTATTCTGCTACCTATTTTTGTTAAAATAAAAAAAACAATAAGCGTAGATTGGTTTGCACAAAAGTTATATCGTCTACAAAATAGGGAATAGATTTATGTCATTTTTATTTATTTTTTACTAGTAATGGTGGTGATCTGCGATTTTTAGCGGGACTGCGACATTGCGGCAGACGGATCGAACAGCTAACTGACATTTTTTGACACTTTTGGGAACCAGTGACATTATTACAGTGATCAGTGCTAAAAATATGCACTGACATTGTACTAATGTTACTGGCAGGGAAGGGGTTAACATCAGGGGCGATCAAGGGGTTAAATGTATTCCCTCAGTGAAAGACCGGAGCTATGTGTCATTCCCTGACAGAACGGAGATCTGCCTTGTTTACTTTGGCAGATCCCTGTTCTGGCACTGCTGGGAACGATCGTGGGCGGCCAGCAGACATCGAGTCCGCCGGACCTGCTGATTGGCTCCCCCTCTGGCCAATCTGGGGCGCGCCCACAGATCACTGTGTACGAGCCCGACGTACACCTACGGCGATTTGCGAAGCTGAGCCAACCTTCCGCAGCATAACTGCAGCGGCTGGTCGCCAAGCGGTCAGACCTCAGATCATATAATAAACAGTCTGACTAGGGGAATCAGAGAACTGGGTCAACGCACTGCAAATCTTGAACTGCGGGTTGATGAGCTTGAAAATAACACCCGGACTTATGCAGTTGAATTTGAAAACCTCAAAGAGGAAAACTTAGTCCTTCAATCTCGTTTAGAAGATTACGAAAATAGGGCCCGTCGTTTCAATATCCGTATACATGGAATACCTGAATCTGTCAATGATTTGCAAGCCACTATGCTAGCCCTATTTCAAGATCTACAGCCTTCCATACCAGTCGAGCGAATGGAGATGGACAGAGTTCATAGAGCCCTCACACCTCGCAAAGCTCATGGACCACTGCGTGATATTAACGCCATGTTTCACTATTTCCGTACCAAGGAACAACTTTTAGATGCTGCTAGAGCAAAAGATTCACTGATTTTCCAGAGACATGCCTATCAACTTTTTCAGGCTTTGAAGCCACTTCTTCAAGTTTTACAGCGACCGCAAATCTCCCATCGATGGGGCTTTCCATTTTTAATTTGCTTCACTTATCAAGGATCTAAATATATCTGCCGTTTTGCTGAAGAACTCCAATCTTTACAAAACATCCAGCTTCTAGAATGCCCTCTCAACCAAAGCGACGCATGAAATTGAATGGTTACCCGTCCCCTGCAAAAATCAGCTGGTACTGAAGGAAATAAAAGTCGCCGTGGTCGTTTTTCTTCTCCTACGCCAACTTCTGAGAACTCTAAGGACTAACTTTTTTCTTTTTGTTTGACTCAATGTCAGGTACTTTTATATCTTTAACTTCCAACTAACTAGATGTTTGGTAAACTTTTTTATTTTTTACTTACCCGTTTAGAACTCACTCAATGCAATGCAAACTTTTTCTATTGTTTAATGCCTTACTTTTCTGCTGGTCTAATTTTTTTTTTTTTTTTTTGTATAATCCTTTATTTAGGACAAAATTAACGTTACAGCAAACAGTTTCATGTAGTCGAGGACTAAACCCAAATAGGCATGTATCAAAAAGAGAAAAAAGTACATAGAAACAAGCAGGGGAATAAAGTAAAGGAATAAGGAGAGCAATGCTTGACAATATCCTAAAGATACACAAGGATATATATGGGGGCTGTGGCAAGCCCTACAGCCAACACTAAGCTCGTCCACGTTGCTGGAAATTCTAAAAAGGATATAGGGCATTCTGTTGGCAGTGATACCAGGAAAGGGGGACCAAATTCTCCTCCAGCTAACCTCTCCTAGCACCATCTGGGTCAGGAGTGCCTGTGGCAAACATCTGGTCCTGAAAGGAAAAAGCGATGCCATCCCCTGGTACGGAGGCCTCCCCTCCAGCGGTAAGGCACTAGAGCTTTAAGTCAAGCTATTACAATGTGAGTGAAGTGGAGATCCCAACCCCCGTAACAAGGAGTGTTTACTTTGTTCCAAAAAATAAAAGGGGGAGAGAGAAGAGTAGAGATTAGGGAAAAAAATTGACTGGAGCATTGTCCGCAGTCTCTGACCATCTCCTGTACCATGTCTGCAGTCACTGACCATCTCCTGCATCGTATCTGCTAGAGGTGTATCGCATGGAAATTTTGCTAATACTATTAGCAATGTGTTATATAAAAATGTATACATTTTATTTAAAATGTATAAAAATATTTTTTTAAGACAGTCATTTTCAGTATCGGTCATTTTCAGTTTCGGTTTTCAGCCTAGTGTATTTTTCATTTTCGGTATCGGTTTCCAGACCAAAAACCCATTCGGTGCACCCCTAAGTTCCACCTATCAGTGCTGCATATAAGTGCCACCTCATCAGTGCCAATCAGTACTGCCTCATCAGCGCCCGTCGGTGCAGCCTCATCAGTGAAGGAGAAAACTTATTACAAATTTATTTACAAAGTTTGGTAACAGAAATTTCCTGCTTTTTGTATTTGTAGTGCAAAAAATAAAAACCCCAGAGGTGAACACATACCACCAAAAGAAAGCTCTATTTGTGGGGGGAAAAAAATTATAAAAATTTTGTTTGAGTAGAGCTTCGCATGACCGCGCAATTATCATTCAAAGTGTGATAGCACTGAAAGCTGAAAATTGGTCTGGGCAGGAAGGTGTATAATGTCAATAATAACCACTTCAATACATGGCACTTAAACTTTTAGCTAAAATATTTGCGACCCGCTTGAATCAAGTAATAGGCGAACTTGTTCATCGAGATCAAGTTGAGTTTATCCCCTTGCGCCAAGCAAGTGTTAATATTCGTAGAGACGTCTACCTTCTACCTGCGTGTTTTGTTTTTTTATCTTATCATTCGATATAAGATAAGCATTCGACACTGTCTCATGGCTATACTTACAATATATTCTTCACAAATGGGGGTTTGGACTGTATTTTTTGAAGGGGATTTCATCCTTATATGACAAGCCGAATGCATTTATCAAATATGCTGGTTTTAAATGAGACCTTTTCCCTATTGGAAGAAGCACCCTTCAAGGATGTCCTCCCTCTCCCCCCCCCCTCCTATTTGCACTCCTTATTGAACCCTTGGCCCGTTTAATTAGGTTTGATCCAAACATAAAAGGTATCGAATTATATGGATGTCACCATAAAGTATGTCTTTTTGCAGATGATATCTAATGCCGGCCATACACGGTTCGAATTTCGTAAGAATTTTCTTCCGAGAATCGTATGAAAGAATTTTCGTATGAATTTCGCACCATTAGTGGGCTGCAACAACGGCCGATTTTCGTGCGGCAATCAAATTTGAGGAATCGGACATGTTGGAAATTTTTAGAAAAACGATGATGGGAGAATCGTGCGAGAAATGTAATAAGAAAAGAAAATTTACGGAGAGAAAAGAAGATTCCCGGCCAAGAAAATTCTTTCTTGTAGCAACATGCGGTGAAATTGAAGGCTTGGTCGGCCGAATTTCGAAAATCATCGGATCACAAAAAAAAACGAACTTTCTGATTTTGAAAGAAAATTTGTTCGAAATTCGACCGTGTATGGCCTGCTTTACTCTTCATGTGATCTCCCCATATCAAAGCACCTAATCTCTCTATCCTAAACCGTTCTGCACACATTTCGGACTTAACAGTTAACTATCAAAAATCGACTGCACTCAACAGTTATCTTGCCTCCTTCAGACCTTCAGCTTGCTAAAGATTCACTTCCCTTAACTTGGACACCTCATAGACTTCCATACCTAGGAATACAACTCACTCCTAAGATAACTGACTTCTACTCAGCTAACTTTCCTCCATTACTAAAACAAGTTACTGAATTATTATCACAATGGTCATCTATCCCTCTATCCTGGATAGGCAAAATTTATGTAATTAAAGAGGAGTTCCACCCAGGGGGGCCGTCAAAAAAAAAAAAAAAAAAAAAAAAATTAAAAGTCAACAGCTACAAATACTGCAGCTGCTGACTTTTAATTGGACACTTACCTGTCCCTGGGTCCAGCGATGCGGGGGATCGAAGCCCCGCTCGTCCCCCCCCCCATCGCTCGTCGGCACCGGCATTTCAACTGTGGGCGCCGGACTGTGGCTTCACAGCCTGGCACCCACTGCGCATGCGCGAGCGGCGCCGCGCGCCGTGATTGGCCGCTCAATCGCCTGGGACCTGTAATGGGTCCCAGATGATTGACAGGAGGGAGCAGAGCGGAGCCCTTCCTGTGCCGAGGGGGAAGTGATGTCACCAGCCCAGGCTAAGGAACAGGCAGACTACGAGGGACCACCTAGCAACAGGCATTTAGAAGTAAGTGAAAAAAAAAATATCCAAATTTTTTTTGTTTTTTGTTTTTTTAGAATTTTTCCAGGTATTTTTGTTTTTTGGGTGGAACCCCACTTTAAGATGGCTATATTACTCAAGTTTTTATATCTTTTTAGAGTCTTGCCCATCCCAGTTCCATCTAATTTTTTACGACTTGTACAGCGCAGAATTATCTCCTTTATCTGGGATAAAACGAAACCCTGAACCTCTAAATCTACTCTGTCTCCCACAATGCTTTCGAGGTTTAGGTCTCCCAAATATTTTTGCTCACTATCGTGCTGCACGCCGTGCACAATTACCAAAATACCATGCAATTAAAGAAATTGACTGTGACCCTATTTCAGTATCTAACTGTTATGTTTAAGACCAACTGATCATACTTTTATTCGCAATCCTATCACAAAACATTCTTTATCCATCTGGGACAGATTCAGAACTTCTCTTGGCCTTCAACCTCCTCATTTACTGTTCCTTTCTTTTGTTAAAAATCCCGCCTTTTACCCTGCCTGGATCACTCCTAATTCTTTCAAAGCCTGGAATACAGCTAATTTATCCCGTTTTTATATAATTTGGTATCTGCCTCCTCCATACATTCTTTTTTCTATTTTGTGTGATAAATTTGGACTCCCTCAATCTGAACTGTTCCCATATTTGCAAATCAAAAAAAATTTCCAGCCTTATCTCAATTCCAACTCCTAACTATCCTAGATGTCGTGTTTTGAACGCATATGTATTTCTGACCCTCATGCTTGAGGACTGGTTTGCTTTCTCTATAAGCAAATTTTAGCTAGTACCAACAATGGTCACCCCTCATATGTCTTCAAATGGGAACCAGACCTTAATTGCTCATTTAATGCTACCAAATTGTCATATGGTCCGGCCCGCCACTAAGTCTGCTTCTTCTAATGTCATTGCTGTGGAAACTAACTTTAAGGTGCTAACCCGTTGGTATTTGGTTCCCGCTGGAATATCAAAATATGTTTCTATCTACCCTGGAGCTTGTTTTCGTGGCTGTTAAACTTCATATTTGGTGGGATTGCCCAAAAATTCTGGAAGGCAACATCTTTGATACACCTATACAGCCCAATCCTGCTACAGCCCTATTAAACCTGAAACCTGATGGGATCATACAGAATCAATTTCGCCTTCTTTTACAGCTCCGAACAGCCACAAAACAAACCATTTGCTAAGGCATGGAAAACTAAATATTTAATTCTTGCTGAAACCATACACAGAACTAATAAAGCTCTTATTCATGAAAAACAGAAATGGAAGGCGCGCGCACCTAGTGCATTACCAAAGATAATTTCATAATAAAAATGTTTTATATAAAAGTGGGTACTCACAAAATGCAACGGACACCCTAGCTCTGAGGAAGGGGGTGCGCCCAGGAAACGCGTTAGCTGTACCCTATGTTTGCACTGTTTTTATGGCCTTTTGTCAGTTGCATTTTGTGAGTACCCACTTTTATATAAAACATTTTTATTATTAAATTATCTTTGGTAATGCACTAGGTGTGCGCGCCTTCCATTTCTGTTTTTCTTGTAGTTCCTTTCGGATTACCCCATCTGAGAAAGGCAGCATCCACCCAGTTTTGGATACCATATATACCTTTCACACCACCATTTTATTTGATATCTGTTACTCCACACCTTGGAAGAGCTATTAGCGCTGGAAGTGACTGTGTTTTTTGAAGTGTTTTTTATTCATGCAAAATGGAAGCAATTGAAAGAGATCGAATCGGTCAATTTGAAAAAAACTGGCTTCCTTGGGTTAAGCATTGTTTACCTCCAGACTTTGATGAAACACTATTATTGCCTTGATAATTTTACTCCATTTGCCTTGACTATAATTTCTATTTATTTGGGATCGCCTCACCACTTGTAAACCCTCCCTTCTCCCCTTTTTTCTACCCTCTTCTCTACTCTTTTTTGACACTTTTGAATTTTTTTTCTTTGACACTTATGAATTGCTTGTAATTCTACTTCAGTGTATCATAGTAACATCTAACAAAAAGATGTAAAAACACAGAAGCAATAGACTTTGTGAAAATTAATATTTGTGTCATTCTCAAAACTTTTGTCCACGCCTGTACTTTGAAGAGTTGTTTTGTTTAGTCACAAGATTTCACTTTCTAACGGTATAGTAGTCTAAAACATTAAAATGAAACTCCAGCCAAATGTATTTCCTATTTTTGAAGTGGGGAAAAATTCTGGTCCGTTAACTTTGTGAGGTTTTTGTTTCAAGAGGCAGGGGCCACCTGGACTGGAAATGAGGGGAAATTTTCCAAAGCAAGAATTCATAAAAAAAGCCCAATGGTTCCTATTCTTCCTCACTCTATTTTAAAGGGGGGCAAAGGTTTTGTCTTGATTTCCAGATTTAAAAAAAAAAAATATATCATATTTAAGTACCTTTTTCTGATTGCAGGTTTGTCATCTACACCCATTGTAGCAAGTCAGCAGGGTTCCGCTCCATCACTTTACCCACCCCCGCGGAGGTGAAAATTGTAAGTTTTCTAGTTATTCTGCCAATGTTTAGTATTCAAATTTTAAAGTTTTTTTTGGTTTAGCTGCACCTTTACTTGTATACTGAAGCTCGTGTCCTCCAGACAGTTTACCTAAACAACTAAATATCTAAATTTGTGTACAGGCTATTGTCATACAACATCATATAATGGTTCTTGGATGTCTTTTGAACCAGGCAGCTTTCCTAGCTGTCTAGCAAGAAGCACACAAGCTTTCTGTCTTGTTTTTGAGTAGAAAGAGCATCACTGACACCTATGAAGACTTCATGTGTATGGAGTATTATATATATATATATATATATATATATATTAGTGCAGTCTAACAAATGTGATCATGTACCTATTGATGCGTTTAGATGCTTGATCATCCTATCCTGATCGTTTATAATGTTACAAACATTTGTTACTAACTTCTGTCACATCTGTACTGATTACTGACAATAAGTGGTCCTATAACTGCTTGATTTTATTTGTATGTCAAGTTTTTTTTGTTGTACAAGAAAATGCAAATAAATACTATTTAAAAAAAAAATAATAATAATTTTGTACAGTATAAAATAGTGCTTATAAATTATTGCCTCTTTAACTTGACATCTCAACCCTGAAATTTTCTGTAATGAATTACTGTTTAATTGGCAATATCAGTTGTGCATAAAGCATGGTAATATCAAAAATATGCCGTTTTGATCAGTCTTTCCACATCTGCTCACAAAATAAACCTTTCTGTAAGGTAAAGTCAAAGGTAAAATTTGCTGAGCACATCCACCAGTTTTAACCACTTCAGCCCCGGAAGATTTGGCTGCTCAATGACCAGTATATTTTTTGCAATACGGCACTGCATCGCTTTAACTGACAATTGCGCAGTCGTGCGATGCTGTACCCAAAAAAATCACGTCCCTTTTTTCCCACAAATAGAGCTTTTGTTTTGGTGGTATTTGGTCACATCTGCGTTTTTTATTTTTTGCGCTATAAACAAAATAAGAGCGACAATAAATATCCCATTTTTTTTCCAAAAAACTAATTTTTTCCTCAGTTTAGGCCGATATGTATTCTTTGTTGGTAAAAAAAATCGCAATAAGCGTATATTGATTGGTTTGCGCTAAAGTTATAGCGTCTACAAAATAGGGATAGATTTATGTCATTTTTATTATTTATTCATTTTTTTTACTAGTAATGGCGGTGATCTGCGATTTCTGTCGGGACTGCGATATTGCGGTGGGCAAATTGGACACTTTTGGGACCACTGACAATTATACAGCGATCAGTGCTATAAAAATGCACTGATTACTGTATACCTGTCACTGGCACTGAAGGAGTTAACACTAGGGGCGATCAAGGGGTTAACTGTGTTCCCTAGATGTGTTCTAACTTTGGGGGGGAGGGGGACTGACTAGGGGAGGAGAGAGATCAGTGTTCATACTTAGTATGAACACACAATCTCTCTCCTCTCCACTGAGAGAACTGGGATTTGCGTGTTTACACACACAGATCCCGGTTCTCGCTCTGTCACAAGCGATCGCGGGTGCCCAGTGGTCATCGCGCCCACCGGGCACTTGCATCTGCTCCGGGCACGTGCCTCCTACAGAGTCTTAAAGGGCCGACGTACAGCTACGCCATTCTGCCGCAGTGTAACGGCCAGTCGGGAACCGGTTAAAATAACGCTATATACTATTGAAAACAGATTGTGAAATAAACTAAAGTGTTTGTATCCAGAAGAGAGAAGTGTACTGGTTAGCATTTTAAACTAGATTCTACGTTGTTTTCACCCAGTAAAGTATGAGAGGTTGAAAAGAACAATTTGGGTGCCATTGTCAATAAGAACATCCCATCCTTCAGGCAGTGTGATAATCAAGGTCTATTTTATTCCAGAAGATGAAATAAAATGAAGCATGCGGGAAACTGCAAAATTTGGCTGTGAAGAAATTTGTCTTGCAGAGAGACTATGCACAATTTATGCTCTATAGGTGTGCAGACTTGCACTCCTTCTCTATCTGTTCTACATCATCTAGACCAGTGTTTCTCAACTCCAGTCCTCAAGGCGCCCCAACAGGTCATGTTTTCAGGCTTTCCATTATTTTGTACAGGTGATTTAATCAGTTTCACTGCCTTAGTAATTACCACAGCCGTTTCATCTGGGGGAAATCCTGAAAACATGACCTGTTGGGGCGCCTTGAGGACTGGAGTTGAAAAACACTGATCTAGACAACCATTAATTAACCGGTTCCCGACCGACTCCTGTACTTTTACGTCGGCAGAATGGCACGGCTGCGCAAAGTAAGGTACCCGTACGTTACTTTGAATTTGCCGCCGTGTGCGCGTGCCTGCCGTGATCTCCGTGAGTCGGGTCGCGGGTCCCGCGGACTCGATCGCCGCGGGCATACCCGCGATCGCCTCACGAAGAGGACGAACAGGGAGATGCCGTTGTAAACAGCATCTCCCCGTTCTGCCTAGTGACAAGTGTCACTCGATCTCTGCTCCCTGTCATCGGAGCAGAGATCAGTGATGTCACACACCAGCCCATCCCCCTGACAGTTAGAAATCACTCCCCTAGGACACACTTAACCCCTCCACGCCCCCTAGTGGTTAAACCCTTCACTGCCAGTGTCATTTATACAGGAATCAATGCATTTTTATAGCACTGATTGCTGTATAAATGACAATGGTCCCAAAAATGTGTAAAAAATGTCCGCCATAACGCCGCAGTCACAATAAAAATCGCTGATCGACGCCATTACTAGTAAAAAAAAAATTATTAATAAAAATGCCATAAAACTATCCCCTATTTTGTAAACGCTATAACTTTTGCGCAAACTAATCAATAAACGCTTATTGCGAGTTTTCTTTTACCAAAAATATGTAGAAGAATATGTATCGGCCTAAACTGAGGAAAAAAACTGTTTTTTTATATATTTTTTGGGGATAATTATTATAGCAAAATGTAAAAAATTGTAGTTGGACACTGGAGACCCTGCAGAATACTGATTTTTCATCACTGTTAGCATTTATTCTATCAAAAAATGTGCATATAGCACATCACAGCTGCCCCTAGGTCTGAGGTCTGCCCCACCCCCCCCCCCACCCCTTTAGTCTGCTGCTATGAAAGGGACAAGAGATTGATAAAAAGTAAAATTCAAGTGCTTACATTAGCTGCATTTGAAATGGCAATACATAACTGCATGCATCTGACTATGCCTTATTTTTCTCTCCAGATAAAAATCTTTGTCAAGGTCCCTGTCTACACAAGTCATGTGACTGGATCACAGGACACATCTGGATGAGTTGGCGCAGTTGAATGGTGTTTCCACCAAGGGCTCTTCAGTTCCTCTTCAGATCCAGGACACACAAGTCTAATTGTTGCCCCTCCAAAAGCTCAGCTCTCCTCCTCCTATTCTATGGAGACCTGGTTTTGCAAAACATGACTGTATTTATTCTTGCATTTCTCCAGTGAACTGGGCCGTGAGGAGAAGACTTAACCTTTTTTTCATAGTGCATCTGAGTGCACAGCTTCAAACACCTCAGTCAAATTGTGAAACATTCAAGGTCGGGAAAATGCATCCTGTGCCTACAGACTTTGGTTAAATGTTATTTTCGAGTTATTATGACGAGTTTGTTCCTGTCCCGTTGACACTCCATCAACCATGGCTCATCAGTTTATAGATTTGTTTTGACCACATGCTCAGGCATCTGATTTTCACAGGTTACGCAGGTCAAGGGAGGGTTTTGCATACATGGCATCTACATAATATGGGGGTATTCAGTTATGTTTAAAACATTTTGGGAATTATTGTTCTGGAGCTGTTTATTTTCAATATCATTCAGTTCCTTATTTCTCTTTTCTGATCTGATATCTGCATTTTGTCATGGCAGTTACTAGAACTTGGTGTTTTGTGCTACAATGGCCAACCACCTAGAGATACAGAGGGTACCCTTTTGTGCGCCTACAGGCTAAAAGTTAATGTCACTTTGCACTACTCAACTTGTCCCCTCCAATGCTTTTTCTTCTTAATCGAACAACACAAATATTAACCACAAAGCTCTTAACCTCCTATTTTGATAATCCCCTAAAAAAAAAATCAGACAAATGAAATAGTTTTAGTAAAAATTATGCGGAGGCATGAAGACATTGATGTCACAATTCAGGACTCCCAGTTATGCCCTTTGGCAGTGTATAATGTGCGTGTGTATATACCTGGTAAGGTTCTTTTGTAAGACACTAATCTTAAAAATGGGGAGATATATTTCACATGTGAATTTTAGATCTGTTTAACCACTAAATATGGCAGGATGCTTGTCTTGGATCAGCAAGAAAGCCCCACTGGGTGGCCTTCCTTTTAATATTTCAAAATATTTTTTATTAGAGAGCATGCAAAGTACATTGTATACCCGTTTATCTGCAGGAGATACGTGTTCTCATACAAGAGAATGATAAAACCTGTAAGGATTGTGTCCCTCTGTTAAAAAGATGCACTTTGTTGAATTCTGGGTTGTGTTTACAGGCACACTTATTTTAGATGGCAACAATAAAAGCATTTGTGACTCCAGTAAAGTGATCACCACATATGAGAAATCCCTTTGTGGCCACAGGGAGTAAAATGTATTTAAATATCTATAAGGAGAATCCCAGATGAGTCATGACCTTCATTAAGTGTCTTATACATGTAAAGTCAAACTCTTTTCCCTGTAGATACAGTTATGGGAAATTATATTTAGGTGAAAGAAAGTAGGTTTTTCAGTCGAGCGCATCGTATTTTGAGAATGCAGAAGATGACATACAGTTGTCATTATGGGGTCATCCAGACTGCTGCTATTTTCCAACAGCTCGTTGGTACTGTAACCATCTATGTCTAGTACTCTGTCTTCTGCCAGCAAAACTGTCTCAGTGACCTCTCTGTTCTTGGTTCAGTTCAACTTCATTTATCTGGGACTGTCCAGTTGTTATTTTTTTAATGCAATCTTTAAGGGGATTATTCTCAGAGAGTCATGTCAATCTCCCACCACCCTATAAAGATGCACAGTGATATCAAAACATTTTTTAGGCATCAACTCTCTGGTAGTGACACCTCTTCGTACCAAGAGGTGACTTGAAGGAATTTCAATAAAAATACAAAAAAATGTATTTAACCCTTTCTGGAAGTTTTCCAATAAAGTTCTTTTGTATTGCTTGGTTGTAAACAGAACTTATTGTATATGAAATAAACTTTACCCCTTACACCTTGAATGTGGGTGATTAGGGAACAAAATCCTTCTCACCTCGGCAACCCTCGTACGTATCTGTATAAAGATGTAAAGTTATATTTCTGTTATGTAGCTATTTTTTTCTTTTTTTTTGCATACAGATTTTAAGTCTTTGTGGCAAAGTTGATTTTTTTTCTTTCAGTTTTAATGAAAAAAAAATACACAAGTTTGTATTACGCTTTTGTTTATCAAAGTGGTGGTCTCCTGTATGTGTGCAAATTATTTTTTTTAAGTCTACATATGTGGAAAGCTGAGCTCTGTAATGGTAAACGCTTAAAATACATGTGTACTTTACGGCAAAAATACTGTATGGCTTCCCCCACATCCCTTAGCTAGAATATCAGACCTCTGGTGAAACATGCTTTGGTATAAGGCTCAGCTGTTCGCTGAACCAGTAAGTGTTTACATATAAATGTATTCCCCGTGCCTGTGTTCAGTGTGCAGGCAGTTTTGCTTACCTCACTAAAGATATTGTACAGATCGCTTTAATTTTCTGCATGCATGTTAATTCATTGATGTTGCCTGTAGAAGACAACAAAGATTATTACATGGTTTAGGGTTCCCTAAAGTACTGTTACCTTCTGTCTGGTTTTAACTGTGATATACAGTAGGGAGAATTAATTATTTGATCCCCTGCAGATTTTGTAAGTTTGCCCACTTACAAGGAAATGAAGGGTCTATCATTTTAAATGATAGAAACAGAATATCAACCAAAAAACACAATACAAATGTTATAAATTGAGTTGCAGTTCAGTGAGTAAAATAAGTATTTGATCCCCTACCAACCAACAATAACTCTGGCTCCAGTATGTGGTACACAGATTAGTCCTGTCAATTTAAAGCGGAAGTAAACCCATCCATAAAGCAGTTTCATTTCCGGCACGTGCCAGAAATGTAACACTCCCATTGGTTGTGCTCTCAAATTGTAAAACCATCCAATGGCTGGTGTCATAACTGATCACATGTGCAGCATCATGACAGCTCTAGATTAAACAGAGGCAAAGATGGCAGCTTCCTTGGCTGAAAACTATAGGGGGGTTTACTTACACTTTAAGAAGGTGCTCCTAAAAGACACCTGTCCACAGAATCTCTTTTTTCCATTCAAACCTCGCCATCATGGGCAAGACCAAAGAGCTGTCAAAGGACATCAGGGACAAGATTGTAGACCTGCACAAGGCTCGAATGGGCTACGGGATCATCAGCAAGAAGCTTAGTGAGAAAAAGACAACTTTTGGAGCGATTATTAGCAAATGGAAGAAATACAGAATAACCAGTTGCCCTCGGTCTGGAGCATGATCTCAAGGTAGTTGGGACCATTGTCCCCAAACAAACCATTGGTACACACAATACCCCACCATGGTTTGAAATTCCACAGAGCCTGCAAGCTTCCCCTCATCAAGAAGGCACATGTACAGGCCCGTCTGAAGTTTGTCAATGAACATTTAAATGATTTAGCGCAGATTGGGAGAAAGTGCTGTGGTCAGATGAGACCAATATTGAGCCCTGTGGCATTAACTAGACTTGCCGTGTGGAGGAAGAAAAATGCTGACTATGACCCTAAGAACACCATCCCTACAGTCAAGTACAGAGGTGGAAACATTATGCTTTGGGGCTGTTTTTTTGCTAAAGGTACAGGCTGACTTTGCCACATTGAGGGGCCAATGGATGGGGCCATTTATTGTAAAATCTTGCATGAGAACCTTCTTCCCGCAGCCAGAACACCGAAGATGGGTCATGGGTGGGTCTTCCAGCATGACAATGACCCAAAATGCTGCCAAGGCAACAAAAACGTGGCTCACAAAGAAGCACATTAAGGTCATGGAGTTGCCTAGCCAGTCTCCATATCTTAATCTTATAGAAAATTTATGGAGGGAGCTGAAACTTCGAGTTGCCAAGCGAAACACAAGAAACATTAAGGATTTAGAGAAGATCTTTAAAGAGTGGACCAAAATCCCTCCTGAAGATGTGTGTAAACCTGGTAACCAACTACAAGAAACATCTTCCTCTGTGCTTGCCAACAAGGGTTTCTCCACCAAGTACTAAGTCATGTTTTGCTTGGGGATCAAATACCTATGTTACGCACTGAACTGCAACTCAATTTCTTTTTTTTTTTTTTATGTAATTTTTATTTTATTTTATATTTTAAAAAGAACATACAAACATATAGTCTATGGTCAGTCTTTCCACATTACAGTGCATTTCTTACATTGCAGACCTAGACGTTTTAGACAAAAACAAATTATAAAACGGAGGGGTGAGGGAAGGAGGGGAAAGGGGATGGGGGATTAGGTTATCTCCAAACTGTATTATATTATTAAACAGTCATAATAAATCCTAAAGGGTGTCCTGCCGTAGCGGCTTTGGCCGGACCCATCTTTCTTCAGCCCTCCATTCAATTACTGGAGGGGGGGTCTCGACTCTGCCTTAAGGCCCCAGGATGCCCAACTAACCTCCACCAAGAGGGAGACGCCCCACGGGCAACCCGTTGGGCCAATGCAGTCACAAAGGTGCCTATGCCACCAGGTGGAGCCCCTATCCAATACGTCTAAACAAGTAACGACTTAGTAACATTTAAAGAGGGAGACACAAAAACATGCCTTTAATCACTAGTGGCGCATAGCGCCTCATATGAACCTTCAACTATAGTCCTTGTGAACCACGCATAAGGAAAGAAAAAGCTTACACATTGTGCTACCAATAGGGCAGTGAGACATGCCATTTAGGTACGCACGTCACCATACACAGGCCTCCTTAGCTTCAAGGAGGGCTCCGCTGACTCCAACAGCGCGACATCCAGGCTAGAGGACACAGGATTGGTGTCTACGGTGAATCTCCGCCACTGGGCCCAAATACTATTAAAACGCTCACTCCTATCTTTGCACCTCGCCACCCACTCCGCCTCTCTGATATCATCTACCTTCTGTAGCCATTCCTTTAAGGTAGGGATCTGCGGACGTTTCCAATAGAGAGGTATAAGCCTTTTAGCGGCATTTAATAGATGAGGAAGGGCGCTTTTTTTGTAATGGCTCAGAGGGAGGGTAGGGAGGTGCAGGAGGAAATGCTCAGGGGAAAACGGGATCTCAATCTGCAGGGCATTTTTAATGTTAGTCTGTATTTCCATCCAAAAAGGCCTGATTGCTGGGCACTCCCACCACACATGAAGGAGGGTGCCTTTCTGACCGCAACCTCGCCAGCAGCGGTCAGAAACCATAGGGTAGATACGTGCCAAGACAGCTGGTACACGATACCAGCGAGTTAGTAGCTTGTAGTTAGTTTCCTGCGTTCTAGACTCTATGGAGCTAAAGTGTGCTAGTTTATACATGCGTAGACGTTGTTCTGGCGTGAACTCTACCCCTAGGTCTCGTTCCCATTCCCGTATGAAAGCCGGCTTGCCAACGGTGGAAACTGAACCCAAGAGCCTATATAATTCAGAAATCAGATGGGGAATTGGCTCTTCTTCTATAAAAAATCTTTCTAGTGTGGTGATAGTGTCCAGCCCTCTCATCGAGGCCCCCTCTGTCGCAATGAAGTGTTGGAGTTGCTGGTGCCTCCACCAATCCATGGGGAATCTGCCATGACTATTCCGCAAGGCGTCTAGGGGTATCAGCTTACCCTTATCTACAAATTTGCCGCAACTATAATTGCCGCCTGTAACCCAAGTACCGAAAAAGGTCCTCTGTTCCCCAGGAGGGAACCACCTAAATCCCCCCAGCGGTGCCAGTGGGGAGCCCGGGGGCACCAAAGCATACAGAGCATTTGTGTGCTCCCGGACCCGTAGGGTGTGAATGGTTAACGGGGAGGACGTCTGTGAGAGTCCTCTGTGTTCACGAGGTAGCCAAGGTGCGTATGATAAGTCGCGGCCTGCTAAGCTCTTCTCCAAGGAGACCCACATTTTTAAACCCCCATGATGACGCCAGTTAAGGATATGTTGGATCACAATGGCTCTGTAGTATCGCCGTATATCCGGGAGGCCCAGGCCTCCCAACTCCTTGGCCTTCTGCAATAAAGACGCAGCCAGTCTTGGTTTTTTACCATGCCAAATGAAATTAATCATTAGGCTTTGGAGCTGTGTAAAGAAGCTCCTGGGGAGGGGGACGGGCAACATCTGCAAATAAAAGAGCACCCTAGGAAGGATGTTCATCTTGAGTATGCTAAGTTTGCCTAGCCATGTGAAGGAAGTCTTGGCCCAGTTCTGTAAGTCTCTACGCACCATGCTCAAAAGGGTAGGGAAATTAGCTGAATAAATAGTATCAAATCGATTTGTAAGTTGGATACCCAAATACTTAATAGATGTTTTAGCCCAACTAAATGGGAAAGCTTGTTGTAGGTCAGTGGCCATCTTTACAGGAATGGTAATGGGCAGGATTTTGGATTTCGAAAAGTTTATTTTAAAATTTGACACATGACCAAAAATTTTAAGTTCCCTCATAAGGTTTGGCAGTGACACCAAAGGCTGGGTCAAATGAAAGAGCACGTCGGCGGCGGCATAAGCCGACAGTTTGTGTTCCGTTGACCCCACCGTCACCCCTCTAATATCAGCATTTGCCCGTATTGTTCGAAGCAGAGGCTCCATAGCCAGAGCGAACAGAAGGGGAGAGAGGGGGCACCCCTGCCTCGTGCCATTCCGTATGGGGAACCCCAGGGACAGTTGGCCATTTACCTGGACCTTCGCACTGGGGGTCGTGTAAAGTGCCATGATCCATCTAAGCATATGAGGGCCCAAGCCTCTAGAACCGCCTTAAGGTATGACCAATCTATTCTATCAAAAGCCTTTTCGGCATCCGTGGACAGAATGAGGTAGGGGGTGGAATCCCTGTGAGAACATGCCCACTGTATGAGCTGCATAGCCCGGATGGAATTATCCCTAGCTTCTCTACCCGAAATTAATCCCGTTTGATCGGGGTGGATAAAGGAGGGCAAGACATATTTAAGTCGATTTGCCATAATCTTGGCAAAGATTTTTATATCGACATTAAGTAGTGATATTGGTCGATAGCTTTGTGGGAGAGTGGGGTCCTTGCCCTCCTTCGGAAGTACAGTGATGTGGGCAAGTAATGCCTCAGGGGGAATCTGGTGATTTGTGGCTAAAGAATTAAAATACCTACACATATGATTTTGTAGCAAGGGAAGACATTTTGCATAATACGCTTTGGAATATCCATCTGGGCCAGGGCTCTTCCCATTAGGTAGGGCCTTCACTGTCGAGATGATCTCCTGAGGGGAGATGGGGGAGTCGAGGTCTAGCTGTTGCTCGGGTGTCAAAGAGGGGAGTCCAGCCGAGGCGAGGTAGTCGCCAATAGCTTTCATTTTCGCTGTCCGCCCTGTGTGGGAGGTATCTTTATCTAGGTGATATAAGTCTGCATAATAATCTCTAAAGATGGAGGCAATCCCAGAGGAGTGTAATGTTGCCGCACTGTCGGGACCGAAGCGAGTGCACGTGAGCTGTCAGTCGTCTCTTCCTAAGCGCTCTAGCTAACATTCTGCCGCACTTATTTCCCTGTTCGTAATATTTATGTGAAAGGTAGCGTAATTGTCTGCGCGCACGACGATCAAGGAGGCGTGAAAACAGCTCCCTCAGTTCAGTCAACCGTTCGTGGGCTTTAGCATCTCCCTGACGTTTGTGTTTAAGTTCTTCTTCTTGCAAAGCTGCCAGTACCCTCTTGAAGTCCATCTGTCTTTCCCTTTTGAGTTTAGAACCCAAGGAGATCAATTCACCCCTGGGTACCGCCTTATGGCTTTCCCACACAACTCCGTCTGCCATGTCCTCAGATACATTTTCTGCAAAATAATGTGTGATGGTCTTAGAGACCTTAGCTACTACCGAGGCGTCGTCCAGGAGGTTTTCATTAAGCCTCCAAGACCAGGTCCTCGGTGTTCCATCTGGAACCCGTAACACGGCCCACACTGGGGCATGATCTGAAATGGTGATATTGCCTATTTCAGCTGACTGCAACAGCTCAAGGGTGTCATGATCCACACACATAAGATCTATGCGCGTATACACGTCATGCACCCCCGAGTAGTAGCTGTAGTCCCTATCCAACGCATGAAGAGCTCTCCACGTGTCTATAAGGAAGTTATTCTGCAGTGACTTACAAAAATGCTTGAGGAAGGTTTGGGAGTGAGTGGGGCGGCCGCGGGATGTGTCAACGAGCGGGTCTGGGCTCACGTTAAAGTCCCCTACAATGATTAAGTGACCTTCCCTGAATTCGTTCAACTTATCTAGCACAGAATCAATAAAGGAGAGTTGTTGGGCATTAGGTGCGTAGAGAGTCGCAAATGTAAATTTTGTGTTAGCCAAGACCCCCTTCACAAAGACGTATCTACCCTGCGCGTCAACCTGGCTCTCCAAGAGTTGGAATGGGCATGACTTATGGAATGCAATGGCGGTACCTCGTGATTTGGCCACCGGGGAGTTGCTAAAGAACCATTGAGTGTATAGGTGTGTGGGTATCTTTGGGAGGGACTGTTGCCTAAAGTGAGTCTCCTGCAGGAAAACCACCTGGGCCCCCAGCCTCTTTAGCTCCAGCCATAGCCTGTTGCGCTTGTGTGGAGAGCAGAGCCCCCTGACATTGTAAGACAGTACCTTTAGTGACGGCGTACCTGAATTAGATGATAGCTGATTGGTCTCACCCCCTCTGGGTCCTCTGCACATGGTTCAGTCGGTCAAGAGGCAACCTGAAGGTCAAAGCAATAAACGTTTAGCTTTAAAAAGCAATATAAGGCACAAAGTGATATAAAGGGGGAGATGTGGGGGGGGAGAGAGAGGGGAAAGTTAGGGAGGGGTAAGGAGGGAGAAGGGGGGGATTTAGAGGGGGGTAGGGGGAAAAGTAGGGAGGGAAGAGGCAGGAAAGGGATAAGGATGAGGAAAAGAGAACAACAATACCACAGGGGCCAGACCGTGTCCAACCGGTCCGGTGTATTACACCGCGGTAAACTACAGAGCTCACCCAGGAGGGGGGTATCTACCCAAAAACCACCCGGTGAGAACTCTGAGTCACTCAAGGGACTGTCACCTAGTAAGGTGAGGCCTAAGTGGGGTACGTGGGCGACCACCAAGGGGACGATTAGCCCATCCTTCCGTCCAGTCCATTACAACACATACACAGGGTGGGAAAAAGATGTGCAAAAAAGGGAAAAACAAAACACAGCAACAAAAGGAAAAAGGAGATTATGTAACTCGAACTCCCAAAAAGTGCAAAAAAAAAAAAAGTGGGAAGACAAGACAGCCAGACGAGGAGCTGGACCGCAGACCCCCCAGTCCATCATGGTGCATAATGGTTCTCAAAGTTGAGAAGTAGTGCAAAGGGCCCAGTGTGCAGCGCCTTGCAGGAGGAGGTAGAATGTGACAGCAATGCGTCCATTGGGCCCAGTGTCCCGGTTGAAATACCAATGATGAAGCGGGGATTATGTCCAAAAATTAGAAAAAGCAATAAGGGTGGCAGTAGCTTGTTCAGTCACTGGTTGTGGAAGTGCCCGGACGTGGGCCCTCTGTCTGCCTGTTGCAACCACGGGAATGCCTGTTTCCGGCCGCCTGGATCCATGGCTGAGGTAGCTGGGGTATCAGGATGTCCGGAGTGGTGCGCCAGTCCGAGAAGTCCACAGGATTAAGCTCCAAGGTGTGTAAGAAGCGGGGGAGGTCATCCTTCGTGCGTGGTATAGCCCAACGGCCATTTTTGGACGCCTGGAGGCTGAATGGGAAGCCCCAGCGGTACGTGAGGCCTGCCGCTTGAATTTCCGTTAGGAGTGGGCGTAGGGCCCGTCGCTGCATTAGGGTGCGCCGTGAGAGGTCCTGGTAAAAGGACAGCTGAGCTCCATCAAAGTCAAAGACTGGTCTGTTACGCATCTTTTGCATTATGCGATCCTTTAGTGTAAATTTGTGCAGCTTGCAGATCACATCTCTGGGGTTGTCGGGGTCCTCTGATGGGGGCCTAAGTGCCCTGTGAGCTCTGTCTATCTCAATCGGCACCGACAGAGGCAAACTCAGGATTTCACGGAACACTCCCTCCAAGGTGGGAACAATGTCCTTAGGTGCGGTGGCTTCTGGAAGGCCTCGTATGCAAATATTCGCTCGCCTGCTGCGGTTCTCCATGTCATCTAATTGGCACAAAAGGGCCTCAATTTGGTGACTATGGGTGACGGTCTGTTCTCTGAGCTGGGAGATGGCGGGTATAGTATCATCAAATTTCTTCTCCAAAGTCTCTACCCTGTGACCCAGCTCAGTAGTATCTGTTTGCAATTGTTCAATATCTTGCCTGAAGGCCCTCTCAATCCTGCTGGTAAAGCGCTCTAGGTCCTCTTTGGTGGGGAGAGACCATAAGTGCTGTCTAATGTCTCTGTCCTCTGTCAAATCTGCCAAGTTTGTGCCCCTGTCCTGTGGTAATGTGGAGCGGGGGGATGCAGGGGGGATGGAGTCGCTTACCAGCCTGGGAGAAGAGATGGGAGACAGTTCTGGAGGTGCAGGCTGAATCTCCTGTTGCTGCAGCGTGGCCGTTCGTTCCGGCGCCATCTTGGATTTCCCCCTCTGCTGACGGGGGGTGTCTGAAAGGAAGGAATCCAGCGATCCTTGACCGTGGGGGTGAGCTTTTTTCGGCTGGGATGAAGCCCGCCGCCGCTGTGACATGCCCTGTGCGGAAATCGGGGGGTAATCACCCCTGTAGCTGCTGATTTAGCTGCGGACCGGACGGAGCTCGGGCTCAGCACGTCCTCACTCCTCCATAGCCAGGCCACGCCCCATGCAACTCAATTTCTAACATTTGTATGTTGTGTTTTTTCTGGATTTTTGGTTGATATTCTGTCACTATCATTTAAAATACACCTATGATAAAAATTATAAACCCTTCATTTTTTTTTTTTTTAAGTGGGCAAACTTACAAAATCTTCAGGGGATCACATAATAATTTTTCCTACCGTATCTATGGAAGAGATGAGAAAAAGAAGTTCTAGGTAGTGAGAGACACTTATGGGATAATATATGGATTCAGGAGAAATTAAGGTTTTTAGAGGTTAAAATTTAAAGTCAACCCTTGATTCATAGACCATACTGTATGTCATATGCTGCTACCTTCAGGTGATTTGACACTCGCTGCAAAAGCTTTGTTGGAACTGTCCCCTGGTACCCTCATATAACCCCTCCCAATTTGAGCCCAATTTTTTTTTTTGCTAGTGTCCTCTTGAAGAATTTAACCAAATAATCTCCTTCAACAGACACTTATCAAGATCTGATTACTTACTGCCTTTATGGCTAAGCAGCAGTTTCAGGTGACCTTAAAACACACCTTGGGAACTGTATCCAGACCCCACAGTCACAGGGATGCCCTGTAATGTATGCTTCAAGCACTGGATCATACGTTCGTGTCACACCTTGGCATGTGGTTCAACAAATGTACTTAGCTGCAGGGTGCTATAGGAGGTCCAGGGCCCTGGTCATTACTTGTGACACTTAAACCTCTGTGGTTATCCTGCTCTCATGGGTGAAGCCTGGACCCTAGATGGGATTGGCAATATGGAAAAGGTAAGAAAGGGTTATCTGTACCCCTTTTACATATTTGTTCTTAGCTTACATGTCTTGTTGGGTCTGTAGTATACACTATATCCTACAAGACATACTGCAGTGCTGTGCTCTAAGGGCACATATGCATTGGGACTTCAAATCGTAGTAGGTTATGGTATTATAGCATTTACTAATTCAGATTTGGGGACTGGAAGTTCCTTTCTAGGTACTGACTTACTTAAAAAACTCATACCTACACTCTTGTGGGTGCCATTGTCTGCAGACACTGCAAACTGGTCGTTTGCCACACTACCTGTTGCCTGACTGAATCAGGCAAGTTGAGCCTTATCAAATGACTGGCCAAACCTGAAAAGTAAAATAACAAAAAATGTCCATTTCTACTGTGGACCCAGCCATTCTTGAGCTAAATAATTAATCTATGAACCCTACTGAAGGTAGCCCCTCCTTTAAAGATTTGATAAATGGATGTTTAAAGACCTTCTAAAAACCTACTTGGCGGAAGCAGGACCTGACCTGCTAGTCACGATTGCGCAAACTGGGTCCATAATTCATGATGCAATTTCTCCTGAGGTGGACAACACAAAGTTACAACTTTTATTTTCAGCCCAAATATTCTGTGTGAATGCCATGGAGAACCTGATTCATCAGCTCTCCAGAATGTCTTACTCTGTCATATGCACAGGATCCTAAGGCTTAAAGCCAAGGCAACTGATCAAAACCGGGAAAGATGCCTTTTGCAATTATGACATCCTCAGCCAATCAGAGAAGGATTTGTATTCATTGAGAGAATACAAAACTGCCTATAAATACCTGAGTGCTTCTCAAGCCTGACTCTGTTTTGTGCCTGGTGTGAGATAGGAAAGTCTTGTTTCACACCTGGAACACAAGGCTGTAAACTGTATTTAGTTGAGGCAACACACAGCAGGCACACCTGTTAGTATAATATATAGTTTGGGCCAGCTATTTAAAATCATTAGCATGAATGAACATTCATCTTAAGCGCTGTTAACACTATTCTGGTTACCTGATACTGTTCAGCCAAAATCTTTTCTGAAATTTGTATAAAGCTCCCTATTTTGAAAAGTCAAGTACTTTCCTTTCAGATTGATTTCTAATATTGAATCCCTCACGGTTGATGGATGTGGAGAAATCATCTTTTGTGTGTTCAATTTTTTACACTTAATCTTAGCTAAAAGGCCGAGAAGTGACATGTGATCAATTTTCTAACAAGAAACAATGTTCTACTAAGCCCCAATTTCAGATTAACCTGATATTGTGGAACTTCTAGATGCCCCTAAATACATGTATATGGATTACATACAAAAGTTATTTTAAAAGAAGCATTAATATGTTGAACAACATATTTTCACACGTATCTTACGGATAATATCTTAAAGTATGCATGAAGTAAATAGGGAATTCTATATATCAATGAGCTAACCTTTAGTAGATGAAATACCAGCTAAAGTAACTAATTGCATTTAATGAATTGACTTACATGTGTTGATGCAAACTTTACAACTGCAATTTCTGTAGTAACAAATATTAAAGTGTAAGTTCAGTAAAAACCTATCTACCCTGTTTCCCCGAAAATAAGACCTAGCGTGATTGTTGGTGATGGCTGCAATATAAGCCCTACCCCCCAAATAAGCCCTAGTTAAAGGACCTTGTAGGTCTTCTTTTCAGGGTAGGGCTTATTTTCGTGGGGGAAACAGGGTAGGGCTTATTTGGGTGGTAGGGCTTATATTGCAGCCATCATCGACAATCACGCTAGGTCTTATTTTCAGGGAAACAGGGTAGGGCTAAACCTATTCCTACTCATTTTAAGACTATTCTGTCTATCCTGTGAAAGAAAAGATGCTTATACTTACCTATTCTGAAGCCAGTCCGGTCACATGATCAGGTCCCACTGTTGGTTTCAGTGTAGAGGAGGGGCAGCCAACAACAGATGCCCCATAGTAAGCCTATGGGTGATGTCACCGCACAGGTATTTGCAGCCATTGTCAGCGAGCTCTCCTCTCCAATGAAGATGCTGCTGAAGAGATCTTGTGACCGGAACGAAGCAGCTTCAGAATAGGTAAGTGTAAGCATCTTTTCTTTCACAGGGTAGATAGAATAGTCTTACAATGGGGGTATGAGTAGGTTTAGCCCTAGTTAGATTTTAACTGTGATGGGTGTGGTCCCTCGCGCTACCAAGTGAATAAATAAAATAATAAATAAAAATGGTGAAAAGCTGCTGCTAGGCCTAAAGTGTACACAGTGCAGAAGAATAAATGTAAGTAGAAGTGATCAGCGCAACTTCCTAATTCATGAATAGTGTAAATGATAAATCAATAATGTGCTCAAAACAGATGAACACGTATACCAATGAAATAAGTGATCAAAGTCCAAAATATCCAAATGTGGTAAAAAGATATTTCTAAGAGATATAGACAGATTCTTAACACAATCTCTGTGACTTTGCAATAGCTTAATGCTCCCAGAGCTCTTACCTCAGTAAGAAGTATAATCAGCCTTATAGATCTCCTATGATGAGGACGTACTTACAGCTCCGGATCTCAAATTTCCAGGCGTGTTGAAGGTTCCGATTCTGGATGGTGTTAAACCAGGCTCAAAACTCCATATGATGGTGTAAAACGTTCCCTTCGGGGCTCCCGGTTACACAGTCATCTCAAGGTTCCGAATATTATATAGGAACAAAAAAATGGCCTCCTATAGTGTACTATGTATAAACTATATAAATGCATTCAAAAGTCAAAAGGATTCTTACATTAAAAGCAGTTTAAAAGAGCTTGTCATGTTACAACCAAAAACATAAATGTATTTTATTGTGATTTTTTTTGTATTCAGCCCCCCCCCCGAGTCAATACTTTGTAGAACCACCTTTCGCTGCAATTACAGCTACAAGTTTTTTTTTCTAACACATGAATATGTTTTGTTCTAAACCATTTCATTGTATCTCTGGCTGTATGTTTAGGGCTGTTGTCCTGCGGGCAGATGAACCTCTGCCCCAGTCTCAAGTCTTTTACAGACTCTGACAGGTTTTCTTCTAAGACTGCCCTGTATTTTGTTCCATCCATCTTCCCATCAACTCTGACCAGCTTCCCTGTCCCTGCTGAAGAAAAGCATCCCCACAACATGATGCTGCCACCACCATGGTTCACGATGGGGTGTTCAGGGTGATGTGCAGTGTTAGTTTTCCGCCACACGTAGCGTTTTGCATTCAGGCCAAAAAGTTCAATTTTGGTCTCATCTGACCAGAGCACCTTCTTCCACATGTTTACTGTATCCCCTGCATGACTTCTCGCAAACTACAAATGGGACTTCTTATGGCTTAATGGCTTTCTTCTTGTCACTCTTCCATAGAGGCCAGATTTGTGGAGTGTACGACTAATAGTTGTCCTCTGATTAATGCTCTCCTTAATTGACCTTTCAGTTTTTGTTTTTTTTAACAGAAAAATGTTTATTGAAGTAGTAGGTACATAAACAAGAACATAGCAGTACATATATCAAGGAAAGCAGGAGTACATAAAGGGTGCATCAGCAATAAGCCTTGAATCATTATAGCAGTAGGGATCCACTATCTGCTGTTGGTTAACATATCATATAGCGGTGGTGGAAGAATAGGGGGTAGGGGCGGACTGTCATGTTAGGTAGGCGGCCATGTCTTTGTAGGTTTGCACTTGTGCCATAATCGTTCCAATTTTGGATAATGGATTGAACAGTGCTCCGTGAGATGTTCAAAGCTTGGGATATTTTTTTTTTTTAAAACCTAACCCTGCTTTAAACTTCTCCACAACTTTATCCCTGACCTGTCTGAAGTGTTCCTTGGCCTTCGTGATGCTTTGTTTGTTCACTAAGGTTCTCTAACAAACCTCTGAGGGCTTTACAGAACAGCTGTATTTATACGGAGATTAAATTACACACAGGTGGACTTTTTACTAAGTAGGTGAATTTTGAAGGCAATTGGATCCACTAGATTTTAGTTAGGGGTATCCGAGTAAAGGGGGCTGAATACAAATATACGCCACACTTTTCGGGTATTTGTTTGTGTACATTTTTGAAAACCATTTATCATTTTCCTTTCACTTCTCAATTATGTGCCACTTTGTATCAGATAAAATCCCAATAAAATACATTTTGTTTTTAGTTGTAAGTTGTAACATGACACAATGTGGAAAATGTCAAGGGGCATGATTACTTTTTCAAGGCACTGTATATAATATTTATTAGGTAGGCTCAATCAGCAATCTAAGATGCAGTACAACATCAGTAGCTCAGAAGAGGGATAGATGTAAATAAACAGCAATGCCTTTATCTCAATACTGTCATGGCCCAGTACCTGTCTACACCAACATCAGGGAAAAGATGGGGAGGTGTAATAATGTAAATAGATGCCTGGTACATACAGTGGGGACGGAAAGTATTCAGACCCCCTTAAATTTTTCACTCTTTGTTATATTGCAGCCATTTGCTAAAATCATTTAAGTTCATTTTTTTCTCATTAATGTACACACAGCACCCCATATTGACAGAAAAACACAGAATTGTTGACATTTTTGCAGATTTATTACAAAAGAAAAACTGACATATCATATGGTCCTAAGTATTCAGAACCTTTGCTGAGTATTTAGTAGAAGCATCCTTTTGATCTAATACAGCCATGAGTCTTTTTGGGAAAGATGTAACAAGTTTTTCACACCTGGATTTGGGGATCCTCTGCCATTCCTTCTAGCAGATCCTCTCCAGTTCTGTCAGATTGGATGGAAAGCATTGGTGGACAGCTATTTTTAGGTCTCTCCAGAGATGCTCAATTCGGTTTAAGTCTGGGCTCTGGCTGGGCCATTCAAGAACAGTCACAGAGTTGTTGTGAAGCCACTCCGTTATTTTAGCTGTGTGCTTAGGGTCATTGTCTTGTTGGAAGGTAAACCTTCCGCCCAGTCTGAGGTCCTGAGCACTCTGGAGAAGGTTTTCGTCCAGGATAGCCCTGTACTTGGCCGCATTCATCTTTTCCTCGAATGCAACCAGTCATCCTGTCCCTGCAGCTGAAAAACACCCCCATAGCATGATGCTGCCATCACCATGCTTCACTGTTGGGACTGTATTGGACAGGTGATGAGCAGTGCCTGGTTTTCTCCACACATACCGCTTAGAATTAAGGCCAAAAAGTTCTATCTTGGTCTCATCAGACCAGAGAATCTTATTTCTCACCATCTTGGAGTCCTTCAGGTGTTTTTTTTTTTAGAAAACTCCATGCGGGCTTTCATGTGTCTTGCACTGTGGAGAGGCTTCCGTCGGGCCACTCTGCCATAAAGCCCCGACTGGTGGAGGGCTGCAGTGATGGTTGACTTTCTACAACTTTTTCCCATCTCCCAACTGCATCTCTGGAGCTCAGCCACAGTGATCTTTGGGTTCTTCTTTACCTCTCTCACCAAGGCTCTTCTCCCCCGATAGCTCAGTTTGGCCGGATGGCCAGCTCTAGGAAGGGTTCTGGTCATCCCAAACGTTTTCCATTTAAGGATTATGGAGGCCACTGTGCTCTTAGGTGCAGCAGACATTTTTTTTGTAACCTTGGCCAGATCTGTGCCTTGCCACAATTCTGTCTCTGAGCTTTTCAGGCAGTTCCTTTGACCTCATGATTCTCATTTGCTCTGACATGCACTGTGAGCTGTAAGGTCTTATATAGACAGGTATGTGGCTTTCCTGATCAAGTCCAATTAGTATTATCAAACACAGCTGGACTCAAATGAAGGTGTAGAACAGGGATATGCAATTAGCGGACCTCCAGCTGTTGCAAAACTACAAGTCCCATTATGCCTCTGCCTCTGGGTGTCATGTTTGTGGCTGTCAGAGTCTTGCTTTGCCTCATGGCAAAGGGTCTGAATACTTAGGACCATGCGATATTTCAGTTTTTCTTTTTTAATAAATCTGCAAAAATGTCAACAATTCTGTGTTTTTATGTTAATATTGGGTGTTGTGTGTACATTAATGAGGAAAAAAAATTAACTTAAAGTGGAGTTCCACCCAAAAGTGGAACTTCCACTCATCCGATTCCTCCCCCCCTCCGGTGACACAGTTGGCACCTTTCAGGGGGGAGGGGGGTATAGATAGCCGCAGAATCTGCGGTTATTTAGGCCACTTCCTGCTCCCTCCCCGCTGCCTGCTGGGAAACACACGGGTCCCAGAGGCAGCAGGGACCATCCGTATTGCGCTGCGCGACTCACGCATGCGCAGTAGGGAACCGGGAAGTGAAGCCGCACGGCTTCACTTCCTGATTCCCTTACCGAAGATGGAGGCAGCAGCACCCAAGGACGGAGAGACGGTTCGGCCTCGGGTGCCGACATCACGGGCGCCCTGGACAGGTTAGTGTCCATGTTTTAAAAGTCAGCAGCTGCAGTATTTGTAGCTGCTGACTTTTAAAAAAAAAAATTCGGCGGCGCTCCGCTTTAAATGATTTTAGCAAATGGCTGCAATATAACAAAGAGTAAAAAATTTAAGGGGGTCTGAATACTTTCCGTCCCCACTGTATATACCGTATTTATCAGCGTATAACACACGCCGGCGTATAAGACACACCCCAAGTTTAGGAGGGAATTTTAAGGAAAAAAACTTTTAGGAGGGAAGTTAAAGGAAAAAAAACTTATATTTAAATGCCCACCAATGCAGCCTTATCAGTGTCCGTCTGCAGCCTTGTCAGTGTCATTGCAGCCATGTAATTGCAGCCTTTTCAGTACAGCCTTGTCAGTTGCAGCCTTGTCAGTGCAACCTTGCCCCCAGTGTCCAGTGCAGCCTTGCCCCCAGTGTCCAGTGCAGCCTTGCCCCCAGTGTCCAGTGCAGCCTTGCCCCCAGTGTCCAGTGCAACCTTGCCCCCAGTGTCCAGTGCAGCCTTGCCCCCAGTGTCCAGTGCAGCCTTGCTCCCAGTTTCCATTGCAGCCTTGTCAGTGCAACCTTGCCCCCAGTGCAGCCTTGTGTCCAGTGCAGCCTTGGATGGATTTAAAATTGCCGCCAAGATCACAGGGACTGGGCGGAGCAGAGCGAGCACTGCCGAGATCGCAGGGACTGGGCGGAGCCGAGATACACATAGCCGAGTGTACTCGGCTCTTCTCGGCTCCGCTCACAGTCACGCCCAGTCCCGCCCTATGATGGACATAACACAGGTCCAATGGCGGGACTGGGCGGGACTCTGAGCGGAGCCGAGAATAGCCGAGTACACTCGGCTATGTGTATCTCGGCGGCAATCACTCCGCTCACAATCAGCGGGGGATCGGTGTATAACACGCACCCACAATTTTCCCCTGATTTTAAGGGGAAAAAAGTGCATGTTATACGCCGATAAATACGGTATGTATAGCTCCCAACTGTCCCTGATTTGAAATAAAGTCCCTCTCTCCCTCTTTACTCCTTATTTGTCCCTCATTTTGGTCTGATCTATATAGTTGTATAAAAAATGCACTTTTTATCCTTTGAAAAGTGTTTCCCAGTGCTAAACCGTTCATCCAATTTCAAAATTGCTGCACTTCTAAACTTCAAAAGCCAATATAAAGGAAAAGTAGTGGGAAAAAAAGGACTTGTGGGTGTAACCAATAATTTTTTCTGTATAATTTTCCTTTAAAAGGTCGTGGCAGGGGGTGTGTCCTATGCATACATACTTTTGCTAATAGGTGTCCCTCGTCCCCATCTCAAAACGTTGGGTGGTGTGTATATGTATAGCATGTAGGATGAAGTCAAGGTTCATGATCTAACCAGTGTTAAAATGAATCATATAGTGTAAGCCTCTGGTACATTAGTTCTACCAGACCCTGTCTGCATTCCAGTGTTGAGGGGAAGATCAAGTTCCAGCGTACATTGAAACATCTATTTGAATACCTCGTCATCTTAGAATTTGATTGAGCCTACCTTTTGAATAATATGGAAATGAGTATTGCAGCAGCCATTTGATTTTTACCCACTTGCCAACTGGAGTGGGTCTTGTTTGTTCACCTGTGACAGGTACATTTTCATGTATAAATATACAGACATATTCCACAGTTTCCTGATGAAACAGATCCACTGGTCTAAGAAACACGTGGAATAGTACCCTAACCTCACTGGTTGAATCTGCACTCACTAAAGGTACATTTTCCGATAACTATAATGTTGTACATGTATATCAAGGCTCTGTTCACATCATTGTGTAGTAGGAACAAGTGTTTCTGCATGTCGCAAAGGGGCATCCCATTTACTTGAATGAGCTGCCCTACGTCCCTTTGAAAAAGAAGCTCCTGCTCCTCTTCGGATGACAAGCCTCACTCGATTTTGAACAGTGTGATTTTCAGTGTGATCCTGTTGATTGACAATTGCATTGTGTTTTGAGGTGCCATTAAAGGGTAATGGCACCCAAACGCACGCTGTGCAGCGATCGCCATGCAATTTGGAACCGTAGCAGAATTGTGGCGATTCTGCCCGCTATTCCAAATCGTGAAGTGTGAATGAATTCTTGGTGGCACCTGAAAAGTCCCTAGGTCCTTTTTTTCTGGTGTACATAAATATATCCGGGATGTAGCGAAGTAACAACATGCCAGTCATGCATGTGCCAATACTTGCTGAATATGTGCTGTTCGATGTCCTCTCTCTGCATAGTAATCCTAATCAAACTTCTGTGACACTGTGACAAGGGTAGTTTGTGAAATCCTAGTGTGATTGTGGGCATAGACCTCTCCTACATAACAAACAGGTAAGCAAAATAGGGCCAGATTATTGGTATAGCTAGGAAGTCTCTGAATTTTGATTGGAAACTCAACCAAATCGGTAATCCAACTCTTCACTACTGGGTTCTCTCTGTCACTATGGGCTGAGGAAAGTAGTGACATCTGCATCACTGCTTCTGTAAGGTAGGGGCTGAAATACAACAAAAAAAGACTTGCACAACATTAGCCCCCCTCTTTTTTCTAAGTAAACATAGACAATGCCACAGCTCAAGAAGAGGATGCTACCGCAAAACTGTTGTAGGTTCAGGCATTCTGGGATATCAGTGTCCCTTTTACCTGCCAAATAAAACTACTCTGGAACAATGCTGTAGCCACACTAGGATTGCCACCTTTTCTTCAAGCGAAAACCGAACACTTGGACCTGGGACGCCTTTAGAGGGCCCCCAACGAGAGTAGTAATGTGGTGCGCATAACCCTTTCATGACTAAGCCTATTTTTGAAATTTGGTGTTTACAAGTTAAAAATCCGTATTTCTTCCTAGAAAATTACTTAGAGTTCCCAAACATTATATATATATTTTTTAGCAGAGAATCTAGAGAATAAAATGGCGATTGTTGCAATATTTTTTATCACACGGTATTTGTGCAGCGGTGTTTTAAACGCAAATTTTTGGAAAAGGGACACTTTCATGAATTTTAAAAAATCCAAACAGTAAAGTTACCCCAATTTTTTTGTATAATGTGAAAGATGATGTTACGCCGAGTAAATAGATACCAAACATTTCACCCTTTATAATTGCACGCACTCGTGGAATGGCGACAAACTACGGTACCTATGAATTTCCATAGGCGACGCTTTAAAAAATTTTTACGCTTACCAGGTTTGAGTTACAGAGGAGGTCTAGGGCTAGAATTATTGCTCTCGCTCTGACGATCGCGGCGATACCTCACATGTGTGGTTTGAACACCATTTACATATGCGGGCGCGACTTCCGTATGCGTTTTCTTCGCTGCGCGAGCTCGCGGGGACAGGGGCACTTTAAAAAAATTTTTTTTTTTTTTTTTTTTTTACTTTATAAATTGTGTTTTAAAAAAAATTATTTTTTTTTACTTTTATTGCTGTCACAAGGAATGTAAACATCCCTTGTGACAGTAATAGGTGGTGACAGGTACTCTTTACACTTCAAACTATTCAGATTGCCGAAAACAGCGATTCTGAATACTGTGTACTTTTTTAAATTCGGTGCCATTGGCAGCCGAGTAAACGGGAAGTGACGTCATGACGTCGCTTCCGCGTTTACTACGAGAAGGCTGGAACGAAGCCGCCCACAGCTTTGTTCCAGCCCGCCCCCAGCCGCCGAAGGTACCCGATTGGACACCGGGCCCCCCTGATCGCATGGGAGGCCCGGTAACAGCGGCGGGAGGCGGCGGGAGGGGGGATGTCCCCTCCCGCTCCTCCGGTATAACAACCGAGCGGCTTTTAGCCGCATCGGTTGTTATACACGGGTAGCTGATCGCCCGCTGTAAACAACGGTACTGGGATGATGCCTGCAGCTGCGGGCATCATCCCGGTATAACCCCGGAAAGCCGAGTACGCATATCTGCGTACGGTCGGCGGGAAGGGGATAACATGCTGCAGCGAACAGTGAGTGTGGCCAAATTGCGCTTGCTGACATCATCGCCCTGCCCCCCCTGTGATGCCTACCCTGCCCTCAGACAGCAGCCCACAGCTCCTGGACAGAAATAGATCAGTGTGTGATTATCCTTGTTACTTGGGAAGCCACAGCCCAGTCTGAATAATTTGTCCGGGTTTCAGTCCCCCTGAAACCCAGACACATGATTCAAAACCCGGTCTGTCTGAGTGAATCACGGACAAGTAGCAACCCTAAGCCACACAGAGGATCCACTGGATTCCTAAACTGAAACCAAGCAAGATTGAGAGATCCTGGAGCATGGCAGAGAGATCAGCACGCTTTATCAACCAATCACTGAACACAGTTGTCTCTCCCTTTATGGGGACTTTGTGCTTCTCACATTTCATCTCTGTCTCTCACCTCATTGTCTTGTTTTTTTTTTTTTTTTTGTTACATAAATGTGTTTTGGGAGTTGACCTGTAATTAACTGTTTTTCACATGCAGTAACATTTAACCACTTGACCTCCAGAAGTTTTACCCCACTTCATGACCAGGCCATTTTTTGCGACATGGCACTGCGTTACTTTAACTGGCAATTGTGCAGTTGTGCAAAGCTGTACCTAAAGAAAATTGATGTCCTTTTTTTCTCACAAATAGAGCTTTCGTTTGGTGGTATTTGATCACCTCTGCGGTTTTTATTTTTTGCACTATAAATAAAAAAAGACTGACAGGTTTCAAAAAAAATATTTTTTACATTCTGCTATAAAATATACCCAATAAAAAATGAAAAAATTGAATTTCTTCATCAACTTAGGCCAAAATGTCCCTATAAGCGTATATTGATTGGTTTGCGGAAAAATTATAACATCTACAAACTATGGGATATTTTTATTTATGTACTTTACTAGTAATGGCGGCAATATTGCGGAAGACAAATTGCACACTGACACTAATACAGTCATCAGTGCAAAAAAAATATGCACTGTCCCTATACTAGTGACACTGGCAGCGAAGGGGTTAACAGGAGCGATCAAAGGGTTAAATGTGTACCTGACCAGTGCTTTACTACTGTGGGCGGAGGTGCTTGTACTAGGAGAAAGCATGGATCGGTGCCCCTGCTTAGCACAGACACAGGATCCATGTCCTCTGTAGTGACAGAATGGCGATCTGCTTTGTTTACATAGGCAGACCTCCGTTCTGCCTGTGTAGCGAAGCAGCAGTGGGAGCGGGAGCCGGCGCCAGCTTCCACTGTGAGAGACAACAGGAGCTGATCGCTGGGTATGGTGCGCCCAGACCCGAAGGTTTGTGATCCTGCGCAGGAGAGCCGCCTTGCTGCCGAATATATACAGTATATGGTTGGCAAGCGGTTAATACATCCATTTTTTACAGTGCCATGTATTTAGTAGAGCTTTACGAAGAACACTGAAATGTTCATATCTTGTCAATTTACATACACACCCTATTCAGGTGTGCTTAGTTCATCTCTAATGAAAATTATTAATATTATTATTATACAGGATTTATATAGCGCCAACAGTTTACGCAGCGCTTTACAATAAAAAAGGGAGGCAATACAGTTATAATACAATAAATACAAGAGGAATAAGAGGGCCCTGCTCAGAAGAGCTTACAATCTAATAAAAATTACACATACAACAGAAAATTGTATCAAACGTATTACTTACCGTAATTTTCGTTTCCTTGCGCCAATCCATGGCAGCATACTAAACCACATGTATGTTAGCACCAGGAAAATGCTTTCACCTACAGCAATATGGCTGGGCACCCTGTTGTAAGCTAGATTTCAAGAACATTTGACATGAGGACTGAGCTAGCTGTTCTTAAATTATATGATATAAGTTATATATTGTAATGTTTATATGATACGGATTTCCAGAAAATATGTGTGAATCAATTTCTTCTCCTCTATAATAGCACTGACGAGGTAAGTGTGCTGTAGACAAATGTAATAAATGTGGTTAACCACAAGATGTCGCTGTTGTATTGCAGGTTCAAGAATGATTCTACTGGATAAAGTCACCTATGCCTGAAGCTGACAAATCAGGATTGCTCACTTAAAAAAGGAATGGATAAATAAATGTATTTAGGGATTTGTAATGAAAATTCATATACTCTCAGTTTAAAAACACACAACTGTGTATCAATAGAGGACTCCTCCATTCCCTTTAGCACACCCCTGCTTGGCTATATTTTCTTTTCTTTTGAAAAGGAAAGTCATCCTCTTGAATGTTCTAAGTTTGCATCTACGAGAAAATTGTTATCTTTATTTCTTAGACCCCTTTCACACTGAAAGCGCTGGCTGTTAGCGCTAAAGTGCCGATCGTTCTAGCGGAGCTTTTCAGCCCCCCCAAATAAGGGGTTAAAAACGCCCGTGTTGCTGCGATTCCAAAGCGCTTTTCAGCTTTTCAATGGGCAGGGCGTTTTGGTAAAACTGCAAACTGCCCCAAAGATGCTGCTTGCAGGACTTTTCCTAACGTCCTGCAAGCACACTGCCCCAATGTGGAAAGTCACACTGAAATGAATGGGAGGCGTTTTTCAGGCGCTATTTAGATGCCATTTCTAGTGCTAATCTGCCCCAGTGTAAAAGGGGTCATACTTTAAGATCAATGGAAGCTATGCAAACCATTGCTTTATGCCAATAAGCCTAAAACAGCTGTATGACATTTGGAATAAATGGATCTATAATGTTAGGGTATATCTGTGCTGCAAACCAGCAGTTCTTGCTGGATAAGGACACAAAGAAACTATTTGCACTGCTCTGCCAACTTTCCTAAATAAATTCACGCATGTTTTATTATGTGTTATCGCAACGCATGACCACAAGCCTACCGCCGTGCTTTGTGATACCATTTATTTAGAATGGCACTCAAACATACTGCATGACACCTGCATCTCAACACCACAACAAAGTACACAATTTACAACAGGCTCTGAAAAAATATGAATGAGCCCACATCTAAGTGCTTTGTCCCAATGATGTTGTGTTCTAGACATGTGCACTGCCAAAAAATTTGTTCATTTTCGTTTCATTCATTTTTTCTTTTTTTCTTTTTTCGTGTCATTCATTATGATCGCAATTAGTCAATTCGTACATTCGTACTTTCGTAAATTCGTACATTCGTAAGTTTGTAAATTCGTACATTCGTAAATTAGAAAATTCAGAAATTTGGAAATTCGAAATTCAAAAAAACGAAAACCCGAAATTTAGAAAATCTGAAATAGTAACTAACTATTAAATTATAGGTATTGTAATTTCCTTTTAAATTTGGCTGTTAGTGAACGTAACAAATATGAATTTATCCAAAGTTACGAATTATTCGAAATAACGAATGCCGCATCTAAACAAATGGAATGGAACAAATGAATAATAAATAATAATAATAAAAAGTTTTTATTACCATTATTTTTTTTTATTATTAATTCATTACGTTCCATTAGTTTGGATACGTCATTCGTTATTTCGAATAATTCGTAACTTCGGATAAATTTGTATTTGTTACATTCACTAACAGCCAAATTTGAAAGGAAATTACAATACCTATAATTTAATAGTTAGTAATAGTTAAGTTATTATTAGTTAATTATTATTTCAGATTTCCAAATTTACGGATTTACTAACTTACGAATTTACGTCTTTACAAATGTACGAATTTACGAATGTACGAATGTGCAAATGTACGAATTTATGAATGTACAAATTTACAAATATTCAAATTTACGAATATTCCGAAAAATTCGTTAAACGGGTTTTCGTTAATTCGGATATTTCCAAATTAACGAATTTGTCGAAATTTGTTACAAAAAGAAATTGGGACCAAACGAATTGCACATGTCTACTGTGTTCCAGGCTGTGTCTCAAGATGACAGCATTATCCCTATTTTAGTTACTGAGTATGCTCTGTAATTTTAAAAAAAGGTTATTAACTGAGAGTCCTGAATGGGCAGTACCCACATAATTAGGAATGGGAGGGCCGAGGAAAGTGGGAGTGATCTAGGTATGACATAGACAGCGAGCATGTTAAGAGTAGGCTTTGGGTGGGGGTGAAAGTGTCTCAGGGAGTGGGACAAAAATGTAGGAAATAATTATATATACTGTATATACAGTACTGTGCAAAAGTTTTAAGCAGGTGGGTAAAGTGCTGTAAATTAAGAATGCTTTCAGAAATAGAAGTGTTAATAATTTATTTTTATCAATTAAGCGAAAGAGTAAGAAAAAATTAGATGAACAGAAGAGAAATACAAATCTAATCTATATTTAGTAGGACCACACTTTGCCTTCCAAACAGCATCAATTCTTCTAGGTAAACTTGTACACAGTTTGTGAAGGAATTCGGCAGGTGGGTTGTTCCAAACATCTTGGAGAACTAACCACAGATCTTCTGTGGATGTAGGCTGCCTCATTTCCTTCTGTCTCTTCATGTAATCCCAGACAGACTTGATGATGTTGAGATCAGGGCTCTTTGGGGGCCAAATCAGCACTTCCAGGACTCCTTGTTCTTCTTTATCCTCAAGATAGATCTTAATGACATTTTATGTATGTTTGGGGTCGTCCTGGAGAATAAATCTGAGGTCAATCTCACGCCTCCCTGATGGTATGACATAATAGATAAGTATCTGCCTGTATTTCTCAGCATTAAGGACACAATTGATCCTGACCAAATATCCAGCTCCTTTTGCAGAAAAGTAGCCCCAAACTTGCAAGAAACCTCCACCATACTTCACTGTTGCCTGCAGACCCTTATTATTGTACCAATCTTCAGCTCTTCAGTGCACAAACTGCCTCCTGATTTAGCCAAATATTTCAAATGTTCACTCATCAGTCCAGAGCACCTACTGGCATTTTTCTGAACCCCAGTTTCTATGCTTTTGTGTATAGTAGTAGTATAGCTACCTTGTGTGCTCAGTCTTGCCATGGTCTATGACCTGTGACATGAAACTGTCTTCCACATCTTCACCTTAGTAGCAGAGTTTGGCTCTTCCTCACCCAGTTTTAAGCCTCCTACACAGCAGTTTTTGTTTCAGTTAATGACTGTGTTTCAACCTATATATAAAATTGATTATCATTAGTACCCGCTTGGCATAATTAGTTAATCATGCACCTGAATCTAATCCTTAAAAATCCCTGACTTTGTACAAGTGTACAAAGTGTGTAAGTGTAAAAATTGATGCTGGTTTGAAGCCAAAGGGTAGTTAAACCAAATATTGATTTGATTTAAATTTTTCTTCTGTTCGCTCACTTTTCATTTTTGGAAATTACTAAAAATAAACATTTAAACTATATATTTTTTAAAGCATTCTTACGTATAGCATTTTTTAAAACCTTTTTTCACACCTGCCTAAAACTTTTGCAAAGTACTATATATATATATATATATATATATATATATATATATATATATATATATATATATATATATATATATATATATATATATATATACACAGTATATCACAAAATTGAGTACACCCCTCACATTTTTGTAAATATTTTATTATATCTTTTCATGTGACAACACTGAAGAAATGACACTTTGCTACAATGTAAAGTAGTGAGTGTACAGCTTGTATAACAGTGTAAATGTGCTGTCCCCTTAAAATAACTCAACACACAGCCATTAATGTCTAAACCACTGACAACAAAAGTGAGTACACTCCTAAGTGAAAATGTCCAAACTGGGCCCAAAGTGTCAATATTTGTGTGGCCACCAATTTTTTTCTAGCACTGTCTTAACCCTCTTGGGCATGGAGTTCACCAGAGTTTCACAGGTTGCCAATGGAGTCCTCTTCCACTCCTCCATGATGACATCACGGAGCTGATGGATGTTAGAGACCTTGCGCTTCTTCACCTTCTGTTTAAGGATGCCCGACAGATGCTCAATAGGGTTTAGGTACATAAAAAGGGAGTGTGGGACTTTAAATGAGGCAATTGACTTGTGGAGGTAGAGTATATAGTAATTTTTTTTTATTTGTAACAATAGTATAAAAGTATTTTCATATATATACATGCACAATGGCATAAACATAATGGATACATATACATTAGCTTGGCAACACAAAAACATAAAAGATAGCAAATGTTAATAAATGTACTACAAGAGGTTTCATATTGGCAGGCATTGGTAAATCATATGCAAAAGAGCTGCTATAAGATAGGTACACATTGATAATTCCATAGTACTCAATGAATTTTGGATGTATAAAAAAAGTATATATGGGCCAGTAGGTAGGTAATAAGCCAGACTTGTCTAAGCACCCCATGGAAACTCGACGCGTTTCATGGCTACATGCCATTCATCAGGAGTTGGGTACAGAAGTAAACTGTAAATATAAATAAATATGTAATGTTAGCAAATATATTCTACCCCTTTAGAGGGAGAAAAGACCTCATGGGGAAAGATCTATACTCACAGATCGGCTGGAGCACTGTGCTTTGCTGGCATCGGGGAGCATGGGACCCCAAATGTTTGTCTGTTCCGGAGCTGAGGCCAGGAACCCCACCCCAGCCAAGAAAACCTCCACATAGCATGTCCGATTGCTGCAACACATTCCACATGTGTGGGGATGATTATAAGTGTGGTGTTCTGAAAAAAATGTGTGAAAATAAGAAAAATATGTGTTAAAACAGTGAAAAGAAAATGAAAAAATGAAAAGTGAAAAAACGTGTGTGAGAAAAAAAAAAAAAAAGGTATATAAAAAATATATTTGGCATGTGTATAGCTTCATGAGTGTTGTGCATGTATAAAAATACACACATACACCAGTGGGTAAGTGTGTTGCATGAGTCAAAAGAAAAAGTTGAAAGGCTGAAAAAAAGAAAGAGAAAATGTGCATAACTTACGTGTGTCTGTATCCAGTGAATGGGCTGTGTGTGTTACCTCCCTGGTGTCAAACACACAGTGAAATGGTAGACAATCAGGCTCACCTGCTTAAGTAATCCAGGTATGGGGCGGGTCCCTGACCAACGTCATGCACACCATCGAATAAGTGTAAGAGTTGGCAGTGAAATCCAACATTGGCACAGGCGCCAAAGTGGAGCCACGCCAACCCCATCTTCGATGTGAGATGGACCAAGAACATCCCTGTATTGTGGCATCAAAAAGACGCCACAGACAGGTCGTAGCATGACGCCAATGCGCAGGAGGGCCCCCCCACCAATATCTCAAAGGAGATTCAGGAGGGAAGTACTGCTGTTCATTGCAGCTCCGGAATCAAGACAAGAAAAGGGCTCCCCACATCCCCGATCCAAGCCAGCCTCAGTGTGAATGGAGTCATATAGAACAACAGAGGCCCAGTAGAAAAGATATTTAGGTATGAATAAATTGGAGAAAATAGGCATGGTGTCAATTCGTGTATCTAATACAGATATTGCATAAGTCATTGTTGTGTATAAGTTTGATTATTCAAATGCAACTATACCTATAGTACAATGTCAAGTATACCACCAGGTGCCATAGCATTATAAATGTCTTGAGTGTGTGGACCCTAAATGAGGTGCACTAACCGAAGACAGACCTCACACAAGGATGACAGGGGAACACTGCCAATCCCAAAAAATCAATTGCCTCCATCCCTGTTGCATATAGCCAAAAAAGGGGGGGTTTCACAGGTTGCCAATGGAGTCCTCTTCCACTCCTCCATGATGACATCACGGAGCTGATGGATGTTAGAGACCTTGCGCTTCTTCACCTTCTGTTTAAGGATGCCCGACAGATGCTCAATAGGGTTTAGGTATGGAGACATGCTTGGCCAGTCCATCACCTTTACCCTCAGCTTCTTTAGCAAGGCAGCGGTCGTCTTGGAGGTGTGCTTGGGGTCGTTATCGTGTTGGAATACTGCCCTGCGGCCCAGTCTCCGAAGGGAGGGGATCATGCTCTGCTTCAGTATGTCACAGTACATGTTGGCATTCATGGTTCACTCAATGACCTGTAGCTCCCCAATGCCGGCAGCACTCATGCAGCCCCAGACCATGACACTCCCACCACCATGCTTGACTGTAGGCAAGACACACTTGTCTTTGTACTCAGTTTTGTGAAACACTGTGTGTATGTGTTTATGTGTGTATATATATATATATATATATATATATATATATATATATATATATAGTGGGGACGGAAAGTATTCAGACCTTAAATTATTGCAGCCATTTACTAAAATCATTATTTTTCCTCATTAATGTACACACAGCACCCCATATTGACAGAAAAATACAGAATTGTTGACATTTTTGCAGATTTATTAAAAAAATATATATATATATATATATATATATATATATATATATATATATATATATATATATATATATATATATATATATATATATATATATATATATATATATATACAGTGGCTTGCGAAAGTATTCGGCCCCCTTGAACTTTTCAACCTTTTGCCACATTTCAGGCTTCAAACATAAAGATATAAAATTTTAATTTTTTGTGAAGAATCACCAACAAGTGGGACACAATTGTGAAGTGGAACGAAATCTATTGGATATTTTAAACTTTTTTAGCAATTAAAAAACTGAAAAGTGGTGCGTGCAAAATTATTCGGCCCCTTTACTTTCAGTGCAGAAAACTCACTCCAGAAGTTCAGCGAGGATCTCTGAATGATCCAATGTTGTCCTAAATGACTGATGGTGATAAATAGAATCCACCTGTGTGTAATCAAGTCTCTGTATAAATGCACCTGCTCTGTGATAGTCTCAGGGTTCTGTTGAAAGCGCAGAGAGCATCATGAAGACCAAGGAACACACCAGGCAGGTCCGTAATACTGTTGTGGAGAAGTTTAAAGCCGGATTTGGATACAAAAAGATTTCCCAAGCTTTAAACATCCCAAGGAGCACTGTGCAAGCGATCATTTTGAAATGGAAGGAGTATCAGACCACTGCAAATCTACCAAGACCTGGCTGTCCCTCTAAACTTTCAGCTCAGACAAGGAGAAGACTGATCAGAGATGCAGCCAAGAGGCCCATGATCACTCTGGATGAACTGCAGAGAACTACAGCTGAGGTGGGAGAGTCTGTCCATAGGACAACAATCAGTCGTACACTGCACAAATCTGGCCTTTATGGAAGAGTGGCAAGAAGAAAGCCATTTCTCAAAGATATCCATAAAAAGTCTCGTCTAAAGTTTGCCACAAGCCACCTGGGAGACACACCAAACATGTGGAAGAAGGTGCTCTGGTCCGATGAAACCAAAATCAAACTTTTTGGCCACAATGCAAAACGATATGTTTGGCGTAAAAGCAACACCGCTCATCACCCTCAACACACCATCCCCACTGTCAAACATGGTGGTGGCAGCATCATGGTTTGGGCCTGCTTTTCTTCAGCAGGGACAGGGAAGATGGTTAAAATTGAGGGGAAGATGGATGCAGCCAAATACAGGACCATTCTGGATGAAAACCTGTTGGAGTCTGCAAAAGACCTGAAACTGGGACGGAGATTTATCTTCCAACAAGAAAATGATCCCAAACATACAGCAAAATTTACAAAGGAATGGTTCACAAATAAACGTATCCAGGTGTTAGAATGGCCAAGTCAAAGTCCAGACCTGAATCCAATCGAGAATCTGTGGAAAGAGCTGAAAACTGCTGTTCACAAACGCTCTCCATCCAACCTCACTGAGCTCGAGCTGTTTTGCAAGGAAGAATGGGCAAGAATTTCAGTCTCTCGATGTGCAAAACTGATAGAGACATACCCCAAGCGACTTGCAGCTGTAATCGCAGCAAAAGGTGGCTCTACAAAGTATTAACGCAAGGGGGCCAAATAATTTTGCACGCCCCACTTTTCATTTTTTTATTAGTTAAAAAAGTTTCAAAAATCCAAAAGATTTCGTTCCACTTCACAATTGTGTCCCACTTGTTGGTGATTCTTCACAAAAAATAAAAATTTTATATCTTTATGTTTGAATCCTGAAATGTGGCAAAAGGTTGAAAAGTCTAAGGGGGCCGAATACTTTCGCAAGCCACTGTATATATATATATATATATATATATATATATATATATATATATATATATATATATATATTGATCCTGTATTGCTGGCTGTATTTACAGTAATAAAAAAAACTCTTGGGCCCATTTGGGTTTGCGCGGTGCCTGCCCACCCAACACAGCACTGTAGTGCAGGTGCTTTGCGACACATTGAACAGCCATTCAAAATTAACAGCACTCGGAATGCTCAGCGGTAGGCTCATGGCCATGCATGTGGTAATATCTTTGCAAACACAAAAGTCTGAAGAATTCCTCTTCGAACTTATATAGTCTGTTTTTCTGTATTGGTTATTATTTTCATAAATATCTTGAAAATTTCAGTAAGGTAACAATGTTAATAAACACAGTACTTATTTGCAAAGATATTTCCTCGTCTAACATTTTGTGAACAACTGTATTATTAATTACCTAGTTTTTTTAACATTGTTATTTAATAAATTGTATGATTTTATAGTACAAATTGCTCCTTGTGTGGCCTGTACAGTCTTTCTTCTTTTCTTTTTTCTAAACGTATTATTAACCACTTAAGCCCTGGACCATTTGGCTGGCAAAAGACCAGAGCACTTTTTGCGATTCGGCACTGCGTCGCCTTAACTGACAATTGAGCGGTCGTGCGACACGGCTCCCAAACAAAATTGACGTCCTTTTTTCCCACAAATAGAGCTTTCTTTTGGTGGTGTTTGATCACCTCTGCGTTTTTTATTTTTTGCGCTATAAACAAAAAAAGAGCCACAATTTTGAAAAAAAAGCAATATTTTTTACTTTTTGCTATAATAAATATCCCCCAAAAATATATAAAAAAAACCTTTTTTTTCCTCAGTTTAGGCTGATACGTATTCTTCTACATATTTTTGGTAAAAAAATCGCAATAAGCATTTATTGATTGGTTTGCGCAAAAGTTATAGCGTCTACAAAATAGGGGATAGTTTTATGGCATTTTTATTAATTTTTTTTTTTTTACTAGTAATGGCAGCGATCTGCGATTTGATCAGTGACAGTGTCACTAGGCAGAACGGGGAGATGCTTGTTTACATTAGCATCTTCCCGTTCTTCCTCTCCATGAGACGATTGCGGGTATACCCGTGGACATCGTCCGCGGGACCCGCGGTCGAACTCACAGAGCTCGCGACGGGCACGCGTGCGATGACACAGCGGCAAATTCAAAGGGGCGTACAGGTTTGCCCATTTGCCTGTCCGTGCCATTCTGTCGATGTGCGTCGGTCGTTATGTGGTTAACCAATTAAGAACCGAGCCTCTTTCTGAGATTTGCTGTTTACAAGTTAAAAACTGTTTTTTTTTGCTAGAAAATTACTTAGAACCTCCAAACATTATACATTTTTTTTCTAACCCCTAGAGAATAAAAAAAGGGGGGCCCCTCTCCCACCACCGATAAAAGTGATCTTGCGGTGAATCCGCCGCAGAGACCACTTTTATCTTAAACCGGACTGCTCACTGAAGAAGAGGATACCGGGGTTATGGCAGCTAGCTGCTGCCATAACAACTATATCCTCCTTCAAAGTACCGACGTATAATGACGGTGGGCGGTCCGGAAGTGGTTAAGGTCATGCCACAGCATCTCAATCGATTTGGATTTAAGGAAATAAAAAGAGAGAAGGGCGCACCAGCCATGTGCATTATCTTTTGTAAAACATTTATTAGGTAAAATGGTAAAGGAAATTACTCACAAGCAGTAGAGAATCATGTGCCATAAACCTTGGACATCAACTTGCAACAAGTGGTAAAAATGATGATGAACACAGCCTTCCAAAGGTGTTTCAGAGGAATAACTAACACTGCTTGCTTACGCGTTTCGAAGGGCTTGTCCCTTCTTCATCAGAGCTCAGCAGTGAACCCTCCTTCAGTAGGCCCTGTATATATAGTGAATGCCAAAAAGGCACAATCAATGGATGGGGCAGGGCACATAAGGCTCCTCCCTTTCTGGGAGATCCTCCCTCCTACACTCTTTGCCTGTACAAGTGGGTAGCCTATCACAGTTTAATTGGTTAAAAAATGTACTAAAATACATTGATGAATAGATTCATTCATTAATAGATATAGTAAAGAAACTGGTGAGTGCCGCTGTAGTGTAGTACAGTTAGAACCCAGCAGGGGCTAACCATCGGGGTGCATGATCAGCAGTGATAAATGTGTGCATGTATACACACACATATATATATAGAGAGAGATGGGCGCAGAAAGGTGCAGAGTGGCATGGGATGGATGCATCTGTTTGGCAAGGAAAGAAGTATCATGTTAGTAAGCTGATATACATAGAAGAACAGTCTTAATGCATACAGTGGACGTCGACCGTCTATTAGGGATCGTATGACGGGGAATGGAGACTCTCATGCAGCTTCATCTCCCCATTTAACTGGCCCTTCGACAGCTGAGGGTTCAGACAGTAGACTCACTAGCTCCTCACTCTCTGGGAGAGAGCACTCTACCTCCAGTGCAGTCTTACCACCGCCCACTATCACTGAGTCCGGGGTCCCCCCTTTGGCTATTGATAGTGGGCTAGTGTTTGATCCGTCCATAACCACTTATAATCCCTTCACCATTCTAGAAAATCTAGAATCTGATCTTTGCAATGGTAGTATAGCCAATGTTACACCCCCATTGACTTTTTTAGAACTGGAAGTTGCGAGAATGGAGGGGTCCGCAACGGAGAATGGGATCTTAAACCCTCAACCATTCACTCTGCTAACAATAAAAAAGTCAAGGAAACGGGAGGAGGAACAAGAAGAGGTAGAAGAGGAGGTAAGGGACACAAAAAGAGGCAGAGTGTAAATTGCACTCATGCCACCATTAAAATCTACAATCTGTCCAGTTCTGTGTTCACTGATGCTGAGCTAGATCTGCTCAGAAAAGGTCTTAATTATGCCCCTCCCAGTGCCCCCAATTTATTCGAACTATTCATCGACCTCAATAGGTATATACGTAAACTTACCCTTCAACGGTACTACCTATTGAAGGATAATGGGAAGACCACTGCAAACAGCATCACTGAGTCACCACTCTGCTCTCCTGCGAGTAACAATACAGAGGATGACTCTGCTCTAAACATTTTAGAAGAACTATATGCAGAAGCGGAACACTATGAGCTACCATCATCCTATAAGCATTCTAGTGATACAGCCATTGTTCACACTCCCTTTGCACCTAAATCCTCGTTTTTCCCACATTGGGCCAAAGGCAAATATATATCGACTTTCTATGATGTTGTCTTTGAATCCTTTAAAAGGAAATTCCATCATACCAATACCAAAGGTAGCAAATTTAATAAATATCTTGATCCACTGGGGCTATCTGTCAGTAGTCTCAAGCAGAATCAGAACGTCATCATTCGGAAAGCCGATAAAGGCGGCAGTCTGGTCATTCAGAATAGAGAGGACTACATTGCCGAGGCAATGAGACTACTAGGGGATACAGACACCTATGTTAGACTCAAAAAAGATCCCATTTTAGAATACACGAAAGACCTGAAGTTACTCTTGGACAAAGCTCTATTGGATGGGGTCCTTACTAAAAGCGAGTATCACTTTCTCTACAATAGACATGCCCTAACCCCACATTTCTATCATCTACCTAAGGTGCACAAGAGTGAGGCCAATCCTCCAGGTAGGCCTATTATTGCAGGTATTGATAGTATTACAAGTAATGTGGGTTGTTATATAGATCACTTTTTGCAGGGAATAGTGACCAGCCTTCCATCTTTCGTTAGGGACTCGAGCCATATGCTGGAAATACTGTCCCATTATGTCTGGCAGCCGAGGTACAAATGGCTTTCCCTAGATGTAGCCTCGCTCTACACATCAATTGACCATACTTATGGCCTAAGGGCGGCTAATTATTATTTGTCCAAAGAGGGTGCACTCAATTCAGTGCAGGCCAAATTTGTGCTTGACTGTATTGAGTATTCTCTCACGCACAACCATTTCTCATTTCTCGGAGAACACTACCTGCAGACTAAAGGCACGGCTATGGGGGCCAGGTTCGCCCCAAGCTATGCCAACATTTTTATGGGATACTGGGAAGAACTATCCATTTGGAACAACAACCCGTATGGAGCGAACCTGGTCCTCTATTCCAGATATATTGATGACATTCTTATTATTTGGGATGGGACTGATCAGGAATTACATCTCTTCCTTGACCATTGTAGAGAGAACCCCTTTGGGATTAGCTTCACTCACGTCATCAATAGTGAGAACCTTGTCTTTTTAGACCTCGAGCTTAGGAGTGACCCTGATGGCAACATTCTCTCTAGAACACATTTCAAGTCTAGTGGTGGCAATTCCTTCTTGCACGCTGACAGCAATCACCATCCTAGATGGATTAGAAATGTCCCGTTTGGACAGTTTTGCCGTCTTAAGCGTACGTGCACCAAGAAATGTGACTACCTAGAGCAAAGCAAGGTCCTTCGTAACAAGTTCCTAGATAAGGGTTATGACTCCACCCTTATTGAGACTGCCTTCAATAAATATGCCCTCTTGTATGACGAAACTCCGACATATGATCCACCGTCCATCTCCTCCATCAATCAGGATACCATACAGACTCGTTTTTCCACACAATACACCAACAAAGCCTTTGAGATACAAAGCATTTTGCGGAAAAACTGGAGTATTCTGAAACACGATCCAGTGTTAAATGAGCACCTTTCTGATGGCCCAAACATAGTATATAGAAAACCACGAGACTTGAGAGGGCTCATAGCCCCCAGTATGGTGAGGGAGCCTCGTAATAGGTCCATAAATGCATGGTCAACGATCTTTGACCAGAAAGGTAGCTACAAATGTAGTGTCAGGAACTGTGGCACATGTCAATACATGTGGCACAGAAAAAAGTCAGTCACTGGCAGAGACGGTAGAATACATCATCTGAAGCAGTTCATTAACTGTGGGACGGACCACGTGGTATATGGTATTCTTTGTCCATGTGGACGCCTGTATGTAGGTCGCACCTCCCGTCCTATGAGAGTGCGCATTGGCGAACACAAATGCGACATCACAAATACACGTGTCAAATATCCGGTCCCTCTGCACTTTCAGGAAGTCCATCACGGTGATCCATCAGGCATGAAAGTGTTCGGGATTGAATCCATTGGAGGCGGCCTCGATGGGGGTAGGAGACACCAAAGGCTCTGCAAACGCGAAGCCTATTGGATCTTCACCCTTGGGAGTATGACCCCTGGGGGCCTGAATGAGGACCCTGAGGTTCACAAAATCACGTGACCCTATAGTACCCACCCACGGCGCTTCTATATGCCGCTGCCACTATTATCCACATACACACACCTTTCTGTCCTTTCTGCTTCTGGTTCTAGGTCGAGTTTCGATTGTTGCATTCTGGTGTATCTTTTCAGCTTTATTTGGTGTATCATATTTCACATTCTCCCAGTGACCTATGATTAATCAAATCTATACTGAATTATCTAAATGTGGTTATGTTATTATTGTGGTGCCATTGTTGATATGTTTAGCATTTAGCATTTATGATATAGGTATTTCCTTTGTATTTTAATGACAAGTTTGTCACGTTACACATGTTGCACACAGTGATGAGGAAGGGACCACCCGGCCCTTGCCTGGAAAATATTATAAAATAAAAAATATATATATTTACATATACATCCTTTTAAATCCCCCCACCCTCCGTTGTGGGGTATATGACGACTATCATGAGCATATTAACACTAAGTAGTTATTATGCCAGTTACTGTTTGTGCCACGTGTCCACTCCTTCAGTACCATCCCGGTGTATCCAATCATCTTTTTTATATTCATTAAGACCATTTTTAATTCTTACTTTCTACACAATTTGTTTTATAATTTTTTTAAAACATTCTTACATTCTGGTCTGGCCTGGATTAGTCCTTCATCTATATAATAATTTTTCTTTGCTACCTCGGGCGTTTCATGGTATACAGTGATATGGGCATTCATGTTATGTGCAGATGGGCATATGGGTTGTGCATCCTGTAATACTGTGAATATATCTCTATACACATATATATGTACTACTAGTACTGCAGACAATCTTAAATGCTATTTAGTACAACATTATACAAGCTATATATCATCCACTAGTCACTATTGACTTTTGGTAAATATATGTGACATGTATATGTTCACTGCCTGTCAGTATGCAGTGGCCCCTGTGATTCAATGTGCGACAGCCGGTTTATCTATACACTGCTTCCGTGTTGTTGTCTGCAGAGCAGATCTGTGATCTACATTGTGCTGGCCTCGCCCCCTCGAGCGTCTGCCTCTAGCAGTATGGCGCCGCGCTATCCCCTGCCGCTTACGTCATCGGTAAGCGGCATTGGGCACAGAAGAAATGACGCGCACCGCCCCTTCCTCCTGTCTGGAACGCAAACGCACTGGCGTGCGTTCCAACACCGATCGTACATCCAGACAGGACCGGCGGGCCGCTTTCTCACACACACTACAGCTACACAGCGATCAGAGTGTATTGAACATCAAAGGTACAGTGTCCATCTCTATGTATATCAGCTTACTAACATGATACTTCTTTCCTTGCCAAACAGATGCATCCATCCCATGCCACTCTGCACCTTTCTGCGCCCATCTCTCTCTATATATATATGTGTGTGTATACATGCACACATTTATCACTGCTGATCATGCACCCCGATGGTTAGCCCCTGCTGGGTTCTAACTGTACTACACTACAGCGGCACTCACCAGTTTCTTTACTATATCTATTAATGAATGAATCTATTCATCAATGTATTTTAGTACATTTTTTAACCAATTAAACTGTGATAGGCTACCCACTTGTACAGGCAAAGAGTGTAGGAGGGAGGATCTCCCAGAAAGGGAGGAGCCTTATGTGCCCTGCCCCATCCATTGATTGTGCCTTTTTGGCATTCACTATATATACAGGGCCTACTGAAGGAGGGTTCACTGCTGAGCTCTGATGAAGAAGGGACAAGCCCTTCGAAACGCGTAAGCGAGCAGTGTTAGTTATTCCTCTGAAACACCTTTGGAAGGCTGTGTTCATCATCATTTTTACCACTTGTTGCAAGTTGATGTCCAAGGTTTATGGCACATGATTCTCTACTGCTTGTGAGTAATTTCCTTTACCATTTTACCTAATAAATGTTTTACAAAAGATAATGCACATGGCTGGTGCGCCCTTCTCTCTTTTTATTTCTTTGTCTGCTAGGATTCCCCATCCTTGAGGGCAGCAAGGCCAGTGTATCCCTTTTATCTATTGGGTCGACCACTTGTGCGCAGGAGTCATTTTCTGTTTTTGTATCGGTTGATTTGGATTTAAGTCCTGACTTTGACTAGGCCACTCCAAAACCTTCATTTTGTTTTTTGTTTTTTAGCCATTCAAAGGTGGACTTGCTGGTGTATTTCGGATCATTGTCCTGCTGCATAACCCAAGTGCGCTTGAGCTTGAGATATTTTCCTTCCAGATTTTGTGATAGAGCGCAGAATTCATGGTTCCTTCAATTATGACAAGTCAGCGGCTGGTTGGTCATCAATCCATGCGTCCAGCGCTCTGCATGTAGATTAGGGACTTGGCACATGGATTGGGGGGCGGGCCCCTGTGCCCCTAATGGACGGGCTGCCACTGGTCCAGGTCATGAAGCTGCAAAGCAGCCCCAGACCATTGACTGTTGGTATGATGTTCTTTTTCTGAAATGCTTTTTTGTTTTACGCCAGATGTAACGGGACGCACACCTTCCAAAGAGTTCAACTTTTGTCTCACCATTTCACAGATTATTTGCCCAAAAGTCTTGAGGATAATTAATGTGAGATGAACCTTTCTGTTCTTTTTGGTCAGCAGTGGCTCTCACCTTGGAACTCTCCCATGGATGCCATTTTTGCCCAATCTCTTTCTTATTGTTGAATCATGAACACTAAACTTAACTGAGGCAAGTGTGCAGTACTTTAGATGTTGTTCTGGGTTCTTTTATGACCTCCTCTTCGTCGTTGTGCTCTTGAAGTAATTTTGGTAGGCTGGTCACTCCTGGGAAGGTTCACTACTGTTCCGATTTCTGAGTTTTCTCCATTTGTGGATAATGGCTCTCACCGTGGTTTGCTGGAGTCCCAGAACCTTAGAAACGTATTTCTAACCCTTTCCAGATTGATGCATGTCAATTACTTTATTTCTCATCCATGTCTGGAGGAAGAAAAATGCTGACTATGACCCTAATACCATCCCTATAGCAAGCACTGAGGTGGAAACATTATGCTTTGGGGCTTTTTCTCTGCTAAAGGTACAGACCGACTTTGCCGCATTGAGGGGCCAATGGATGGAGCCATGTATTGTGAAATCTTGGATGAGAACCTTCTTCCCTCAGCCAGAACACTGAAGATGGGTCATGGATGGGTCTTCCAGCATGAGAATGACCTAAAACATACCGCCAAGGCAACAAAGGAGTGGCTCAAGAAGAAGCACATTAAGGTCATGGAGTGGCCTAGCCAATCTCCAGACCTTAATCCTATAGAAAAATTATGGAGGGAGCTGAAACTTTGAGTTGCCAAGCGACAGCCAAGAAACCTTAAGGATTTAGAGAAGATCTATAAAGAAGAGTGCTTCCTGAGATGTGTGCAAACCTGGTCACTAACTAAAAGAAACGTCTGACCTCTGTGCTTGCCAACAAGGGTTTCTCCACCAAGTACTAAGTCATGTTTTGCTTGGGGATCAAATACTTATTTTACTCACTGAACTGCAACTCAATTTAAACATTTGTATCATGTGTTTTTTCTGGATTTTTGGTTGATATTCTGTCTCTATCATTTAAAATACACCTATGATAAAATGATAGACCCTTCATTTCTTTGTAAGTGGGCAAACTTACAAAATCTGCAGGGGTTCAAATAATATTTTCCCCACTGTATGTCGTGTGTTGCAAGATGCAATGGGGTTGATTTACTAAAGGCAAATCCAATTTGCACTACAAGTGCACTTGGAAGTGCAGTCGCTGTAGATCTGAGGGGAAGATCTGAAATGAGGGGAAGCTCTGCTGATTTTATCATCCAATCATGTGCAAGCTAAAATGCTGTTTTTTATTTTCCTTGCATGTCCCCCTCAGAGCTACAGCGACTGCACTTCCAAGTGCACTTGTAGTGCAAACTGGATTTGCCTTTAGTAAATAAACCCCAATATGTACTAGCCAATCATGGTATGTTTATTACTTGATATAGTGATCCATCATGCTCAAAGAAAAACAAAAAATGCATATTACTTAATACCCACATGGTGGCAGCACAACTTAATGTCAAGAAAATAAATTGTAGAGAAATGCTATGCTGTAACAGAGTAATCAAATTAGGAGAATTACTTATTCCTTACTTTTTAGATTCTCCTGAATATTAGCATAATGGTGTGTCTGATCTGCAGAGAATCATGCAATTTAGGCACCCAGACCATGAAGATTCACAAATTATATAGACAAAAAATCAAAAAAGTAAGGCACTACTATTACAACAAATTAAATTATAAAAACAAATCCAAATATTACAAAACAAAAAACATCAGCAATATAAAACAGTCCTTTTTATAAGTCCTCCAATCACCATGTTTGAGAGTATATAGTGACTTTGTAAAGTGGATGTTGTAAACCCTTACATATACCCAGTGAAGTGAACAGCCTCAAAAATACCTCCCAACTTTTTGAGATGGGAATGAGGGACACCTATCAGCAAAAGTATGCAGGCATAGGACACACCCCTGGCCACGCCCCTTAAAGGAGAATTGTACAAAAAACAAGATTTGTTAAACCAACAAGTGCTTTTGTTTTACCACTACTATTCCTTTATACTGGCTTTTGGAATTTACAAATGCAGCAATTTAGAAAACAGATGAAACGTTTAGTGCTGGAAAACACCTTTTGATAGACAAAAAGTGTATTTTATATACATCTATATAGATCAGACCAAAATGAGGGACAAATGAGGAGGAATGAGGGACAGAGGGACATTGCTCGAAATCAGGGACAGTCCCTCGAAATCAGGGACAGTTGGGAGCTATGCCTCAGATGATACATGGGGATGAAACAAATCTCCCTACATAAGTTTTACATGTATATCTGCTCTCTTCATCTTTATATACTGTTTAGAAAGTGCACGTCCTGTTAGAATTTTCTCTTCCTGTTTTGTATTATTTGGATTTGTTTTTATGATTTCATTTGTTGTAATAGTAGCGCCTTACTTTAAATTTTCTGTTTGTTTAAAGTGGCATGTTTCACTTAGGCTGGGTTCACACTATTGCGAATTGGATGTGGTTTTCCCTGCATCTAATTCGCATGTCAGGAGATTGTGACCGGCTCTCTATGGATCCGGTTCACACATCTCTGGAGCGGCTCCTGTGCGTCTTCTGGTCCGTTTCAGGTCTGAATTCAGCCAAAAAAATCAGAACTGAAACGGTGAACAGGGACATACCGGACCCCCACTGTGAGACGCTCTGTACGGCAATATGAAGCCAACCTCAAGGAGCAGTTGCACACATTTTGTCAGTAGTTTATCACATTGTTTTATCACAAATGATATAGTTATATGCAGATTGGACAAATCTGTATGCATATGGTTTAAAGTCATAAGGTCTGGTTTGGGGCAGTGACCAATCAGTAGAAATAACCTAAAGTGGTTTTAAAGCAGTATTAAAGTAATATTAAAGTCTTGTACAGAGCAGCCAAGATCCTCCTCTTCTCATGTACCTCCCCAGCGCTCCTGGCCCCTCTCTGCTGCCCCCACAGCAAGCAGCTTGCTAAGGGGGCACCCAAGCCGAGCCACTGCTCTGTGAGTCCATTCAGACACAGAGCCGTGGCTCGGCCCCGTCCCCTCTCTCTTCTAATTGGCTCACTGACTTTGATTGACAGCAGCAGACAGCAGAGTACTAAAAACTCCTCCTTCAGAACTTTCCCTAAGGACAGGAAAGACCTGGGAAACATCATGTGACTGCCGCTGAACAACAATTATTAAATAAGATACTTAGATGTTTTTTTATATAGAATTAAATACAGTGGCAAGATCTTTATACATAAATAGAGTTAATAATGGCAATTAAATATTGTATGTTTAATATCACTTTAATGCTGTTGCAATGGGGTCATTTTAGTAAAAAAATAGGGGCAGACCTTAGGTAAGTTTTCACTTTGCAAAGTGTATGTTCACATACCTTAGTAAATTAGGTGATAATCTGTTCACTTTAAATGCCAATTCATATGCATGGGAAATTTAAAAAAAAACAAAAGCTAAAGGGAAATAAAAAAAAAAAAAATCAAAGCTAAAGCCTGGTACACAATATTAGAATCTTGAAATCAAAAATGCCATTTGTAAGACGAAAAATCTTGAATGACACAGGAAAACTTCCTACGTACATATCTACATTCCAGCACAGAATCAAAAGTAATGTAATGTGCGTTTGACCCTTTTAGTCATAGTAATAATATTGAGTAATATCAAAATAGTATTATTATTAATAATAAAAACAACAACAATAGTAATAACTATTCATACCCCTTAATTTGTAGTCCAAAAGATAATCTGTATACTGGTTAACTGTACTGTATACTGCTATTCACTTATCACTATCACAAAAGTTTCCGTTTTTATCGCCTTAAAGAAATCTTTTATTATCCTGCATACCATAATTCTTTTGTGTTTACGAAAAAAAAATTGTTGGCATCTTCTGCCAAGTCGTACTTTGTTTCCGATCATGCACAGTCTTGCTCATTCGATTTTTTTAAGGACAAATACTGTACTAATAAAACAGAAATCATTCTGGTAACTAATAAGAAATATTTTCCAACTTGTCTCTTTAGAAATTTTTATCTGAACATCAACTCTCAGTATAATAACGGACAGAAAATTGAATGATCCTTCCGAATACGGATATTTTCATCTGATTTTTGATAATGTGTACTAGTCCTTAATGAACATTCCCTTTTCAAAGTAAACAGTGTTAATTCCTTTGGTAAATCAATACCAATCACCCATTTAGCTTAGGAAAATTACCAAAAATTTCCATAGTAAATAAAATGTTATGGTAATGAATAAACCTAAAATTATGCTAGCATTGTGAATCATAAAAACACAACAATATGCAAAATATTTACTAGTCCAGACATGTAAATCCTTCACAACTAATCTATTTAGAATTAAACTAAAATGTTATCCTAATCATGAGTCAGTGACCTTGTAAACCTGAATGTACTTAGGACTCAGCACTTTTAAATTCAAACTGTGCACAGTAAATCAGTTAATGGAAATTCACAAATCTCTCTTCACTTGTGACCCTGACATTACCTATGGTGGACCCTGGTGAAAATGATAATGATTCTGGAAGCAGAAGTGGGCGAGTACCAGACTTAAGAGTGATTGGGTGGCTTTTCGGATCACTTCTAGATTGAAATTAAATACCACCAAATAATATATATACAGTAATATAAGCTCACACCTATTGTTTTAATCTTTTTATTGTCATGATGAATGAGATACCTAATTGGCAATAAAAGGGTTAATAAAGCTGTTTTCCATAGTCCTCCAAACCAGCTTCTAATGTCCATTTTCAGAGTCTGATTCCTATTTCAAAACAACGGAAAACTTTACCAAATACTTACTGTAATTTTCCTTTCCTGACACCAATCCATGGTAGCATGCATGTGGTATAGCCCGCTTCTATATCCACCCACAGGATCTGACACAGCTATGACTAAGCATCTGTTTGTGATGTGAAACGCGTCAGTGGTTCTTCCCTATCTTCTATGCCTAAGATATGACTGTTTTTGGATTTTAATCTTTCAATAAAGATGCCTTCAGCAGTGTGTGGCTGTCCAGGATATTTCCTTCCTTCCTAATTTAAGCAGAGCCAGCACGTGCAAGATCATATAGGGCGGGTGTCTTCAACAGGTCTGGAGCTTTTGAGCTGCAATTTTTCTTCTACACTCACAGGATCTGTTTAAATCTATAAAAGGAAAGCTCCCAGATAGCAAGCAATTGAGTTGCAAGTTTGAAAATGACTTGTTAAACTATTGCTAGACTTGCCAGGCTTCACAAGTTTGTTGCACAATTGCATGACTCCAGATCAACTTTCTTTGCAAACATTCTGCAAGTCTGCTGCATGTTCTGGTTCAGTTACGTACAATAGTCATCCCACCACAGGGGTCACTGTGACTTGCAAAGCTCCTGCTGTTGACTCACCACTGCAACTTTGCTCTTGCTAGAGACTTGCCATGCAAATTTGCTAGAAATTGGAAAAGTGTCAACTAGAATGTGTGCTTCAAGTGCTCTGCAAGTGTACAACTTGCCAGTGGAAATGTTCAGCAAGTTAACAAGACTTACAATTCAACACTGCCACAAATTTGTGGCAAGTTATCCTTGCTATCTGAGCTAGAGCACCCTCCCCCATTCTTTGTAAAAATAACAAGATCAAAAAAGGGAGGGCTCGTATACTGCCATGGATCGGCGTCAGGAAAGGAAAATTACGGTATTTCATACAATTTTCTGTTTTCCTGATGCCAAAATGGCAGCATACATGTGATAAATACCAAACTAAACAGGGTGGTCTAAAATGTATAATCAAACTTTATTACAATGGACATGGAAGCCTGGACCACCATTCCATCAAAGTCCATTCCATTCCTGAGGCAGGTGCACTTCGCCAACCAGCCTGCTACTTTTCAGATGTCCCCATAGGCATTTTGCATGCGCTGCTCGTACTGCTCGAAAGATGTAGAAATGGACCTAGCTGAATGAGCCTCTATCACTTCTGCAGGCTCTTGCCTGGCCGCACTATAAGTTTTCTGGATGACCCTGACTTTCCAAGATGACAAGGTTTTGCTGTGGGTTCCTCCTCCGAATTTGCCTGATGGAAATACAAGCAGTCTTTCAGAGGATTTTAACTAAGAAGCTGCTTGAAGGTAGGCATTTTAGACACTTGGCCCATCTAGTGTAGGTTAGGTACTGTCTCTGCTAGAAGGGATGAAACTGCAACTTTGTAAGATAAAAAGATCCTTGGGAACAAAGGTGTCCGAGGGGCATAGACCCCACTTTGTTGGAAAGGAATAATATGTAGGAATCTGTAGCTCCACGTGCTTGCAGATCCGATTCTCTGCCTCTTGAAGTCATCACCTGAAGTTATCAAGTGACACTGCCTTTTGAGTAATTTTCCACTGAGGACTGCTTTCTGATAATGCAAACAGAGTCCTGGCAAGGAAATCTAGGACCAGAATAAAAACCCACAGGGGAACATTATTCCTCCTCAGGGCAAAGCCTCAGGACCGACCTCCTGAAGTGTTCCCCTGGCAGCTCACACACACATTTTGCCTGGTGAAAGCTGAAATTACTAAAATTTGAGCCCTTACGGAACTAGACTAAGCCCCAAATCCAAATGCATGTCAAGAAAAGATAGCAACTGGGCAACCTCCGGGTTGCAACAATAAAAAATTCTGTTCAGCTGTGAAAACTGTGAACCTGTTCCAGACTTCAGAGTAAATAGCGTTGGTTGATGTCCTTTCTGGAACCGTACCAGGATTGAACCCACTTCCAGAGGACGGCCCAAGTACTCCAATCCTTCCCTGGACAGGTGTTATGGAAAATCTGGTAGCTGAAGCGCCTGGGTCAATCGGCATGCCTGCTATCATAGTGAGACCCTCAGACAACATTCTCCCCTGGAACTTCATGACCAAAGGCAGTAAGGGAAAGGCATCTGCCAGGTAACTATTCCTGTGAAGAAACACTTTGAATTGGCTCAAGTTCTGCCTTCTGCGTTGCAAAAAGCAAATTCTGTGGAACGTCCAGAGAATCCAGTGTGCCCAGAGTAGCACAGGGACATCATCGTTTTCAGGAGACCCCTGCATTTGGAAGCTGACAACTGCTTGGCCCATTCAAAGAAGGAGGAGAAAAGTACTCGCTTGAGCATTGAACTGGGCTTCCGTTATCGATGATGACTAGTCAGGTCTGCTCCAACTGTCTTGATACCTTCTATCCAGCCAAAATTTCTCAGGCTTGCCAGAAGAATCCCCTTTTTAACTAGTAGGTCATCTGGACTCTGACCCAACAGTAGAATACCATCCAAGTAATGATGGATTTGAAGCACCCCCATTTCCTCAGAGGGTCTACACAGAGATTAGGACTTCCATAAAGGTCATCGGGGAGGTGGAGAGCCCTTAAAGGAAGACACCCCCATTAGATGCAACTGCATAGTGGAGCTCTGCAGCCTTTTTAGTATAATCAAAATGATATGTAATTTAAAACATATAGGAGTCAATTTACTAAAATGGGACAGTGCAAAATCTGGTGCAGCTGTGCATGGTAGCAAATAAACTTCTCACTTCAGTTTGTTCAATTAAGCTTAGACGAAAAACCCTCTGGAAGCTGACTGGTTTCTAATCAGAGCTGCACCAAATTTTGCACTCTCCAGTTTTAGTAAATTAACCCCATACTTACATGGCTGGTAAGGTTGCATAAAGACACAAGTCCATCCGGTTCAACCTGAGTGCGTGTATGTGTGTTTGTGTCACTACCATTTTCCATATTCCTGTACATTGCATTCACTAAGAAACATCACCAACTGTGGAAGAGAGTTCCACATCTTTAGTACTCTAACCGTAAAGAACCCCTTATAGAGTTTAAGATTGAACCACTTCTTGTCCAACTTAACTGTGTGGCCACGTGTCTCCTTTATAGACCTTAAGTTTTCTCCCAATGCTAGAGTTCACATTTAGACCCCTTTCACACTGGGGTGGCAGGTCCATTAGCGGTAAAACGCTGCTAGTTTTAGCGGCCCTTTACCACTATTTTAGTGGCGCTTTTTGGCCGCTAGTGGGGCACTTTTAACCCCCCGCTAGTGGCCGAGGAAGGGGTTAAAAGCGCCTGTATTGTGGCGCTTCCTAATTACTTTTCAGGTGCTTCGGAAGCGCTGCCCATTCATTCAAATGGGCAGGGGCGGTGTAGGAGCGCTGTATACAGTGCTCCTACACTGCTCCAAAGATGCTGTTTTCAGGACTTTTTTTCCCATGCTGCAAGCACTCACACTGGGAGGCATGAGAGGCAGTTTTCAGGCGCTTTACAGGTGCTATTTTTAGCGCTAAAATGCCTGAAAACCACCTCAGTGTGAAAGGGGTCTTAAAGATTTGCATATTACAATCAAATCCCCTCTTAAAGTGGTAGTAAACCGCAAAAAAAAAAAGACCTGCAAGACAATAGCATAATGTGCTAGTATGCATCGCATATTAACAAATTATAAAAATACTTACCTTAAAATGAAGCTCTGCAGCGTCACCGGGTCACCGCTGAGGGAGCTGACATGTTTCCTCTGCGTTTCATCCGGGATCGCTGGCTCCAGCGTTGTGAGTGGCCGGAGCTGCGATTACGTGCGCACGGGAGCCCTCGGTTTCAGGCAGGATACGCCGGACCTGCAGAGCGCATGCACCTCTGATGTCAACGGCTGCATGCAGGGCCAATATCTCCTAAACCGTGCAGGTTTAGGAGATATTAATTTTACCTACAGGTAAGCTTTATTATACCCCCCATAAGGGGTGCAGGGGCACCGACAAACCCCCCCCCCCCCAAGTTTTGACAATAGAAAAGCGACTCATCGAACAATTTATTTTTAAATAAATGATGATATAACTAACGTTTTTTAACATCTTAAAAACAAATCGTTCTATGTGTGTGCAGTGCACTGTGTGGGGCGCTGGACTAATAGAGGTCTATTAGGTCCGTCAATGTTTAAAAACCATGTGATTAGAACCTAAGGCTCTAATTGGGCTGCGCCACAAATCCTTCCATTTTTGACTTTAGTGAATCAAAATTCCGGTTTTGCACCCCCGGCCAATCAGGAGGCTGAAGATTTGGAATATGGAAGCCGCCGGGTATCAGGGGAGCTGTGACAGCTCAAGATGGAGGCTCCATTTGCAGGTAAGGACATGGAGGGGTTTGTTTGCGCCCCCCTAAAACTTTTTATCACTAGCCGCCACTGGATGTAATCACAGTTTTGTAAAGTGGTGGAATTATAATTTTATCCCCTGAGGAAATACCATTTTAATGCATGATAATAGTTTGCTAGCCTTGCATGCTGCAGCTTGGCACTTCATGTGGTTGCTGAGTCGATAATCTAACAGGACCTCAGATCCTTATCATCCTCAATTGTCCCAGAGGTTCTCCCCCTTGCATGTAACTTGCATTCATATTTTTAGCTCTCAAGTGCATTACACTTTTTCAATATTAACCACTTGAGCCCCGGACCATTATGCTGCCTAAGGACCAGAGGTCTTTTTCCAATTTGGCACTGCGTCGCTTTAACTGCTAATTGCGCGGTCATGCAATGCTGTACCCAAACGAAATTTGCGTCCTTTTCTTCCCACAAATAGAGCTTTCTTTTGATGGTATTTGATCACCTCTGCGGTTTTTATTTTTTGCGCTATAAACGGAAAAAGACCGAAAATTTTGAAAAAAAATGATATTTTCTACTTTTTGTTATAAAAAAAATCCAATAAACTAAATTTTAGTCATACATTTAGGCCAAAATGTATTCGGCCACATGTCTTTGGTAAAAAAAATGTCAATAAGCGTATATTTATTGGTTTGCGCAAAAGTTATAGCGTCTACAAACTAGGGTACATTTTCTGTAATTTACACAGCTTTTAGTTTATGACTGCCTATGTCATTTCTTGAGGTGCTAAAATGGCAGGGCAGTACAAAACCCCCCCAAATGACCCCATTTTGGAAAGTAGACACCCCAAGGAAATTGCTGAGAGGCATGTTGAACCCATTGAATATTTATTTTTTTTGTCCCAAGTGATTGAAAAATGACAAAAAAAAAATATTTACAAAAAGTTGTCACTAAATGATATATTGCTCACACAGGCCATGGGCCTATGTGGAATTGCACCCCAAAATACATTCAGCTGCTTCTCCTGAGTATGGGGATACAACATGTGTGGGACTTTTTGGGAGCCTAGCCGCGTACGGGGCCCCGAAAACCAATCACCGCCTTCAGGATTTCTAAGAGTGTAAATTTTTGATTTCACTCTTCACTGCCTATCACAGTTTCGGAGGCCATGGAATGCCCAGGTGGCACAAAACCCCCCAAAATGACCCCATTTTGGAAAGTAGACACCCCAAGCTATTTGCTGAGAGGCATATTGAGTCCATGGAATATTTTATATTTTGACACAAGTTGCGGGAAAGTGACACTTTTTTTTTTTTTTTTTTTTTTTTTCATAAAGTTGTCACTAAATGATATATTGCTCACACAGGCCATGGGCATATGTGGAATTGCACCCCAAAATACATTTAGCTGCTTCTCCTGAGTATGGGGATACCACATGTGTGGGACTTTTTGGGAGCCTAGCCGCGTACGGGACCCCGAAAACCAATCACTGCCTTCAGGATTTCTAAGGGTGAAAATTTTTGATTTCACTCTTTACTGCCTATCACAGGTTCGGAGGCCATGGAATGCCCAGGTGGCACAAACCCCCCCCAAATGACCCCATTTTGGAAAGTAGACACCCCAAGCTATTTGCTGAGAGGCATGGTGAGTATTTTGCAGCTCTCATTTGTTTTTGAAAATGAAGAAAGACAAGAAAAAACATTTTTTTTTTTTCTTTTTTCAATTTTCAAAACTTTGTGACAAAAAGTGAGGTCTGCAAAATACTCACCGTACCTCTCATCAAATAGCTTGGGTTGTCTACTTTCCAAAATGGGGTCATTTGGGGGGGTTTTGTGCCACCTGGGCATTCCATGGCCTCCGAAACTGTGATAGGCAGTGAAGAGTGAAATCAAAAATTCACGCCCTTAGAAAGCCTGAAGGCGGTGCTTGGTTTTCGGGGTCCCGTACGCGGCTAGGCTCCCAAAAAGTCTCACACATGTGGTATCCCCGTACTCAGGAGAAGCAACAGAATGTATTTTGGGGTGTAATTTCACATATTTCCATGGCATGTTTGAGCAATATATCATTTAGTGACAACTTTGTGCAAAAAAAAATAAATAAATAAATTTGTCTCTTTCCCGCAACTTGTGTCGCAATATAAAATATTCCATGGACTCGACATGACTCTCAGCAAATAGCTTGGGGTGTCTACTTTCCAAAATGGGGTCATTTGGGGGGGTTTTGAACTGTCCTGGCATTTTATGCACAACATTTAGAAGCTTATGTCACACATCACCCACTCTTCTAACCACTTGAAGACAAAGCCCTTTCTGACACTTATTGTTTACATGAAAAAGTTATTTTTTTTGCAAAAAAATTACTTTGAACCCCCAAACATTATATATTTTTTTAAAGCAAATGCCCTACAGATTAAAATGGTGGGTGTTTCATTTTTTTTTTCACACAGTAATTGCGCAGCGATTTTTCAAACACATTTTTTGGGGAAAAAACACACTTTTTTAAATTTTAATGCACTAAAACACACTATATTGCCCAAATGTTTGATGAAATAAAAAAGATGATCTTAGGCGGAGTACATGGATACCAAACATGACATGCTTTAAAATTGCGCACAAACGTGCAGTGGCAACAAAATAAATACATGTTTAAAAGCCTTTAAAAGCCTTTACAGGTTACCACTTTAGATTTACAGAGGAGGTCTACTGGAAAAATTACTGCACTCGATCTGGCCTTCGCGGTGATACCTCACATGCATGGTGCAATTGCTGTTTACGTTTGACGACAGACCGCCGCTTGCGTTTGCCTTAGCGCGAGAGCAGGGGGCGACAGGGGTGCTTTTTTTTTTTTTTTTTTTCTTTATTATTTTTTTGCTTTTTTAATCTTACTTTTAAACTGTTCCTTTCATATTTTTTTTTAATCATTTTTATTGTTATCTCGGGGAATGTAAATATCCCCTATGATAGCAATAGGTAGTGACAGGTACTCTTTTTTGAAAAAATTGGGGTCTATTAGACCCTAGATCTCTCCTCTGCCCTCAAAGCATCTGACCACACCAAGATCGGTGTGATAAAATGCTTCCCCAATTTCCCAATGGCACTATTTACATCCGGCGAAATCTAAGTCATGAAATGCTCGTAGCTTCCGGTTTCTTAGGCCATAGAGATATTTGGAGCCACTCTGGTCTCTGATCAGCTCTATGGTCAGCTGGCTGAATCACCGGCTGCATTCTCAGGTTCCCTGTTGAGACAGGAGAGCCAGAGAAAAACACGAAAGACGGTGGGGGGGGGGCATTCCCTCCCACGGCTTGTAAAAGCAGTCTAGAGGCTAATTAGCCGCTAGGATTGCTTTTACATGAAAGCCGACCGCTGGCTGAAAAGAATGATACCAAGATGATACCTAAACCTGCAGGCATCATTCTGGTATAACCACTCAAAGTCGTGAATGGCGTACCTGAAGACAAAAAAATGGTTAACAATGGTTAACAATAAAGCACAGTAAACAGTAAAGTATAAATAATTACATACCTGAAAAACAAACATGATAAAACATAATAACAATAACAATAAAACATTGCAGAATAGAATACAGTAAAAAAAGAGCAGAACAATAGAGAGAGAGAATAGAGAGAGAGAGAACAATAAAACGACAACTATTTTTTTTTATTTTATATATTTTTTTTTTTTTACACTTTTTTTGTAACTAACTTTTATAACTGTAACCGGTTCCAGGTTCGGGTCTCTCAAAATGCGATGGCATCTTGGGAGACCCTGTGAAAGTGTGCCTAGTCTGTGGAATGCTGTACCCTACGCTAATACGCAACTAGTGCATGGTAGCGTTCAAAACATTCACCAATGCAAAGACTAGGATTGTCAGGACAGGAGGGACAATAATAGCGTGTGTCACGCCTATATCCGCGCTTGCTGCAGACACAACATCTTTTTTGGGGGGGTTCGCTGGGTAGGGGTACTCGGGAGGACATAAAAATGCCTCTCATGCAGCCGACTGCATTTGGTTGGGGATGTGAATGGGGGAAGTACGGGCGCTGCAGAAGCGGTGGGTTCCCAATTAGGATTGGCGAATGCAGCAGGAAGGGCACTATGGGCACGACGGGCCTGTGTTTGTCTTTTTGGTGTCAGCGGGACACTACTTGTGCTTGCCACCTCACCAGCTTGAACTGCACTTATGGGACTCGCCACGTCACCAAGTGTTACTGCAGTGCTGGTTTGACTACGACCGGGGTGTACTAGGCCGCTGGCGCTTGCCAGTTCCCCAAAACGCTACCAAAAAAACTGTTAGCGATCGCAGGGATCAGGCCTGACTCTGCGAACGCTGCAGTTATGCATTTAGAGTTTTGTAAGTGACAGTGATCGATCGATACTGCACTTGAGTGGGCTGGGCCGGGCCGGGCGGAGGGGCAAAACGCAGGTGCTAGTAGGTATCTGGGCTGATCCCGCTAACACTGCGTTTTTGGGAACCCTAAACTGCTGGTGACGCTAGTATAGATCTGATCGGATCAGATATTGATCCGATCAGATACTATACCACTAAGGGAGGTGTACGGTGCGTGCGTGGGTGTTAGCGGTACTGGCGCTAACCTGACGCTGCCTGGGGCTGGTGCTTGCCAGTTCACCAAAACGCTACCAAAAAAACTGTTAGCGATCGCAGGGATCAGGCCTGACTCTGTGAACGCTGCAGTTATGCGTTTAGTGTTCTGTAAGTGACAGTGATCGATCGATACTGCACTTTGGTGGTCTGGGCTGGGCCGGGCGGAGGGGCAAAACGCAGGTGCTAGCAGGTATCTGGGCTGATCCCGCTAACACTGCGTTTTTGGGAACCCTAAACTGCTGGGGACGCTAGTATAGATCTGATCGGATCAGATATTGATCCGTTCAGATACTATACCACTAAGGGAGGTGTACGGTGCGTGCGTGGGTGTTAGCGGTACTGGCGCTAACCTGACGCTGCCTGGGGCTGGTGCTTGCCAGTTCACCAAAATGCTACCAAAAAAACTGTTAGCGATCGCAGGGATCAGGCCTGACTCTGCGAACGCTGCAGTTATGCGTTTAGTGTTTTGTAAGTGACAGTGATCGATCGATACTGCACTTAGGTGGGCTGGGCCGGGCGGAGGCGCAAAACGCAGGTGCTAGCAGGTATCTGGGCTGATCCCGCTAACACTGCGTTTTTGGGAACCCTAAACTGCTGGGGACGCTAGTATAGATCTGATCGGATCAGATATTGATCTGATCAGATACTATACCACTAAGGGAGGCGCATGCTGCGTGCGTGGGTGTTAGCGGTACTGGCGCTAATCTGACGCTGCCTGGGGCGACGCATATCACCGCCGGGCGATTAGGGGGCTAAACCTTTATTCGGTAATAAACGGCGGGTGCCCTGACACTATAAAAAATAAACAAACTAACCAGCGTCAACCGTAACGGTTATACGGTGATCAGTGGTGAAAGGGTTAACTAGGGGGCAATCAAGGGGTTAAAACATTTATTAGGTAGTATATGGGGGTCCCTGACGCTATAAAGCGCTGACGGCGAACCTAAATATTTACCTCACTAACTAGCGGAACCAGCGACACTAATACAGCGATCAGAAAAATTATCGCTTAGTGACACTGGTGACGGGGGGTGATCAAGGGGTTAAAACTTTATTAGGGGGGGTTAGGGGGGTACCCTAGACCTACAGGGGGGTAACAGTAACTGTGCTAACACTGTAACTGTCACAAACTGACACTATGCAGCAATCAGAAAAAAAAAAAAACTGCTGGTGTCAGTTTGTGACAGGGGGGGGGGGTGATTGGGGGGGGGTCGGGGGGCGATCGGGGGGGGGGATCGGGGTGTAATGTGTGCCTGGCATGTTCTACTGTGTGTGTGTGTGTTGGTGCAGTCACTCACTTGTCGTCTCTCCTCGGGCCGGAACGGAAACTACCGACCCGAGGGGAGATGACATCATTTCCTTTGCTGCTGTTTAGCATACAGCAGCAAAGGAGTGTTCCCATTGGCCGGCGGCGATCGCGAGGGGGGGGCCACGAACGGATGGTCTCCCCCTCGTCTCCGATCGCCGGGGGACAAAACGGGACCGCCTCGGGCGGCGGGGGGGGTCCGATCGGACCCCCCACCCGCGGAAGGCAAATCACGTACCATGTACGTGATTTTGCCTGTCCGTGCCGCTTTGCCGACGTACATCGGCGTGAGGCGGTCCTTAAGTGGTTAAACCTCATTTGCCATAGAGCTGCACACCCCACTATTTTATCTAGGTCTTCTTGCAAGGTTGCTATATCCTGCCATGAAGTTATTGTCCTGCTTAGCTTTGCAAACACTGAGATTGAACTTTTTATTCCAACCTAAACTATGGGGTTCCCCACTCACAACTCCAGACTATTCAGAAAAACACTACAGAGAAACATCCATATATGGAGTAGTGATTGGTCCCATGACTTTGACAGGTTACTTCACCGGGCTCTTCTACTCCTGGCTTTTTTTCTTTCTTTATAAACGTACCTTTTCTATAAAAAAAAAAAAAGTTGGAGGTAAGGCCCTACAAGGCTACGTACAAGTGATGCAAATTTCCCCAGTGGGAACATATAAAGATTATAACCCTGAAAAAAAAAAAAAGAAAGCTTGTTTGGCTGTACTTCTCCTGTGGATCATAGGAGTGCAGTTGGTTCTGCACTTCTGTGATCCTTTTCAGCAGACAACAGGCTAAAGCCCGCTGTCGGCTGACATCACAGAGCAGGTCCAGGCTCAGCAAGATTGTGACCATATGGTCGGGATCCGCCCATATGCCTGGGCCAGCACCCGACTCAGCCTCTCCGCAAGTGAAGGTGTCCTTGAGGGCCCCTTGCACATGGGATCATCTAAGAGTAGTGCAAACCTCCTAGTATTTTAATTCACCCGAGAGAGACAGGTGCAGCGTCCAGCCCCGCTGCAGGCAGCCTGTCACAATCTATGCCAGGCTGTGACTGGACGGGGCTGACAGCTGTACCGAGTGGTTTCTGGTGCAATAGAGTGGGTTCAGGGACAAATGTCCAGAACACAGGACTTCTACATTCCAGACCTTCATCCCTGAACACACAGAGTCCTAAACACGCTGCCTTCAGTGGTGACAGGCACTGTCCCTGTCCTTCCTTTCCACACTAAGACCTGGTTCACACCTATGCATTTTTTAGTGCATTTTCAGTTTTTCAGAAACACACTACAGTCCATTTATCATGGTTTTCTATTGATGTATTTCACATCTGTGCATTTTATGGAAGGGGCCAGGGACTTTTTTCTGGTTTTTAGTTCAATAGACTTCAAGGCAGAGATCATCTGGACTGGATGGCATAGGTAGGCAGGACTGACGAGCAGGATATCATCAACAGGTGAGTCACTGCGGAGAGATAGGAGCTGACAATTAGCCAACAGCTGAGTGGCCAGCTTTGAGAAGGAAGGGCTGAGCCCAGCCCTGACAGTACCCCCTCCTCAATGACCCCTCCCCCTCGGAGGACCACCAGACTTGAAGGGAAAACGTCTATGTAAATCATGGAGGAAGACAGGGGGATCTAAGTCTGAGGATGAGACCCAGGAGCGTTCCTCCGGACTGTACCCTTTCCAATGCACCAGGTACTGTATGCACCCACGGAACCTACGGGAGTCAACATTGGACTGTACTTCATACTCCTCATGGTTCTCAACCTGTACAGGGTGAGGACGAGGCATCGAGGTGGTAAAGCGGTTGCAGACCAAAGGTTTTAATAAGGAGACATGAAATACATTCGAAATATTAGAAGGAAGGTCTAATGCGTAAGCCACTGGGTTAATCCTGCGAAGAATACGGAAAGGCCCTATAAACCGGGGTGCAAACTTCAGAGAGGGAACACGAAGTCGGAGGTTGCGAGATGACAGCAAGATCCTGTCCCCAACCTGGTAGGAAGGTGCAGGCAGGCGTCTGCAGTCAGCATGGAGTCTGTACCTATCATTAGCATGTCGCAAAGCCTCCTGGACTTGTACCCAAGCAGAACGAAGACCACAGAGATGCTCCTCTAACGCAGGAATACTCTGTGGAACAAATGAGTCAGGCAACATGGAAGGTTGGAAACCATAGTTCGCCATAAACGGAGACAATCGGGAAGCAGAATTCAAGGCACTATTGTGCGCAAACTCCACTCACGGTAAGAGGTCTGACCAGTTGTTATGATGGTCAGAAATATAGCAACGTAGGAATTGGTCCAAGGATGGTTCATTCTGCAGCCCTATTAAACTGCGGGTGATACGCAGAGGAGAAAGCAAGCTGAATTCCCATCTGTGCACAAAAGGCTCGCCAGAACCAGGACACAAACTGACTACTGCTGTCCGTGACAATCACCTTGGGTAGCCCATGTAAGCAAAAGATCTCCAGAGCAAAAATGGAAGCCAGTTCCTTAGAAGTGGGCAACTTCTTAAGTGGAATACAATGGGACATTTTCGAGAACCGGTCAACCACCATAAGGATAACTGTGTTGCCCTGGGAGTTGGGCAACTCCACAATAAAATCCATAGACAAGTGGGTCCAGGGCCTCTCTCCATTGGGTATGGGTTGTTCGGAGGCCCACTGAAAGGTGTTGTGGAGTCTTACTCTGAGCACACACGGAACAGGCAGCTATGAAGGCGGTTACGTCAGCACGTAGACTAGGCCACCAGAATTGTTGGGAAATGGCCCAAAAGAGTTGATTCTTCCCAGGGTGGCCAGCAGCCTTGGGAGAATGGTAAATCTGGAGCACGGCAGTACGGAGACTCTCTGGGACAAAGCAGCGGTCACAAGGTTTCACAGGAGGAGCATGGACCTGAGCAGCAAGAATTTTGTCACCCAAAGAGGAAGTGAGATCACATTCTGGCTACAGTGCGAACCATAGCCAGAATACGATCAGGAGGAATCACAGGAACCTGAACTGCCTCTATCTTGGAAGTGGAGGAAAATTGTCGTGACAAAGCGTCAGCCCTTACATTCTTAGTACCGGCTAAGAATGAGACAATGTAATTGAAACTGTACAGGAAAAGAGCCCATCGCGCACTTCTGGGAGAGAGGCGGTTAGCCTCAGACAAGAATGTGAGATTCTTATGGTCAGTAAGAATGAGAAACGGCACAGTGGTACCTTCGAGGAGATGTCTCCATTCTTTCAGGGCAAAAACGATCGCCAACAGCTCTCTGTCGCCAATCTCGTAATTGCACTCTGCTGATAACAATTTCTTGGAAAAGTAGCCACACGGATGCATAGCGCACTCAGAGTTAGGACGTTGAGACAGAAGGGCGCCAACTCCAGTCTCGGAAGCATCAACTTCTAGGATAAAAGGCAACATAGGATCAGGGTGTGCCGACACAGGAGCAGAAACAAAGGCAACCTTGAGACTCTCAAAGGCCTTAATGGACTCCGGAGACCAACTCTGTTGGTTGCCGTCTTTCCCGGTCATATCAGTCAGGGGCTTGACCAGAGATGAGAAGTTACGAATAAACTTCCGATAATAGTTGGCAAAGCCAAGAAAAAGCTGCAGAGGTCGTAAACCCACGGGTCGAGGCCAATGTAGGACCGCTGAAAGTTTCTCTGGGTCCATCGAAAAACCAGCAGTGGAAATTACATCACAATGAAATTCGCACTTTTACAATTTACAATAGAGATTGTTCTCTCGTAGTCTCTGAAGCACACGACAGACATCTGTGTGGTGGCTCTCCAGGGACTTGGAAAATATGAGGATATTGCCGAGATAAACCACCACACATAACAGCAACAAATTTCGGAGGACATCGTTAATGAACTCCTGGAAAACTGCCGGAGCATTACAAAGGCCAAAAGGCATTACGAGATACTCATAATGACTTGATCTAGTATCAAACACAGTTTTCCACTCGTCGCCCTCCTTAATCCTGACGAGATTGTATGCCCATCTAAAAAATCAAGCTTCATGAAAACCGTTACTCCCTTGAGGTGGTCAAATAACTTCGTAATCAGCGGAATGGGATAGGCATTCTTAATCGTGAAACCATTGAGACCCCTATAATTGATACAAGGTCTCAGTTCACCACTCTTCTTCACAAAAAGAAACCAACACCAGCAGGAGACGAGGATTTGCGGATGAAACCATGAGAAAGTGCGTCTGCAACATACTCCTCCATGGCCTTATCCTCCAAGACTGACAATGGGTAAACTCGGCCATGAGGGGGTAGGGCACCAGGTTGTGTCACGGTACTACTTACAGTGAGCCAACAGGCGAGCAGGTGACACGGGATCCCCCAGGGCATGGAGTCTAAGGGCCAGCGGGTATTCTGCCAGGGACCCCTTCACGAGGGTTTGGGCTTAGCTCCGTGCTGACCTCAGGTCACGACCCCCGGGTTCACCCCGTTCGCTAGGGAGGTACCAGAAGACACTGTCAGACAAGGATGGATGGATGAAGCAAAGGAGTGCCGGATAGCGAGCCAAGGTCAGGGCGGACTGCAGAAATCAGAACAAGCCGAGTCGGTACACAAGAGATGAATGAATGATTTGTATAGCGCTGCAAATGCGAACTGAATCGCCTCAAGGCGCTCAATCTCTCCTGTGATCAGTTCACGAGAGGTCAGGTTAAGGCAGGTTACACGAAGGGAGCTCAGAAACAAATGTTGCTCAATCGACCAGAACTAGCCTGAGAGGGATTTAAATAGAGAAGCACATGAGGGGCTGGACAGGAAGTAGCAGGTAGGAATCATATATTAAACAACAGGTGAGGCTTGCGACGCCCATAGCTGCAGAGTGCAGCAGAGCTGAACACAAGCTAGTGGAACAACAGGTGCCAGCCGGCCTACAGCAGTAAAGATGAGACACAGATCAGCTCCGCAGCTAATCTGTGACAGTACCCCCCCTCTTACGAGGTCCCCCTACAGGTCTGGGGGCTGGCTTGGAGGGAAATTTTCGATGGATTCTGGTCATCAAATGTGGGGCTGAGACATTGGTGGCAGGAATCCAAGACCTCTCCTCCGGACCATAGCCCTTCTAATCAATTAGATAGAGTAGCCTCCCTCGGGAATACTTGGAGTCCAATATTTCTTTAATCCCATACTGATCTGTGGTATCAACCACAGGAGTGGGGTGAGAAAAAGGGTGAGAGAAGCGATTGAGGACCAGTGGCCTGAGCAGGGAGACCACAAAACTTTTACCTGGAGGTAAAAGTTTTTGGCACCTGGACGAAAAGTAATGTTAAAGTTGAAGCGGGCGAAAAAGAGGGCCCAGCGAGCTTGACGTGGGTTCAAGCATTTTGCGGATTGTAAATACTGCAGATTTTTATGATCAGTATAGATGGTAATACAATGGGGAGAACCCTCTAGAAGATGTCGCCATTCTTGAAGAGTTTAATAGCAAGTAGCTCACAATCCCCAATGGTATAGTTCTTCTCCGCATCAGAAAACTTCTTGGAAAAGAATCCGCAAGGCTGAGACTTGACCTTCTGAGCTTGGAGTAGGATGGCACCGACTCCTACTGAAGAGGCATCAACCTCCAAAGAAAAGGGTTTTGTAATGTCCGGAAGTAGGAAATTGGGGCGGAGAGGAAGGCTGCCTTGAGTTTGAGGAAAGCATCAATGGCTTCATGGGACCAGAGCCGGGCATTGACACCCTTGCGAGTGAGAGATGTAATAGGGGCCACCAAGGTGAAGTAGTTCCGAATGAATTGGCGATAGTAATTGGTGAAGTCAATTAAGGCCCCTGTAGTTGATGCATGGATGGAGTAAACCATCTTTTTTCGCTACAAAGAAGAACCCGGCTCAGGCAGGTGAGTTTGATTTCCTGATGAAACCCTTTTGTCAGGTTTTCCCAAATGTATTCAGACATGGCTTGTGTCTCGGGATAGATAGAGGGTAGACTCGGCCTTGGGGAGGAGAGGTCCCAGGTAACAGATCAATGGAGCAGTCATAGTCTCTGTGAGGAGGAAGGTGATCAGCAGACTTTTTGCAGAAAACATTTGTGGAGTTGTGGAGGTCTCAGCCAGAGGAATGGAAGGAGGAGATAGCACCTTGGAAATACATCGTTGCTGACACGGAGGACCCCAAGCCATTCCTTTTCCAGAATTCCAGTCAATATGCGGGGAGTGTTTCTGCAACCATGGAAGGCCCAGGATGATGGGACTGGAGGACTTAGGATTAGGAAAGAGATCTCCTCAGCATGCAAAACCCCAATGCGTGAGAAAATAGGAGGGGTTTTAAACCGGATGGGGCTCATACGCAAGAAGGAGCCATCTACTGCGGTCACGGAAAGGGGTATAGCCAAGGCAACAAAGGCAATGCCCAACTCGGAAGCTAAAAATTACCGGCAGCACCAGAGTCCACGTATGTAGAGAGTTGATAGGCAGTGGATAGCTACGGGAAGGGTGAAACGAGGGAAGCGTACAAAATTAAAGGATCGGTCTAGATCACCTCCCTCCGAGTGACCTAGACCCTGGAGTTTCCCGGACGAACTGGACAGGAGTTCAAAAGATGTCTTTTATCACCACAAAAAAGGCACAAGCCCAATTCCATGCATCGGCATGTTCCTCGGGAGTGAGGCGAGTTCGCCCAAGCTGCATAGGCTCTTCAAACATGTGATAGGTTGAAGACGGAGAGGGTTCCACAGGTCTTTGGACTACCTGCGCTGGATGGCCAGCAGGGGATGACTAGATCTGGATTTCTCCAGGGCCCACTCCTGGAAGCGAATGTCTATTTGAATGCTCAATGCGATTAAATCATCCAATGTGGTAGGAATGGTGCGTCCAGTGAGTTAATCCTTGACACGCTCAGATAGGCCTTGCTAGAAGGTAGCAGTAAGGGCCTCATTATTCCATTTGAGTTCAGCGGCCAGCGTACGAAATTGAACAGCGTATTGGCTGACTGTCATTCTTTGCTGACGAAGATGAAGGAGGGCCCCAGCAGCTGAAGACACTCTGCCAGGCTCATCAAAAGTTTTCCGGAATGCATCCAAAAAGAGCTGGAGGTCGGAGGTGATAGAATCGTGTGATTCCCAATGTGGGGAGGCCCAAGCTAGAGCATCACTGGAGAGGAGATAGATGATATATGTGACTTTGGTGCGATCAGTTGGAAAATGGTGGCTGGAAAGTTCAAAGTGGATGGAACACTGAATAATGAAGCCCCAACAAGCCTTAGGGTTGCCAGAAAATCGAGGAGTCGGCGGCAGATGCAGGCAGGGATTGTCAGGTGTAGCAGGTAACATGGGAGCAGCTGAAGCAGAAGCAGGAACGGGAGGAGCTGAAGTTGCAGCGAGTTACAGACGATCCAGACTGGAGGCAAGATCCTGAAGGACCAGCATTATTTGCTCTTGATTTGCTTGCTGGGAGTTAAGTCTCTGAACTAGATGTTGCATTTGATCCTCGGTCAGTGGCCGATACTCAGAGGCGCTCATGGCTTGAGCAAACTGTCACGGTACTACTTACAGTGAGCCCACAGGCGAGCAGGTGACACGGTATCCCCCCAGGGCGTGGAGTCTAAGGGCCAGCGGGTATTCTGCCAGGGACCCCCTCACGAGGGTTTGGGCTTAGCTGCGTGCTGACCTCAGGTCACGACCCCCGGGTTCACCCCGCTCGCTAGGGAGGTACCAGAAGACACTGTCAGACAAGGATGGATGGATGAAGCAAAGGAGTGCCGGATAGCGAGCCAAGGTCAGGGCGGACTGCAGACAACGTAATCAGAACAAGCCAAGTCGGTACACAAGAGATCAGTTCACGAGAGGTCAGGTTGAGGCAGGTTACACGAAGTAGCAGGAAGGAATCATATATTTAGCAACAGGTGAGGCCGGCCATAGCTGCAGAGTGCAGCAGAGCTGAACACAAGCTGGTGGAACAACAGGTGCCAGCCGGCCTACAGCAGTAAAGGTGAGACACAGATCAGCTCGGCAGCTGATCTGTGACAGGTTGAAAGTCAATTGCGCAATCATACGACCAGTGTGGAGGCAAAGTACCGGCTTGACTTTTGTCAAAGACATTGCTAAAATCGCGGTACTCCTCTGGCAGGGAGGAGAGTCAAGAGGTGCACAGGACCTTGGCTACCTTCGGGAAGCATCTCTCACTGCACTGTGCCAACCAGGACAGAACCTCAGCACGGAGCCAATCAAAAGAAGGGTTGTGCCTCTGTTACCAAGGATAACCAATAACCAGCGGAAACTTAGGTGAGGAAATAACTTTGGATTTGGATTATCTCATGGTGAAGGACCCCTACGGCCATGGACAATGGAACAGTCTCATAAGTCACATGGGCAGGCTGTAGGGGCCTCCCGTCAAGAGCCTCAATGGCAAGTGGAGTGTCACGCAGCTGCAGCAGAATCGAGTGCTTCGATACAAAGGCAGCATCAATAAACAGGCCTGCAGGCCCAGAGTCAATTAGAGCCTGTATCTCGACTGATGACTCAGCCCAAGACAGGGTAACCGAAACCAGGGGCTTATCTTTCTGGGAAACTGGAGACAAAACAAAGCCACCTAAGGTCTGTCCATGACAGGACCTCAAGGTTCGGGCGTTCCCTGGACGGGTAGGACAAGCCTTCAAAAAGTGATCAGCCTGGCCACAATAAAGGCACAATCTCTCCCCCCTCCTAAGGGCTCTCTCATCCGCAGAGACAGGGGTGAAGCCCAAGTGCATGGGTTCATCTTCACAGACCGACTCGGTACCAGGAGGCATGGGAGGTGAGGGAGGCAAGGGTGGGACTGCAAAGCTCGGAGACAAATGTACAGGAGGCTTGCACCAGCGCTCCTTAAAAGAGAGTCTTTCTCTGAGTCTGGAGTCAATGAGGATGGCAAATGTGATGAACCTCTCCAGCTCAGTGGGTATATCTCGGGCTGCTATCTCATCCTTGATGTTACTAGAGAGACCATGAGAGAAGGCAGCCACGAGGGCCTCATTGTTCCAAGTAACCTATGCTGCCAGAGTATGGAATTCAATGGCGTAATCGGCAACAGTTCTCGTACTCTGTTTGATGGACATGAGGCTCTTGGCAGCAGAAGCAGAGCATGCGGGAACATCAGATACCCTTTTGAAGGAAGCTACAAATTCTGGGTAACTCAGAACCATGGGTTTTTGTGTCTCCCATAGAGGGTTTGCCCAGGCCAGGGCTCTCTCAGAATGCAAAGATATCACGAAACCTACTTTGATTCTGTCCGTGGGAAACGCCTGGGGCAGCATCTCAAAGTATATATCAACCTGGTTGAGAAACCCTCTGCATTGAACTGGATCGCCCCCAAATCGCTGGTGAAGTGGAGCAGAACCAGACATGACTCTTATAGAGGTAATACTCGAGGCAGGTGCCTGCACAGAGACTGGAGCAGCAGCAGGGACGGCCTGCAACACAGGTTGTACCGGAGCAGCCATAGTGGAAGATTCCAGGTGAGCCGTGCGACTCAGGAGCGTTTGTAATGCCAAGGCAAATTGATCCATGCGGTGATCCTGGTCATCCAATCTGGAAAAAATATTACCAACAAGTGGACTGACTGCATCTTCTGAATTCATGGCCTTCGCATACTATCAGAAACCATGAATCAGACCGAGACAGAAGTACAGTTAATCACACTTGTTTAATAATAATTAAAAGGTAAACAGAGTAAGCGTAGTCAATACATAGCCAGAGTTCAGTAACCAGATAGGGTAGTCAGCTAATGCCAATGTCAGAGAGCCAGAGATCAACGTAGTAGTACAGCAAGCAGGATCAGGAGCCAGAAGGGATGTCAGCCGAGCAAGTCTTCAACAGGAATGCAGGAGAAAGTCTCTGAGATGTGACCAAAGGCGAAGGCAGAGATGAAGTGAGCTGGACGGCTTTAAGTAGGCAGGACTGACGAGCAGATCATCAACAGCTGAGTCACTGTGGAGAGAAAGGAGCTGGCAATTTGTCGACAGCTGAGCAGCCAGCTCAGAGAAGGAAAGACTGAGCCCAGCCCTGACAGACAGGAAGTTCACTCCCTATATAACCCCTCCCATTATTGGGAGTACCTCAGTTTTTGTACCAATATTGTAGCAATATACATGTATCCAAAGAGGGGAGGGACCTCTGTGTCCCGTGATGTACTCCAAGAAAAGGATATTACAGGTAAGCTGTTATAAAAATCCTATTTTCTTTATTGTACATCACGGGACACAGAGCCATAGTAATAACTATGTGGGATGTTCCAGAGCAATGCTATCTGAGGGGAGGGAGACACAAACAAAAGTAGGGCGCCATCAGACCTGAGGACCTATACTGCTGCCTGCAGCACACTGCGCCCAAAGGCGATATACTCATGCCTTTTTACATCTACCTGAAAGAATCTGATGAATGTATGGACTGAAGACCAAGTTGCGGCCTTGCAGATTGGAGCCATGGAAGCTTGGTGATGCACTGCCCATGAACTACTAACAGCCCTGGTGGAGTGTGCTTTGATTTGAAAGGGTGGAATCTTCCTCCTCAAACCATAAGCTTGAAAAATTACTTGCCGAATAGCCTTAGAAATAGTAGATTTCGATGCTGCCTGTCCTTTTCTAGGACTTTCAGGCAACACAAAGAAAACATCCGTTTTTCGAATCTAAGCAGTTGCCTTTAAGTAGACTTTGACTGCTCTCACTACATCAAGAGAATGTAGCGACTTTTCTTCCGTAGAACAGTGTTCTGGAAAAAATGAAGGTAGAAAAATATCCGGGTTTAGGTGAAAACCTGACACTACTTTCGGCAGAAAGCTTGGATGAGGACGCAATACCACCTCATCCTTGTGAATAATTAAATACTGCTCTTTACAAAAAAGAGCAGCCAACTCTGATACCCTTCTTGCAGAAGAAATGGCAAGCAGAAAAACTAACTTCCTTGTCAAAAGGATCAAGGGAGTATGTCGTATCGGCTCAAAAGGCTGTTTTTGTAATACCGACAGAACTAAATTCAAGTCCCAAGGTTTCAAGGGTGACCTAACCAGCGGATTAAGCCACGGTACCCCCTTATATAAAGCTACGGACCAGGGAATGCGAAGTAAGTGTTCGTTGGAACAAAATTGATAAGGCAGAGACCTGGCCTTTGATAGTACTCAAGGCCAGCTTCATCTCTAACCCTACTTGCAGAAAAGGCAAGGATTCTGCCTATGACATACTTTCTAGGATGTCAACCCCTGGATTAACACCAGGAAACATATGCCTTCCAGACTCTATAATAAATGAATCTGGAAGCTGGCTTCCTTGCATTAATCAAGGTAGATATCACTGACCCTAAAATCCCACAATTCTTCAGAATGTGGGTTTCAATAGCCAAACCGTTAAATTTAGTGTTTGTAAGTTAGGATGGAATACTGGTCCCTGTGAGAGCAGGTCTGGACGTGGTGGTAGGGTCCATGGATCCCCTACCGCCATCCTTGCGACCTCTGCATACCAAGATCTTCTGGGCCACGCTGGGGCCACAAGAATTACCAACTTCCTTTCCTGCTTGATCCTGCAAAAAAAGTCGTGGTAGCAGGGAATGCATAAATTAGTGAAAACCTATCCTACGGGTTCCCTATGGCATCCGTTCCGCATGCGAGTGGATCCCTTGTTCTTGACACAAAGTTGACGACTTTGCTGTTGAACCTGGACGCAAACAGATCTACATCCGGGACCCCCCATCTTTGGCATATAGCCAGGAAGATGTCGGGGTGAAGGGACCATTCCCCCGGGAACAACTGCTGGCGACTCAAGTAGTCCGCCTGCCAATTCTCTATCCCTGGAATGAAAATTGCTGATATGCACAGCACATGCTTTTCTGCCCAGGCTAGGATATGTTTCACCTCTCCCTGGGCTGCATGACTACTGGTGCCCCCTTGGTGATTTATATATGCCACTGCTGTGGCATTGTCGGATTGGATCCCGACAGGACTATTCCGCAATCTGAATGTCCAGGCCCTCAGGGCCAAGCGCGCTGCCCGAATCTCTTACATGTTGATGGGCAAGGTCCTTTAATTTCTGGACCATTTCCCTTGGACAGTCTCCTCTTGCAGGACTGCTCCCCAACCCGAAAGGCTGGTATCTATTGTTACCAGCTTCCAGGTAACTGGTATGAAGGATTTCCCTTTCTGCAGATTTTTGGTTATCCACCACCAATTGAGGCTCTGGTGCATCTTTGGAGACAGACAAATTGGAAAATTTAGAGCTTGAACCTTCTTGTTCCAAGCAGATAGGATACTGTTTTGCAGCAGTCTCAAATGAAACTGAGCATAGGGACCAGCTTCGAATGAAGCCACCATCTTTCTGCAAAGGCGAATAGAAGGATCCATCTTCACCCTGACCACCTGAACCAGCTCCTTTATGGCGCTGATCTTTGCCTGGGGCCAAAAAACACCCTTTTCTGCACTGTATCTACGATCAGATGCAAGTACTCTAGTCTTCTTAATAGTTTTAAAGAAGATTTCTCTAGGTTGAGCATCCAACCTAGGTATTCCAGGTAGTTGACTGTGGTGACCATGCTTTGGTCTATCAAGAGCAGGTCGTCTAGGTATGCTATAATTGTTATAGCTTGAGCCCTTAATCTGGCCAAAGGAAGGGCCAGAACTTTTGTAAACACCCGGGGTGCAGTAGCTAGACCGAAAGGCAAGGCTACAAACTGAAAAAGGAGATTTTCTACCTTGAAACGTAGATATTTCTGATGAGCGGGGGAAAATAGGCACATGCAGGTATGCATCCTTGATGTCAATTGACGCCAGAAGTTGTCCTCCTTGTAGGATGGAGACTACTGATCGGATTGATTCCATGTCAAAGGAGCGGATTTTCAGGAATCCGTTTAGATCTTAGAGATCTAGAATGGGTCTGACATCCCCATTTGGTTTTGGTACCGTGAAAAGGTTTGAACAAAACCCCAACCCCTGCTCTTTCATGGGGACCAGCATGATTACTTTTTGAGACAAAAGTCAGTCTAATACTTGAAAGAGAGACTTCTTTTTCTCTGGATCTTTGGCTGAGAAAACGAAGAGACGGGAACTCTCAGAACTCTAGTTTGAAACCTAGAGTTATTGTGGAGACCACCCATCTGTTTCAAAACTCTTCCTGCCAGACCCTTGAGAACTGCAGAAGTCTTTCCCCGACTCAAACAAGTGGGGGCGCCCCTTCATAAAGAGGCTTTAGCATTCTGTCTTGTAGGTTTCCTTCCCCAGGACTTCTTTTGTCCCTGGGGTTTACCTCTTGAACCTGACGGTGGAGGCCATCGTGACTGCCTGGAGGCTGATGCCCCTGGCCTTGGAGAAGGAGCCTGTTTAAATGAGCTACGTTTACTCCTTCTCTTAACTGGCAAAAGGGTTTTTTTCCACTTGAAATTTTTTGGATGTATTCGACCAAAATCATCCCCAAACAGCCATTCACTGTGGAAAGGAAAAAAACAGCCAGGAGTTTTTTGCATGGCGCTTCGGCTGACCAATTTTTCAACCATAAGATTCTACACATATGCACCAGCTCAAGTATAAGGTGTGAGGCATGAAGAATAGAATCTCTCATAGCGTCAACTGCAAAATATAAAGCCCCTGGCAGCTCGGCTAAATCCTGGGCCTGCTGATCAGGGATAACCTTGAGCACCTGTCTCAACTGGTCCCTCAAGGATTGACATAGACCAATTGCCGCCACTGCAGGTTGAGTCACTGAACCTGCCAAAGAAAATGTGTTTTTCAACAGGAATTCCAATTCCTTATCGGTTGGATCCCTAAGCATATGAGCGTTGTCAACCGGACAAGTCAAACTTTTATTCACAGAGGATATAGCCGGTATATCACAGAGGAAAATTACTGGTATATCCTACCTTTTAGTGAATTTTTCCTCCATAGGATAAAGTACTAAGTACTTTTTGGGAGGACAAAAATGCTTATCTGGGTGAACCCACTCAGAATACATAAGCTGTTCCATCAAAGAATGGACAGGAAAGGCACGCAAAGCCTGAAGAGGTTTTGGCAAACCCAAAAAGAAGTGGGTCTTCCAGCCGACTCATTTAAGGGTAGCTTATGTCACAGATCAGCTGTGAAGCTGATCTGTGTCTCACCTTTTACTGTTGTAGGCCGGCTGACACCTGTTGTTCCACTAGCTTGTGTTCAGCACTGCTGCACTCTGCAGCTATGGGTGTCACCGGCCTCACCTGTTGCTTAATATATGATTCCTTCCTGCTACTTCCTGTTCAGCCCCTCATGTGCTTCTCTATTTAAATCCCTCTCAGGCTAGTTCTGGTTGCTTGAGCAACATTTGTTTCTGAGCTCCCTTCGTGTAACCTGCCTTAACCTTCTCGTGAACTGATCTCTTGTGTACCGGCTTGTTCTGATTACATTGTCTGCAGCCCGCCCTGACCTTGGCTCGCTATACGGCTCTCCTTTGCTTCATCCATCCATCCTTGTCTGACAGTGTCTTCTGGTACCTCCCTAGCGAGCGGGGTGAACCCGGGGGTCGTGACCTGGGGTCAGCACTCAGCTAAGCCCAAACCCTCGTGAGGGGGTCCCTGGCAGAATACCGGCTGGCCCTTAGACTCCACGCCCTGGGGGATCCCGTGTCACCTGCTCGCCTGTGGGCTCACTGTAAGTAGTACCGTGACAGTTTGCTCAAGCCATGAGCACCTCTGAGAATCGGCCACTGACCGAGGATCAAATGCAACATCTAGTTCAGAGACTTAACTCCCGGCAAGCAATCAAGAGCAAATAAGGCTGGTCCTTCAAGATTTTGCCTCCAGTCTGGATCGTCTGCAACTCACGGCAACTTCAGCTCCTCCCATTCCTGCTTCTGCTTCAGCTGCTCCCATGTTTCCTGCTACACCTGGCAATCCCTGCCTGCATCTGCCGCCACCACCTCATTTTTCTGGCGACCCTAAGGCTTGTTGGGGCTTCATTAATCAGTGTTCCATCCACTTTGAACTTTCCAGCCACCATTTTCCAACTGATCGCACCAAAGTCGCATATATCATCTCTCTCCTCTCCGGTGATGCTCTAGCTTGGGCCTCCCCACTCTGGGAATCACACGATTCTATCACCTCCGACCTCCAGCTCTTTTTGGATGCATTCCGGAAAACTTGATGAGCCCGGCAGAGTGTCTTCGTCTGTTGGGGCCAGGGGCGGACTGACCATTCGGGCATTCGGACGCCGACCGAAGGCCCGCGGCCAATAGGGGGCCCGTGAGAAGCTCCTAAGAGATGCTCATCGGATTTAGGTGTATGCTGCTGGCAGTGGTGCGGCGGAGCCGTTCTACCACTGTGGGGGGGGCCCAAGACACAGCATCTCCCCCCTGCACCTCCGGCTTTCAGTTTGGGATGCAGTGAGGGGAGTGGGAAGCGGCGATCGGCAGCTCCATGGCGCTCGCGGCATCTCCCTGGGGCTTGTATTTCTCCTTCAGAGTGTATACAGTGGAGAGGGGAGGGGCCTCTGACCCGGGCAGCTACAAGTTTCACTCTTCAGTGTACAAGTGACTTGTTCTGCTTGTACACTGTTGCCGACTGCTGCCCGGGTCAGAGGCCCCTCCCCTCTCCATTGTACAGAATCAGGAAGAGAACTACAAGCCCCAGTGAGATCCCGCGGTCCACAGGCACCATAGAGCTGCCGATCGCCACCTCCCACCTCCCCCTGTGCTGGGGGTTGGAGGTGCACAGCCAGGTACAGGGGAACCTCTGGGGGGGTTTAAGTCTGGGAACCCTTATGTATGGGGGGAGGCTCTCTGGGGACCCTAATGTATGGGGGGCTCTCTGGGGACCATGATGTATGGGGGGCTCTCTGGGGACCCTGATGTATGGGGGGCTCTCTGGGGACCCTGATGTATGGGGGGCTCTCTGGGACCCTGATGTATGGGGGGCTCTCTGGGGACCCTGATGTATGGGGGGGCTCTCTGGGGACCCTGATGTATGGGGGGCTCTCTGGGGACCCTGATGTATGGGGGGCTCTCTGGGACCCTGATGTATGGGGGGCTCTCTGGGTACCCACATCTATGGGGGGCTCTCTGGGGACCCTGATGTATGGGGGGGGCTCTCTGGGACCCTGATGTATGAGGGGCTCTCTGGGGACCCTGATGTATGAGGGGGGCTCTCTGGGGACCCTGATGTATGGGGGTCTCTCTGAGGGACCCTGATGTATGTGGGGCTCTCTGGGGACCCTGATCTATGGGGGGCTCTCTGGGGTCCCAGATCTATGAGGGGGCTCTCTGGGGACCCTGATGTATGGGGGGCTCTCTGGGGACCCAGATCTATGGGGGGGCTCTCTGGGACCCTGATGTATGGGGGGCTCTCTGGGGACCCTGATGTATGGGGGGCTCTCTGGGGACCCAGATCTATGGGGGGGGGCTCTCTGGGACCCTGATGTATGGGGGGCTCTCTGGGGACCCTGTTGTATGGGGGGTTCTCTGGGGACCCTGATGTATGGGGGTCTCTCTGAGGGACCCTGATGTATGGGGGGCTCTCTGGGGAGTGGACTCTGATGTATGGGGGGCTCTCTGGAGACCTTGATGTAAGGTGGGGCTCTCTGGGGACCCTGATGTAAGGGGGGGCTCTCTGGAGACCCTGATGTAAGGGGGGCTCTCTGGGGACCCTGATGTAAGGGGAGGCTCTCTGGGGACCCTGATGTAAGGGGAGACTCTCTGGGGACCCTGATGTAAGGGGGCTCTCTGGGGACCCTGATGTAAGGAGGGGGCTCTCTGGGGACCCTGATGTAAGGGGGGGCTCTCTAGGGACCCTGATGTAAGGGGGGCTCTCTGGGGACCCTGATGTAAGGGGGGGTCGGGGGCTCTCTGGGGACCCCGATGTAAGGAGGGGGCTCTCTAGGGACCCTGATGTAAGAGGAGGTTCTCTGGGTACCCTGATGTAAGTGGAGGCTCTCTGGGGACCCTGATGTAAGAGGAGGTTCTCTGGGGACCCTGATGTAAGTGAGGGAGGCTCTCTGTACTGCCTCTGTTGGAAACGATCGTCGGGGCCCGGCGGACATCAGGTCCTCCGGACCCGCGGATTAGCTCTTGGTGTGTCCAATCACAGCTGCAGCGCGTCAAACAGCACGCGGACCCGCAAGTGCAGAATCAAGTACCTGTACGTAATTCTGCTCACAGGAGACGCAGCCCTGCAGTAAATGTACGTGGTTAATGTGAGTTTATGTTTCTTTTTTCTTAACTCTTTAAACATTTATTTTGAACATACAGTAGAGAAATTCTGTGACCAATGCATGTAATGTAGCAGTGCAATATATACGTGGGGCTTTGTGAGGGTGTGGCTTGTGTGTGGGTGGGTGGGGACAAAGGGGGCCCCATGATCCCCTATTGCCCGGGGGCCCCATGAGTTGTCAGTCTGCCCCTGGCTGGGGCCCTCCTTCGTCTTCGTCAGCAAGGAATGACAGTCGACCAATACGCAGCTAAATTCCGTACACTAGCCACTGAACACAAATGGAATAATGAGGCCCTTACTGCTACCTTCTGGCAAGGCCTATCTGAGCGTGTCAAGGATGAACTCACTGGACGCACCATTTCTACCACATTGGATGATTTCATCGCATTGAGCATTCAAATAGACATTCGATTCCAGGAGCAGGCCCTGGAGAAATCCAGATCCAGTAATCCCTCTGCTGGCCGTCCAGCGCAGGTAGTCCAAAGACCTGTGGAACCCTCTCCGTCTTCAATCTCTCACACGTTTGAAGATCCTATGCAGCTTGGGCGAACTCGCCTCACTCCCTGGCGCATGAAATGTCCCCGGCGCATGGAATTGAGCTTGTGCCTTTATTGTGGCGATAAAAGACATCTTTTGAACTTCTGTCCAGTCCGTCCGGGAAACTCCAGGGTCTAGGTCACTCGGAGGGAGGTGATCTAGACCGATCCTTTAATTTTGCCCGCTTCCCTCATTTCACCCTTCCCGTGGCTATCCACTGGGCTCAAAATGCATACGTGGACTCTGGTGCTGCCGGGAATTTCATTGAACAATCTTTAGTCTCCGAGTTGGGCATTGCCTTTGTTGCCTTGGCTATACCCCTTTCCGTGACCGCAGTAGATGGCTCCTTCTTGCGTATGAGCCCCATCTGGTTTAAAACCCCTCCTATTTTCTTACGCATTGGGGTTTTGCATCCTGAGGAGATCTCTTTCCTAATTCTGCCTAAGTCCTCCAGTCTCATCATCCTGGGCCTTCCATGGTTGCAGAAACACTCCCCGCATCTTGACTTGAATTCTGAACAAGTACTGGCTTGGGGTCCTCCGTGTCAGCAACGATGTATTTCCACGGTGCGCCCTTTTACTTCCATTCCTCTGGCTGAGACCTCCACAACTCCCATGTTGCCTTCCCAATATCAGTCTTTCCGAGATGTTTTGTGCAAAAAGTCCGCTGATCGCCTTCCTCCTCACAGAGACTATGACTGCTCCATTGATCTGTTACCTGGGACCTCTCCTCCCCGAGGCCTAGTCTACCCTCTATCTATCCCAGAGACACAAGCCATGTCTGAATACATTCGGGAAAACCTGCAAAAGGGTTTCATCAGGAAATCAAACTCACCTGCCTGAGCCGGGTTCTTCTTTGTAGCGAAAAAAGATGGTTCACTCTGTCCATGCATCGACTACAGTGGCCTTAACGCGATCACCGAGAAGAACCAATACCCTCTTCCTTTAATTTCGGAACTCTTTGACAGACTGCGAGGTTCTCATGTTTTTACCAAACTGAATATTAGAGGGGCCTACAGTTTAATAAGAATCCGGGAAGGAGACAAGTGGAAGACCGTCTTTAACACCAGGGATGGACATTATGAATATCTTGTGATGCCCTTTGGCTTATGCAATGCTACAGCGGTCTTCCAAAATTTGAATAATGAGATCTTCCGCAATCTTCTGTATGTCTGTGTTATTGTATATCTGGATGATATTCTTATTTTCTCACCAGACTTACTTACCCATCGTCTTCATGTGAAAGCTGTGCTACAGCGTCTACGGGACAATTGTCTATATGCAAAATTGGAGAAATGTCTATTTGAACAAACACAAGTTCCATTTCTGGGCTACATAATCTCATCACAGGGCCTCCTCATGGACCCAGCCAAACTTCAGGCCATCTCTGAGTGGCCCCAGCCCTCTAGTCTTAAAGCCACCCAACGCTTTTTGGGCTTCACCAATTACTATCACCAATTCATTCGTAACTACTCCACCTTGGTGGCCCCTATTACATCTCTCACTCGCAAGGGTGTCAATGCCCGGCTCTGGTCCCCTGAAGCCATTGATGCTTTCCTCAAACTCAAGGCAGCCTTCCTCTCCGCCCCGATTCTCCTACGTCCGGACATTACAAAACCCTTTTCTTTGGAGGTTGATGCCTCTTCAGTAGGAGTCGGTGCCGTCCTACTCCAGGCTCAGAAGGTCAAGTCTCAGCCTTGCGGATTCTTTTCCAAGAAGTTTTCTGATGCGGAAAAGAACTATACCATCGGGGACCGTGAGCTACTCGCTATTAAACTAGCTCTTCAAGAATGGCGACATCTTCTAGAGGGAGGGTTCTCCCCATTGTATTACCATCTATACTGATCATAAAAATCTGCAGTATTTACAATCCGCGAAACTCTTGAACCCACATCAAGCTCACTGGGCCCTCTTTTTCGCCCGCTTCAACTTTAACATTACTTTTCGTCCAGGTGCCAAAAACCTTCGAGCCGATGTCGTGTCCAGGTCATATGATGTCAACGATTCTGAGAATCACCTAGATCCTGGTCCCATCATCCCTCCGCATTGTATTCTAGCCACTACTCAGCTCCGGTCTACTCAGCCTCCTCCAGGTAAAACTTTTGTAGTTCCCGCACTTTGTCCCAAATTCCTTGCTTGGGCACATGATTCCAAGTTCTCTGGACATCATGGCATACCTCATACTTGTGACCTTCTTCAGCATCATTACTGGTGGTCTTCTCTTCGTAAGGATGTTAAGGAATACGTTCAAGCTTGTACGTTTTGTGTTCTATTCAAATCTTCCACGTCCGCCCCTGCTGGGTTGCTTTTGCCCTTACCAGTTCCTGATATACCTTGGAGTTGTATTCCCATGGATTTTATCGCTGATCTGCCCCTCTCAACAGGTTCTACAGTCATCTGGGTAGTGGTGGATCGGTTCTCCAAAATTAAAAAAAACTTTAAAAAAAAAAACGTGATTCCTCTCCCAGGCCTACCTTCTGCTCCTAGTCTTGCCACAACTTTCATTAAGGAGATCTTTCGTCTTCATTTGATGCCTTCACATATCGTCTCTGACAGAGGAGTTCAATTTACTGCTCGGTTTTGAAGAGCCTTGGCCAGCTCCTTTGGGAGTAAATAGGATTTTTCATCTGCCTTTCATCCCCAGTCCAATGGGCAAACGGAACGTGTCAATCAAAATGTAGAATGTTTTCTCCGTGTCTTCATCTCAGCCCACCAAGATGACTGCGTGGACCTTTTGCCCTGGGCAGAATTTGCCTTAAACCATCACTCCAATGCCAGTTCTGGAAAATCTCCCTTCTTCACTGTTAACGGGCAGCATCCATCTGTTCCCTTTCCTGTTCCCATTTCTCCTTTTGTACCAGCAGCAGCTGAAATTCAAAGGTCCTTCAACTCAATTTGGAAAGAAGTCTCTGAGAATCTTCATTTAGCTGCTTCCAGGCATAAAACGGCAGCAGATTGTCATCGCCGTCCGACTCCTAAGTTCCTGCCTGGCGATAGAGTTTGGCTCTCTACCAAGCACATCCGACTCCGGGTGCCCTCAATGAAATTTGCTCCTCACTTCATTGGTCCATTTCCTATTCTCCGTCAGATTAATCCAGTTGCTTTCAAGCTCCGTCCGCCCTCTCATCTCAGGATACCCAACGCCTTCCATGTCTCCCTGCTCAGGCCACTGGTCCTCAATCGCTTCTCTCGCCCTTCTTCTCACCTCGCTCCTGTGGCTGATACCACGGATCAGTATGAAATTAAAGAAATATTAGACTCCAAGTATTCCCGAGGGAGGCTACTCTATCTGATTAATTGGAAGGGCTATGGTCCGGAGGAGAGGTCTTTGGTTCCTGACACCGATGTCTCAGCCCCACATTTGGTGACCAGATTCCATCGGAAATTTCCCTCCAAGCCAGCCCCCAGACGTGTAAGGGGACCTCGTAAGGGGGGGGGGGGTACTGTCACAGATCAGCTGTGGAGCTGATCTGTGTCTCACCTTTACTGCTGTAGGCCGGCTGGCACCTGTTGTTCCACTAGCTTGTGTTCAGCTCTGCTGCACTCTGCAGCTGTTGCTTAATATATGATTCCTTCCTGCTACTTCCTGTTCAGCCCCTCATGTGCTTCTCTATTTAAATCCCTCTCAGGCTAGTTCTGGTTGCTTGAGCAACATTTGTTTCTGAGCTCACTTTGTGTAACTGTCAGAAGAAGCCTTCGTTCCGGTCCGGTCGTTTTTCTCGTATTCCCGGCGGAACGGCGTTTCGGCGCATGCGCGTTCGCGGCTCGGCGTTACGGCACTCGCGCACGCGCACTGGTGCACACCCAACGTGATTCCCTGGGCAGCCTATAAAAGGCGCTCAGAGGATCAAACAAATTGCTGGTTTGTCTCAGCTTCCTGTAGTACCTGAACCTGTATCCTGAATCTCTGCCTGACTACCTGTTGTGACCCGGATTTGCCTTTGGACTTCTCTTGCCTCTCTCCTGGACCTGACCTCTGCCTGCTTATCGGATTCCCACCAATCTCCTGTGTTTGACCCTCGGCCTGTTACCTGGACTGTCTCCTGTCTCCCAGCCTGACCCCTTGCTTGTACCTGGACTTTCTTGATCTTGTCACCTTACCTTGCAGATCCTGCAGTGCCATAGCACCATTCCGGTGTTTGACCCTCTGCCCAGCTCTGGACCTCCTGCCGGTTGTCTCTGTCTGCACCTGCCTACCAGTACCTACACAGCGGCTCCTCTCTACAAGACCTCACCAGCAAGCCACCTACGGTCCATTGGGGAGCTTGTGCCTCTTTGTGCCGTTCACCCCCTGTCCCAACTCCAGGGGGCGGACTGCGCTTAGTCGCAAAGGCAAAACCGCTCTCGGCATCTCGGCCTCGGTAAGTACTATCTCTGACAGTACAAACCAGCCATGTCTGAGGCCGACAGAGCGCGTTCCCCATTGGAGATCCTGTGTCAGCAGGTCTCGGCCCTCACTGAGGCCGTCCAGAAATTGCAAGACGGCTACGCCCAAATTGATGGCCGCCTTCAGCAGCTTTCCGGACCATCTCCAGCTCCTGCCGCGGCTTCTGTACCTCCCAGTGGAGCTTCCTCTCCTCAGATGCCAACTAATCCCACTGTGGTCATGGCCGCTCCAGAACCTAGGGTTCCCACACCAGAGCGCTTCTCCGGCAATCGCAAGAAGTTCAGGGCCTTTAAAAACGCTTGCTCCCTGTATTTGGCTCTGCAACCTAGGACCTTTTCGTCAGAGGTGATAAAAGTTGGGTTCATCATTTCTCTCTTGGCCGATGAACCACAAGCTTGGGCTCACAGCCTAATGGAACAGAGGAACCCTATCCTGAATTCAGTAGATGCCTTCTTCGAAGGTATGGCACAACTTTACGACGACCCCCAGCGCACGGCCACAGCCGAAACCTTACTGCATAACCTGAGCCAAGGACGTAGGCCTGTAGAGGACTATATTGTAGAGTTCCGGAAAAGTTCAGCCGATACTAGCTGGAATGAACCTGCCCTTAAATATCAGTTCCGTCAAGGGCTGTCTGAAGCACTGAAGGATGAGCTGGCCAGGATTGAGACCCCTGATTCTTTGGAAGACCTCATCCAAATTACCACTAAATTGGATCGTCGCATGCGTGAGCGACGCACAGAGCGCTTTCAGACTTCTCGCCCTACCTGGATGATGCCTAAATCGACTCCTGTCCATCCACCTTACACAGCTCCACCGGTTCCTACCACTCCTGAAGCTGAACCAATGCAGCTTGGCCTAGTCCGTGCCCCACTCACTTCGGAGGAAAGACTACGTAGACGCCAGGGCAATCTGTGCCTTTACTGTGGGGGTTCTGGACACTTCCTTCGTTCTTGCCCCGTGAGACCCAGTAAGTCCTGCTTACGGCCTGCTATTAATCAACAAGTTACTGGGTCTTCTCAACCTTACGTTACTCTTTTTGTCTCCTTACAGCTCCCAGAAAAGGAGGTTCACCTACCCGCTATAATTGACTCCGGAGCGTGTAGCTGTTTTTTGGATGCCTCATTAGCCGCAAGCTTGCATGTTCCTTTGACCACGAAGAACCAAAGTCTACGGATCCACCTAGCCGATGGGTCTCTTCCCCGCTCAGGGCCCATCACGCAAGAAACCAGACCCATCCTTACCACCACTGATACTGGCCACCAGGAATACCTCCGCTTCGATATTATCTCTTCTCCAATGTTCCCCATAATCCTGGGACTCCCATGGCTTCAAGCCCACGAACCACAGATTAACTGGAATAAGAGAGAAGTCTCTTTCTCATCTCAATATTGCTCCAGACATTGCCTTCTCCCGGCTCCAGCTTCTGTTTCCACCATTGCAACTACGTCCAATAATTTGCAACATGTACCCGAGAGCTACCTGGAATTCAAAGATGTATTTGACAAACAACAGGCAGACTGTCTACCACCTCATCGGCCTTACGACTGCCCCATAGACCTGTTGCCGGGTGCTGAAATTCCTTTTGGTCGCATTTTCCCTCTGTCTGAAACAGAATTAAAGGCTCTTAAAACATACATTGACGAAAATCTTGAGAAAGGGTTCATTCGCTTCTCCTCATCACCGGCTGGAGCTGGTATTTTCTTTGTAGAAAAAAAAGATGGATCCCTCCGACCTTGCATCGATTACAGGGAATTAAATAAAATTACCGTCAAGAATCGGTACCCGCTTCCTCTCATCCCGGAATTATTCCAACGCTTCAGATCCGCCCGCATCTTTTCCAAACTAGACTTGCGTGGCGCCTACAATCTCATCCGGATCCGAGCAGGCGATGAATGGAAGACCGCCTTTAGATCCAGCTTTGGACACTATGAGTACCTGGTAATGCCGTTTGGACTCTGTAATGCCCCGGCCACGTTCCAACACTTAGTGAACGATATCTTTCGTGAACATCTTGACAACTTTCTAGTAGTCTACCTTGATGACATTCTCATTTTTTCAACCACCCTGGAACTCCATCGGATGCATGTCAAACTGGTTCTCTCGATTCTCAGAAAACACAAATTATACCTCAAGGCAGAGAAATGTGAATTCGAGAAAACTACAGTGCAATTCTTAGGATTTATAATTTCGACTGACGGCGTTGCAATGGACCCCCAGAAGGTTAAAGCAATCCAGGAATGGCCAGCTCCTGTAGACAGAAAAGGGGTACAACGCTTCTTAGGTTTCTCCAACTTCTACCGGAGATTCATTGTAGGATTTTCAACTATCGTGGCTCCCATTACTCAACTGACACGCCAGCATAGTCGTTTTCAATGGTCCTTGGAGGCCCAGGAAGCATTTCTAAAATTGAAAGCACTATTCTCGTCTGCACCAGTCTTACGACACCCGGATCCAGCCCTGCCTTTTATTCTGGAAGTTGATGCCTCAGAGACCGCTACTGGTGCCATCCTCTCACAGAGACAAGGGCTCAAGGCTCTATTACATCCCGTGGCTTTTGCATCCCGGAAATTAAGCATTTCCGAGAGAAACTATGATGTAGGCGATAGAGAGTTACTGGCCATCAAATTTGCCTTAGAGGAGTGGAGATATCTGCTGGAGGGAGCGTCCAATCCTATCATGATCTTTACTGACCACAAAAACCTGGAGTACCTGCGAACTGCTAAACGTCTAAGACCCAGGCAGGCCCGATGGGCTCTCTTCTTTTCCCGATTTAATTTTCACATATCTTTTAGACCAGGTTCAAAGAACGGAAAAGCGGACGCACTTTCAAGGATGTTCCATGAAACTTCCCAGGTAACAGAGCCAAGTACCATCTTGTCTCCGCAAAATTTCCTTCTGGTTACTCAAGGAGACCTAATGTCCGCAATCAAATCCACATCTGCTCAATGCTCTGAACCCCAAGTAACTTCTATGGAAAAATGCAATGATTTATTTTGGTCTCATGGAAAAATCTTCGTCCCGCTGGAATCGAGGCTCCTAACCCTACAGTCCTTTCATGACCACAAGCTAGCAGGCCATTTTGGGTCACAAAAGACCATGGAATTGATCTCACGTTTCTTTTGGTGGCCAGGCTGGAGACAAGACTGCAAAGACTATGTTTCATCCTGCATCCCGTGCCAGCGTAGCAAGGGCTCAAATACAAGGTCATGGGGTCTGCTCAAACCCTTGTCTATCCCTGAACGCCCATGGGCGGAAATCTCCATGGACTTTATTGTGGATTTACCTCCATCAGGGGGATTCACGACTATCTTTGTCGTAATTGACCGACTCTCAAAAATGGCACACTTTCTGCCTATGGTGGGTACTCCCTCTGCCTCTGCTACTGCTAGCATGTTTTTTAAAGAAATTATCAGGCTTCATGGTACCCCAGTGAGCATCACCTCTGACAGAGGGGTTCAATTCACTTCAAAGTTTTGGAAGGAATTATGCAAGACCTTGGAAATAAAGATTTGCTTGTCTTCTGCTTATCATCCTCAAAGTAACGGCCAGACGGAGAGGACAAATCAAACCCTGGAGCAATACCTCCGATGCTTCTTTTCCGATTCCCAGGATGAATGGTCCTCCCTCCTACCATATGCAGAATTTGCATATAACAACTCCATCCATTCCGCTACCAACCAGACACCTTTCTGGTCCAATTTTGGATTTCACCCTTCCTTTCTTCCAGTTTCCATCCCTGAATTATCCGTCCCTGCAGTGCAGGACCGAGTAAACTCTATCCAGTTAAATTTTCAAAAGATCAAAGCAGCGATGCAAAAGGCTCAGGATGACTACCGAAAGTACTACAACAAGGGAAGGAAGGAGAACCCGGCCTTCAAAGTAGGCGAAGAAGTATGGCTATCAACTATCCATCTCAGACTGCCAATTCCCTCTCGGAAACTGGGGCCAAAATTTATAGGTCCTTTTAAAATAAAGAGGGTAATCAACCCAGTCGCTTTTGAATTAGCTCTTCCTGATGCTTACAAGGTACACCCAGTCTTCCATGCATCCCTCTTAAAACCTATGGCTCCCAGTCCTTTTCCTGACAGAGAAAAGCCTCCACCACCACCGGTTCTAATCGACGGAGAAGACGAGTTTGAGGTAGAAAAAATTTTAAGTTGCAGAAAAAATGGCAGACAGCTACAGTATTTAATCAAATGGAAGGGGTATTCTTCTGAGGATAACTCCTGGGAACCAGCCAGGAATCTACATGCTCCCCAACTTCTCCAGGCTTTTCACCGAGAACATCCAGAACTGATGTCAACCTTGGGTGTCCAGAGGCCACCCCTCGGGGGGGGGCACTGTCAGAAGAAGCCTTCGTTCCGGTCCGGTCGTTTTTCTCGTATTCCCGGCGGAACGGCGTTTCGGCGCATGCGCGTTCGCGGCTCGGCGTTACGGCGCTCGCGCACGCGCACTGGTGCACACCCAACGTGATTCCCTGGGCAGCCTATAAAAGGCGCTCAGAGGATCAAACAAATTGCTGGTTTGTCTCAGCTTCCTGTAGTACCTGAACCTGTATCCTGAATCTCTGCCTGACTACCTGTTGTGACCCGGATTTGCCTTTGGACTTCTCTTGCCTCTCTCCTGGACCTGACCTCTGCCTGCTTATCGGATTCCCACCAATCTCCTGTGTTTGACCCTCGGCCTGTTACCTGGACTGTCTCCTGTCTCCCAGCCTGACCCCTTGCTTGTACCTGGACTTTCTTGATCTTGTCACCTTACCTTGCAGATCCTGCAGTGCCATAGCACCATTCCGGTGTTTGACCCTCTGCCCAGCTCTGGACCTCCTGCCGGTTGTCTCTGTCTGCACCTGCCTACCAGTACCTACACAGCGGCTCCTCTCTACAAGACCTCACCAGCAAGCCACCTACGGTCCATTGGGGAGCTTGTGCCTCTTTGTGCCGTTCACCCCCTGTCCCAACTCCAGGGGGCGGACTGCGCTTAGTCGCAAAGGCAAAACCGCTCTCGGCATCTCGGCCTCGGTAAGTACTATCTCTGACAGTAACCTGCCTTAACCTAACCTCTTGTGAACTGATCTCTTGTGTACCGACTCGTCTTGTTCTGATTACGCTGTCTGCAGCAGCCCTGACCTTGGCTCGCTATCCGGCTCTCCTTCTCTTCATCCATTCATCTTTGTCTGACAGTGTCTTCTGGTACCTCCCTAGCGAGCGGGGTGAACCCGGGGGTCGTGACCTGGGGTCAGCACGCAGCTAAGCCCAAACCCTCGTGAGGGGGTCCCTGGAAGAATACCATCTGTCCCTTAAACTTCATGCCCTGGGGGATCCCGTGTCACCTGCTCGCCTGTGGGCTCACTGTAAGTAGTACTGTGACAGCTTAAATGTGGAGCGGACCATCTCAGTAAGATGAAACTTGAAGAAGGTTCTTCCACAATTGATCTCTCGGAAAAGAGGAGCCATCAGCCTCTTTATGGTCCCCAGAGGGGAATTCATCTTCTCCCGCCCACTGTTCCTCTGTTTGAAGGTCCTGGGCGGTAGAAGGGGACCTATCACGTTTTCTCCTATTCTGGGGACATGTGATTAAAGCAGCTAACCTTTCTTCCAATCCCACCAAGCCTGAGGAGAAAACTTCCTCAGTAACATAGACAGGGGCTGAAATGTTGAAAACAATTGCAACCCTTGACGGACCCGATGGCTCACCCTGACCAGCCACCCCAGGTCTTTCATGGAAGGATGGCATTGTAGAGGTGAGACTAGGGTCCTCAGAGCCTGAAGGTGATACCTTTGGGGCCCTTTTTGGGGTGTTTACACCTCCCCTTCTGCCAGGCATAGTCCTAAGCACAAATGCAGAGTTACTGCCAGAAAAAATGCATCCACTAATGAGCAATAGTCCAGCCACTGCCACTGCTATTAATGCTCAGTCTGATGCTAAATCGTAGTAAACGTGCCTTGGGAATGCTTGTGTCACCCCACTCACATGCCCCCGTCTGCTCCTGTGTCCCTCTGTAAGCAAATGCAGCCTGGCAAATGGAGCTCTTATAGCTTTTTACAGCCCTGCGTTGTGGACATTGAGGCATGTCAACGCCGTGGAGCAGAGCAGGAGGAAGAGAAGGAGAGCCGCTGCTGCTAAGGCGGTGGAAGAGGGAGCGGAGCGGCTTACCGCTGACCGTCTTGGACTCCCTCTCCCTCTGCCTATTGCTGGAGAGGGGAGAGAAACTCCTGTCCAGGTGGGGGGCGTTTTTGTAAAAACCCTCCCTCCAACATCTTACCAGAGGCTTGGGACTGCTTGGCTGGAGAAAGCCAGCAGCTTCTGCTGACACAGAGCGAGATATGGGAGACATGAATCAGGTATGCTCTTTACAGCCCCCGGTGGCGACTTTTAGGCATGACAACATTTACTCTAAAGGAGAAAATCCATAAGAAAATGTAAAATTCCTTAGGAATCTCCACTTACCTTATCCTATCGCAGGATTCTGTGGTAAAACCAAACAGACCCAATCTTCACCCCTCGTGGTGGGCTCCGTTAAAAAACCTTCAAGGACCAGGGTCCCTTTTTATCGGGGTTCCACTCCCTTGGACCCGTATAGCACCCTGCCAGGAAGCTTTATGGCTGAAAAAAACAAAGCACTGGATCCCAGGGTCCAGCTCTCAAAAAGAGAAGCGTTACAGGCTAAACCTCGATTCTTCCGCCACGAGGCCCGGGTACCATCCAATTTGGCCTAAAAAGACACTTTGAATGGATCTGGTTGCACAGCTTGGCCCAGCAAAGATTACTCCAGCGGAGCTCAGCATTGCACATCTTTACTCATGACCAACACCTGGGGAAAAAACTGAGGTACTCCCATAATGCGAGGGGTTATATAGGGAGTGAACTTCCTGTCTTAGGGTGTGCCAGTGTCCATCACCTAAAGGTGGCCTATATAACCCCCATAGTTATTACTTTGGCTCTGTGTCCCGTAATGTATGATAAATAAAGTTCTAAAATGTTTTATCTTTGTCTCATTTTTTTTTACATCACAGATATCTGACATTTTAACAGGGGTGTATAGACTTTTTATATCCACTGTAGATCAGACCAAAATGAGGGACAAATGAGGAGGAATCAGGGACAGAGAGACCTTGTTCCAATCAGGGACTGTCCCTTGAAATCAGGGACAGTTGGGAGCTATGCAGTTACAGTTAGGTGTCTCTTAGCAACTTACTCAGCAACATCCTGGGAGTTTTCCAGTCAGGCTTCATAAGGTATGTAAATGGCCTACACCTATAGCAAGGGCATTATTCAACTTTAGTCTAAGCTGCACAGTTTGTTTTCATCTGCGGACATCCCTTATCTGCGTTGGCAGTTTTTTGGTAAGGGTGAACTAACCTTTGAAAGGTCAGTTCACACCATAGAAACACAGTCCGGATGCATTCCAGATGCTTTTCTGCATGCTTGTTTTTGATGAATACCAGTGCGTTTTTGATGCAGTCCAGTGCACCCCCCCCCCTCTTTTTTCTTAAAGCGGAGTTCCACCCAAAAATTTAACTTCCGCTTTAAGGGAAGGTGACCCCCCTGACATGCCACATTTGGCATGTCATTTTTTTGGGGGGGTGGATACCCTCTTTTTAGAGGGTCCCAGCTCCCACTTCCTCCCGGCGCACCGCGGTACCTCTCCCCCATCCCTCTCGGCAATCATCTGGGACACATCATAGGTCCCAGATGATTGCCCGGCCAGTCACGGCGCGCGTTAAGCCACAGCCGGGCACCCACAATTACAATGCTGGCACCGCAGAGAGGAGGGGGAGACGAGTGAGACTTGTCCGATTATTAAAAGTCAGCAGCTTCAGTATTTGTAGCTGCTGACTTTTATTTATTTATTTTTTTTAACGGAACTCTGCTTTAACCTTAAATAAGGACATGTGTGTTCCAGTGCATTTTTGGTGCATTCCGGTGTTTTCCTGTGTACTTTTTAATAGAACTGGAAGCACTGGTGTGAACTATTCAATTGGAAACAATATAACCTACTTTCCATGCGTTTTTGATGCAGAAAAAGATGTACCGGGCTGCATGTGGCGTGAACTTGCCCTGCATAAGAAAAAATGACAACTGCTCATTTATTTTCTCAGTATGGGTGTTTTTAATTTTTTAAAGGTGAAATATGCTATTAAATAGTAACACCACCTCTATCGCTTTGCAGAGATTTGGTTTCCTATCCTGTCACGTCTACAGGGCCTACTCTATCATTTTACGATCGCTTTCAGAGTACTTTTCTTATCACTTGCAAAAAAAAACCACACGCATAAACCACAGCCTACGCTCTGGGTGCACCAAGATGGCCGTCCGGCTCCGCACGCGTGACGCTTTCATAGTACGTAATACCGCGAGAAAGGTCGTGCGGCGTGACGTCATGCGATTCGCTTCGTTTACTGTATCGGGAGGGGCCTAGCCGTGCCTCCAGGCTGTAGTGAGACGGAAACGGAGGGGGAGTTTGGGGCGGGCGGCGGAGTGGCTACAGGAGAGAGCGGCCCGCAGGCAGACGGAATGGTGGAGAAGGCCGGCCTCGGGAGAGAGTCCATGGTGAGGACAGGGACGCGTCTCGTGGGCGCTTGTGGCACAGGGCGAGGGTCGGTGTGGAGGAGGGGAGGGGGGGTCACTCACTGACTACAAACACACCGCACCTTTATCAACCTGCACCCGGCTGTCTGCCGTCCATTGCGGACCGGTGGCCGGACTAACCGGCCCTCACACTGCTCTGTACCCCGGGGAGAGCCTGCTATGACCGGCCCTAGCATCCTCTATCAGTCACTCCCTTCTCTGGGTACATTATACGTGTATAAGAGGACCTTCCTGTGTGTCTTCCCTATACAGATCCGGGACCTTCCCTATCACTACATAGGAGGACTGTGTCCTGTACAGCACCCTGATTAGTCAAGCCAACTCCTCTTACTACCAACATTATGGCTGTGACTGTACGCTAGGAGGGGGGGGGGGGGGGCGGCTACCTGCGCTGGGACGGGGGGCTCGCGCTTGGACACAGGGCCCCCCTACGCTTAGATGGGGGGCTTCCTGCGCTGGGACATGGGGGGCTCCCCCTACGCTTAGATGGGGGGCTCCAGCGCCTGCACTGGGACGAAGGGCTCCCCCTACGCTTGGACATGGGGGGTTCCCCTGCGCTTGGTCATGGGGGGCTCCCCTGCGCTTGGACATGGGGGGGGGCTCCCCTGCGCTTGGACATGGGGGGGGGGGCTCCCCTGCGCTTGGACATGGGGGGGGCTCCCCTGCGCTTGGACATGGTGGGGCTCCCCTGCGCTTGGACATGGGGGGGGCTCCCCTGCGCTTGGACATGGGGGGGGGGCTCCCCTGCGCTTGGACATGGGGGGGGCTCCCCTGCGCTTGGACATGGGGGGGGGCTCCCCTGCGCTTGGACATGGGGGGGGGGGGACTCCCCTGCGCTTGGACATGGGGGGGGGGGGACCCCCCTGCGCTTGGACATGGGGGGGGGCTCCCCTGCGCTTGGACATGGGGGGGTGGGGGGCTCCCCTGCGCTTGGACATGGGGGGGGCTCCCCTGCGCTTGGACATGGGGGGGCTCCCCTGCGCTTGGACATGGGGGGGGGCTCCCCTGCGCTTGGACATGGGGGGGGCTCCCCTGCGCTTGGACATGGGGGGGGGCTCCCCTGCGCTTGGACATGGGGGAGGGCTCCCCTGCGCTTGGACATGGGGGGGGCTCCCCTGCGCTTGGACATGGGGGGGGGGCTCCCCTGCGCTTGGACATGGGGGGGGGCTCCCCTGCGCTTGGACATGGGGGGGGCTCCCCTGCGCTTGGACATGGGGGGGGCTCCCCTGCGCTTGGACATGGGGGGGGGGCTCCCCTGCGCTTGGACATGGGGGGGGGCTCCCCTGCGCTTGGACATGGGGGGGGGGCTCCCCTGCGCTTGGACATGGGGGGGGCTCCCCTGCGCTTGTACATGGGGGGGGCTCCCCTGCGCTTGGACATGGGGGGGGCTTCCCTGCGCTTGGACATGGGGGGGGGGCTCCCCTGCGCTTGGACATGGGGGGGGGGCTCCCCTGCGCTTGGACATGGGGGGGGGGCTCCCCTGCGCTTGGACATGGGGGGGGGGGGCTCCCCTGCGCTTGGACATGGGGGGGGGGCTCCCCTGCGCTTGGACATGGGGGGGGGGGGCTCCCCTGCGCTTGGACATGGGGGGGGGCTCCCCTGCGCTTGGACATGGGGGGGGGCTCCCCTGCGCTTGGACATGGGGCGGCTCCCCCTTGGATTGGGGGGCTCCCTACGGTGGGACGGGCTCCTTACGTTGTTCTCCCAGCAATGCTGACTTCTGTTTACAGGGGACATTCACAAAACTGCTGTGCACTGGGATGACTGCAACACTGAGCGTGACGCATTGCACTGTTCACTTTTTTTTTTTTTTTTAGACAAACTTTATTGAAATATCGCAGACATTTCATTAAAGTGGTTCTAAAGCCTGGACTTTTTTTTTTTTTTTCCCCGGAATGCATTAAGGTAAAAAATGTCCCAGTGTTTATATCTCCCCCTCCCCCTTTATACTTAAGTCCCAGCTTCATCCAGCACAGCGCCCGTCTGCTGCAGCAGCTCTCTCTGCTCACAGAGTCAGCAGTGGGAGTCATTGGCTCTTGCCGCTGTCAATCAATTCCTCTGAGTGGTGCTGATAGATGCACTCATGCACGCCTGCACCCCCCAGCCCCCCCCCCCCCCCCCCAGGATGCAGTTTTCTGTTTTGGCCTAAGGAGAAGAGGAGCGACCAAGATTGTAGGGGCTGGGGAAAAAATTGATTTGAATCGAGTTGAGAGGTCAAATCGAATCAAAATTTCAGCAAATCGATTTTTTTTAGATTTTTTGGAGCTGCGGGTAGGAGTTTTCAGGCGAGGCCGTGGCTTCGGCCTAGTCCGCGAGGCCGGACGCAGCGGACTAGGCCGAAGCCGCGGCCTCTCCTAAAAACTCCTGCCTGCAGCTCCCCAGGACCGGCGCAGTGTCCAAAAAAAAAAAAATTTGAATTGTGAATCGAGGTTTTTTTTAAAAAAAATCGCTGTTTTCTTTTTTTGAGAAAGTTGCCCAGCTCTACAAGATTGTCAGCGTGGGACCCAAGAAGAGGAGGATCTGGGTCGCTCTGTGCAAAACCGTTACACAGAGCAGGTAAGTATGACATCTTTATTTAACCCCTTCCCAGCCCTTTAAAGTGGTTCTAAAGGCAGTAGGTTTTTTTCTCTTAATGCATTCTATGTATTAAGATAAAAACCCATCTTTGTGCAGCAGCCCCATCTCAATGCAGCGATGTTGCACAAGAGCCTCGGCTGTCTAGAACTCTCCTTCCTCATTCACTGAGACCGCAGCGGGCGCCATTGGCTCCCACCGCTGTCAATGTCAGTGAGCTAATTGGGAGAGGGGACAAAGTCGAGCCTCGACTCCATGTCTGAATGCAGCAGCTCGGCTGCCCCCTTGGTAAGCTGCTTGCAGGAGGAAGGGACTAGGAGCGCCCGCAAGGGACCTGAGAAGAGGATCTGGGCTGCTCTGTGCAAAACCACTACACAGAGCAGGTAAGTATGATATGTTTGTTATTTTTAAACAACCAAAAAAAAACCAAGATTATAATATCATTTTAAGAGCTTCTAGAAAGCTCCCAAGCGCACGTTTGCATCAGATTTCCAGTGTTTACATAAGGCTGCATATATGCATACGGCCAGCGAAAAGAGAGGGGGGGGGACTTCGCAAATATTTTAAGTTCTATTGGCTGCGGCAGGTTGTCTCACACTGCGCTGGAAAAAAAGAGTGCACGCTGTTCTTTTTTTCCACGCACGCCTCTGCGTTGTGGTGGTGTAAACCGGCCAGGTACATTTTGCATTTTGCCTTGTGGTGGGACTGCTCTGGATTAGCCGCCCATCACAGTTCTAGGGCGGTCCTAGGGCCTCCATGGATTGGACTTATTTTGAGAATTGGAGAATTTGGGGGACAAATCAACACCTCAAACTCCTAGTGTTTCTAAAACCATTCTTGAATTTATGAGACAAGGCCGCCTTCTTCCATTGCTCTGTGGGTCCGGTTCTGCTGCTCACATGTGCCTATTGTAGGCGCTTTAGGCAGCATTACCACCCTGACCAGTCTGCTTTTACACTACCCCATGTGCATCAAACTGCGCTGCTCTGTGTGTTCTGACACCTTTTTTTATCAGAGCCAGCATTGACTGTTTCAGCAATTTGACCTACAGTAGCTCTTTTATTCGATCGTACTACATTGGCCAGTCTCTGCTCCCCAGGTGCATCAATGAGCCTTGGCCGCTCATGACCCTGTTGCCGGTTTTCCTTCCTTGGACCACTTTTGGTAGGTCCTGACTACTACAGACCGCGAACATCCCACAACAGCTGCAGTTTTGGAGTTGCTCTGACCCAGTAATTACAATTTTCCCCTTGTCAAAGTTGCTCATATGTTTATGTTTGCCCATTTATTTTGCTTTTCAACACATTAACTTCAGGGATAACATGTTCACTTGTTGCCTAATATATCCCACCCACTTTCATATGCCGTTGTAATGAGATAATCAATGTTATTCAGTTTACCTGTTAATGGTCATAATGTTATGGCTGATCGATATATAAGAATCTAATATATAAATTCCATACCGCGCCCATGAGTCACAACTATGTATCAAATAATAATAAAGTCCATAAAACCACCACCAAATTCTTCAATCCAAGTGAAAGTGGAATATTCTTAATTGCTGTGAGGAATAGGTGCCATCTTCCACTGGTAATTTAGGCAAACATCCTACTCACCAGACCACCGTGTCACCCATTACAGCTAGTTAAATGAGTATGGGTAAATGGGAAGAAATGTCCTCCAGTATAATACGGATGGCGGAAGTGATGTGTCACACACTAAGGGATTCGACGCGTTTCGTCAGTAACGTCTGACATCAGGGGTCAGCGGTTACCCCTAATGACGTGTCCTGGAGGACACATCTTCACATTTACCCATGCTCATTTGACTACCTTTTAATGGTGGTCTGGTGAGTAGGATGTTTGCCTAAATTACCGGTGGAAGATGGCACTTCTTCCTCACAGCAATTAAGAATATTCCACTTTCACTTGGATCTAGGGCCGAAACAACTAATCGATTCATTTATTTTCATAATCGATTAATCGGCCGGTAACATAATGGGGTTAAAAAGACTAAAATTACCCCTTTATAGTACAAAAAGAGCAAATAATCGCTACTGTAAACATCACTTTCACTGTTCCACAGTGAAAAAAAATGAACCCCATACAGTAGCAATTTGCTCTTTTTGTACCATATAGGATTAATTTTTTTTTTTTTTTTTTTAACCCCATTACTTTACTAAACGTCTTAGGCCTGGTTCACATCTATGTGTTTTTTGGTGCTTTTTGCAGGAACACACTACAGTTCATCTACATGGTTTCCTATGGGACACGTTCACATCTATGGCTTTTTTTTTTTTTCCAGGCGCTGCATATTTGGAAAGGGTCAGGGACTTTTTTATTTAGTTATCAGAACATAAAAAAACAAATAAAGACATTAAGAAAGGTATAACAGGATTCACACCATTACAGTTACATAGTATAGCGAATGGGACTTTTTTCAACGCAAAACGGTACTTTTTTGGTTCAATATACTTTAATGGAGAAGCTGCAGAAAAGCATGTAGTGTGTTTTTTGCAGTAATTTGTGTTTTTTTTTTTTTCATCTGCCCAACAACAAATTGGCCAAAAAAAAAAAAACATAAAAAAATGCAAAAACGCAAATCGCAGCAAAATCACGTTTGCAGAAATCAAAACTCACAGCAAAAAGCACTGCAGAAAAAGATCAAAAGCAAACTGCATTGGTGTGCACCAAGCCTTATGATGGGCCTGGCCACATGGATCAATTTTCAGAGGAAAAATCTTTGTAGATTCACTGAATGAAAGAATGTTGTTTGAAAATTTTCACTTGCTTTTAACATTCTGTTTTTAAAACCAATGTAATTTCTGAACAAAAACCAAATACACTGTCTAAAAATTCCTTTGACCAAGAAGTTTTCTATTATTTTCTAACTTTTCCCATCACTGTGGTTGAAAACAAATGTCAATTTGACCCCCAGTAAAGATTAGAAAATTGAACGAACCTTCTTAAAATTAAATTTTTTTTCTTTTTTTTTTTTTTTTTTGTTAAGGAAGACATTTGTTTTTGTATGGCCAGCATATAATAGATTTCAGTTCTGTTTGAAAATCTGCAAACCGGTCTTCAACTTTTTTTTTTTTTTAATAAAAAAATTTGATCTCCTGAGTCTCTAATAGTATATACAGTATATCTCCTCTAATAGTATATACAGTATATCTCTTCTGTCTGTTATTCTCAGAGTGGATTACAGATTTTGCTCCCTAGCAATATAGTTTGTTATTGATATTTAAGAATAAATTGCCTTTTTTTTTAAACCTTACATATTAAATTATACACCACACTTTTTTGAAGGTTATTAACCGATTAATCGAAAAACAATAATCGGCCAACTAATCGATTATGAAAATAATCGTTAGTTGCAGCCCTACTTGGATTGAAGAATTTGATGGTGGTTTTATGGACTTTATTATCATTTGATACACATAGTTGTGATTCATGAGCATGGTATGAAATTTATATATTAGTTTCTTGTTTCATTACTAGACTTTTGGTCTCACTACGGGCTGCTATATACAGTATCTCACAAAAGTGAGTACACCTCTCACATTTTTCTAAATATTTTATTATATCTTTTCATGTGACAACACTGAAGAAATGACACTTTGCTACAATGTAAAGTAGTGAGTGTACAGCTTGTATAACAGTGTAAATTTGCTGTCCCCTCAAAATACTTCAACACACAGCCATTAATATGTTTAAACCACTGGCAACAAAAGTGAGTACACCCCTAAGTGAAAATGTCCAAACTAGGCCCAAAGTGTCAATATTTTGTGTGGCCACCATTATTTTCCAGCACTGTCTTAACCCTCTTGGGCATAGAGTTCACCAGAGTTTCACAGGTTGCACACTGGAGTCCTCTTCCACTCCTCCATGACGACATCACAGAGCTGGTGGATGTTAGAGACCTTGCGCTCCTCCACCTTCCATTTGAGGATGCCCCACAGATGCTCAATAGGGTTTAGGTCTGGAGACATGCTTGGCCAGTCCATCACCTTTACCCTCAGCTTCTTTAGCAAGTCAGTGGTCGTCTTGGAGGTGTGTTTGGGGTTGTTATCATGTTGGAATGCGGCCCTGTCTCCGAATGGGGGGTTAAAACCCTGCTTCAGTATGTCACAGTACATGTTGGCATTCATGGTTCCCTCAATGAACTGTAGCTCCCCAGTGCCGGCAGCACTCATGCAGACCCCAGACCATGACACTCCCACCACCATGCTTGACTGTAGGCAAGACACACTTGTCTTTGTACTCCTCACCTGGTTGCCGCCACACACGGTTGTCACCATCTGAACCAAATAAGTTTATCTTGGTCTCATCAGACAATCCCTGAAAACCCTTCTCTTTAGAGAAGCCTACCCTACCCACACCTAACAACTGTATTTTCATTTTTTCAATCAGCTCACCCCCCACAGTTATTACCTTTTTTGTTTCTACTTGACCTCCCTTCTAGATTGTAAGCTCTAATGAGCAGGGCCCTCTGATCCCTCCTGTATTTGTATTGTAAGTGTACTGTCTGCCCTCATGTTGTAAAGCACTGCGCAAACTGTTGGCGCTATATAAATCCTGTATGATAATAATCAGACCACAGGACATGGTTCCAGTAATCCATGTCCTTAGCCGGCTTGTCTTCAACAAGCTGTTTGCGGGTTTTTTTGTGCATCATCTTTAGAAGAGGCTTCCCTCTGGGACGACAGCCATGCAGACCAATTTGATGCAGTGTGCGGCGTATGGTCTGGTCGCTGACAGGCTGACCCCCCTTTCATCCTCTGCAGCAATGCTGGCAGCACTCATACTTCTATTTCCCACAGACAACCTCTGGATATGACGCTGAGCCCGTGCACTCAACTTCTTTGGTCGAGCATGGAGAGGCTTGTTCTGAGTGGAACCTGTCCTGTTAAACCTCTGTATGGTCTTGGCCACTGTACTGCAGCTCAGTTTCTGAGTTTTGGCAATCTTCTTATAGCCTATGCCATCTTTATGTAGACCAATTCTTTTTTTTTCAGATCCTCAGAGTTCTTTGCCATGAGGTGCCATGTTGAAATTCCAGTGACCAGTATATGAGAGTGAGAGCGATCACACCAAATTTAACACACCTGAGACCTTGTAGGGCTGGGGAGAAAATCGATTTAAATCTCGAATCAAGTTGAGAGGTCAAATCTATTCAAAATTTAAGCAAATCGATTTTTAAAAATTTTTTTTTTTTTTTTTTGCTTTTCTCCGCGGGTCCTGAGGAGCTGCGGGCAGGAGTTTTTAGGCGAGGCCGCGGTTTCGGCCTAGTCTGCGAGGCCAGACGCCGCGGACTAGGTCGAAGCTGCGGCCTCGCCTAAAAACTCCTGCCCGCAGCTCCTCAGGACCGGCATGGTGTCCAAAAAAAAATAAATGATTTGAATCGTGAATCGAGTTTTTTTTTAACAAAATCGCAGATTTTTTATTTATTTATTTATTTATTTTTTTTTTTTTTTTGAGAAAATTGCCCAGCCCTAAGACGTTGTAACAGTAACGAGTCACATGACACCGGGGAGTGAAAATGGCTAATTGCACCCAATTTGGACATTTTCACTTAGGGGTGTACACACTTTTGGTGCCAGCGGTTTAGACATTAATGGCTGTGTGTTGAGTTATTTTGAGGGGACATCAAATTTACACTGTTATCCACTTGCCATCTACGCTATAGCCGAATGACTGCCACAGCGCGGATCTGAATTTCTGGGAGGTCGTCATATCACGGCCTCCCCTTTGCACGCACCCCCTGCCGGTCCTGGCCCCTTACCACGTGATCAGCTGTCAGCCAATGCCAGCTGATCACATGATGTAGACAAAAGCTCGGTAATCATTCTTTTTTTCTCCTCGCGCTGACAGCGTGAGGAGAAAAAAAAGCCGCTCACCGGCTTATCTGCAAGTGACATCAGCCCCAAAGAGGAAGAGGCAATTATGCCTCATCTGTGCCCACCAGTACCCCCTGCCAGTGCCATCTGCCATTGCCAGTGCCACCTCTCAATGCCCACCAGTGGTGCCAATCAGTGCCACCTAGCAGTGCTGCCTATCAGTGTAACCCATCAGTGCCCATTATTGCCACCCATCAGTGCCCATCACTGCCGCCTCATCAGTGTACATCAATGAAGGAGAAAAATTACCCGTTTGCAAGATTTTATAAGAAAATATAAAAAAAAAAAAAAAAAAAAATTTTTAAAAATGAGGTCTGTTTAAAGTTTTTTAACAAAAAATAAAAACCGCAGAGGTGATCAAATACCACGAAAAGAAAGCTCTATTTGTGGGAAATAAAATAATTTAATTTGGGTACAGTGTAGCATGACCGTGCAATTGTCGTTCAAAGTGCATCAGCGCTGAAAGCTGAAAATTGGTCTGGACAGGAGGGGGGTTTAAGTGCCCTGTAAGCAAGTGGTTATACAAACTGTACACTCACTACTTTACATTGTAGCAAAGTGTCATTTCTTCAGTGTTGTCACATGAAAAGGTATAATAAAATAATTACAAAAATGTAAGGGGTGTACTCACTTTTGTGAGATACTGTGTGTGTATGTAGGTATATATAATAATATAATCCTCTCTGTCTTTCACTATTATTTAATTTATTAATTTGGTATTTTTTTAACCAGAGTGTGCGGTCCAGGGGTTTTTAACAAATTTTTAATACTGATTGATGTATACACTCACACGTGTTTGTTTTGTAACATAGTAGCTATGTTTTATAAATTTTGTAGTAAAAAATGTTTCTTCTGTGTCTAATATAGTCCGAATCTGATTTCTGGTGTATATATACATGACATGTGATTTGCTTTTCAGTGTATATGTGTCTGTGTGGCCATCACAGCTTCCCATCTGTCTGTATGACACATCCATCCATACACACACACCCTCCCCATATACCACTTAATAAAGGATGCATAATAATGCTGTACGGGGGCGGTGTTTGTTTCCATACTAGAGTATTGCCATCTGTTTGTACCATTCATTTACATTTGTTACTGTGGTCAGTCTACTACTAATCTAATGTGACCATACACAGAGCGATTTAATATGCGATAGTATCCATTAATTTTCTGTCCAGGAACATAAATATGATCAACAAGATCATTCTATGAACATTCACCTAAAGGGTTAGTTCACCTTTTAATGCAGGGGTCTTCAAACTACGGCCCTCCAGTTGGTCAAGAACTACAATTCCCATCATGCCTAGTCATGCCTGTGAATGTCAGAGTTTTATAATGCCTCATGGGATGTGTAGTTCCGCAACAGCTGGAGGGCCGTAGTTTGAAGAACCCTGTTTTAATGGCTTGAAAAAAAAAAATAAGCAATATCAGCTTTGATTGCTTTGAAGCAGCAGCTTCAAAAGTGAGGATCATTGTTAAAAATAGGATAGTATTTTAATGTACAATCAAATCTGTCATGCATGTAGAATTAGGTGAACTAACCCTTAACGGTCATATTGATCTATCTGAGATGTGTGTGTCACTGGCGCAAAACTTGTCTTATCAATTAATATAAAAGTGATATTTGTAGCTGCTGCATCCAAAAGAATTCTTGAAAGAAAAAATAAAAAGTGCTATGTGTGTGGATGCGCGGCTTACATTTGTACTCTCTAACTTATCTAAGTGTATCCTATCTTTTAAACATAATCTTATTCACCATCCACCTATAAAAATTCATCACATTAAGCAACAACCATAAGCAAATTATGTAAATCATATAAAAGTCCGGTGACATATATCACTTAGTAATAAAGTCCCTTCATATATGCTTGTAAATCTTCCGTTAAGTTGCCGTGATCGGCGTGCTCTTGTGTTTGATCAATTTAAAGTGACTTAGTGCTTCACCACCACCTGTGAGATTGGCCACTCACCAGATATTCCTTTAAAAATGCGCCTTTGGTTCATTCATAGGGATAACCACTCCACTCAAAGGGAACTTCTTCAATAGTGTTACTAGGACCTTAGTGTTCCTCATAGAAATGGATGGAAAACGATCATCGCACAATAACGTTTAAAACTTTTATTTTATAAAACATAAAAAAATTTTGCACTCACATATCCAAGTGCCATTGAGCCGGCACGGAGCTTTTCCAGCAGTTAGGGACGGGTGGGCGCTGCAGCCCGGTTCGCCTGGTGTGTGCTGTGCAACCTCCGTGTGCCGCTTGCGTTCCCCCCTTGTGTCCGTTCGCGTCCTCGCCAACCACGCTCGTTCCCGGTCACGTGGGTGCAAATATCTCCCAGCAGCCTCTACGCGTTTCGCATTCCAATGTGCGTCATCAGGAGCTTCCTGATGACGCACATTGGAATGCGAAACGCGTAGAGGCTGCTGGGAGATATTTGCACCCACGTGACCGGGAACGAGCGTGGTTGGCGAGGACGCGAACGGACACAAGGGGGGAACGCAAGCGGCACACGGAGGTTGCACAGCACACACCAGGCGAACCGGGCTGCAGCGCCCACCCGTCCCTAACTGCTGGAAAAGCTCCGTGCCGGCTCAATGGCACTTGGATATGTGAGTGCAAAATTTTTTTATGTTTTATAAAATAAAAGTTTTAAACGTTATTGTGCGATGATCGTTTTCCATCCATTTCTATGAGGAACACTAAGGTCCTAGTAACACTATTGAAGAAGTTCCCTTTGAGTGGAGTGGTTATCCCTATGAATGAACCAAAGGCGCATTTTTAAAGGAATATCTGGTGAGTGGCCAATCTCACAGGTGGTGGTGAAGCACTAAGTCACTTTAAATTGATCAAACACAAGAGCACGCCGATCACGGCAACTTAACGGAAGATTTACAAGCATATATGAAGGGACTTTATTACTAAGTGATATATGTCACCGGACTTTTATATGATTTACATAATTTGCTTATGGTTGTTGCTTAATGTGATGAATTTTTATAGGTGGATGGTGAATAAGATTATGTTTAAAAGATAGGATACACTTAGATAAGTTAGAGAGTACAAATATTGATCTATCTACTTTGCTACAATTTGGATTTTCCATGCAGACCAATCTGAATAATTTTAATGAAATTGATCGGTTCTGCCCAGCCGATTGATGGTATGGAATGTTTTTTTTTTTTTAATAACTTGATCTAGATTCGATCATGTTGCCCAATTAATTGAATAATGGATTGATAAGATTAAGTGTATGGTCACCATTAGAAAGAGGTGTGATTTTATGTAGTGGTCACCATTAGAAAGCAGTTGTAAACACACAGGTATGATGTAAAACAATACATTGCTTTTCAGTATCTCAAACACGAACTACTGAAAATGGCAATGGTGAACTTTTTTATCTGCTCATCTTTTTTAAACCTTTTCAGGGTTTTTTTTTAATGCAAATTTTTTTTTATTCATTTTATTAAATTTTTAATTCATAATTTTTTGGTTTACTTTTAGCCCTCTCTTATCCCTAGTGGATTAAACGCAGCTCTTTCGGGCAGTGCCCAAATGCACAAGCAGGGTATGAAATTGGAAGCTGTGATGGAACAACTACAAAAGCAGCAGCAACAAGCTGCTCGAAGCATGGAAGAGCGGGAGAGACAAATTAGAGAAACTCAAAGACTGTATGCCCAACAGATGGCTTCACAACATTTCATGAAATCCATGGCAGGCTCTGCCACAGTGTCATCTGTGAAAGCCCGCCCGCCCATGGCCTCTCCACAGAGTGCCAGTGAACCCGATGAAGATGAAGAGATGGAGGATGAAGACAGTGATGGAGATTCGTTTAGTGTAGAAGATGATGTCCGAGCAGGGCAGCCATCCACGCTTGCACAGAAGTACCTTCAGCTTCAGCGAGAGCAACAGGGAATAGTTGTTCCCAATCCACAAGGGAACACCAGTCAGAGACACCCGACTGTGAAAGAGGAGCCAAAGGAAGAAAATTTGAACCCTTCTACATCTAATCACCCCAAGCAAAGTTTGGAAGACCATGTTAAGCCGGTAAGAAGAACTGCAGCTTTGAATTAATAGTTTAAAGCCTAAGTTGAATTAAAGCCTAAGTTGAATCAAAACATTCTTTTAAAAAATCATGCACAGGTACTTTATGTACAATCAATGCAAATTGTTCCTTGTGCTGATCGCTGCAGGTTCAGTTTTCTTCCTCTAATCCTCCCCTCCCCCTGGAGCGGTAATCTTCCTGTGCTTGCAGGGGTAAAAATGTTTTGTGAACCTAAAAAAAAAAAAATTGCACTGACTTTAAATGTGATCTGTCATGTCAGTAATATATTTCTGCCTGCCAATGTACCCATTTACCTAGGTGATCCGGCCTGTGCTGCTGCTCCTACAAGTAAACTGACCACATTAGCATGGCAGCCCCCGTAGTTTGTTTTGCTGTCGTCCCACTAAAGACACAGGCACGCTGTGCAAGAGCCCCCTCCTGCCTTGACTGATGGCGCATTTCCCTTCGGGGGAAGTGACATTTTCCCACCAGAACTGATTGCGTTCCATTGCCATGAAAATGCAGAAGCTCTGTGGCAACTTTATTTCCTATGACATACATGCCCCAACACTGGAAACTCCCACCAGCAGGCCCATGCATTGCTGTGAAAGCAATATTGATCATGTGGCCTGCAGTTGTGAAGCTGGACAAACTGTAAAGGCAAGTTTAGGGGGGGGGGGGGGGAGCACACAATCAAAATAGGCTTAATTTTACCTATTGAAAAATAATTTTATCATTAGCAAGGTTCACATTTACGTTAATATAGCCAAGGACCTGTCACAGGTACTCATCAGTATTGTTGACTATGTCTGCCCTTCTCCTGTACTATAGCTTTCATGAATGAAAAATTATCTGTGAATAGAGGAGGTGTACCTCCCATCCTCCATTTATAGATCATTTTTCATTCTGTCTTTCAGAGGGCGGAAGATTTCAACTAAATCCATGGCTGTAAGCACAAGGGACACTGCAAACTGATTGTAAGGACCGTCCCTTTTGCTGAGGCTTTAAAACACCCAAAGGCCCCCGAGATGTGTATTTTTTCAAACCTTTTTTGAACTTAGATTTCAGCTATCCTAAAGCTGATCTTCAGCCTTACTTTCAGTCTTGCACAATTGTACAGGATTTTCTCCTGTACTGAAACTGCTTACTCTAATTTCACTGCACACTTTGTGCATCAGAAACTGCAGCAAGTCAGTTCACCTCATTTCCTGGCCAGAGGATGCCTGGCATTTTTTAGTTTTTTCCTCCCCAGCCTTTTTTGTCCTTGACTCACCCTTTTTCATTTGTTCAGATATGCATGCAAGTACAGTCTGCCTATAAATTCCCACTTCTCCAGACTCCTACCCACCCATCACGGCCCACTGTGCCGACGGATCATAGAGTACTGGTGCTGTGATGTTTACAGAAAGATGACATCACTGGGTTAAAAATGGGCTTTGTAGTAAAAAAGGAAAGGTTTTATTTAAAAATGTCATTACTATGTTTGAGGTGAGAGGAAGAAACAAGGGGCAAAATAAAAGCAGAATAAACTTTTAGCTTTGAAGTGTTTAATGTTTATGCCTGGGGCTTGCTGCCTTTGTGTTTTGTTGGAAACATGGGAAATGCAAGGTCCTGACTGTAATTTTTTACACGAATAGCCTCACAAGTGATACTTGCAACTCAGGCAGTTTGAGTTAGAAGATTTTTCCTGGATTTTCCGGGTTGTGGTGTCACAAAGGCCATTATGCTCTGTTCTTCCGCCACAAAGCGGAGTGATTGGTTGTTCAACTGCCATGAATGAAATTAAGTAGGGCCTACATATATCACATATGGGAAGTACCGTCAATACAACACCATGTGAATTTGGCTTTACATTTGCTTTAACCACTTCAGCCCCGCTCACTGTATATATACGTCATTTTTTTGAAGATGGATATCTCGGTAACGGCAGCAGCTGCTGCCACAACCGAGATATCCATCTTTTCAGCGGGCGGTTCCGTACGCGATAATGGTGGTCTCCGCGGCGGGTTCGCCGCGAGATCACCGTTATCGGCGGCGGGAGAGGTGCCACCCCCCCTCCCGCCGCTCTCCCGCACCCTCCGCCGCTTACCGGAGCCGTCGGTAGCGGCGGAGGCGATCGGGTTCTTTCCCTGCTGAGGTATGGAGACGAGTGAGGCCAAGATGGCGCCCACCCGTCTCCATACCATGTGACGGCCGGAGCGACGTCATTACGACGGCTCCGCCCACTCTCTTAAAGGCACAAATTTTTTTGTGTCATTTTTTTTTAAACGACTTTTTTTTTTTTTTTTTTTTGCATTTTAGTCTAAATATGAGATCTGAGGACTTTTTGACCCCAGATCTCATATTTAAGAGGACCTGTCATGCTTTTTTCTATTACAAGGGATGTTTACATTCCTTGTAATAGGAATAAAAGTGATCCAAATTTATTTTTTTTTAAAAACAGTGAAAAAATAAATAAAATTAAAATAAATAATAAAAAAAAAAAAATTTTTTTAAAGCGCCCTGTCCCGACGAGCTCGCACGCAGAAACAAACGCATACGTGAGTAGCGCCCGCATATGAAAACGGTGGTCAAACCACACATGTGAGGTATCGCCGCGACCGGTAGAGTGAGAGCAATAATTCTAGCCCTAGACCTCCTCTGTAACGCAAAACATGCAATCTGTAGAATTTTTTAAACGTCGCCTATGGAGATTTTTAAGGGTAAAAGTTTGACGCTATTCCACGAGCGGGCGCAATTTTGAAGCGTGACATGTTGGGTATCAATTTACTTGCCGTAACATTATATTTCACAATATAAAAAAAAAATTGGGCTAACTTTACTGTTGTCTTATTTTTTTTTTCAAAAAAGTGAATTTTTTCCAAAAAAAGTGCGCTTAGAAGACCGCTGCGCAAATACGGTGCAAAAAAAAGTATTGCAATGACCGCTATTGTATTCTCTAGGATGTTAGAAAAAAAACAATATATAATGTTTGGGGGTTCTAAGTAATTTTCTAGCAAAAAAACCTGTTTTAAACTTGTAAACACCTAAAATCCAAAACGAGGCTAGTCTTGAAGTGGTTAAAACTCCAATGGCCTGAGAATTCTTATTCTGTGGTCCCGACAATCCAGCAGTTGGAAACTGGAGATGTCATAGTTAGAAATGTTGGGCTATGTGGTGCTTAGCCATTTATAGGCAGCTTTGTTTTCTATCAATGAATACAAAGCTTCCTCCAATTGGTTGAGTCCGAGAGGCAGGCTGATGTCACAATCTCCAAATCAACCAATTGGAGGAAGCTTTGTATTCATTGATGGAATACAAAGCTGCCTAGGAGTGGCTGAGCACCACTCAGCTCAATGCTATTTTGTTCCTGGTGTGAGACAAGAAGGTCTTAAATTAAGTGAAAGTAAACCTAGGGAGCCTTTCAGATGCTTTTTGGGCACTCATTTCCTTACTCCTGGTCTTTCTACTTATGTGGCAGTTGCCCTAAATTCGCCATCTTGGCTGCACTATTGCTTACATCTACAATCCTGTGCACGCACATAGGCCTACTTCTTTCTGGGTGGAATTCTCTTCCCCAGGTTATGCAAGTTTTGATCATTTTGTACAGTTGATACCAGCAGTCCTAGGGGGGGGAGATGATTCTTGCAAAAGGTGTGCACCTGCTCTCTGAGGGTAATTGGATAGGGATATATGAACCCTGTAAGCCCCAGGTGGCAGTTTTTCTTCAGCTGTGTTTTAGTTCAGCCTGATACATACAGGGTTTGGGCGGTGCTTTATTCTTAATTCTTTACTGATACAAGCTAGTGGCTCTTATGTGAACTTCTATTTCACAGCCTTTTTAGATGTGCTAAAATTTTTTTAGGGATGTCTATGAATGCAGCCCAACACAAAATGAAAAACTCACTTAAAGCAGAGCTCTAGGCTTCCTCAGAAAAAAAATAAGTCATTAGCTACAAATACTGTAGCTGCTGACTTTTAGTGCCGGTTCACACAGGGACGACTTGTCAGGCGACCTAGCCGGCTTGACAAGTCGCCTCCCGTTCTGTACTACAGAACCGTTCTAATAGGAGCGACGCAAGTCGCTCCAACTTTGAAAAAGGTTCCTGTAGTATTTTTGGGGCGACTTCAGGTGACTTGCATTGACTTCTATACAGAAGTCGTTTTGCAAGTCGCCGCTGAAGTCGTGTGCAGGTCGCTTCGGTGAGGCGACCTGCAAGTCGTGCCGCCCCTTTGTGAACCGGCACTTAATGTTAGGACACTTGCCTGTCCACAAATCCAGCAGTGTATTCACCCCAGCTGATTTTTCAGTCGGGTGCTGGCCACCGCCATCTCCACTAAGGGAAACCAGCAGGCCTTGTGGCTTCACAGCTGCTTCCCTACTGCGCATGAATGAAGTGCACTGTGCTTTGTGAATGGTGCGGTGGGGGAAAAAGGGGCGGCCGAACTTCCTGCTGACTTTGCTGTGGCGAGATCAGCTGGAAGTGGGATCTCGGGTACTGTCAAAAAGTAGGTACCCACTCCCCCCCAGAAAGGTGCCAAATGTGGCAGTGGAGAGGGGGAGGAGGCAAACAAGCAAAGCTTCCCCTTTTGGGTGGAGCTCTGCTTTAAACATGTGTGGTTTATTTATATTTATTTTTTCCCAAAAAATGTGTCTATACTTAGAGAACATATGCGGCCAACGAAAATTTGACAGTGTCTCTTTACTGGATTTGTATAAGGTTTTTTTTCCCCAAAGAAAAATATCCCACTCTTCACAATCACACCCTATTCATGTCATCACCTGTATTTGTGAGCAACTATTTTTAAGGATGAAGCACACAAAGGTCAAAATTAGAACCAAAATATCTGATGAGCACCTTGAGAATTCATTCAGAATTGTTACTACATCCATCCAACCAGATATTAATGGGTTAGTTTGTCAAAAACCGTGTCAAATATCACATTAAATCTATGTTGCTCTTTTACAATAAAAAATATTACAAAAAAAATTAAGTTTTATTACTCAGGTACATTATCTAGATTGGTGATCGTTTACTTGTGATCTGCCCAATTTTTTTCTGCTAACCAGCTATCCTTACTGTTGGTGTATATTTTGTGTGGCCCAGGAAGGTCAAAAGTTTGGACACCCATGAGCTAAGGCAACACGCCTACATTGCAGTGCTTTGCATTGGCAAAAATGGTGTATGTCCAATTGTTGGCACGGTTGTGGTACATTGACAACCCATTCATTTCAAAAATTTATAATTTTTACACTTATTTATTTTATTTTTTTAATTATATCAATAAATATTTTGCCTTTTTTTTTTTTTATTCAATTTTTAACTGATTGGGAGTTTTTGCAGGGTGATCGTTTGCAATCACTTTACTTTGCTTTCCAACAGCCTATTGGATTATAGTAACTTTACCAGACTGGTTCCTTTTTACTGCACTATTCAGAAATACATAATTTGAGCAAACCTAAAGTGGTATGAAACCCAAAAACCAAATATGTAATACACTGCAGCCTTACCAATCCTTAATGTGGTGGTTGCATTTGGTTTAATTTTTTAGGCTTTCTTTCCCTTCATGTTTTTTACCTTGTGATCTGGCCAGTAACACACCTCACATATTTCAGTGCTCACACTGCTGCCTCTGTGTCCTTTTGAGGAGAAGAACAGAGACCAACGCTGCTAAGAATTGGCTTGGTGCTGGATCAAGATAAGACCCCTGGTAAGTATATACGAATGCGGGGACATTTTTTACATTTAATTGCAGGGAATGCATTAAGGTAAAAATGTCTTGAATTTAGAACCACTTTAATGGTTTCTCTTACCCGTAACTGCTACATCTGCAGGACAGCTTGTTCTGTTGAAAAATAACAGACTTGCAGGTAAAAAAAATGCATTTAAAAAAAAAAAAATTTTAGGAGCCTGTAAAGCATTGTACCTGTGATCAGCAGATCGCGGGTGCAATGTCAGGCTCCTGTAGGCTGTCAGTACAGCTGTTTGCCCGTATCTCCCATATGGGCAGACATTTACTAAGGTCCAAGAAGATCAATAAACTACGAGAGTGCGCACCAGTGTCCTCCCTGTTCGTTAACTACAAGCTGTTGCCGCAGTGCAAGACGGTACTGGTAGTTCATTCATTCATTTACAGAACTCTAAATTAATGAGGCTGTTGTGGACGGAGCTGCGCAGTTTTTGAATTGTGACAGCGGGTGCGGGGATCACACTGTAACAATACATCTTGAATATGGGCGATTTCCTTTGCGTCGAAAAAAAAGAAAAATCTGACGGGTTATAACTCTCCCTTGCTCTATCCAAAATGGGAGGGGGGGGGGGGGACTTTTGCCTATAGTTTTAATTTGCCTGCAGTTCAAACACCCCTTAAAGCGGACCTTCGGTAATTTTTTTTCAACTTTCCATCTATTAAATCCTCTGCCCTCCTTTTAACTTTGGATAGTAAAACATTTTTTTTCTGCCAGCAAATACCTTATACAGCCCACTTCCTGTTTCTTGTCTGGTCATTAACCTAGGTTTATGACATCATGCACAGCTCTCTCTCTCACTCTCGTGAGGGTTTGCCAGGAAGGGAGGAAGGATGAGCCATAAGTGGGCCAATGAAAGCTGCAGAGCTGGAGGTGTGCTTCTGTGTGTCTGCGTAAATCCAGGAAGTGAACAGGCAGCAGCTTCAGCTGCCCAACAGTTAAAATGGCTGCAGCCAGACTCAGTGGGGGAGATTTCTGCAGCATATTTGGCAAGTACAGAATCGCAGTATATATAAAAAATTATGCAAAGTGCTTGGAGGGAAGCTTCAGAATGCCAAAGATGTTTTTATTACAAATTATGTGAGCAGACTGCAGTTCTTCTTTAATAGGTGATGTTGCTCCAAAGAAACACAGCACATGGCAGAGCAGGTCAAATTCAGCCTCTGGACTGTCATGTGTGCTACTGGAGTAATGTCAGTGGGACTTGCTGACCTGTGTTTTAAAGGCTGCACTCCCCCATCTCCCATTGTGACAGCGGGTGGGAGATCTTCTCCTGCCCCCATAGCCAGGTCATTCATTCACACAAATCTGTGAATGAATGAACTACACTGTCCCACCCTGGCAGACAGCTTGTCGTTTTCAATGAACTGTGAGGACTGGTGTGCCTCCTCGTAGTTCATTACTTATCCTGCATTTCACTGTCTGTCTGCCCATACAGGGAGGGGGGGGGGGGGGGGGGTACAGGCAGTAGTACTAAGTGTCTGCAGTATCCTGACATTGCACCCACGATCTGCTTATTGCGGGTGCAATGCTCTGCAGGGTTCTAAGAAAAAAAAGTGTATTTTTTTTACTGGCCATAAAAATGTACATTTTATTTGCTTTTTTAAAGTGCCTTATCCTTTAAGCACGGGAAACCAACGTGTGGACATGTGCCCTTAAAGTTTTTAGCATTGTAAATAAACTACCAGGTTTTAATCTTTTCATTCTTGCGTGCCTTGGTCATATTAGTCATGTGGAGTTAACTCCTAAAAACTTTTGTTTGTCATACATTGATGAATTTTTCTGTAATTATGCTAATTTAAAGATAAGGATATTATGCTATCTCTTAGAATGTGAATCATTGGTTCCTTTGTTTTGATAAGGTGTAGTCTGAAGAGTTAAATCTTGCACTTAAGTATTTGCTCCTCCTCATTTTACATGCTACCACATGTTGTGTATGCAACCCCCAGACTCATTAAATGGATCACAAGACCAGTTTAGCCTGACCAACTGGCCACCAAAGCACATACTTACTGTTCCTCATATTTTAATAGAATCTGGTTTTACTTCTTTATGAATCGGATGACCTTCTTGCATGTTGAAGGTTATAGAGATTATATATATATATATATATATATATATATATATAATATATAATAGAGAGAGAGATATCTATATATATATCTATAGAGAGAGAGATATCTATATATATATATATATATATATATATAGAGAGAGAGATATCTATCTATATGTATATCTAGATAGATGGATATCTCTCTCTATATAGATATATATAGATATTTTCTATATATACACACACACACGTGTATGTGTTTTTTTTTTTTTTTTTTTTTTTTTTTTTTTTTCATAAGTTTAGGTTTGTATTGTACTGTTGATTAGATTCCTTCATCGTTTTGGGATAATGAAGTTGATCAGTGTGTAGAGTCCACAGCTGGTACTATTGTGAGAGGAGCTTGTGTGTGCTTGAAAGTAGTGAAGATCGAACCTCACATGTTTTTTACTTCAGTCACATTTACATGTCTCTTAAGAACACTGTACATCTTGATGCATGGTTTCTGCAACTATAAAACCCCTTTCACACTGGGGCGCTTTTCAGGTGTTTTAGAGCTAAAAATAGCACCTGAAAAACGCCTCTCAATCCACCCCAGTGTGAAAGCCCGAGTGCTTTCACACTGGGGCAGTGCGCTTGCAGGATGGGAAAAAAAGTCCTGCAAGCAGCATCTTTGGGGCGGTGCGGGAGTGGTGTATACAACGCTCCCAAAACGCGCTGCCCATTGAAATGAATGCAACACGGGCGCTATTAACCCTTTCTTCGGCTGCTAGCGGGAGTTAAAAGCGCCCCGCTAGCACCTGAAAAGCCCCACTAAATTTAGCGGCGCATTACCGGTAACGCCTGCACCACCCCAGTGTGAAAGGGGTCTAATCCCTATGGGGCACGATGTCAAAAACCGTGCATTAGCCATACAGGGCAAAGTAACAGACCCACTCTTCAGCAACACATGCTCCCCTACTGCTGTGTTCAGGTTGCTTTAAGACGTTAGGCGGAGGAGAAAATCAATTTCAGTGAGGCATACTGAATCATTTTATTTATACGTAATTTGCATTTGCCTGGTTACGGTATTGGTGCTTCAAACAGAATTTTTGTGCCCACTCTAAAGTCCTTTTCCTTCCAAATTGCACCATACATGTGAAATATCATGTTGAGTCAGGGCAATAATTCTAAGGCCTGGTTAACTCCAAACTGATAACCTATAAAGGCTTTTAAAGCTGTAGTAAACAGCATCTAAAAAAAGGGGGGGACTCGGGCAGTTTGTGTCGCATACTAGCACAGCGCTGTCACCGCTGAAGGCGCTTCCATCTTCACATGGTCTTCTTTCCGGGTTTGTGGGCTTCAGCTATCTGGTTGGCGCTGATGTCACTCCCGTGCATGCACACGGGAGTCGCTGTTTATGGCACGGCTATGCTATTCCTTCAGAGCGCATGTGCTGGTGACGTCACCGGCTGCATCTAAAGTAAATATCTCCTAAACAATGCACATTTAGGAGATATTTACAGTACCTATAAGTAAGCCTTATTGTAGGCTTACCTATAGGTAAAAATCATGCACGGCAGTTTACGCCCACTTTAAAGTTTCGCCTATGGACAATTTTAGGTACCATCGTTTTTTGCAATTGTACGTGCAATTTAAAGGCTTGACAGTTTGCTATCTACTTAGTGATGCAGCCTCACCCTTTATCAAAAATTTAGCTGGTGCTTGCACAAAAATGCATTTTATATATATATATATATATATATATATATATATATATATATATATATATATATATATATATATATATATAAAGTTCAGCTGCTCCATATTTTTGTGAAGGGCCTCTGCTTTCAAAAAATATATATTTGAGGTTTCAAAGTATTTCTCTAGCAAAAAAAAAAAATACAGGTTTTTAACGTGTGCAAAAAAAAAAAGAGAAAAATGCCTTTTGGTGAAAAGTGGTTAAACAGCCGCCCTTTTTTCTTTTTTCCCAGGGCTATTTGTATTTAGAATCGGTGTCGGCTCTGGAATATTCAAAGTGGGAATTATATAGGTTCCTGTTTTTACTACCGTATTGGTTTATCATTTTTGAGTGAGCAGTTCTTCATTTTATAATTTGTTAGCAAAGCATTCTAACAATTTTTTTTTTCTTTTTTTCATCATGAAATAGTGGCACCTTGTTAAGAGCATTTTATCCTTTGACTTTGTGATAAAGACATAAAGATGTCCGTAAATTATGTTTTGGTGTCTGGGGGAGGGGATATGAATGTAGGACAAATGAAGAGCCAACAGAGAGCGTGACCTCTGATCCTAAAAAAGGCACTTCTCAAAAGACTGATTAACTGCAGTGAGTCTGTATTGAGTGACTGGTGTGTCCATTGTGTTTCAGTCCATGTACCATGACACTACATTAGGTACTTGTTGATGTGTTCATTTACATGTTGGTGTCCATGTTTTTACCAAGTTGTGCAGCTATTACATTTTAATAGGCATCCATTTTACTATCGTATTAACACTCCAGTGATGTTGTGAATGTTTTGGGAGGAGGGGAGGGAGTCTGCGACTGAGTGTGCATTTTAACTTTTGGAAGCTTTGATGGATATTAAAAAAAAAAAAAAAAAAAAAAAAAACCGTAGCAAATCAAACTTTTAGTTTTTAGATAGATTGAGTAAAGTTTAGGACCCCTGATGGGTATATATTGCTGCCCGCATCCCCACTGTTTTGATTCACGCTGTTTGTCCTGATAACAATTGTTACTGGAACAGAAATTAATAGGAAATCCAATATTTTAATGAAAGTGCGCTGGACCCGTGAGTTTATTTTACTGCTATTGTTAGGGTACTTTTACACTGAGGCGGTGGGGGCGGTAGCAGTAAAGCGCCGCTAGTTTTAGCGGCGCTTTAACAACGCTTAAGCAGCGCTTTGCCGCTGCCAGCGAAGCTCTTTTAAGCCCCTGAAGTTAAGTGTGCAGCTGTCGAAGCGCTTTGCAGGTGCTTCGGCAGAGCTGCCCGTTGATTTCAATGGGCAGGGCATTTTAGGAGCGGTGTATGCACTGCTCCTAAACCGCTCCAAAAATGCTGCTTGCAGGACTTTTTTTTTTTTTTGAACGTCCCGCAAGTGCACCGCTCCATTGTGAAAGCACTCGGGCTTTCACACTGGAGTGACAGGCGTTTTTACAGGCTTTTTAGCGCTGAAACGCCTGTAAAGTGCCTCAGTGTGAAAGTGGCCTTAAAGCGGAGTTCCGGCCACATTTTTATTTATTTATTTTTTTAATGATCCGTGCATAATTCTTTCTTTAAATAAAAAGAAGAAATTCTACAATTTAAAAAAAAGTTGTTGCTAAAATATTGAATTACTACTCACAAGTTTTTCCGTCCTGTTGTGGCCTTTGCCATCATGATTGTGGGCATGTAAAGCCCAATAGCTAACTCTTCCTGGATAAGTGTAGGAGAGGTGCATGCTGGGTAACCAGCATGTACCTCTCATCCTGCGCTTGTACGATTCACCTGTGGCCGTAGCGCCGTTTTGTTTCTAAAGTTGCCATTACGGGCGGAGACAGAGGAAGGTTCCGCCCCGTTGTTATGGCAACAAAGGGCTTTCTTGCCTTTTTAAAAATGGCGCTGTGATCCGCCTTAAATTGCATTATTTTCTGTCAAGAAATAATGTGATTTTTGATCACCGTACTGCCCACAGACTCCTGGGAAATTACACATTTCCCAGGAGCATAGGCTAGGGAGGAAGTGATGAGGGAGCTCCACAGACCAGGAGTGGCAGATTAGGTGGACTACATAGCAACAGGACGATTCTGGTATGTATATAAAAAAAAAAAATCCAAATGTTTCTTTTTAGGTTAAAAGGAGTCTGTTAATGGAAAAAAAAATTCAGGGTGGAAAGGTATTAATTTAAGGTATTAATGTTGGTGTAAATGATCTGGTTCCTGGACAGGCGGCTTCTACACCCCAGAGGATCTCCACAGTCTCCTTGGTTTGTGGTGTAATGCAAGAAGGGTTGCAGTTTAAACGCCACACCACTAAGAGTTCCAGATGCAACTTTATTCCATTAAAGTTAAGGGGTACAATTCAAGAAATAGCCTACACATTTTTGGGGTCTAAGTGCCCCCTTGATCAGGGCTTGACTGGCAACAAAGTAAACAAAACCAGTAGTGAACTGGACCTACAATGGTATTTATTCCAGTATGAGTTGAAAGTACAGGTCTAATCAGCAGCTTGTTTGGCAGCCACTCAGACCCCCGATATGTGTTGGCTATTTCTTGAATTGTTCCCCTGACCTTTAATGGAATAAAGTTGTATCTGGACCTCTTAGCAGCGTGTGGCATTTAAATTTCAACCCATCCAATATTTTATGGCTGTCGCCACAACAGTATGGGAGGGGGAAGTCTTCTAGTGGGTGCTTGTGTTAGTGAGAACTGTGTCAGTGGCTCCTCTTTAAAAGGAAATAATGATTCACCAAATGAACAGACAGACAAAATAAATTAAACTGGCAGAAGTTTTAACCATTCCCTACTCTTCAAATGACAGGATTTGTCTAGAAATTCACATTGACCCTTAACAAATTTTCTTGAATTTTGCAGCAGCTTAAATTATATCTAAAACCAAGCATGTCAAAAAGTTGTTCTGGCTTTATTTAAATCATAGCAGCAAGTTTTATCTATTCTAAGGCCCCTTTCACACTGGGGCGGTGGGGGCGTCGGCGGTACAACAGCGCTATTTTTAGCGCTGCTGTACCGTAGTTCTTGCAGCTGTATTCGGCCGCTAGCGGTGCGGTTTTAACCCCCGCTGGCGGCCGAAAAAGGGTTAAAATCCCTCGTACAGCGCGGCTATAGCCGCGGTATTGCCGTGGTATTGCCGTGGTATAGCCGCGCTGTCCCATTGATTTCAATGGGCAGGAGCGGGGAAGGAGCGGTGAATACACCGCTCCTTCCCCGCTCAAAAGAAGCGGTTTGCAGGACTTTTTTCACCGTCCTGTCAGCGCACCGCTTCAGTGTGAAAGCCCTCAGGCTTTCACACTGAACAAACAGTGGAGGCTGTTTAGGGGCGGTTTGCAGGCGGTACTTTTAGCGCAATACCGCCTGCAAACCGCCCCAGTGTGAAAGGGGTCTTACTGTAGTAGGGTGACAACTCTTAAGTAAGTTTGGTTTCAGGATAGTCGCCTTTTCCTGTGTATTCTGGATTGGACTGAAAATGTGTGTGCCAATGCAGTATATTGGCACATTCTGCCGTAGTCCCTGCAGTAAAAATGTTCATCTTCTGGAGCGTGTACATGTCTGCAGGAAGCTCATACAGAGAATCTACAGGATGTGCACATCCCTGGGAGAGAAAGCATCTTCAAAGTAAGGGGAAAGCTATCTTTTGTGTGTGATTTTAGATAGATGGATAAATCTATCCTATCTATCTATCTATCTATCTATCTATCTATCTATCTATCTATCTATCTATCTATCTATCTATCATCACACACAAAAGATAGCTTTCCCCTTACTTTGTAGATGCTTTCTCTCCCAGGGATGTGCACATCCTGTAGACTCTCTGTATGAGCTTCCTGCAGACATGTACACGCTCCAGAAGATGAACATTTTTAATAATATATGTATGTATGTGTGTGTGTATATATATATATATATATATATATATCTATGTGTGTGTGTGGCATTTTTAATTTACAGGGCTCTAGAAGGCACACTCTTGCACAAAGCATTTCCACTGACAATGTCCAGTGTTCTCTGAAACTAGTGAAATAGACATGTTTTGTTTAGTTGTGGGTACCCAAACTTTGAAGTTAAAGTGGTGTTCCGGCCGAAATTATACTTTTTTTAAATAAAAATACCCCTATAATACACAAGCTTAATGTATTCTAGTAAAGTTAGTCTGTAAAATAAGGTCTGTTTTGTTAGTTTATAGCAGTAGTTTGTTATTTTATAAGCTTACAGCAGGCCGTGGCCATCTTAAGTCTGGGCATCTGAAGCCAGACTATTTCTTCTTGGATCTCATCCTTGCAGATCTCGCACATGCTCAGTGCAGCACAAGCAGTGTAATAGGTTTCAGGTCAGGTTTCCATAGCAACGGCAGTGTCAGAGGAAGTTGCCGCCCCTTCCCAGAAGGCATTGCAAACAGGAAATGATGGGCCGCGGCCAGGGAGGAGGAAGTGAAAAATGAATACAGCAGATATACAGTAGGTGCTGAGAATTTTTTTTTTTAAATATCCAATTCGTTTACAGTGCACAGTTTAGTGAGGGATGCGGAAGAGTTGTAAAAGTGGGTGGAACTCCACTTTAAGGATTTTATTAGCTAGGGTAGGTGCAGAAGAATCGAGAGAAATTTACATGGCTTTAAATAGTAAACCTGTTAGCATTTTGGTTCTAAGTCACATGAAGCCATGGCAGCAGTGCATCAGCTTTATACCCTGGTCACACCGATCGCAACATTAAAATCATGCTACTTCACTTGAGGTAGCATGATTTAAAAGTAGCATTTCAGTGCTCCTTTAGGTGCGACCTGGAAGACATCTGTGCGACTTCATGCATATATGTCTATGCAAGTCATACCTGATCCGTCAGTCGCACTGGTTAGACCACTTCCAGTGCGGACAGTAGGGTGTGACTTGTGCGATTTGAAACTGTCAAATCGCATGACAAGTCACACCAGTGTGACCAGGAGCTTAAACAGTTTGACTTTGATGTTACGTGACATGGAACTGGATTTCCCTGAAATCTACTGCTCATGCTGCCCTTTACCCTAATGGGGAGAATCAATTTTTTTTTTTCCACTTTAATAGAGCCGAGTTTTATAATACTGAAATTTATTCACTAGTTCGAATCCCAACCACGACACTACCTGCCTGGAGTTTGCATGTTCTCCCTGTGCCTGCGTGGGTTTCCTCCGGGTACTCCGGTTTCCTCCCACACACCAAAGACATGCTGGTAGGTTAATTGGCTTCTGTCTAAGGCTCGATTCACACCTATATGCATGTTGCTTTTGAGCGTTTTTGGAGGGTTTTTTTTCATGCTTGCAGCGTTTTTGCCGCGATTTGCGTTTTTTTTGTTTTTTTACATTTTTTTTTTACAGTCTTAAAAAAAAAATTAAAAAACACAAAAAAAAAACGGCTAAAACGCATCAAAAACGCTGCAAAAACGGTGCACTTGCGTTTTTGATGCTTGTCCATTGAATTCTATTACATGCAAAACGCTGCATTTTGCATGAAAAAAAGTCCCTGACCCTTTCCAAAAATACAGAGATACGAAAAAGCATTGATGTGAACATGTTCCATAGGAACCCATGTTAAAAAAATTCCCGTGCATTTCTGCAAAATGCATCAAAAAACGCGCTAGTGTGAATGGAGCCTTAGTTAGAGTTAGACCCCATACACACTATTAGATGTTCTGCAGATTTTTGTCTTCAGATTTACCACAACCATGTAGTGCAAGGGCCTGTCTGATTGCATACAAATTGAAACTCTTAGGCTCGGTTCACACTACCGCGACTTGGGATCCGACTTGTAAGCCCTCAAGTCGCCCCAAGTCGCCCCAGAAAGAGATTCACATTACAGTGAATGGGAGCGTCTTAATAGACACTACTGAAGTCGCTCCGACTTCAGAGCGTACTCCCTGTACTACTTTGATCCGACTTTGATCCGACTTCAGCCTATTGACTATCATTGAAGTCGGATCGCCGTCTCGCATGATCCGACTTCGGCATGCGACTTGTGCTCAGATGATCTTGAGGGGGAACTCCGCGCCAAATTTTAAATAAAAATCCGGCATGGGTTCCCCCTCCAAGGGCATACCAGGCCCTTGGGTCTGGTATGGACCTTGAGGGGAACCCCCTACGCCGAAAAGACGGCGTGGGGGGTCCCCCCCAATCCATACCAGACCCTTATCCGAGCACGCAGCCCGGCCGGACAGGAATGGGGGTGGGGACGAGCGAGCGCCCCCCCCCCCCTCCTGAACCGTACCAGGCCGCATGCCCTCAACATGGGGGGTTGGTGCCTTGGGGGAGGGGGGCGCGCTGCGGCCCCCCCACCCCAAAGCACCTTGTCCCCATGTTGATGAGGACAAGGGCCTCTTCCCGACAACCCTGGCCGTTGGTTGTCGGGGTCTGCGGGCGGAGGGCTTATCGGAATCCGGGAGCCCCCTTTAATAAGGGGGCCCCCAGATCCCGGCCCCCCACCCTATGTGAATGAGTATGGGGTACATCGAACCCCTACCCATTCACCTAGGGAAAGTGTCAATTTAAAAAAAAACACTACATAGATTTTTAAAGTAATTTATTAGACAGCTCCGGGGGTCTTCTTCCGACTTCGGGGGTCTCTCCGGTTCTTCTCCGGGTCTTCTGCCGGGCTCCTCCGCTATTTTCTGCTCTTTTGCCGCTCTTTTGCTATAGCGGAGGAGCCCGGTCTCCAGCCTTCTTCTCTTCGGGGGTCTCCGGTTCTTCTCCGCGCTCTCCGGGTCTTCTGCCGGGCTCCTCCGCTATTTTCTGCTCTTTTGCCGCTCTTTTGCTATAGCGAAGGAGCCCGGTCTTCAATCTTCTGCCTTCTGCCCTCTTCTCCTGATGTTGACACGACGCTCTCTGGGGCTGGAATGCACTCTGAGCGCTCCGCTCTGACTTATATAGGCGGTGACCCCGCCCCCTTATGCCGTCACAGTCCCTGGGCATGCTGGGACTGTGACGGTTTAGGGGGCGTGGTCATCACCCGATGACCACGCCCCCTTATGTCGTCATAATCCCAGCATGCCCAGGGACTGTGACGGCATAAGGGGGCGGAGTCACCGCCTTTATAAGTCAGAGCAGAGCGCACAGAGAGCATTCTAGCCGGAGAGAGCGTCGTGTCAACATCAGAAGAAGAGAAGAGGGCAGAAGACCGAAGACCGTGCTCCTCCGCTTTAGCAAAAGAGCGGCAAAAGAGCAGAAGAGAGCGGAGGAGCCCGGCAGAAGATCCGGAGAGCGTGGAGAAGAACCGGAGAGACCCCCGAAGTCGGAAGAAGACCCCCGGAGCTGTCTAATAAAATACTTTAAAAATCTATGTAGTGTTTATTTTTAAATTGACACTTTTTCCCTAGGTGAATGGGTAGGGGTACGATGTACCCCATACTCATTCACATAGGGTGGGGGGCCGGGATCTGGGGGCCCCCTTATTAAAGGGGGCTCCCGGATTCCGATAAGCCCTCCGCCCGCAGACCCCGACAACCAACAGCCAGGGTTGTCGGGAAGAGGCCCTTGTCCTCATCAACATGGGGACAAGGTGCTTTGGGGTGGGGGGGCCGCAGCGCGCCCCCCTCCCCCAAGGCACCAACCCCCCATGTTGAGGGCATGCGGCCTGGTACGGTTCAGGAGGGGGGGGGCGCTCGCTCGTCCCCACCCCCCATTCCTGTCCGGCCGGGCTGCGTGCTCGGATAAGGGTCTGGTATGGATTGGGGGGGACCCCCCACGCCGTCTTTTCGGCGTAGGGGGTTCCCCTCAAGGTCCATACCAGACCCAAGGGCCTGGTATGCTCCTGAAGGGGGAACCCATGCCGGTTTTTTATTTAAAATTTGCCGCAGAGTTCACCCTAAAGATTCATACCAAACACAGTGGCGGGGATCCAAGTCGGATCCCCGTTCATTGAAAGTCGGACACATGTCGCAGGGCAAAGTCGGATCCAAGTCGTGTTGAAGTTGCGTTGAAGTCGCGTTGCAAAGTTGCGTTGAAGTCGTGTTGCCCCTGTGTGAACCGAGCCTCAAGCTTTGACTTCATATTATATGGTTTTGTTAAATCTGAAGACAAAAGTCTGCAGAAAATCTAATAGTGTGTATGGGGCTATAGGGACCATAGATTGTAAGCTCCTTGAGGGTAGGGACCGATGTGAATGTAAAATGTATATGTAAAGCGCTGCGTAAATTGACGGCGCTATATAAGTACCTTTTAAATAATAATTTATACAAACATAAGTGAACTTCCTTCTAGGGCACAGGATTGAATGTGATTTAGGGATGGAAGGCAGGGAAATTTCCAGACATCTGAGATAAGTAGATGGGCCAGGTGGTAGGGTTGTAATCCCATCTGTGTCTTCATCACTCTTAATTACTATTAACATCTCCATCTTCTGTTGATGTGCAGTTTCTCTGCAAAGATGCAAAAAGTGAGCTTGGATATCAGAAACTGTAAATGCATGCTGCACATATGTGCTTTACCATAAGTCCTGGTTGGAATGATTTCTCAGGTCATGCAGTTACTTGAGTAACCCATATTGGTTGCTTTGGGTTAGACCGGGCGACATGTTATTTCAGAAAGTACTTTTTTTTTTTTTTTTTTAAGCTGTTCACTTAATAAATGAGTGTTGTTTTCTATAGGGGTTAGTATAAAAAATGTAATTGGTAAAATATGCAACCAATTTGCCATCCCTGTATTAAAAAATATTTTAAAATTTAAAAGAAATTTTTAATGTCTTTCTCAGCTTTTGGTTTTCTTACCAAGTGGAATATCTTATTTATGCACACGTTTCATAAATACAGAGAACAAATGAAAACCATGATCTTACACTGTACTACAGAAAGTGGTTTTGTAAGTAACATTTATTAATTTGCTCACTGTTGAATATCCGTTTGAAATTATGTATATTGTTGGCTTTGCTGTTTGAAATTACAGCCAGCTGGGGGTTCACTCAACAGAAATTTTATTTAGTCTTGTGCCATTGTCTGAGGGTTCCTGCAGTTATGTCTTCACACCACTTTTTGACATGGTCGTAATGAAGGCCTATCTGTCTCACAGCTTGACTCCTCAGTTACTTGTTTATTCTCCATTATCACACATTCATTGTGTCAAACACCATCATTTAGCTTAGTAGATGGCTGCACAGTGCTGGAAATTTGGCACCATTTGAGTCTCCTAAGATGAAAGACGCATGATTTGTAAGGTAACTGAAGCTACTCAAAAGAATAATACTTGGTCTTGATGGATCTGGGCGTTTTAAAGATATATACAGTATATTGATACACCACCAAATTAACGGAACCAAAAAATGATTTGTAGAGATGGACTTTTTTGACTGGAGTCCTTCTGCTCTATTTTTTTTTTTTTTTTTTAAGCTGCTTGACTTTTAATAAACACAAACTCGCCTGTACCACGATCCAGCGATGCAAACGATTCTCTCCCTCTCCGGCGCTGGCCTCACAACTGTGGTCACCTGGCTGTGACAGCTTGCGGATTCACAGCCGGGTGCTCAGTTCGCATGCGCGAGTCACGCTGCGCCTCCTGAATGGTCGGGCAATCTTCTGTAACCTGTGATGTGTCCCAGAAGATTGCAGGGGGGGGAGAACTTCCGCTCCGATCGCCTAGTCGGTCTGAGCAGAAGTGGGAGCAGGTACCTGTCAAAACTAGGTAGTAGGTACCTGCTCCTTCCCCAAAAAGTTATATGCCAAATGTGGCATAGGTAGGGGGAGTGCTTAAAGCAGAACTTCCCCTTCTGCTTTAAACTATTTTTTAGTAGGTAAAACCATTACCATGTACTTGGAGTTGAGTGTCTGGTAAGGTTGCCTTTAACCTCCCTGGCGGTTTTCCAGAGTGTGGCTCGGGGTTAAAAATCAGGACCATTAGCGGTAACCCCGAGCCACACTCGGGATTACATCGCAGGATCCTGGTGTGCCTTTACTTACCTTGTCCCCGGGATCCTGCGATGTCCCCCGCAGTGTCCGTGGGCTCTGTCCTCGTCCGAAGCCTCTCTGTGCCAGGCTCCGTTCCCTGCGAGCGCCGCGACGCACGGGGGCGGAGCCTGGCGGCAAATTCAAAAAAATGTCAAAATCTTAACACATACAGTACTGTAATCTTACAGATTACAGTACTGTATGAAATCATTTCACATCCCTTTTGTCCCCAGTGCTTTGGCCCATGCCCTGCATGCAGTTTTATGTGATATATACTGTTCTTTCTGCCTGGAAACTGGAGATTGTCCATAGCAACCAAAAAGTGTCCCTTTACGTCAAGTGGCTTTAGACCAGCTAGAAAACAGCGATAGTAAATTAGAACACTTGCAGAATTGAGCGATAGTGAATCGTGGGGAAATTTATTTTATTACTATTTTTTTTTTTTTTAATTATTTATTTTTATTTATTTTATTATAATTTGTTTTTGTGTTTCAAACTTTATCATACCCGGGATATCTACTAGACTCTTGTTTGGACAGATTTAAGTGTGTTCTTGTTAAGAATTATAGACCTACAATATAAAACGCCAAATTTCCATGCAAAATAATTGTACCGCTTTCAGCACCTAAAATCCGAAATAATCATACCGCCAGGGAGGTTAAAGAGACATTGTCACCTTACCAGTGCAGGGTACAGTAAAAGTGATTTTGTAAAGGGAACCCCACCTCTCCACTTATATTTTGCCAACGCTCTTTTGCAGCTCCTGTCCTCCAGTACAGCTGTCCCAAATATTAGCAGTGTCTATGACTAGGGGGAGAGGTGACATCACTACCTCCAGTAAGCAGTTGGTTGCTAGACCCAAGTACTGTCACGGGGAGTAGGTCACATGCTTCCCCATACCTGAAAGCGCCAGTGAGCCCTGGCAAGGTTAGTGTAAGTGCTTTGGGGATCTGGATGGGTAAAGTGACAGCATCTGTTTAACCTAGATAGGTGGTGACGCTTTAGAATTGAGCCACATTTTATCATGATTTTTGAGCATTTTAAAGGCCTAATTGCAGACTTTAAAGCTGAACTTCACCTTTAGGCCTCATGCACACGGGATGTTAAAATAACGTTATGAAAATGCCAGTATCTTTGCAGTGATTTTTTTAAACTTTTTTCAACGTTTTTGCCACAGCGTTTTTTTAGCTTTTTTTTTTTTTTCAAATTTTTTTTTTTTTTTCAATGGATCAAAAACGTTGAACGACGTTTTTGAGCGTTTATCAGCGTTAGAGCGTTTTTACAGCTGAAAAACGTCTCTCAGAACCCACTGGTCCTGGGTTTTTTTTACAACTTAAAAACGCCTATGCCATTTGCAGCTCAAAAACTCCTAGGTGGGCATGAAGCCATAGACTAACATAGACAGGCGTTTTTAAGCTGCAAAAAATGGCCAAAAAAGCGGCTGTAAAAACGTCCGTGTGCATGAGGCCTAAAGAGTGTTCCCCTCTCTCTACCACATGCGGCACATTTAAAAAACATTTGGCGTGCAGGTACCCAGTTTTGGCACCTTCTCCCACTTACGCTCAGAACGCTTTGTCCCACCTAGAATCGTAAGTCCCGCATACATATGTAAATGGTGATCGCACCACATATGTGAGCTATCGCTGTGATCAGCAGAGCAAAAATTCTACCGCCAGACTTCTGGTAACATGTAAAGACTTTTAAATCATCACCTGTAGTGTGCATTCACGTATTGTAGTTTGATGCTGTCCCACTGGCCTACGCAAATTTTAAACCGTGACGTGTTGGATATATATATATACTCGGCGCAACATCGTTGTTTTTATATATAAAAAAAAAAGATGTTTTTGTGTGCACTATAATTCATTAAAATGTATTTTTTCCTAAAAATCTGAGTTGTATAAATGGCTGTGCAAATATTAAGAGACCTAAAAAAAAATTGCAGTAACCACCATTTTATTCTTAAGGGTCTAGGGTTTCAAAAAATGTTTGCGAGTTCTAAGTAATCTCCTAGCAAAAATTGCTGATTTTTACATGTATGACAAAAATGTTAGAATTAGCCAGGGGGTAAAAGGTTAAATAGATTTTGTTTTTTTTAAACCAGACTTTAGTGTCACTTTAAGCTCAAATTAAGTCTTTAAAAAATAAACTTGAGTGTCTATTGTCAGTGGAACATGTGTTCATACATATGTGCTGGTGTGAAAAATCCCTGATGAGTGTAGCAAATGGTTTTAGAAGTGGATGCCCTTGCATATATATACTTCATTTACTCACTATTTACTTCTTGTTTCATCTAGAGACTATTGACTGCATTTTGAATTGACTAAATCTAGAACCCATGTTGTTCAATAAGTCAATGTGTTGTGATGGTGAGGTCAGCATTTTCACATATGTATACAAGTGTACCGTTTACAGGCAGCCACATACACATAGTAAACACACTGAGGTAATACAAGATATGCAGCCAGGCAGTGTTCAGTCTTTGTTCCACACTGGAATTCAGAATTATCGAGGGGATGTAAGAATGGATTTTCCATCTCCCCTAGGCAATAAACAAGCACCAAAAGCTGGTACGGCTGTCCCATCCCCCATCTCTTTCAGCAGGCTAATAAAATTATTTGTTAATGGCTGGAGGGAAGTGCCTCTCTTGTGAATGCTGAACAAAATGTTTAGTAAAGACTGCAGTCCATTGACTGCCACTAGAGCTAAAAGGGGATTAGAAGCTGTAATTTAAAGCTGATCCCTTCTCAAGTCTGGCAGCAACTCAATGATATAATGGGAATGCTAATTTAACAGCTTCTGTCATCTTTAGACAGGATACCGATCAGTTTTATACATTGTCCTAATTATTTTTGTGTCCAGTGTAAGATTCAGTTGGATGTTAGGCTTCATGTACACGGAGGACGTTCTCACAACCTCTCCTGAACGATTTAACTTCAAATATATTAACCCACGTTTAAAACGTCCATCTTGCCGCTTTTACATACCGCCTTTTAGCTGTGTTTTGCTTTTAGAAGCGTTTTTTTTTCTTTTTTGAAAAAAATTTTTTTTTTTTATTTTTTTTTTTTTCAAAATAGCCAAAAATGAAAAACGCCTGTAAACGAGTTGCCACGTTTAGAAGCGCTTGGCGCTTGAAATGCCTCTAAACTCAGCTTCTGAACCCATTTTTTTGCGTCCCAAAAAGCCTCTAAACTCAACTGCCTAGAAACAACTGTAAACGACCCTGTGTATATGTACTGATAAGATAACATAGAGGAGAGTTCAGGAGCTGAAAGGAGCAGTTGGAAAAAAAAATGCCCACCTGCTCCTAAACGTCTGCTTACCAGCAGCAGTGTACATGAGGCCTTAAAGCGGAGGTTCCCCCCAAAAATTTTTTTTTAAAGTCAGTAGCTACAAATACTGCAGCTGTTCACTTTTAAAATAAGGACACTTACCTGTCCAGGGTGCCCGCGATGTTGGCAGCTGAAGCTGATCATTCGCTCGGCTCTCAGCTGCTGCTGCCGCCGACATCCTCGGTGTGGGGATCAGGAAGTGAAGCGTTGCGGCTTCACTTCCCAGTTCCCTACTGCGCATGCGCGAGTCACGTTGCGCAATCTGGATGGTCCCTGCTGTCTCTGGGACCTGTGTGTTTCCCAGCAGACGGGGGGGGGGAGGAGGGAGAGAAGAGGCATTGACTCCCGCGGGAGTCTATGCCCGGAAGTGGGTGCAAATACCTGTATCATACAGGTATCCTCACCCCCCTCCCCCCTGAAAGGTGCCAAATGTGACACCAGAGGAGGGGAGGACTCCGAAAAGCGGAGGTTCCATTTTTGTGTGGAACTCCGCTTTAAGCTATCGTGATTTGTAAAATTTGTGTCCAAAAAATAGAATATAAAAAGAATGTAAAATTTTGATTAGTCTGACCACAGAACCGATTTCCACTTTGCAACAACCATTTTAAGTGAGCTTTGGCCCTGAGAAGACGGCGGCCTTTTTGGATAATGTTCAGATATATCTTCCTCTGCGCATGATAGAGCTTTACCTTGTATTTTTGGATAGCACAGCAAAAACTTTGTTTTTGGAAGGATTCCTAAGCCCATATAGTGGTGATCATTACAGAATCATGTCTGGTTTTTAATGCAGTGCCATCTGAAGGCCCAAAGATAGCAGCCTTCCAGTATTGTGTTTTGACCTTGTCCCTTGCACACAGATTTCTCCAGATTCTCAGAATCTTGTGTACTGTAGATGATATATTTAAAGTCTTTGCAATTTTACCTCGAGGAACATTGTTGAACAATTTCAGAATCCTTTTTACTATTTTTGGGTGCAGCTTTACACTTGTATACACTTACACGCCTTTACTTGCGTTTTATGCAAGGTCTTTTTTAAAGATTTTACTCAGGTTCTTGTCAACAAGATCCAGAGTATAAATAAACCTCAGTAATGTATGTCTGTGTGCAACTAGCCTTACTTTGCCAGCTTTTTGTTGCCTTGTCCGAATTTTGAGCCATTGCTGCCATCAATTTCAAAATTACCTTTTTTTTTCTTTTTTCTTAAAATGGTACATTTTCTCAGTTTTAAACATTTGATATGTTTTATATGTCTGTGACTAAAATATAGGTTTGTGAGATTTGTTAATCATTGCATTCTGTTTTATGTAGATTTTACAGTAGCCCAACTTTTTTTTGTAATTTTATGTTCTAAGATACAAACACTATAACATCCTTGGAATGCGTAAAGACTGGTACAGACAGATTTTGCAGAAGTGTGTCTCGTGTTCTAAAAGTGGTGCAAAGTTCTCCAAATCCATTTACCTGTCAGTACTGTGAATTTGACGCATACTGTGCCACTTTTAAAATGCATGGGAACAGTGTTAATTTTGTTGACTAAAACCGACTAAAACATTTTAGTCGACTAAAATACGACTAAAATGAAAACAATTGAGATGACTAAAAATACGTCTAAAATTAAAATGGCATTTTAGTCCTGACTAAAACTAAAATGCCATTTTAGTCAAAAGACTAAGATTAAAACTAGATTGAAATTTGGCGTCAAAATTAACACTGGTCTGTAGTGCATGTTCATACCTCCAATACCATAAATAACATACCGTATTTATTGGCGTATAACATGCGACGGCGTATAACAAGCACCCCAAGTTTAGGAGGGAATTTTAAGGAAAAAAATGTTTTAAGGAAAAAAAACTTACTTTTAAATGCCCATCAATGCAGCCTTGCACAGCGTCCATCTGCATGCTTGTCCAGTGTCATTTGCAGCCTTGGTGTCATTTGCAGCTTTGTCTGTGTCCATTTGCAGCCTTGCCCAGGCTGCAGTTAAACTGCAGTTACTTGTCAGTGTCACTGCAGTTTGAAAATGGCGCCGCCGGCGCCGAAATACATAGCCGTGACTTATGGCAGCTCTCGGCCACTTTCAGCTCCACTCATAGTCCCGCCTGGGATGGGCGTGACTGTGAGCGGAGCGAGCGCTGGCCATATACAGATAGCCGAGTGTACTCGGCTAGGTTTGGCTAGCTCCGCTCAGTCACGCCCAGTCCCTGTGCCCATCATAGGGCGGGACTGGGCGTGACTGAGCGGAGCTAGCCGAACCTAGCCAAGTACACTCAGCTTTCTGTATATAGGCGGTGCTCGCTCCGCTCACAGTCACGCCCGTCCCGGGCGGGACTACGAGTGGAGCTGAAAGTGGCCGAGAGCCGTCGCAAGTCAGGGCTATGTATTTCGTCACCGGCGGCGCCATTCTTAAACTCAGCTATCTGTACATCGGCGGCCGGCAATCGCTCCGCTCACGGTCAGCAGGGGATCGGCGGGTAACTCGCACCCGCGATTTTCCCCTGATTTTAAGGGGAAAAAAGTGCGTGTTATACGCCGATTAAATACGGTATTTGATTTTTCACTCCAGCAGTATATAATACGTTTTGGAAATTGTAGAGAAATGCTTCAATAATGCATTATAATTTAACTACACCCATTAGATTTTAGATAACTAAAATTAGTTTTAGTCGACTAAAATGATTTTAGTTGACTAAAATGTCCTGGAGATTTAGCCGACTAAATAAGACTAAAACTAAAACAATTGCAGAAGACTAAAATGGGACTAAAACTAAAATGCCATTTTAGTCCTAAGACTAAATTGAAATTTGCTGCCAAAATTAACACTGCATGGTAGAGCTGCACGATTCTGGCCAAAATGAGAATCACAATTTTTTTGCTTAGAATAAAAAGATCACGATTCTCGCGACGTAAAATCTTTCACATTATACAAAAAAAAAAAAAAAAAAAAAAGGGCTAACTTTTACTGGTTAAATTTTTTTATAATTCATTAAAGTAATTTTTTCCAAAAAAATTGCATTTGAAAGACCGCTGTGCAAATACAATGTGACATAAAATATTGCAACAACCACCATTTTATTCTCTAGGGAATGTCTACTAAAAAAAATATATATGTTTGGGGGTTCTAAGTAATTTTTATAGTAATTTTCTAGCAAAAAAAAAAAAAAAAACAACAAATGACAGAAAAAGGTTTAGTGTTTTAAGTGGTTAAACTTTTTTCACTTACACAGTCTATTCAATTGACAAATTGTTACAATGTTTATACTTAAGTTCAACTGATAAAGAATGTTTTGATTCTTGGCAGACTGCCCAGTTTTTCCTCTTCCTTTCTTGACAGCTGTGGCTTCAGAAGAGCAGAGAGAATTCTTTGCATAGAAACAATTGTGAAACACTTTAGTCAAGATCACAATAACGATTCCTGACGATTAATTGTGCAGCTCTACTGCATGGGAAACACTTCTGCAAAATCTGTCTGCACCAGATTCTCTCTCTTTACGCCAAAAGACTTTCGTCTTAATTGGCCTCTTTCAGAAAATAAAAACTGTTTGTATTGTATTTTGAATTTGGCGCAGGCATTGCACCGCAATGTAAAAGTGGTACATCTTAAAACTACCTGAATTTGGTGCATGAGGGATTAATGCCAGAAGAGTGGCACGGCAGCTTTATTGAATTCTCCCCTGTATTTTGTTGAATATGCCTTTGTACCAGTGTTCATTGTGGGAGGAAGTGAAAATCTATTTTGTATTTACACTACACTCAATACCCATTTAGATCCGGTGTGTGGGAAGGCTGTAGAAGGTGTTTGTCTTTTATCGTTCCGTCTGTGAAGCTTCTCTTGAATTTGTTTGTTAAGCCCCGTACTCGCGATCCAAAAATCGGACGACAGATCGTTTTTCTTTTTTTTTTTTTTGCATGCTAGTCGCATATTGAACATGAGTTTACTAAGGTTATTTTATTCTGTCGTATGAGAATTTTCATATCGGAAGTGATGTCATGTATTTGTATTTTCGAACCACATCTGTACTGATTAAACGAAAAACATATGATCTGGTATTGTATGAGAAATTTCATGCTCGTCCGATAGGATAATAGCAGATTAACGGTCATGATCGGCTCTCGAAACCTCAAAACAATCCGATTTATTGTATGATCGCTTAAAGCAGTATTTTTCATACGATTTTCGAATCGCATGTACGGGTCTTTAGTGTCTGAGGGTCATTATCATCCTGGAATATGTTTGCACCTGTTACCCTAAAATGGCCATTAGCTTATCATTCAGAGCACTTTTTTGACTCTGAGAAGGCTGTATTCTCAATACCCACAATAGCAGTTGTCTGCGTACACTCTGCATTGAAAGCATTATTTGCTTTTCTCCAAATGTGAACCTGTCCAGATGAAACTTATGGGATAAAAGCATACCTATGCACTATTTGGCTTTGTAATTGCCTTGTGTTGCTTTGAAAATTCACAATTCAAGTGCTAAACGACACCCTTTTTACAGCTGACACATGCTAATGGTAATCCAGTACCACTGTACTCTTTGCAGCTGTGTTTATTTGGTTGCTTCATAATTTAACTCTTATTCCATGTGATGTGTGTAAACACATTCACAGAATAGAATGTAGTTCATAAGATATAGCTTGTGTATGTTAGGGTTGTGCCGATTAGCAATTTTTTTTTTTTTACCTACAAGTACCCGCCAGTACCCATACTTTTTGCGGTGTGATTTAAACCCATGCAATTTGAATGGGCTCAAATTGCACTGCAAAAAAAGGGTTTTCCACACTGCTTCTGTGTGAACCCAGGCTGAAGTAACTATGACAAGCCTGGGTTCACACAGGAGCAGTACGGAAAACAGCATGCGATTCTGACAAATCGCCCTGCATTCCTGTTCAAATCGCACGCATGTCTTTTCATATAACCACTTGCCGACCACATACTGTAAATATACAGTGGCAAAGTGGCTCTCCTGCGCTGGATCATGTACCTAGTAGGTGATGCGGCACTTCCTGGTTTGGGGCACGCGCCTCCGCTGGCCCGCTTCTGTTGTGATTAGACACAGCGGGAGCTGATTGGCAGGTACAGCGGACTCTGTCCGCCGGTACCTGCTGATGCTTCGGTACAGTGACCGAATGGGGGTCTACCTAATGTAGACAAGAGCGCCGTTCTGTCACTACAGAAGACCTGGATCCTGTGCCTCTGCTAAGCAGAGGCAACGATCCATGCCTTCTCCTAGTACAAATACCTCCCCCACAGTAGTAAAGCACTGGTTAGGCACACAGGTAACCATTTGATTGCCCCTGATGTTAACCCCTTCCCAGCCAGTGTCAGTACAGTAACGGTGTGTATTTTTTAGCACGTGTCCCGACTGTCGGCTGCAATATTTTATTTTTATTTTTTGGATGTTTTATAGCAAACTTCGGGGGGTGTGGATATTTTTTTTTTTTTTTTTTAGAGCAAAAAATAAAAACCATAAAAAAACTTTGGGGGGGGATGACATAAATTTTGTTTAGATAGCGTTGCATGATCGCACAATTGTCAAAGTGACGAAGTGCCATATCGCAAAAATGAAGGGGGATAAACCTTCCGGAGCTGAGGTGGGTAATATAATTTTATTTTTTAAACTCTAATGCCCCAGGCACACATGGGCCAAACTTGTCTGGTTCTTGGTGAACGGGCCGTTTTTGGCCCAGTTTTGTTCAGCTCCCTGACTGGCTTCTGTTAGGCGGGCATGCTGGAAAATCAGCTGCCAGCGCTGATCCGTGTGTCCTGACTGGGGGGGGGGGGGGGCACGATCCCCCCATCAGAACATAATGGCGTAGTGGGGGATATTGCTGTACTTACATCGCTTGTGTTAGTACAGCGATCTGTCAATTTGTTTTCTTTTTTTTTTTCAGCCCGCTAGGTTAAAGGAAAATAAATAAATAAATAAAACCTATAGCTTGTACCAGGCTTAAACCTCGTCCCATGGCTATTTGTACATTTCTGATCAAATGTTTTCAGTCATAGACTTTGGTGTTCTAATTTATTGCTGCTTTGTCTTAGCAAAGTGTACAATGGTTTCAATTAGTAGAAATAAACTGTCTGTAAACTGTTTGTTTTTGCAGTTCAGTTGTGCCCCCTAAAAATGCATATACCTTATGTCTTTGAGTTGCTAATTTTAAATTGACAAAAGAAGTTGTGAATAATGTAATTTTTGCTTTGGCTGTTTGAGGCCTTTGGAAAGACTTTTTTGGCTTTTTAGGTAATACGATTGCATTTATTCCCAAGAAATCTGACCATTCATAGCAGGTATGCTAAAACGAACCTTAATATATCTTTTCAGCTTCTTTTTGTTTTTTTTGTGCTAAGCCCTGTTTTTTACTTTATTTTTTTTCCCTTTCCAAAGGAGAACACTTCCTGGGGTGAAGATGCGGATGGCCGTTCCAGGGAAACCTCAAGGGATTTTGCAAAGGTATTATTCATTTGTTCACAGTCTAAATTAGTAGCAATATCATCTATATCCTACATTGATTTACATTGGGCTTCTACTGAAACCATTTTCTCTTCTCTCATGCTGACTCTCCTGTCCATTTCATTTATAAAAGTAAAGTTTGTACTTTAAAATTATGCCATTGCAGTGCTTGCGGAGCACTACACTGACCCAACACCCTAAACAGAATTCACTTTTAAATACCTTTTTATAGCTTGTTCTTAAGAGATTGTGTGAACACTGTGGCATAGTTTTGATAGAACAGTGGAAGCTAGGCCCAGCTTTCAGCTAACATACCAAATCTCTGCAATCTGCTGTAGCATGCAGGAAAAGGGTCACAACCCTTCTCTGCAATTGTCTGCTCTCATAGAAATCAAGTCATTTGGATGTAGACAGGCAGGATCAACAGGTACAAAGGATCATCTTGGTGTGTAAATTTTGTTACGTGTTCCCTTATGGAGCTATGTAAATTTTATTGTAGGCAATTTAGTTTTAGCCTGTAGTTACACTTCAAATTCATAAATGGTAAAAGGAGCAGTATTGCTTTACAATGAACCTACTGATGGAATACATCAGGCCTGTCATGGTCTTCCTTCATGAAGACTTTCTGGTCTTTGTGAATATTAAGGATGCATACCTCCATGTCCCCATTTTTCCAGGACAACAGTGAGTCCTTCACTTTATTTATTCCCAGCACTTTTAGTTTGTGACCCTGCCATCTTGCCTATCTTTTTCACCTTTGTTATTCACCAGTGTTGAATTCTGTGTTAGCCTTTGTGTTCTCCCACCACATTCCTATTGTGGAACAACCTCCTGTTGAGGGAACAGTTGGCGCAGATTCTGGTTGACAAAATAGCCTCAAATGTCCAGACTTTTACAGAGGTTTGGCTTGATCCTAAACATTTAGAATCGGCACTTCAGCTCTAGAGCAGACTCGGTGCTTGAAATATCAGGGTCTTATCCCAAACACGATTCAAGACATGTTTTTTCCCAAGAAAATCTTAAACTTTCACCTCTCAGACTCAAACTATTACTTTCAGAAGGCATCTGTCTTTTTTTTTTTCCTCTGCATGACCTCATTCAAGACGGGGTCATTTATCCAGTTTCATTCCAGACCCCTACAACACAATATCCTGTCATTCTGGGACAGGTCATTCCAATGCTTGGATAGACCAACTCGTCTGACACCAAAGACAGTTGTCCTTTGCTGGTTGGCTCAAGAATCCGGTTCTGAAATGGCAGTAGTTTCTTCCTTATTATACATAAATGTTATTGATTTTTATGAGAATTTTACAAAAACAGTGGCAGTTGCGATGTATGAACAAGTGGAGCTATTCAACAGATGTCAGAAACCAGCATAGCTGGATATAGGGCGAGCAGCATTCAGTCCGAGTGAATATCAGAGAAATATGTATGGAAATCCTTCCCTCTAATATCTTGGAAGATTGGATATGAGTTTTTCTCCCAATCAACATTCTGGAACTTAAGGCTGTCCTAGCAATGCTGGACATCCCAATGGGGGCATCTTTTGATCCAAATTCAGTCGGACAACACCAATGCCATGGGGGATAATCGGTCAGAAGGGAACTAGAGGTCTTGCCACGACAAAGGGAGATAGAATGGATCTTGTGCTGGGCAAGAACATCACATTCCTTTGTCTGCAGCTTATATCTGGAGTACTGGCAAGCAGACTTCCTCAACTGGCATCGCCTAGACCTAGTAGAGTGTTCCCTACACCCAGAGGTGATCTAGGACCTTTGTCGCAGGTGGGCAATGCTGGATGTGGACCTCCTGGCTTTCAGTTCAACAAGAAACTGGGCAAGTTTGTCTACAGTTACAGGAGTTCTCTGGTGTCTGTGGGATCAGTACAACCTGATCTACGCCTTTCCTCCCCTAAAACTTTTTCCCCAACTGCATTGCAGGGTCAAGATAGAGGGCATTCTGGAGATCTTTTGTTTTGGACTGACCCAGGTGGATGTGATATTCTGACCTGATTAGACTTCTGGCAGAAACTTTCAGATCACATTTCTGTCCCAAGGACCAGCCTACTAACCTGGTTTGTGGTTGCTAGCTTTAAAGCGGAGCGCCGCCGAAAATTTTTTTTTTTAAAAGTCAGCAGCTACAAATACTGCAGCTGCTGACTTTTAAAACATGGACACTTACCTGTCCAGGGCGCCCGCGATGTCGGCACCCGAGGCTGAACCGTCTCTCCGTCCTCGGGTGCTGCCGCCTCCATCTTCGGTAAGGGAATCAGGAAGTGAAGCCGTGCGGCTTCACTTCCCGGTTCCCTACTACGCATGCGCGAGTCGCGCAGCGCAATACGGATGGTCCCTGCTGTCTCTGGGACCCGTGTGTTTCCCAGCAGGCAGCGGGGAGGGAGCAGGAAGTGTTGTAAATAACCGCAGATTCTGCGGCTATCTATGCCGGAAGTGGGTACAGATATCTGTAATATACAGGTATCCGTACCCCCCTCCCCCCTGAAAGGTGCCAATTGTGTCACCGGAGGGGGGGGGGAATCTGATGAGTGGAAGTTCCACTTTTGGGTGGAACTCCACTTTAATGGCTTGTTTGTTGAAGCACAGTTTTCTGAGGGACAGCAGCTAAAGATGTGAATTATATTTCCCGCAAGGTCCCTAACTAAACATTAAAGGCATACTGTGCTAGACTAGATGCAAGGTAAGTAACATTCATCCAGAAAAATCCTCCATGGCATGAGTCTTGGCTTTTTTTTTTTTTTTTTTCATTTTTGCAGATGGGTCTAGATGAGCATTTTGGCCCTTATCGCCATTAACATTGAGTACAATGCTTACGATCTTGATCAAAAGATTGCTGGCTTCCCATTCTTTGTTTAAAGACCTTTGTATATGTTGTCCCCCATGTGGTCCCCCCATGACTCGCTGGGATCTGAAGAATTCTTTTGGCACTTTGAAAACTGCCAGTTGGACTGATCAGGGATATTCTCCCCTTTCCACTCTCACTCACAAGGTTGCATTTTTGAATGCCTTTACCTCTGTGGCATGAATGTCTGTCTGAGCTGGCAACCTTATCCTGTCATGAGCCCTTTCTGGTCTTACATCGGGACAAGGTGATGTTGAGGCCCAGAATTTCTTTCTTAGTCTCAACCTTTCGCTACAACGCCAATTCATCAGCAGACATTCCTCCATTGACTGGAAGTAGTTTGTGTTGCACAAGTTAACTTTGCAGCCACTTCTCCTATTAGACTGACTCTTTGGCAAACCTAATAGTCCTCATACCAGAACCAGCTTCTTGTTTCACCATTTCTCTGTGGTTCAGAAAAAACATTATTCAAGCTCATGCTCTTAGCCACCTTTCACACTGAGACGCTTTACACACGATACAGCGCCTGCATAGCGCCTCTAAAGTGCCTCTTCTGTCTTTCCAATGTGAAAGCCTTTCACACTGGAGCGGTGCGCTGGCAGGACATTAAAAAAAACTCCTGCAAGCAGCATCTTTGGAGCGGTGTATACACTGCTCCTGCCCATTGAACTGAATGGGCACCGCCGCTGTGGCTGCGCTTTGCGGGTCGTTTTAACCCTATTTCGGCCGCCAGCGGGGGTCAAAACCGCCCGCTATCGGCCAAAACCCCCGCAAAAAGTAAAGCGGCGCTAAAAATGGTTGTTCCAGTGTGAAAGGGGCCTTAAAGCGGAATCCCACCCAAAAATTGAACTTTTGCCCATTTGTCGTCCCCCCGGTGCGACAATTGGCACCTTTCGGGGGGGGGGGGGTTAGGAGGACAGGATGGGTATCCTGCTCCCACTTCCGGGAGCCACAGCTGTGGATAGTGACATCACTGCTCGGCTCCCTCCTCCCCTGTCGCTGGGCCAGTAGGAGAGAGGAGCCTTGTGAATGCGCAGTAGGGTTCCCAATGTGCAGCCGTATGGCTACACTGCCGGGTTCCCTTACCCGCAATGGTGCCGACTGCGGTGCCGACATCGCTGCTGACATGGCTGGACTCCAGGACAGGTAAGTGTCCTATTATTTAAAGCCAGCAGCTGCCGTATGTGTAGCTGCTAGCTTTTATTTTTTGTAGCGGTTGACGGACCTCTGCTGTAAGGATCAGGTTCCAACTTTTTGTGTCAAGGCACACTCTACTAAACCAGTTGATTGATGTAAAAAACCTAAGAAGCAGTTTCTCCTATTTGCAAAGCTGCCACTTGGTCGTTTGTTCACATGTTCTTCTAAGTTTTTCTAGGCCCCCTTTAATGTCAGGTTCAAAAAAATAAGGTTCTTTTGACAGCTAAGATGCAGGCAGTCCTCCGTTCTGTGTTGGTTTTTGTTTTGTGAGAGCCTGTTAATGTGTTTGTTGCTGTTACCCTTCCCTCAGTTGGACTGCTTTTGGATGTTCTGACAGTGTCTGAATTCTTGTCTCTCAGTGAACAAGAAATAAAATGGGATTTGTGTACTTGGCGCCAAATCCATTTCTTAGAGTTCATTAACTTGGCTTGCTCGGAGCAGGATGAGTTATACCGGCTGGCTCACATTTTTTCTCTTTGCTAGTGTCCAATTATCATGTAGGCTGCAGTATAACCCAACTGTATCTGAATTGCTATGTCCCTCAATGAACTCCTAAGAAATTGTTTATTTTAAGTACAAATGTCACATTTTTAAGTTGCCCAGACATAAACTTAAACTTAATATTTACCTTTTTATCCTGAGGTCTAAAATGGGAACATAAAAATGAATATCTGATTTCTAATGAGCGAGTCAAATACGTCAGATCACATGGCTAAATAGGTAAAAAAGAAACCTGTTTTTGGAAGTTCAAGTATTGGGTATCTGATTTAGCTGCACTAATGTGCATATTAATAGTCCTTCCTTCTTCAGAAACAAAGGCTAAGTTGTTGTATTTATATACCTTTTTGTTTAATTATTTAGACCAGAAGTTCTTATATGGTCTGTTTTTAAGGATCAGTGGACACCAGCATTTGCCATACTTTTACATTGATTTGAAGGGAGGATTAAAAGTGAAGTCACTGATTTTATTCTGACCTAAGTGATTACAGAATTCTACTTACACTAGCCCTTAAAGTGGAAATAAACTTTTGGTGTCTGGCGCCTTCAGAAGCTTTTTTCATAATGTCCAAATATGCACACCTACCTTGCAAAGTTCTCTCGCCTAGGAATATAATTGCTGCGTTTCCCCCTGGTCGGCAGCACTTCCATCCTCTCCTGGTATTCTTTAAACTGAGCTGTGCATGCGCATCTGTGACATGTACAATTTTTGTAAAGAAATGGTAGCCGGCATAGGATGAGATTTTGACATAGGATGTATACAGTCTCTCTTGTCATACATCTTGGCTGCTAGTATTAAAAAAAAAAAAGCTTTAGTCACACTGAACATTGGCCAATTTATTAGCGTCTTATATCTAGTCCTAATAGTTGAGCAATTTTTTTGGTAAAGGTGAACTCTTAGGTGTCTATATAGATACAAATTAAACCATGCTGCTTTGCAGTTTGGCCACATCGTTGACGCAACACAGTTTTTTTACCTGTGGTTTTTCTTGTGGGTTACCGGTGGTCCCTCATAGACTTCTATTATGTCCAACGTTTTTGGCATGTTTTTTTGAAAGCGCACCAAAAAAAATACGGGACATAAATAGCAGTCTATGGGAAAAGGCGGGTGACGCATGCAAAAAGAACAGTACACTGCACCCGCGTTGTAGCCTGCTGCATGGCAGTGGGAATGCACCCTAATGCCCTTGGCACATAGGTGTAGGCAATTTACGTACCTCATGAAGCCTGACCTGGAAAAACTCCCAGGAGGTTGCTAAGAGAGGCCCAGCTGTTAGTGTTTACCTCCCCATCGCTGGAGTCATCAAATGCTGTGTTCAGACAGAGAGAGAGAGCGCGTTCATGTGAGGGGTTTGAGTGAGAGGTAGAGCTCTTCAGTTAACAGGGAGCATGACCTTTCTGATTGCAGAGCTTTAGGTCTGACTCTGCATGGGTTGTGTTGGTCATCTGTGGAGAGACTAACTTCCACTCAGGAAGCATGGGTACTTTACGGCAGTGGTCATCGACCCTGTCCTCAGGGCCCACTAACATGCCAGGTTTGCAAGATAACTGAAATACATGACAGGTGATATCATTTGCTGCTCAGTGATTGCAGTATTCTAGTCTGCATCTCCCCAAGGTAATACATAAAACCTAGTGTGAAAGCCCGAGGCTTTCACACTAGAGCGGTGCGCTGGCAGGACACTAAAAGTCCTGCAGGCAGCATCTTTGAGGCGCTTTAGGAGCGGTGGATGCACCGCTCCTAAAGCGCCCCCTGTCCATTTAAATCAATGGGCAGCGCCGCCAAAGTGCTGACAAAGCGCCACTGCAGCCTTTTGGGCCGCTAGCGGGGGTTAAAAGCTCCCCGCTAGTGGCCGAAAAGCGCCATTAAAAATATAGAGGCGCTTTACCGCCGACGCCGCAGCTCCTCAGTGTGAAAGTGCCCTAAGAGTTTGCATACCTTTTTTGTTTTGATGCACCTGGAATGTATTTAATGAATTGGGCTGTTAAGGTGTCAATTTTACAGATATTGTTTGCATGTTAGTTTTCGGTGTGTATCACATTTTATCTAATATTTTTATTTTTTTATATTGCAGCTTTATGAACTCGACAGTGACCCAAAGAGGAAAGAATTCCTCGATGACCTGTTTATTTTTATGCAAAAGAAAGGTGAGGTAGTGATTTATGACACTGCACCTTTACTTTATTTCTATCATTTCTTTTCAATCTGTTGACTATCTTGGCTTATCTTTCATTTATTCAAAATGCTTCTTTAAGATATAGGGCTATTTCTTCCTACTGGACAGCTTAATGCACTTGGGGTTTCAAAAGTAGGCACTACATCAAATAGTATGCACTCAATATATTCATCTATTGATAATGTCTGCTATCCTGCCCTCTCTGGATCATTTGTACTCCATTGATGCCCACTTTCCTCTCCTCTGGATCCTTGGCCTCCATTTCCATCCATGCCCTCGCTCCTCTGTTATCTTCCTTTTATTTTTGTCCACACACATTCTCCTTCTCCATGTGAACATTCTCCTCCACTTCCATCCATGCCCCTGATCTCTCTGGTCATTTTCCTCCTTTTCTATCTGTTTCCACTGTCCATTCTCTAGTATTTGCTTGCAAAAATAATCCCTATACCTATAATCTCAAAAATAATTAAAATATAAATGCATACATAAAATATAAAAGTGTGACATGCAAAATACCCTTCACTGTTGAGTGCTAAATTCATTGGTTTTTTTTCTAGCTCCCCCTAACAAGTGAACAATGAAAGCATTTCACATATTGTCAGAGGTGTGAACAGGGATAGTTAACGTGTTATACCCTGTTGTGTTTTTTGTTTTGTTTTTTTTCTTCTTTGTAATCCACTTAGATTCCAGCTATTTTCTAGTAAGAATTGCATGTTGAAGGATAAAAATATCTACTTTAAAGGAGAAGTCCAGCCTGGGCTTCTACTATGGGTCACAGGAGTGCAATTTGTTTTGCACTCCTGTGACCCGTTTTCAGCAGAGAGCGGTCTGAAGTCCGCTCTCTGCTGATGTCACCAGGTTCAGTCCAGGCACCAAATCCTGTACTTCTTTTAAATTATTATTGTAGCAAATAACACATTGTTTATGGCAACAAGATTATCTGTTGAACAATTAAATGGATGATTTTAATGGTATCACATTATCCAATGTATTTGTTTCCGGCTGGAGCTCAGTGACGGCACTTTAAGGGCAAGGGGACATCCTTTGAGGCTTGGCCTCTTTTTCTATCAAACGCTTAGGACCTCATGTTTGGGTTAACATGCATTAAGAAAATACGCACAGTAAAGGTCTGAATGGGCTCTGAGATGGGTAATTACAATATGCCTGCAACTTAATCACTGTCACCACCTTAGAAACATTTTATTACTTCACTACTTTTTGGCAAATTACACGAAAAGCAGCAGTGGGTCACACAGCTATGGGGGATAGGCAGGTCTTACCCTCATTTTTTGGTAATAAATAGGTTTGGGGTTAATGTGTTTTTTCACAGTTTGCTTTTAAAATATATTTTTTATATTTTTATAATATATTTATATATTTTTAAAATATATTTATATATTTTGTTGAGAGAGGATCATTTATTTCAAGGCCATTGTGGGACACAAATTCTGGAGCAGTTAGGGCATATACTACTGCTTACAAAAGGTTTGTACACTGGCAGACCAGTAAAAAAAAAAAAGTGAGGTTAGCCCCTGTATAACCCCTGCAACCTTTGGGCGCTGGGCTCTGCATTTTGGCATCTTCCACACCTTTGAGCACTAGTACAAAGAAGGGGAATTGGATAGGGATTATAGTGGTGCCTAATATATAGAAAATTACAGTATTTTATAAAATATAAATTGTATTACATAGATGTACAAAAGACAACAAACATAGGGTGCATAAAATATAAGCAGAGTAATATACAGATAGTAATACTGGCCAAAGTATCCATATGCTTGAAATGGTCACTGATGCATGTCAAGTCCCTACATGTTTCGCCAAACAATGGCTTCTTCTGGGGAACGCTGAGCACTGTTGGCCGCAGAGCACCCTCTCTAGGTCCTCAGCTGTGGCACAGCTCCTGGTATGATCTGTTCTGTAGACCAGTGTTTCTCAACTCCAGTCCTCAAGGCGCCCCAACAGGTCATGTTTTCAGGCTTGCCATTATTTTACTCAGGTGATTTGATCAGTTTCACTGCCTTAGTAATTACCACAGCTCTTTCATCTGAGAAAAATCCTGAAAACATGACCTGTTGGGGCGCCTTGAGGACTGGAGTTGAGAAACACTGCTGTAGACTATCATGAGTAGGCCTAAGGATGTAGAGGGAGAGAGCCTGGATTGTGACCTTTGAGCACTGGGCCTTGCATTGTGGTGCTTTTTCAGATCTTTGTGTTCTGCTGCAGAGCAATTTGTTTCAAGAGCCATGGCACAGTCTGACTGGACCTGGTCTCTAAGAGCTTACTTACTGAATAAGACCAATCAAGTTGAAGCTTCCTGGAGTTACCTCAGTTGCTATTGGGCACCATTTTAAAAATGTAGTAACGGTTGAGGCCGAGGGATGAAAGCAATAGTAAACTCTCCTGCACAGCGCAGTGCCATGTAAAGCAGTATACGAGGTGTGACCATTTAATTCCCATAATGCCTGTGGCATAGCACTATGGTGGTGAGTCGCACTGCATTCGCACTCGAGCGTGTTCAGACATGTTATAACCTGCACTCATCTGGGTTGCAGACCAGTTGACCCAGTCCTTACAGAATAGTAGAAGTAGTACCGTGTGTGCGTTGCGCTGTTGGCAAAAAATGGGTGACAGAAATCTGGAGCAATGGATTAACATCAAATTTTGCATGAAAATTTACAAGTGTGTGAGTGAAACTTTGGCTCTATCACAACAGGCTTATGATGAACATTCTATGAAGAAATCAAGTGTTTTTTTTATTGGCGTAGGCGTGAGGATGTCTATGATGACGCAGGAAGTGGGCAGCCAAAAACTCAAAGGATGGGTGCAAATGTGGCCAGAGTGCGAATCCTCATACGCTCATGCTTTGTTTTTTTATTATCACAAGGGCATAGTTCACTGAGTTCATAGAACGTGGTACAACAGTCAACTAACATTACTTGGAAATTCTGAAAGGGTTATGGGAATCTGTTCAAAGGAAAAGACTGGATTTTTTCCATTACATTCCGGTAATCAAATCGTCACACCTTGTAATATGACTTACTAGTTGGTGGCTTCATTTTTTATTTTTTTTTTTTTTTCAAGATGCTCTGTTTAGGAGATATTGTCGTCCTGCCTTTTTTAGACTTTGGGTCAGCCCAGGCTCCTTCAGTGAACTCAATATACAAGAGGATGTTTCAAACGCTATTGATGCAGTGCTATTTAGCTTGCTGTTATAGAGCTCCTGTTACTGCACCCGCTTTTTGAGGACTTCCTCTATGTGGACTGAAAACACCCTGAAAGGTTCTGGGCCCCACTTAAGAATGAGAGACTCACTCTGATCCTCTGGGAATTTCGGGTAATTTCTGTATGCTTGGATAATGCTGATCTTCAGTATTCCCGCTCCCCAGCGGGACTTACTGAGCTAATCTGTTGGTACCATTTTCTAATCTTTCCTCCTCTAACGGGGTCCTTACCCTTTGTCCTTCAAGGGGACCGGTAGTGGACAGCAATGGACCTCATGTCTGCCCTAATGCTTTTTTCTTTCATAACCATTGTAGGACTCCTAGATGACCTTCCTTTTAGGCCGAGGTTCACACCTATGCGATTCAGTGAGCCGTGTTTTGCGTGAACGTGGCAGCCCATTCTTTTGAATGGGCTGCTCTGCCTCCTGAAATACAGGGAAAATGTCCCTGCACCATTTCTGGAATCGCAGCCCACACCGTCCGTGAGTGGGATGCATTTTCCAGCACTTGTGGCATGCCATAAGCACCTGCATGCATCTCCTGCGTTTTTACTGTACGGGTGGTTGTGAGTGCGGAGTTCCAGCGGGAACCACCTGCACAAGTGTGAACCTAGTGTAAGGCTGCATTCACACCTATGCATTTTTAGTGCTTTTTGCATTTTGCAGATTTGAACTACAGTCCATTTTACATGGTTTCCTATGGAACACGTTCTGTAGTGCAAATCTGCAAAATGCAAAAAGCACTAAAAATGCATAGGTGTGAATCCAGCCTGAAAGGTTCTTTCTCCTGAAGAGCCCATCACTTCTAAAGCCCCATAAAAGTAATCAGATGGCTCCAGAGCCTTTTTTTAAAATCTAAAAGCCATTCGTCTTAAAGCCAGCATCAAGCTTGATTTAACCACTTGTCTTCCCCGCCATTTAAAAATGTACCTTGGTAAACAGGTGGTTAAAGTTTAAGTAAATCCCTCTATCCTTTTCAGTCAAGGAAGCTGCCATCTTTGCCTCTGTTTAATCTACAACTGCCATGCTGCTGCACATGTGATCCATTATGACACCAGCCATTTGATGGTTTGACAGTTTGGTTGAGAGCACAACCAATGCGAGTACATTTCTGGCACGTGCTGGAAATGAAACTGTTTTATTGATGGGTTTACTTCCACTTTAAGTACTCTGCACCCCCTGGGTTGTTGAACTATTTCCTGTCATGGTACTTCATCCTCCTTACTATTTAGGGACTAGAGTGGCTCTTGAAGGCTTGCCTTTCCTCATTTTGGACTTTAGTCTTCCTTAGTGTCCTCCTTGATTTCTGGTGAGACATGCATGCGGTCCCTATTGATTCTAATAATCCCCATGTTTCAGTTTGGTGGTTTCTGCTTCCCATCTTCAGAGAATTTCTGTCCTAGGGCTGTCTTCTCAAATGAAAATCAAGTCCAATTCCCCAGAATAGCAGGTGTCCTGCTGTGAGTAGATCCTTTGACTTAAGCCCTAGTATACACCGGCTAAATGTTGGGCAGCATCGGCCAGTTCAATAGAAACTGCCGACATTTGGCCCTTGTGTACGGCAGCCGGTTTGACAGAAGCCGACCATTTGGCCGGCTTCTGTAGAAGGGGCATGACTGAAAAAGGTCTACCGATCGGCACCTGATGAGCGCTCTCAGCCAGTGGCACAGACCAGGGGGCTGTCAGAATACAATAGCTCGGCGGGGGAGATTGCTGTACTAACATCGGATAGTTAGTACAGCTGCTCCTTCTGAGCTCTTTATTTTTTTTTTTTCTTTCAGCCCGCTGGGTTGAACGAAAAAAAAACCTGTTACTGTGTACCAGGCTTTAGACTCTGTTGGATATCATCTTGGTGCTGCAAGACCTTCAACCACAGGAAAACATGGGAAATTCTCCCTGTCTGCTCCTTATGCTGGATGACTGTGAGGATGTTACTTTCGCCACATGGTTCCCTTTTAGAGGCATTGGTTTTGCCTTCCAGATTTCTTCATCCTATAGATTTTATTGGTTTTTTTTTTGTTTTTTTTTTTTAATCAAAGTTTGTGCTTTTGGGTGTGCTTATCTGCTGCACAGCGAGAAGAAAAAAAATCACTGGTGGGCTTGGTGTTCCCTTAGGTTGTCAGTCAATCGCTCACCCTTCTCTAAACACATGGCATGCGTCCAGGGATCCCAATGAGTTCAGTTGTTTTGGAGTTAGGTCCTCCTCCTGTGGCTGATTTGCAGTCTCTATGGGAAGTTTTTCAAAATATCTTCCCTGCTCTTTCCCTATTTAGGTGATGAGTCTTGGCTTTCTGGCTAATATCCCATGTTCTTGATCAGGTAAAGAGGCTCTGCATAGTTTTCCTTTATCGGGTTCTAGTGACATTGCCAACTGTCATTGCAGCTATAGCCGCTAGCAATCATTGTCTTCTCCTGACGGGTTCCACCGGGAGAATACAGTGTTTCCGCAGGAGGGATTTCAGTGTCTGCATGGTCTGATGGGGGAATCGTGCAAATTTGCAGTATCTATGGCCTGCCTTGTGCTGTTTGCTATAATGTTTTGGGTAGCAATTTGTGGCTTTTAATAAACTGGCGACTAATGGTATCACATTTTCCAATTTATTTCCACCTATGTGCCTTAGATTGTCCATGCAATATTTAAATTTGGTTTGCATCTCTGAGGGCGCTCTTAAGGGGGACATCTTTGAGGCATAGCTTCCTTTTTTTTTGTGTCAAACGCTCAGGACCACATGTTTTGGAGGTCATTTGAATCCGGGAAGGAGCTGGTGTACAGTCAGGTATGCAGTCAGGTGGTACATTTGTGGAGTGTTCTCACAGCTTATTTGCTTGATATGTGGATTTTTTCTTTAATTGCACTATTTATAATTAGGGATGCACCGAAATTTCGGCCACCGAAACATATCGGCCGAAAATGGACCTTTCGGCAAAAAAGCCAAAATAATTTTTGCCGATACCGAAAGGGGCGGGGCGGGGGCGTGGTGCCGACTATCAGGGGGGCTTCCTATATTGTAGAAGAGAGGGGACGGGTGATCTGTCTATCAAAGTGCCCGGACAAGGGGGAGGGGCTGTATGTGACGGCGCGCAGCGGGAACACACAGCTATTGAAATGAAAGCTGTGATGTTCCCGGTGCTGTAATCAAACAGGCGGCGGTGGCTCTCCTCTCCCTTCACTGGCTGCACTACTGGGGACACTGGCTGCACTACTGGGGACACTGGTGAGGCTGCATTGATCTCTTGTATCATGTCCGCAGTCTCTGACCATGTCCGCAGTCTCTGACCGTCTCCTGTACCGTGTCCGCAGTCTCTGACCGTCTCCTGTGTCGTGTCCGCAGTCTCTGACCGTCTCCTGTGTCGTGTCCGCAGTCTCTGACCGTCTCCTGTGTCGTGTCCGCAGTCTCTGACCGTCTCCTGTGTCGTGTCCGCAGTCTCTGACTGTCTCCTGTGTCGTGTCCGCAGTCTCCGACTGTCTCCTGTGTCGTGTCCGCAGTCTCTGACTGTCTCCTGTGTCGTGTCCGCAGTCTCTGACTGTCTCCTGTGTCGTGTCCGCAGTCTCTGACTGTCTCCTGTGTCGTGTCCGCAGTCTCTGACTGTCTCCTGTGTCGTGTCCGCAGTCTCTGACTGTCTCCTGTGTCGTGTCCGCAGTCTCTGACTGTCTCCTGTGTCGTGTCCGCAGTCTCTGACTGTCTCCTGTGTCGTGTCCGCAGTCTCTGACTGTCTCCTGTGTCGTGTCCGCAGTCTCTGACTGTCTCCTGTGTCGTGTCCGCAGTCTCTGACTGTCTCCTGTGTCGTGTCCGCAGTCTCTGACTGTCTCCTGTGTCGTGTCCGCAGTCTCTGACTGTCTCCTGTGTCGTGTCCGCAGTCTCTGACTGTCTCCTGTGTCGTGTCCGCAGTCTCTGACTGTCTCCTGTGTCGTGTCCGCAGTCTCTGACTGTCTCCTGTGTCGTGTCCGCAGTCTCTGACTGTCTCCTGTGTCGTGTCCGCAGTCTCTGACTGTCTCCTGTGTCGTGTCCGCAGTCTCTGACTGTCTCCTGTGTCGTGTCCGCAGTCTCTGACTGTCTCCTGTGTCGTGTCCGCAGTCTCTGACTGTCTCCTGTGTCGTGTCCGCAGTCTCTGACTGTCTCCTGTGTCGTGTCCGCAGTCTCTGACTGTCTCCTGTGTCGTGTCCGCAGTCTCTGACCGTCTCCTGTGCCGTGTCCGCAGTCTCTGACCGTCTCCTGTGCCGTGTCCGCAGTCTCTGACCGTCTCCTGTGCCGTGTCCGCAGTCTCTGACCGTCTCCTGTGCCGTGTCCGCAGTCTCTGACCGTCTCCTGTGCCGTGTCCGCAGTCTCTGACCGTCTCCTGTGCCGTGTCCGCAGTCTCTGACCGTCTCCTGTGCCGTGTCCGCAGTCTCTGACCGTCTCCTGTGCCGTGTCCGCAGTCTCTGACCGTCTCCTGTGCCGTGTCCGCAGTCTCTGACCGTCTCCTGTGCCGTGTCCGCAGTCTCTGACCGTCTCCTGTGCCGTGTCCGCAGTCTCTGACCGTCTCCTGTGCCGTGTCCGCAGTCTCTGACCGTCTCCTGTGCCGTGTCCGCAGTCTCTGACCGTCTCCTGTGCCGTGTCCGCAGTCTCTGACCGTCTCCTGTGCCGTGTCCGCAGTCTCTGACAGTCTCCTGTGCCGTGTCCGCAGTCTCTGACAGTCTCCTGTGCCGTGTCCGCAGTCTCTGACCGTCTCCTGTGCCGTGTCCGCAGTCTCTGACCGTCTCCTGTGCCGTGTCCGCAGTCTCTGACCGTCTCCTGTGCCGTGTCCGCAGTCTCTGACCGTCTCCTGTACCGTGTCCGCAGTCTCTGACCGTCTCCTGTGCCGTGTCCGCAGTCTCTGACCGTCTCCTGTGCCGTGTCCGCAGTCTCTGACCGTCTCCTGTACCGTGTCCGCAGTCTCTGACCGTCTCCTGTACCGTGTCCGCAGTCTCTGACCGTCTCCTGTACCGTGTCCGCAGTCTCTGACCGTCTCCTGTACCGTGTCCGCAGTCTCTGACCGTCTCCTGTACCGTGTCCGCAGTCTCTGACCGTCTCCTGTACCGTGTCCGCAGTCTCTGACCGTCTCCTGTACCGTGTCCGCAGTCTCTGACCGTCTCCTGTACCGTGTCCGCAGTCTCTGACCGTCTCCTGTACCGTGTCCGCTAGGGTTGTCCCGATACCACTTTTTTAGGACCGAGTACAAGTACCGATACTTTTTTTCAAGTACTCGCTGATATCGATTACCGATACTTTTTTTTTTTTTAATGTCACGGGACAGTTTTATTTTTTTATTTTTTTTTTTAACAATGCTTTCTTTTTTTTCGGGGGGGGGGGGGGGGGGGGGTGAACGGTGTCTGTGTGTTTTTGTTTTTTTTTAATGTACAATTTTTATTTTTTACAATAATATTTTTTTATAAATTTTTGCAATATGTTTTTTTTTGTTTTTTTTAATCAGCCCTGTTGGGGGGCTTTGGTGAGATATCAGGGGTCTTAACAGACCCCTGATATCTCCCTCTTGAGACAGAGAAAGAGACAGAGGATAGAGATTCCCCAGTCCCTTTCTCTGCACTGAAAATGAATGGAGAGAAGACAGCGGCTCCTCTCCATTCATAAACTGACACATAGTAATCACAGGAGATTACAATGTATCAGTTATGTGAATGGACAGAGTCAGCTGACTCTATCCATACACAAAGGAAGGAGGAGGGGAACGGCGGAACGGAGGGACAGCGGAGAGGCACAGCAGAACGGAGGTGGACAGAGAAGGAGAGGGGGACGGAGGAACGGAACGGAGGGGGACAGATAAGGAGAGGGGGACAGAGGAATGGAACGGAGGGGGACAGAGGAATGGAACGGAGGGGGACAGAGAAGGAGAGGGGGACAGGGGAACGGAACGGAGGGGGACAGAGAAGGAGAGGGGGACAGAGGAACGGAACGGAGGGGGACAGAGAAGGAGAGGGGGACAGAGGAACGGAACGGAGGGGGACAGAGAAGGAGAGGGGGACAGAGGAACGGAATGGAGGGGGACAGAGAAGGAGAGGGGGGCAGAGGAACGGAGTGGGCATGGAGGAGGATGCAGTGACAGTCAGCGGTGATCGCGTGGGCAAGTTACAAGCACCGATCACCGCTGTATGTCACTGAAAGCCGCGGGGGGGGGGGGGGATGCTTGTAACTCCCCCACACGCCGATCACCGCTGACTGTCATAGTATCGGCGGAAGCATCGGGAGCATTTGCCCGATTACAAGTACTTGGGCAAATGCTCGGTATCGGTGCCGATACCGATACTAGTATCGGTATCGGGACAACCCTAGTGTCCGCAGTCTCTGACCGTCTCCTGTACCGGGTCCGCAGTCTCTGACCGTCTCCTGTACCGGGTCCGCAGTCTCTGACCGTCTCCTGTACCGGGTCCGCAGTCTCTGACCCTCTCCTGTACCGGGTCCGCAGTCTCTGACCCTCTCCTGTACCGGGTCCGCAGTCTCTGACCCTCTCCTGTACCGGGTCCGCAGTCTCTGACCCTCTCCTGTACCGGGTCCGCAGTCTCTGACCCTCTCCTGTACCGGGTCCGCAGTCTCTGACCCTCTCCTGTACCGGGTCCGCAGTCTCTGACCCTCTCCTGTACCGGGTCCGCAGTCTCTGACCCTCTCCTGTACCGGGTCCGCAGTCTCTGACCCTCTCCTGTACCGGGTCCGCAGTCTCTGACCCTCTCCTGTACCGGGTCCGCAGTCTCTGACCCTCTCCTGTACCGGGTCCGCAGTCTCTGACCCTCTCCTGTACCGGGTCCGCAGTCTCTGACCCTCTCCTGTACCGGGTCCGCAGTCTCTGACCCTCTCCTGTACCGGGTCCGCAGTCTCTGACCCTCTCCTGTACCGGGTCCGCAGTCTCTGACCCTCTCCTGTACCGGGTCCGCAGTCTCTGACCCTCTCCTGTACCGGGTCCGCAGTCTCTGACCCTCTCCTGTACCGGGTCCGCAGTCTCTGACCCTCTCCTGTACCGGGTCCGCAGTCTCTGACCCTCTCCTGTACCGGGTCCGCAGTCTCTGACCCTCTCCTGTACCGGGTCCGCAGTCTCTGACCCTCTCCTGTACCGGGTCCGCAGTCTCTGACCCTCTCCTGTACCGGGTCCGCAGTCTCTGACCCTCTCCTGTACCGGGTCCGCAGTCTCTGACCCTCTCCTGTACCGGGTCCGCAGTCTCTGACCCTCTCCTGTACCGGGTCCGCAGTCTCTGACCCTCTCCTGTACCGGGTCCGCAGTCTCTGACCCTCTCCTGTACCGGGTCCGCAGTCTCTGACCCTCTCCTGTACCGGGTCCGCAGTCTCTGACCCTCTCCTGTACCGGGTCCGCAGTCTCTGACCCTCTCCTGTACCGGGTCCGCAGTCTCTGACCCTCTCCTGTACCGGGTCCGCAGTCTCTGACCCTCTCCTGTACCGGGTCCGCAGTCTCTGACCCTCTCCTGTACCGGGTCCGCAGTCTCTGACCCTCTCCTGTACCGGGTCCGCAGTCTCTGACCCTCTCCTGTACCGGGTCCGCAGTCTCTGACCCTCTCCTGTACCGGGTCCGCAGTCTCTGACCCTCTCCTGTACCGGGTCCGCAGTCTCTGACCCTCTCCTGTACCGGGTCCGCAGTCTCTGACCCTCTCCTGTACCGGGTCCGCAGTCTCTGACCCTCTCCTGTACCGGGTCCGCAGTCTCTGACCCTCTCCTGTACCGGGTCCGCAGTCGCTGACCCTCTCCTGTACCGGGTCCGCAGTCGCTGACCCTCTCCTGTACCGGGTCCGCAGTCGCTGACCCTCTCCTGTACCGGGTCCGCAGTCGCTGACCCTCTCCTGTATGAAAATATTTTTAAAAACAGTCACTTTCGGTATCGGTGTTGTTTCGGTTTTCGGGATCAAGGAAGATTTATTTTTGGTATCGGTTTCGGCACCAAAAAACCCATTCGGTGCATCCCTATTTATAATGGTTGCACTTTATATAATTTGTTGCACGGGTGTATTCACTACAAAAATATACGTATGCATGAATCCTTAGATATATCTAAGGAGATTGTATATTTTTTTTTGTATAATAAGTTTTTATTTTTAGAACAAGACATTACATGACATGTCCAACAGTGCAAATCCTGTAAACAATGGCCTCGCAGGGCCATTTCAGTAACAATATGCAATATGTGGGTTGAACAAACACATACATTACTATTAACCTAATGTAAAGTGCTCTTCTAGGGATAACTCTGTGGGACCCGCCAAGGGAGTAATCAGGAGCTCTGGAAGCCCCATGTTTTCATGAGGTATGCAAATGAAGCGGGGCCAGAGTAAGGGCTCGCGAGGGTGTGTTTAAGATGAGGGACTCTCTGGAATGTGCGGGGTACATAGCCCGGGGCAGGAAGGGGGTGCTCAAAACCTCCATCAATCCGCCTCCCGCTCCCACATGGGCCCCCGCGACCACGCAACGGTGGTTTATTCATGTAAAATTTATCTGGCTCTTGGAAATCCAGAGAACCCCCCCCCCCAGCGGGTTTAGTTTCTACATTGAACAGCCCATATTTAGCTGTTTCGCATGAGTTTCCCTAATATTATACCAAAATAACAGTAATAAATAGAGAGACACAAAAATAAAAGGGGATAATAAAAAAAAAAAAAAAAGAGAGAGAGGTGGGGGGGTACAGTAAGAGTGAGAAGAGGGAATAGGAGAGGGAAGGGGTGGGATGGGAAAGGGAGAGGGAATGGGTCAGGTTACCTGCAAGTACTGGTAAGCTTCCTCTGCGACGGGCCCCTCGGAGCTGGATTCGTTATTCCTCGGGTAGGTCAGGTTTTAGGGTCTTGCCTACAGGGTTGAGTTTTTGTTAGTCTAAGTACTCTAAGAGTAGGGTCTGCCAGTTCCAGTAGTGCAACGTCTAGACTAGACGACACTGCGGTAGAGTCAGAGGTGTATTCAGCCCATGACATCCAGATTGCATGGAATCGGTCTTTGTGGCCTTTATTGGTCGCCACCCAATCCTCGGCCTCCCGGATCTCACTAACCTTTCCGATCCACTCAGCACGTGTGGGGGTCGTATGTTTTTTCCAATGGATTGGGATCAGGCGCCTAGCCGCATTTAATAAGTGCGGCAGCACACTTTTCTTGTATTTTCGTAGTGAGATCGGGGGGACCTGCAGGAGAAAGTGGGTCGGGAGGAAGGGGATTTCTATCTGTCACTATTTCGATTTGGTTGCGTATATCTTCCCAAAAGGATTTAATTTGTGGGCAATCCCACCATATGTGTTTCAGTGTACCCTTCTGACCACATCCTCTCCAGCACAGCTCGGACGTGGAAGGGTAGAAGCGGGCCAAGTCCGCAGGTACTCTGTACCAACGGGATAGTAGCTTAAAGTTCGTTTCCTGGGTCTTGGACTCTATTGAGGATGAATGAGTAAGCTGATATAAGTGAGTTAAGTCTGTCTTTGTAAATACGATGCCCAGGTCCTTAGGAGATTGTATATTTGATGTATTTATTACGTTTTGTATATGATTTTTCAGTTATTTTAACATACACGTTGCATATTTAGATGCAAATTAATTTGTTTGTCACTTGATGTATTTTTTTAAAGGGACAGCTCGACTAATTTTTTATTCAGTTTGTATTTGTTGTAGTCTGGCAAATACTGAGCACATCTGCCCAGTTTTCTTTATGTAAGTGCAGAGTTTTCTTTGGTTATAGTCATTATGGAGAGTCTGTTCTTCCTGCTGCATCCCGATGCTGCTTTGGCAGTATGGGGTGGTTGTCTTCCCACTGCTGTCTATTTTGGCAGGGGGTGTTTCTTGCAGGCTGATCCTCTGCAATAACCTCTGGGCCGGTAGCAGTTCCTCTGTACTATTGGGAATTTCACCTCTTCTGGTTCAGATTTAGGCATTGATCTTTATGGTTGTTGCGGATAGGCCACTGGTTTTATCTTGGATCCATCAGTGGCTGCTACCCAGTCCTTGGTTATTCTGCTTTTGGATGTTCCGACTTTCAGAATTCCTGTGTCCCTCAGGCCTCATTCACACAGAAAAAATGAGCTCCAAAGCCACTACCAACACCAGGAAAAAGTGCATGTGAAGCCTTTTGCATTGGCGTTATTGCACGTTTAGCAACACTAGCTTTTAGCTGCGTTTTTATTGTCTCTGATCAAAAATCAAAGGTTCCCTATGAGAGCCCATTAATTTGAATAGAAGTCGCACCACAAGTCGGATGATGATCTGACTTGTGGTGCGGCTTGTGCGCTGAGGATCTTGAAGGGGACCCCTCGCCGAAATGGAAATAAAAATTGGCGCAGGGTCCCCCCCCAAATTTCATACCAGACCCTTTATCTGAACATGCAGCCCCCCCCCCCAGACCATACCAGGCCACATGCCCTCAACATGTGGGCGTGGGTGCTTTGGGGCAGGGGGGCTCTGCGCCCCCCCACCCCAAAGCACCTTGTTCCCATGTTGATGGGGACAAGGGCCTCTTCCCAACAACCCTGGCCAGTGGTTGTCGGGGTCTGCGGGGGGGCTTATCGGAATCTGGATGCCCCCAGATGCTGTCCCTCCACACTATGTGAATGAGTATGGGGTACGTTGTAGGCCTACCCATTCACCCAAAAAAATATCAAAAATAAAACCAGTACACAGGCCCCACCCCCTTGTGACATCACCACCCATTATGTCCCAGGCTGTGGCGTCAAGAGGGATGGGGCCTCTGGATAATATTACTGGGTGGCCCCGCCCCAAGGCTATATAAGTAATGGGACAAGGCAGACCCAGCATTACAGCAGGAGAGAGCCTTGAGACAACATCAGAGGAAGAACAGAGGGAGAAGACAGCGGAGAGAGGAGACCCGACAGAGGGAGAAGAGAGAATAGACCCGTCAGAGGGAGGAGACACCGGAGCTGCTTTAATAAATTACTTTATCAAAAACATGTTTTTATTTGACACACTTTTTTTGGGGGGTGAATGGGTAGGGGTAAAATGTACCCCATACTCATTCACATAGGGTGGGGGGGTCATCATCTGGGGGATTTCTTGTTAAAGGGGGCATCCAGATTCCGATAAGCCCCTGCCCACAGAGGGTTGACGGGAAGAGGCCCTTGTCCCCCATCAACATGGGGACAGACATGGTGCTTTGGGGTGGGGGGTGCCCCCCCCATCCTTTCCTGGCCTGCATGCTCGGATAAGGGTCAGATTTTGGGGGAGTATGCTCCTGGGGGTGGTGACCCACGCCAATTTTCTTTCCCATTTTGGCAAGATCCCCGGTGCGCAAGCCGCACTGCAAGTCGGATCATCATGATCCATCTTGTGGTGCAACTTCTATTCAAATCAATGATTTCTCATAGGGAACCATTTGATTGACATAAAAAAAATGATGCTTGATGAGGCTTAACGCGGCTGTATCCAGAGTTAAGTCACGTTTAGCTGCCTTTACCAGCTTCAGACATTTTTACAGCTCTAACTCCTGTCCTCAGAATGCGCTGGCCCTGGTTTTTTTTTACAGCTTTAAAATGCCTTTGCCACTTATAGCTACTAAAAGCCTGTGTGCATGGACACATAGAATGACATGGAGAGGCGTTTTTAAGCTGCAAAAAAAAATAAGTTTGATGCTGCTAAAATCAGCTGTAAAAATGCCCTGTGTGCATGAGGCCTCAATGGACAAGAAAGAAAATGAAGATTTTTGCTCCTCCAATGGTCTCTGACATTTTTTAAAATTTATTTTAACCCTCCAAGATTATACTTTTTCTACTTGTACAAGCTGATTTACTGACAGAGTTGAGAATCATCACATAATAAATGGCCTGAATATTCACATTCATTTAATTGTACAATCATGTGAACAGCATCTGCGTATGATTGGGTATTTAAAGTGATTAGGAATTTGCTTTTCACATGTTTGTTTGGATAAATGAAGTGAATATTCACACAATTATTGTATGAATGTTCTCAAACCCTTTGAGTAAATCGACAGCCTTCTGCAGGTTTAGCTTTGTATGTCCCACAATGGAATGCGTAGTTTGGCGCAGCCTATGGAATGCATAATAGATGTGGGTTTTTATGACAGGATATACCATGCAGACATAGCCTGGGTATTTTCCGTTCATTAAAACATCTTGTGTTTTTACACCATTGTTACCTAGTTTGTTTTTGTACTCGATTATTCAGTGAAATTTTCAGATACAAATACATTGACTGTGACTAATGATAGGGTGTCTGTATTATTCCTTAAACTTATTGCATTGTCTCATATATATTATATTCTATTATATTATATATATAAATTTAATTTTTTTTTTACAAATTATTGGGTAGAAATGTACCATCCTCTTTGCTTTGTTTTTCTGTAGTCCTTTCTCCTTTTTGTAGATTTAGAACAAAATTTTCTTAGTTATCTCTCATTTTGTATAAGGCCTCTTTCACACTGGGACGGTGCGGGCGGTAAAACGGCACTATTTTTAGCGCTGCTTTGCCGTCGTTTTAGCGGCGCTATTCGGCCGATAGCAGGGCGGTTTTAACCCCCACTAACGCCTGAAAAAGGGTTAAAACCGCCGGCAAAGCGCCGCACTGATTTCAATGGGCAGGAGCAGTGTATACACCGCTCCTTCAAAGCTCCAAAGATGCTGCTTGCAGGAGTTTTTTTTTTTTAACGTCCTGCAAGCGCACTACTCCAGTGTGAAGGGCTTTTCACACTGGAGAAACAGCAGCGGTTGTTTCAGGGCGCTTTGCAGGCGCTTTTTTTTAGCGCTGTAGTGCCTGCAAAATGCTCCAGTGTGAAAGGGGGTCTAACTGTTATAAGGATAAAACATTGAACACCCACAGCAACTTTTCTCAATTTGTGGTTGCTTCTGTAGCTTTTAGGACATAACGTTTTGTTTTGTTTTTTCCTAAAAAGTTACATGCCACCAGTTTACCCTTTTCATTGGTGTACACTACGTTGTGGGTGTTTTGTAGAGCAAGCTGTGCTCTCTTATGTGATAACACCTCATTGCTGTAGCTGTGGAGCCTGATTTAACAAGGTAGCAGTGCAGTATGTTTGGAATAAGCAACCAGTGAGTGCTTTTCTACAGGTTTGGCTATGATCAATTCAAATCTATTAGCTATGATGCACTGATTATTGCTTATTGCATGGTACTACCTTTAAGTCACAAAGTGGGTGTCTGGCTCTTATTGAACTCTAAAATCTGTTTTGCTTGCTGGACACTGCTGCCAGGACCCCTCCCTGTTTTACAGATCTTGAAATCTGATAAGCTTTGGAGGACCTGTCACTATCGTTTATTGAGGAAGCTGTTTGTGCTGGGGGAAGGGAGAAATACCAGTGGGAAGTAGACAGGAGTGGGTGAATTGTTGGTAGGGGGTGCAATCTGTTGTTTGAATGTGATTAATGAAGCCATTAGCTCCTGTTTGGTGTGATATGCATCTGAAGTCTGATTTCCTTCCTGGGAATTGAAAGGAGTTTATCATGAAACACCGGTGGTGGAGTAGTAGCAGGCATGCTTCCTTTATGTAGATTATATTTATGTAGAGGAAATTTGAAACTTGAATATGTGGATTCAGGTCCTTCTTATGAACGCCACTCATCCTGTAGCTGTGGGTGTATCAGACGAAGAAACATCATATCCCAATGATCTTAGAGCAGTCTTTTCTGACAGATTCATCTATGTTTTTATGTGTTTTGTTTCCAAGGCTTGTCATAAATGTGCAGCTCATATAAGCAAAAAGTTAGCCTAAAAAAAATTATCTTGAAGTGGCATGTGCCTTCAAAACAACCTTTCCTGATTCAGTGGAATGTCAAGTTGAATAAATATTTTTTTCTCATATTGGTAACTAGAGAAAAAATAAAATCATGGGTACTTTTCATTCTGCAAATGATAGTTTCCTGGTTGTCATATTTATCTTCATTACATTGTGTCCCTTATGCATATAAGTGGGACTACAGGTTTGTATATTTGTTACAAATCCAAACAAGCAGATAATTACGCAGTTGAAATACATATGGGCTTTATCACCTGCTAAAATAATTGTAACTTTGTTCAGCTAGTCCTGGAATTTGCTCAGCCCTTCCAGACAGCATATCTAGGCTGGTCACCTTCTCTGTTGCAGTTTTGCTTTATTGCTTGGGCACCTCCTACTGCCAGACTATTGGTGATGAAGGGGGCCAGCAGCAGACTGATGGGGGTCATCTTTGTTTGGTTCCTAAGCCTGCACCTCTCTCTCTCTCTGAAATCTACAATACGAGGGATAGCAGGATGCCAATATGAATACCAATTAAACTACCTACACTAGTTGCATACAAAAATAAATGAAACAATTTTTTAATTGGTAGCCGTGTGCATGAAGGTAAAAAACCACCTGTGTGCTGCTCTCCCCCACAGCCACCCCCTTATACTCCCCTGAGCCCCCTCTTGATCCATCGATGTGCGTAAATGCCTTGGCTGTCCCAGGACTCCCTCTCCTCATTGGCTGAGACAGCAGCGGGAGCCATTGGTTCCATGGCTGTCGATCACAGCCAGTGAGCCAATAAATAGAGAGCAGGGGCACACAGGGCTCAGGAGCAAGCATACACCAGTTCCCCCTTAGCAAGTGGCTTGCTATTGGGGGCACTGGTCAAGGGGGAGGAGTCAGAAGCGCCAGTGGGGGACCCGAGAAGAGTATTGGGGCTGCTCTGTGCAAAACCACTGCACAAAGCAGGTAAGTAATGTTTGTTATTTAAAAAAAAAATCTGAATACTTAATACCACTTTAAAGTGTCTCTTGGCAAAATATTTTTTGTTTTGGGTAGACTAGGGAAGGAAGTTAGACTGGAGATTTTATTAGAGTTTGCATCCCCATTGGGGGGGGGGGGGGGTAATCCACCCTACTATATGTACTAGTGACTGTTGTCACCAAGAAAGGAAAGTAAGGAGTAATCCAAGATTGTTGTCTCCAGAACATAAAGGGGGATCTTCCAAAGGGAACACTTGTTTAGAGACAGCTGTCTAAAAGGATGAAGATTGGGCCCTTAGTTCCTAAGTGGCCCTGCACCTGGATGTGTAGGTGAAACCCCTTTTTTATTATTGTGGGGTGTCCCAGTGATTGTAGCAATCGGTTAAGCTAGCTAAAGGCTGGACACCAGTGTGCGGTGACCATACGGGGTGAGTTCTGGCCTAGCTGTGGGTGTTTGCAATGTGTACTTTTTTGCTTGTGTCTGGCTGTTTTTCACCTATATGATGGCGGACTACGGTGCGCTATTTCGCCTTGGTTCGCCATGGCGTACATGCATTCGCAAGAGTGTCGCTGGGCTCAGCAGTTTGTTCGGCGGCCATGGCGCAAGCAGATTCGCTGCACATGCGCCGTAGCCTTAATCTGGGCGCACGAAGATTCGTGACATACGCGAATACAGTCGCGCCCACTCGCCGGGGCCGCGCACATGCGTGCACACCCAGCTTATTTAAGCTGTATATGCCAAGCATGTGGTGCTTCCAGAAGGCAGCTGTGGGAACAGACACTTGCAGTGGTTCATTTCTCTTTACCCAGGTCACGTGAGTCAACAGGTGTTGCTTGGCAGGCTAAAGGTGCTTAGCAGGATTGTTGCATAGGGGCTTGGTGAGCCCTGTTAAAGGGTCTCCCTTTTGAGGTGCTTTAACTACACCCAGGTACTTTGTTTGCGGCATTGAATTTCTTACAAAAAGAGGAGTGGGACTAACGCCACAAGGAGGGGCACACCTACATCATCAGTAGTTCCTGATGAACCTAGTCGTATCCCTAGTGTTGTATCCCCTGAAAGACCAGAGGCTCCTGGGCAATCTGAGCCGCTGCGCCTATCTGGTATTGTGCCTACAGTCAACGCTGCTGCTTCACCCTTTTTCACTAAGGATGAACTGTCCTCAGCCCTAGCCGGGTTAGAGCACAGGATTGCCGGCATGATTGCCTCCATCCCGCAGGGTGGCAGGAAGTGTGACAGATACCTCTCCCCGGAGTCTCCTAGTCTGGAGCAGGAATGGGTTGAGGATGGGGAGTAGCTTAAAGCTCAGGATTCGGTGGTGTGCCCAGCAGATGAGTCTGCTTCTGAGCAATCTAGACAAGAAGATATACACTTGATGTCTGCCTCTGTGGCAGAGGTTTTCGATCCTGACTCTGACCGAAATGGTTCGTTCCGCCTTTAAGTTGCCTCTTGCAGAGGTGGCTGAGCCCCCCTGGTCCTCTTTGGGATCTATGAGACCTTTTCAGGTCGCACAGACTTTCCGGTTACACCCCCTGTTGGAACAGGCGGTGTATTCTGATTGGGAACATCCTGACAGGAATTTGTTCCCTCCTAAAAGGTTTTCCGTTTTTTTATCCCATGGATGAGAAATGTGTTAAAAAATGGAGCGTGCCAGCCATAGATGCAGCAGTCTCTTCCTTAAACAAGAACTTAACTTGTCCGGTATATAATGCACAGGGCTTGAAAGACCCTGTTGACAAGAAATTGGCGTTATTACTAAAGGCTTCCTTTTCTTTGGCCAGTTTAGCTATTCAGCCGGCTGTTGAAGCAATTGGTATTTGCCAGTCCGTAAAGGATCAAGTCAATCCCCTGGATAGGCCTAACCAGGAGGATGATCTGCCTGAAAGTAAGACATATATTCCTTGTGCGCTGTTTTTTTGCTGTTAATGCTTTAAAGGATTCAATACAGCAGGTTTCTCGTCTGGCTCTCTTGTCTGTACATATGCGCAGACATTTTTGGCTTAAGAACTGGTCAGCCGAGCTTCCTTGTAAAACGTTATTGGCAGGTTTCTCGTTTTCATGGAGAACGTTTATTCGGTGACAAATCTATCCAAAAGATTTCCAAAGAGAAGAGTTCCCTACTTCCTGTGAAGAAAAGCACCAAATGTCCCTCGTTTAACCACTTGCTGGACCACCGATATATGTCCTCACTTTGAGGACGGATATCATTGTTATGGCAGCAGCTAGCTGCCATAACCCTGCTATCCCCGTATTCGGCCGGCTACAAGATAAAAGTGGTCTCTGCGGCGCGAGATCACTTTTATCGGCGGCAGGAGATCGGTCCCCCATCTCCCATCGCGATCCGGTGCCCTCCGCCACTTACCGGCGGTGGTGGAGGCAATCGGATCCTTCCTGTGGCTGTGGATCGAGTCAAGTGAGGGGAAGATGGCCCCCAGCTGTCTCCATGACACTGCAGGGCGGCAGCGATGTCAAAACGTCACTTCCGCCCATAGCTCTTAAAGGGCCATTTTTTTTAAATGACAAATTTTTTTTTTATTATTGCGTTTTAGTGTAAATATGAGATCTGAGGTCTTTTTGACCCCAGATCTCATATTTAAGAGGTCCTGTCATGCTTTTTTTTTTTTTTCTATTACAAGGGATGTTTACATTCCTTGTAATAGGAATAAAAGTGACACACTTATTTTTACACTGTTTAAAAAAAAAAAAAAAAAAAAAAAAGGTAAAATAAATAAGGAAAAATTTTTTTTTAAACGCGCCCCGTCCCGCCGAGCTCGCGTGCAGAAGCGAACGCATACGTGAGTAGCGCCCACATATAAAAACGGTGTTCAAACCACACATGTGAGGTATCGCCGCGATTGGTAGAGCAAGAGCAATAATTCTAGCCCTAGACCTCCTCTGTAACTCAAAACATGCAACCTGTAGAATTTTTTAAACGTCGCCGTTTGAGCTTTTAAGGGTAAAAGTTTGTCGCCATTCCACGAGCGGGCGCAATTTTGGAGTGTGACATGTTGGGTATCAATTTACTCGGCGTAACGTTATCTTTCTCAATATAAAAAAAATTAGGCTAACTTTACTGTTGTCTTATTTTTTAATTCAAAAAAGTGTATTTTGTTTTTTAAAAAGTGCACTTGTAAGACCGCTGCGCAAATACACTGTGACAGAAAGTATTGCAACGCCCACCATTTTATTCTCTAGGGTGTTAGAAAAAAAATGTATAATGTTTGGTAGTTCTAAGTAATTTGTAGGAAAAAAAAAACAGTTTTTAACTTGTAAACAACACATCTAAAAAAAGAGGCCTGATCCTTAAGTGGTTAAAAACCCTGGGACTGCTTCCTCAAAAGTCTCTGCGTCAGGGCGGTTCCGCCACCAATAGGGCGCCTGGGGCAAGGCCAGGGCCAGAAAAGGCCCAGGGTCCAAAATTCTTATAAACCCAGCACCAAGCCCTCCTTTTGAGGAGACGCCCCCACTTCATCGGGTGGGAGGAAGGCTGCTGCACTTTGCGGACAATTCAAAAACAAAAATTCAGGACGAGTGGGTCACCTCAATTTATATCTTGCAGTTACAAGCTGGAGTTACAGGGGTGCCCCCCCCCCCCCCCCCCCCCGAGGTTTCTAAAATGTAGCGTTCCCTCTGATCCTCCAAAAAGAAACTTTTTGCTTTAGGCACTACATCATCTAGTGCATTGTAGAGCTTCCGGTATCCGAAAGGGGCACAGGGTTTTACTCAAACCTGTTTACGGTTCAAAAACCAAACTGGGACACAAGGCCCATTTTGGACCCAAGGTCCCTGCACAAGTATCTATTAACCACTTGCTGACCGCTGCATGTACATATACGTCGACACAATGGCACGGACAGGCAAATGGGCGTACAGGTACACCCCTTTAAATTTTCCGCTGTGTGGTCGGCGCACATGCGACTCTGCCGTGAGCTCTGAGAGTGTGATCGCGGGTCTCGCGGGCTCCATGTCCGCGGGGTTACCCGCGATCGTCTCATGGAGAGGAAGAACGGGGAAATGCTGATGTAAACAAGCATTTTCCCGTTCTGCCTAGTGAAGGTGACACTGATCACCACTCCCTGTAATCGGGAGCGGTGATCAGTGTCATGTCACACATAGCCCATCCCCAACACATCCATAAGACACACTTAACCCCTGCAGCACCCCCTCCTGGTTAGCCTCTTCACTGCCAGTCACATTTACACAGTAATCAATGCATTTTTAATCGCACTAATCACTGTATAAATGTGAATGGTCCCAAAATAGCGCTAAAAGTGTCCGATCTGTCCGCCATAATGTCGCAGTCACGATAAAAATCGCTGATCACCGCAATTACTAGTAAAAAAAAAAAATATATATTAATAAAAATGCCATAAAACTATGCGCAAACCAATAAACGCTTATTGCGAATTTTTTTAACCAAAAATATGTAGAAAAATACGTATCGGCCTAAAGAAAAAAAATTGTTTTTTATATATTTTTTGGGGGATATTTATTATAGCAAAAAGTAAAAAATATTGCTTTTTTTTCAAAATTGTCTTTTTTTTTTTTTTGTTTAACTTTTGTTTTGACTTTTTAGCCTCTATCGATATAAAGGACGCGTACTTACACGTACCTATCTTTTAACCTCACCAGAGGTTCCTACGTTTTGCAGTAGAGGAACGTCATTTTCAGTTTGTGGTTCTACCCTTCAGGCTTGCTACAGCTCCCCGGGTGTTCACAAAGGTCCCTAGCACCAGTACTGGGTCTTTTAAGGGCCCAAGGGATCCTGGTGCTCGGGTATCTGGATGACCTCCTGCTCAGAGATCACTCTGTAGAGGTTCTAGAACAGAGCATAATATGCACAGTGAGGTATTTGAAAAGCTTAGGCTGGATCATAAATACCGTAAAGTCAGCCTTGAGACCAACTCAAAGTCTAAGATATTTAGGTCTGATTCTAAACATGGTCCAAGCAAGAGTATTCTTGCCACCCATAAGGATCTGTGCCCTTAAGGATCAGGTGCGTCAGATAAGGGGCACCAGACAACCCTCTATTCGGCTCTGTATTAATCTTCTAGAGAGGATGGTATCCTCCTTCGAGGCAGTGCCCTATGCCCAGTTCCATTCCAGGCCTTTACAACAAGACATCTTGTTGGCTTGGAACAGAGGAAGTAAAATAATATGCAAAATGTCCATCTGCTCCAGTGAGCCAATTATAAATCCAAACAGATATCTCATCCAAGTGTTAATCCACCGTGATGTAAGTGAAATACATCCATAAAGTGCATGTGTGAATCCTTCCTGTGAGATCTACATGCTCACCTCACATTATGATTCCTGTTTCACCAGTGGGTCATAATCTGCTCTGGGGACAGTAGAAAATTGGAGGTACGGAGAGACTGATCGCTGCATAGACCTAACATTATCCCCAGAGGGGAACAGCTGATTATGATCCATTGACACATGCAATTTATGGATATTTTTCAGGCTGGGTTCACAATTAAATCAGATGCAGCTCACAGCAGGGGGTCCGGTGAGTCCCTGTTTTCTGTTTCAGGACGAATCGGGCCAAATTTTTGTCTGAATTCAGACCTGAAACTGAGCCAAAGACGCACAGCACCCTGTGCAATCCGCTCCACAGCTGCCCCGGAGATGTGTGAACCGGCTCCATTGAGAGCCGGGCACACTGTCCTGTCATGCGAATTAGATGTGGAGAAACCCGCATCCAATTCGCCCTAGTGTGAGCCAAGCCTGCCCTACATCACGGTGGATTAACACTTGGATGAGATTTCTGTTTTGGATTTATAATTGGCTCATTAGAGCAGATCAATGGACATTTTGCACTTTATTATATTACGTTAGTTTATGGGCACACACTGCACTTTATGTATATATTAGTTTTCATTGCATGTATTTTTACACTTCAGAGAGTTTATATAGGATTTAAAGTGGAACTTCCACTCATCAGATTCCTCCCCCCCTCCGGTGACACAGTTGGCACCTTTCAGGGGGGAGGGGGGTACAGATACCTGTATATTACAGGTATCTGTACCCACTTCCGGCATAGATAGCCGCAGAATCTGCGGTTATTTACGCCACTTCCTGCTCCCTCGCCGCTGCCTGCTGGGAAACACACGGGTCCCAGAGGCAGCAGGGAGCATCCTTATTGCGCGGTGCGACTCGCGAATGCGCAGTAGGGAACCGGGAAGTGAAGCCGCACGGCTTAACTTCCTGATTCCCTTACCGAAGATGGAGGCGGCAGCACCCGAGGACGGAGAGACGCTTCGGCCTCGGGTGCTGACATCGCGGGCGCCCTGGACAGGTAAGTGTCCATGTTTTAAAAGTCAGCAGCTGCAGTATTTGTAGCTGCTGACTTTTAAAAAAAAATTTTTCGGCGGCGCCCCGCTTTAACCTACTTATTTTAATGTTTTTATTAGTTGCACTATGTAAGGAATCATTAAAAGTTTACAGTAGCGCTGCACTAATTTGTTTTTTTGTTGATCATGTAGTGAAAGCACTTTTTTTTCTTTTCTTTTTTTTTTTGGCAGCCACTGGAGATTTTAGATAGCTTAATAGTCTGTTTGTTATAAAAAGGTTGCGCTAATAGTATATTAATTATTCATGACATTTTAGCAGTGGCCTTGCTGGCTTGACAAGTCGATTAGTCCATTGAGTTTTGTCAAAGAAGGCGATCTGAAAATTGTCAAAACATCTTCAGATAATCAGCTGCAAGCCCTGTTTGGGTGTTCTGACAGCTGCTGGAAGTGGTTTTCAGACTATAATAGCCCGGCGGGGGATTCGTCCATCTAACATTTGTGTGGATGGAGGAATCTGTTATATTTCTCTTGTCTGCCCTGCAGGCTGAACAAAATCTAGTGTATGGCCAGCTCATCTTGTCTATTTGGTTGTTTTGCGGATGTAGATAGTTTAAAGTGGTTGTAAAGTCAGAAGGTTTTTTTTTTTTTTTTTTATCCTAATGCATTCTATGCATTAGGATAAAAAGCTGCCTGTGTGCAGCAGTCCTCCTAATACTTACCTGAGCCCCCTCTATCCAGCGATGTCCACGAGTGCCTCTGCCATCTGGGATTGGCTGAGACACAGCAGTGGCACCATTGGCTCCAGCTGCTGTCAATCAAAGTCAGTTAGGCAATCAGCAGAGAGAGGGGGTGGGGTGGAACCGCAGCCCAGTGTCTGGACTAAGGATGAGCGCCGGCATGTTCGCATGCTGAACGTGCCAAGCCCGCCAGGAAGTCGGCACGGCGCATCACTAATCCTAGGTAGGGAGACATTTTCCGATATCTGCAGTCGCACATCGGGAAATGTCTCACTGATTGTGATTAGCGCTGCGCCGTGCCGACTTCCTGGCGGGCTCGGCACGTTCAGCATGCGAACACGCCGGAGCTCATCCTTAGTCTGCACACAGGGAGCTGTGGCGCAGCTCGGGTGCCCCCATAGCAAGCTGCTTGCTGTGGGGGCACTCAACAGGAGGTAGGGGCCAGGAGAGCCGAAGAGGGACCCGAGAAGAGGAGGATCAGGTCTGCTCTGTGCAAAACCACTGCACAGAGCAGGTAAGTATGACATGTTTATTTTTATAGAAGTAAAAAACTGCCTTTTACAGTCGCTTTAATCACTGACTCAGAGCAAGTATTCAAAGTATTCCGATCAGTTGCTCTGACTTCCTGCAAATTTGCTAGCTGTTTCTGGTTATTGATACCAAGGGCTGCCTAATATATAACATTTTCAGAAGGATAGCATCCTCTGTATTCCCCACAACATAGATTTCCTTTAAATGTTTCATGGGCTGACTTGGTGTATGTCATTATCTTGATTTTATTTTATTTCCTTTGCCATGCAGCATATTACTTTGGGTAAAACTTTCAGAAAAAAAAGATGACAGTAATTTGTACAGCACATAGGTTGCAGATTATCTAAGTGACTTGCTGTACATTAAGGAAGTTGCTTATTTTGCTAAGCTCTTTGATGTTTGTTTCTGTCTTAGAGACTCTGATGCTTTTATCAGTGATCAAATCTTATCGTTGGAGCAGTATGCTTTCATGTTTACAGTGCAGTGCAAATGTGACCGTGTTCCCATCAGCATATCCATTTAATTCAGTGTTTTGCAGTCTGAAATCATCAATAAATTCCCTTACTGTTTTTAGTGCAGTGGTATGCCGCTATTATTATGCAGGTATGGTGGTATTGTAATAAATCTGTCCTATTTCCTGTCTGATATTATTGTAAAATCACACAATGCTTCAAGTATGCAGAGCCTTGACATTCCATCAGCACAAACACTTCCGTAAGTTATGGTGTCTTAAAGAGAGTACTATGTGTGTGTGTTTAATATAACAGTTGAACCTTGTTTTCTACCTTAATTAATACCTTCAGTGCTTGTCATGTATAAGTGTACAGTACAAAGTACACAGACAGCAGCAAGCTGAATATACCTAGTGACGCCAAGCCACAGCTGTGATTGTCACACACCCTCCCTTCCCCCACCAGCCCCATGTCTGAAAATAATGAGGGACAGAGAAGACAGAAGGCAGTCCATGAAACTGTTGGCCCTCCCATCTTGGCTACAGGAATTAGATGCTGTCACCTTTGTGATGGATGACTGTCATAGGACACTCCCCATGATTAGTGCCATTGGGGTCAGATGGCTTTCTTACACAAGGGACTTCTGGGGTTCATAGAATGTGGTAGCTGCAGATACCAATAAAATGAATGGGAATTTGCAAGTGCCTTCTTTGTGACAGATGTCAGTATATACGTTTAAGGCTAAGTAATAAGCAGTCGTATTTTTAGACGGCTACATGGAGCAGACAAGAATTTGCAGAGTGATTCTGTGCTTGGCTGACATTATGTTTGGTTAGGTCGATTCATTGTATGGAATGTCTCTGGAGATAGTTGGTAATTTATAGACCCAAGGATAGGTCCTTATTCAGTTCAGCAGATCTGAAGTTTTCCTTTTACAAGGCCATACACCAATTTGTCCAGCCTTTGGTCAGTGGTGGAGGGAATTGGGATTGTACAAGGGACAAAGAATTTTACAGTGATCACATAATCTATAAAGTGAATACATAGTGGCTTTATAATACGTTTTTAGAACTAAAAGAAAATGTTTTCTCTTTTTTTTTTTATTAGTATGAAATATTTGAAAATGTTAAAGTCTAAAAACCAGCAGGACATTTCTTCCTATTAGTGTGATGTGTGCTCTGTGCTGCTGTCTCCTGGTTTAGTTGAAATCTTTCTCCTCTGATTCTAATCCCCCACCTTCCCTGCTTTAATCTTCTTGTGTGGCAGGGGTTAATAGAGCTGAAGGAACTATGATATGCACATAGCTTGACTATGCCCACACTTTCTGCTCAAGTCCCCCATAGAAGCGGTACTATCACTTCTGTGAATAAAACATGATCTATGAATGGAGGTGGACCTTTCTGTCATCTTGCAGATCCTCCCATTTTTAGAGATTTTTTTTTTCTTTTCATGGAAGCTATAGTATCTATAGATTGAAGTGGAGGTAGCAAAGGCAGGCATACTCGGGCACTCTTAATAAGTGCGTGTCATAGCTCCCTCAGCTTCCTCTTGTAGGAGATAGATTTCTACTAAACCAGGAGACGACAGCACAAGGGACACATGACACTGGTGGTAACGTCCCTTGTGCTGATTTTTTTTTTATTTAAACTAAGGCTTAAAAGTAAAGCTTTAAAAAAAAAAAGAAAGCATGCTTTGAAGTAGTGGGCACTGAAAGGGGCAAGACCTTCCTTTTCAGGTCACTATTAGTGCGCTGAGCAATGTTGTTGGGGTGGCATACATAAGCCTGTGCAATATGTACTTGATGAATGACATTTGCAAGGTAATTCTGCACACCCTTGCTAGTCTGTGATGAGTTAATTATCAAGCAAAAGGTAAGGTCTGTCACATTTTTTTCTTATACTAAGTTATTGAACTCCCTCGTGTGTGTGTGTGTGTGTGTGTGTGTGTGTGTGTGTGTGTGTTTATAGTGCATTTAACACTAGAGCCAATCTGCTGTCATGAAATTATTTATGGAATAAGTTACCTAGAGATTGCATTTTCAGTGAGTGGTTCCGAAGTGACCCAGGCACTTACAGAGAGATGAGTGCTAAACTGCTATTACTGTGTTTACCTATATGTGGAAAACACAGGAATAAGGGTCGGTTCACACTGGGGCGACTTGGGATCCGACTTGTACGCCCTCAAGTCGCCCCAGAAATAGTTTCAATGGGAGTTAACGCTAGCGTCTTAATAGACACTACTGAAGTCGCTCCGACTTCAGAGCGTACTCCCTGTACTACTTTGATCCGACTTGGTAGGCGACCTGTACCATAGAAATCAATGGAAGTCGCCTCCAAGTCGGATCTCTCTGTAAAGTCAAGCGACTTTGCAGGGAAAACCCCTCCCTCCCTCCCAGAGAGCTGATTGCCCCGTGATTGGCCACAGCCGAAGTCGCCTGTGATGGAGGCGACTTCAAGTCGCCTTGTAATTTGCTAAAGTCGTGCTGAAGTCGCGTCGAAGCCGCGTTGAAGTCGCCGTGCAAAGTCGCGCTGAAGTCATGTTGCCCCAGTGTGAACCGACCCTAAAATTCTTTTGTGTTACAGCTTTATGTCAATTCTGGCACATGCATATCTTCCCATCTCCCTGCTGACTTTTGCCCAAAGGTGTGAGGGGCAGAAGCCCAGTTAAAGCTCAAAATCACACATTTGCACATGCAAGCTTTTCAGCCCCCTCATGTGCCTTGAGGGTTAGGACCTAAGCACCCACTCATGGGTGGAAGGAGAGTCACGTTCTCCCTCATACTCAACAGTACTGTCTTTCTTTGCTGTTGGCATCTGAACAGTGGTGAATGTATGTACTACTGGAGGGGCTGTCATTAAAGTGATATTAAAGCTTTGGTTTTTTTTTCTGGTATTAAAATAGCAAACATCCCATACTTGCCTGCTCTGTACAACAGCCCTGAGCCTCCTCTTCTGGGGTCCCCCGCCGGCGATCCTGGCTGCTCCTCTTCAGTGAGTGCCCCCATACAAAAAGCCGCTTTCTGTGGGGGCACTCATGCAGGCTAGCTCTCGAACAGCCTTGTCTAGATATATAGAGACAGTGGGGTTTGGCACCCCCTGTCATAGATTTTGATTAACAGCACCAGGAGCCAATGGATGCTGCAGAAGGCTTTTTTACCCTAATGAAAATTCAGGTAAAAAAAAACTTTAAGACTTTAGAACCACTTTAAAAACTCAGCATTTTTTTAGCTTAACACATTGAGTACAATAAAATTAACATTTTCCCAGTAAATTATTTTGTTAAAATTCTTACGCCAGTATTTATTTTAAGTTTTCAATCCCAATGGTACTGGCTTTTGCTTTCTCAGTGCTGCTTCTCTGAACTTCTGGTCTTCACAGCAAGATTTAACAGTGGACAGTGCATCTCTAATCAATCTGGAGAAGGCAGAAAAAAAAATAAACTGCATACCCGATAATTAATAATTCTGCTGCTGGTGTTTAAAAAAATTGAGGGTTTAAAGTCTCTGTTATTTTTAAAGCAAAAAAAAAAGGTTCTACTTACCTGCCCTGTTGCAGTGGATTCGCACAGAGCAGCCCGAATTCTCCTCTTCTCGGGTCCCTCGCCGTAGTTCCTGGCCCCTCCTTCCTGCCGAGTGCCCCCACAGCAAGCAGCTTGCTATGGGGGGAGGCGCACCTGAGCCAAGTCACCGCTCCATGTATCTATTCTGACGCTGAGCCCTGGCCCCTCCCCTCTCCCCTGATTGGCTGACTGATTTTGATAGCAGCAGGAACCAATGGCAAGGGGCAGCTGTCTCAGCCAATGAGGGGGGTGTCCCAGCCAGACGAGACACTTGTGCAGCATCGCTGGACGGGGGGGGGATTCTTAGTGTAAGTATTAGGAGGGCTGAGGCAGCTGCTGCACACAAGTTTTTGTTTTGTTCTAAATACATAGAATGCATTACGATAAAAAACCTTTTGCCTTTATGATCCCTTTAACATTACTTTAACACAGTCACAAACCTATTGCTTTAGCCAGCATGGGCAAAGCACAGATTCACGTTAAAAGATTAGATTGCATTTTATTTAAAAGTCCTGCATATATAACAGATAAAGGTATTATATGACTGACCCTTTTCTCTGCATATAACAGATAACCGTATCATATGACACTTTTTTTCTCTTGATGTCTAAACATTTATTTATTTATTAGCTAAAAATAGGAAAGTCCAACATTTTGCTTGCAAAGCAGCAAACCTATAACTTTTACGTTTGTCACTTTTTTTGTACTCCTTAAGATGTTCCTTTCAAAAATTTCTCAAATTGCTTATTTTTTGTTTTTGTTTGATTTCATTCAGGCACACCAATCAGCCGCATTCCTATCATGGCTAAACAGCTACTGGACCTCTATATGCTCTACAAGCTTGTAACTGAGAAGGGGGGGCTTGTAGAGGTAATCAATAAGAAAATCTGGAGGGAGATCACGAAGGGCCTGAACCTACCAACCTCCATTACAAGCGCTGCCTTCACCTTGCGCACACAGTGAGTACTTGCTCCCAGTATAATATTGCTCTTATGAATTTTACCTTTTGATATAATGTTCATTATTTGTTTTGGTTTATAATTTTCTATTTTTTGTTTCCTACCATTGTATAAAATGACTCTTGCATATTGGAACCAAGGTGTTATGCCTTCTCAGTTTTAAAGGGGTTGTAAACCCTCGTGGTTTTCCAACTTAATGCATTCTATTCATTAAGAGGTTGCTAAACCATTGTTTTTTGTTTTTTAAAATAACAAACATGTCATACTTACCTCCTCTGTGCAGTTGGTTTTGCACAGAGTGTCCCTGATCATTCTCTTTTGGGGTCCCTCAGCGGCACTCGTGGCTGCTGCTCTTCTCGAGTGCCCCGTCGGAGAAGCTCTCTCCTTTGGGACACCCATGCGGGCGCGCTCCCGTGTCCTGTTGCTGCGTCTATTGATTCAGACAGCAGGACTCGGCCCCGCGTCATTGGATTTGATTGAGAGCAGCGGGAGCCTATGGCTGCGCTGCTATCAATCAGGACACGAGACACAGGCTAAAGGCACGGCGAGAGAATGGGTTCAGGTAAGTAAAACAGGGGGTCTGGGGGGATGCTGCATGACAGAAGGTTTTTCACCTTAATGCATAGGATGCATTAAGGTGAAAAAACACTAGGGTTTACAACCCCTTTTAAGGTGAAAAACCTTCCGTAGTGCAGCAGCCCCCCAGATCCCCCCTTTTACTTACCTGAACCCGATCGTTCCATCGACGGGGACCAGCCTACCAGCTCCAGCCACTGTCTCAGGTCCTCATTGGATAGATTGATAGCAGCGCAGCCATTGGCTCCCACTGCTGTCGATCAAATCCAGTGACCGGGACGAGTCCTACTGTCTGTCAATGGACTTGGGAGCGCACATGCTCAGGTGTCCCATTTCAATGCGGGTCTCCGACGGGGCACTCAATGCGGGGAAGGAGCCAGGAGCACCGCTGGGTGACCCTTGCACAAAGGAGATAAGTTTAACATGTTTGTTAATAAAAAATAAAAACAAACCTTTACAACCCCTTTTAACCTGTCTTTCTGTCACTGTTTGCTTGCACAATCATTTATTTATTCCTCTGTCTGCCCTGTATGTAAACTAGTTCTGATCTGGATGTGTGAGATGTTTGTGCTCACAGGTGAAGGGGAGGTGATTTTTCATTTGGTGCATCCTGCTTGCATCTTACAGGTATATGAAGTACCTTTATCTCTACGAGTGTGAGAAGAAGTCTCTTAGCTCTCCGGCTGAGTTGCAAGCTGCTATAGATGGAAATAGACGAGAAGGAAGGCGCCCAAGTTATGGTACTTCTTCCTTTAACTATTCCCCCACTCCAGGAGGGCCCAACACACTTCTGGGAGCTCCAAAACTTCCTGCGCCCATGCTTGGAGTGCACCCAACTTCTCGTATGACACCATCAACGCCACTGAAGAAAGGTCAGATGTCTGTTGTGGAAAATGGAAAAAAATCTAGCTGTCTGCTATTGCTTAAAAACCTGCTTGCATGTTTTGTGAAATCTGTTGCCCAAATGTCCTGATGTTTTGTCCTGCAACTCCCCCTGGTGTCTAGAATAATAGCACATGTATATACTGTGTTTCAGTCTTTAGCAAACTTTGTTATCCTGACATTTTTAACATACAATAAAAGATTTTTTTTTTCTCTTTAACCACTTCCGCTCCGGAAAGGTTAACCCCCCCTTCATGACCACGCCATTTTTTGCGATACGGCACAGCGTTTTTACCTGACAATTGCGCGGTCGTGCGACGCTGTACCCAAATAAAATTGTCTTTTTCTTTATCGTACATCACGGGACACAGAGCCATAGTAGTTAATATGTGGGTTATAGGCCACCTTCAGGTGATGGACACTGGCACACCCTAAGACAGGAAGTCCACTCCCTATATAACCCCTCCTACTACTGGGAGTACCTCAGTTTTTTCGCCAGTGTCTTAGGTGTTGGTCACAAGTAAAGAAGTGCTATGCTGAGCTCCACTGAGTATTCCTTGCTGGGGCAAGCTGTGCGACCGGATCCATTCAAATAGGCCGAATTGAATGGTACCCGGGCAGTTTTTCAGCCATAAACTTTTTCTGTCGGGGTGCTTTACGGGTCCTGGAGTGTGGATCCCCCGATTAAAAAGGGGGCCCGCCCGGTTCCTGAAGGTTTTTAACGGAGCCCACCGTGAAGGGTGAAGATTGATTCTGATTGGTTTAACCACAGAATCCCTGCGGTGGGAAAGGTAAGTGGGATTTCTAAGTAATTTTGAAATTCTCTTATGAATTGTCTCCTTTAAAAGTAAAAGTCATGCCTAAAAGTCACCACTGGGGGCTGTATAGAGCACGTACCTTGTCATGCTTTCCTCAGATCATTCTGTCTCAGCAGAAACGGCAGACTTCCCTCCCGTTCGCAGTCCTAGGCCTCCGGTAACATGTTGGGGGGGGGGGATTTTTTTCTAAAAACGCCCCCACCTGGACAGAACCTCTCCCCCTCTCTCTGGATTGAGAGAGGAGCCAGAACAGTCGGTGGATGCCGCTCCGAGCTGTTGGAGGGACACGAGCAAAAAGGGGGCATGTAAGTGGTGGCACACTCTTGGCACATTTACTAAAGCACCAGGCTGAGCACTAATAGCAGCGGCAGTTGCTGGACTATTAGTGGGTGCAATTTCTTCTGGTAGTACCTCTGCATTTGTGCATCGGGCTATGGTCAGAAGGGGAGGTAGAAACACCCCAAAAAAGGGCTCAAAAGGGACTCCCTCAAGCTCCAAAAAGCCTAAACTCATCTCTGCAATGGCATCCTCCTCTGAGAGATCTGAGGTGGCTGGTCAGAGTGAGCCATCAGGACTGGCAAATGTTTCCAACACTGCAGCCCCTGTCTATATTACTGAAGAAGTTTTTTTCCTCAGCCATGATAGGTTTGGAAGAAAGGTTAGTGGCTTTAATCGCATCCCAGTGTGGAACAAAATGCGACAGGTCCCCATCCATTACCCAGGACCCTCAAACTGAGGAACTAGGGTCGGGAAAAGACTATTTTCTCTCGGGACCGTGAAGAGGCTGATGACTCCTTCTGAGGGGTCAAATGTGGAAGGATCAGCTTCTCAATCTGAAAGGTCCAATCTCTTACTGAGATGGTCCGTTCCACATTTTTGCTACCCTTAACTGAGTCGGTTGATAAGCCCACTTCTTCTTTGGGTTCGCTAAAGCTCCTCAAGCTGTGCATACTTTTCCTGTCCATTCATTGCTGGAAAAGCTTATGTATTCTGAGTGGGATTACCCAGATAAGCATTTTTTTTCCTCCTAAAAAGTTTTGAACACTTTATCCTATGGAGGAAAAATTCACTAAGAAGTGGGAGATACCAGCAATTGACGCTGCTATATCCTCTGTGAATAAAAGTTTGACTTGTCCGGTAGACAATGCTCAAATGCTTAGGGATCCAACGGATAAGAAGTTGGTATTCCTATTAAAAAACCCTTTTTCTCTGGCAGGTTCAGTGACTCAGCCTACGCTGGTAGCAATTGGTGTATGTCATTCCTTGAGAGACCAGTTTAAACAGGTGCTCAAGGTTATTCCTGATCAGCAGTCCCAGGATTTAGCCGAGCTACCAGGGGCTTTATGTTTTGCAATAGACGCTATGAGAGATTCTATTCTTCAGGCCTCACGCCTTATGCTTGGGCTGGTACATATGCGTATAATCTTATGGTTGAAAAATTGGTCAGCCGAAGCACCATGCAAAAAGCTCCTGGTTAGTTTTTCTTTTCACGGTGAACGGCTGTTTGGGGATGATTTGGATAAATACATCCAAAAAATTTCTAATGGAAAAAGTACCCTTTTGCCAGTTAGGAAGAGGAGTAAACGTATTTGATTTAAACAAGCTCCTTCTCCAGTGCCAGGGGCGTCTGCCTTCAGGCAGTCACAACGGCCTCCGCCATCAAGTTCAAGAGGTAAACCTCAGGGTCAACCCCAGGGACAAAAGAAGTCCTGGGGAGGAAATTTACGAGACAAAATACTAAAGCCTCTTTATGGAGGGGCGCCCCCGCTCGCTCGAGTGGGGGGAAGACTTCTGCAGTTCTCAAGGATCTGGCAGGAAGAGTGTCGAGACAGATGGGTGACTTCATTAATAACTCTAGGGTACAAACTAGAGTTCTAAAAGTTCCCGTCTCCTCGTTTTCTCAGATCAAACGTTCCCAGGGATCCAGAGAAAAAGAAGTCTCAAGCATTGGACCATCTTTTGTCTCAAAAAATGATCTCAGTGGTCCTCATGGAAGAGCAGGGATTGGGGTTTTATTCAAACCGCTTCACGGTACCAAAACCAAATGGGGATGTCGGACCCATTCTAGATCTCAAAGATCTAAACCAGTTTTTGAATGTCCGCTCTTTTCACATGGAGTCAATCGACATCAAGGATGCATACCTCCATGTGCCTATTTTCCCTGTTAACCAGAAATATCTACGTTTCGAGGTAGAAAATCTTAATTTTCAGTTTGTAGCTCTGCCTTTCGGTCTAGCTACTGCACCTCGAGTGTTTACAAAAGGTCCTGGCCCCTCCTCTAGCCAGATTAAGGGCCCAAGGTATAACCTAGACGATATGCTCTTGATAGACCAGTCGGTAGCCCGCTTAGACCAAAGTATGATCACCACAGTCAGCTACCTGGAATACCTAGGTTGGGTTCTCGACCTAGAGAAATTCTCCTTAAAACCATTACAGAGATTAGAATACTTGGGTCTGATCATAGATACAGCCCAGAAAAGGGTATTCTTGCCCCAGGCAAAAATCAGTGTCATAAAGGAACTGATTCAGGTGGTCAAGGCAAAGAAGAATCCTTCTATTTGACTTTGCATGAGGTTGTTGGGAAAGATGGTGGCTTCATTCGAGGCCGTTCCTTATGCTCAGTTTCATTCAAGGCTGCTGCAAAACAGTATCCTATCGGCTTGGAACAGGAAGGTCCAAGCTCTACATTTCCCCATGTGTCTGTCTCCAAGGGTGTGCTGGAGCCTCAGTTGGTGGTTGTTAACCAAGAATCTGCAGAAGGGAAAATCCTTCGTACCAGTTACCTGGCAGGTGGTAACAACAGATGCCAGCCTTTTAGGTTGGGGAGCAGTCCTGGAAGAGGCGACTGTCCAAGGTAAATGGTCCAGATCAGAAATAATCTTACCCATCAACATTCTAGAGATTCGGGCAACGCGCTTGGCGCTGTGGGCCTGGACGTTCAGGTTACGGAATTGTCCTGTCAGGATCCAACAATGCCACCACAGTGGCCTATATCAATCACCAAGGGGGCACGAGAAGTCATGTGGCCCAGAGAGAGGTGAATCAAATACTAGCTTTGGCAGAAAACAATGTACCTTGCCTATCGGCAGTCTTCATTCCAGGAATAGAAGATTGGCAGGCAAACTACTTGAGTTTCCAGCAGTTGTTCCCGGGAGAATGGTCCCTTCACCCCCCTAATATGACAAAATGCCAAAGATGGGGCATCCCAGACATGGATCTGTTTTCTTCCAGGTTCAACAAAAAAGATTGACAACTTTGTGTCAAGAACAAGGGATCCGCTAGCGTGCGGAACAGATACCTTGGTGTTCCCGTGGAATCAGTTCTCACTGACTTATGCGTTCCCTCCTATTCTGCTTCCACGACTTCTACGCAGGATCAAGCAGGAAGAGAAGTCAGTCATTCTTGTGACCCCAGCATAGACCAGATCCTGGTATGCAGAGATCATAAGGATGGCGGTAGGGGACCCATGGACCCTACCACCACGTCCAGATCTTCTCTCGCAGGGTCTGGTATTCCATCCTACTTTACAAGGGCTAAATTTAACGGTTTGGCTATTGAGACCCACATTCTGAAGAAGCGTGGGCTATCCGGTTCAGTGGTATCTACCTTGATTAATGCAAGGAAGCCGGCCTCCAGAATCTTATATTATAGAGTCTGGAAGGCATATGTCTCCTGGTGTGAATCCAGGGGTTGGCACCCCAGGAAGTATGTCATAGGTAGAATCCTTGACTTTCTGCAGATGGAGTTAGAAATTAAGCTGGCCTTGAGTGCTATCAAAGACCAGGTCTCAGCCTTTATCGGTATTATTTCACTGACCACTTGCTTCGCGTTCCTTGGTCCGTAGCTTTATTCAGGGGGTAACGCGGCTTAATCCTTCAGTTAGGTCACCCCTGAACCCTTGGGACTTGAGTTTAGTTCTATCGGCATTACAAAAACTGCCTTTTGAGCCGATATGGCATATTCCCTTGGTCCTTTTGACAAGGAAACTAATTTTTCTGGTAGCCATATCTTCTGCAAGAAGGGTATCGGAGTTGGCTGCTCTTTCTTGTAGAGAGCCATATTTCATTATTCACAAGCATAAGGTGGTATTGCTTCCTCGTCTTAACTTTCTACCGAAGGTAGTGTCAGGTTTTCATTTAAACCAGGATATTGTTTTTACCTTCATTTTTTCCAGAACCCTGTTCTATGGAAGAGAAGTCACTACATTCTCTGGATGTGGTGAGAGCAGTCAAAGTCTACTTGAAGGCAACTGCTCAGATTCGAAAAACGGATGTTTTGTTTGTGTTGCCTGAAGGTCCTAAAAAAGGACAGGCAGCATCAAAAAAAAGGACAGGCAGCATCAAAATTCTACCATTTCTTTTCTGGATTCGGCAACTAATTGTTCAAGCTTATGTTTAAAGAGGAAGATTCCACCCTCTCAAATCAAAGCGCACTCCACTAGGGCTGTTAGTGCTTCGTGAGCAGTGCATCACCAATCTTCCATGGCTCAAATCTGCAAGGCCGCAACTTTGTCCTCAGTCCATACATTTACCAGATTCTATCAGGTGGCTGTAACAAGGCGTGAGGATGTTTCCTTTGGGTGCAGTGTGCTGCAGGCAGCAGTATAAGTCCTCTGGTCTCATGATGCCTTACTTTTTGTTGTCTCCCTCCCTTCAGTTGGCATTGCTCTGGGACATCCCACATAGTAACTACTATGGCTCTTTGTCCCATGATGTACGATAAAGAAAATAGGATTTTTATAACAGCTTACCGGTAAAATCCTTTTCTTGGAGTACATCACGGGACACAGAGGTCCCTTTCCTCTTCTAATACACGTATATTGCTTTGCTACGAAACTGAGGCACTCCCAGTAGTGGTTATAGTGTCCATCACCTGAAGGTGGCGTATAACGCACATAGTAACTACTATGGCTCTGTGTCCCATGATGTACTTCAAGAAAATGATTTTACAGGTAAGCTGTTATAAAAATCCAATTTTTTTCCACAAATAAAGCTTTCTTTTGATGGTATTTGATCAGCTTTTTTATTTTTTGCGCTATAAACAAAAGAACCCAATTTTGAAAAGAAAAAAAAACTATTTTTTTTACTTTCTGCTATAAAACACACCCAATAAAAAAAAGTCAAATCAAATGTTTTCATAAGTTTAGAACAATTTGTATTCTGCTACATGTTTTTGGTAAAATCCCAGCGTATTTTGGTTTGCACAAAAGTTAGAGCATTCACAAATTATGGCATATTTTTAATAGAATAATTTATTTTTTGCTAGTAATGGTGGCAATCAGCGACTTGTAGTGTGACTGCGACATTGCGGTGATAAAATCAGACACTAGGGGACCAGTAACACCAATACAGTGATCAGTGCTAAAAAATATGCACTGTACTAATGACACTGGCAGGTAAGGGGTTAACAGGGGTGATCAATGTGCTCCTAGGGGGTGCTTTCTAACTGTGTGGGGGTGGTTTAACTGTGAAGAGACAGAGATTTGTGTTCCTGTTTAGCAGAAACAGCAGGATCTCTGTCTCCCCTACTAGCAGACCACCATTCTGCCTCTCTTATGAATGATCGGCGGGTCCTGGTGGACATTGACTCTGCCAGACCTGCTGATTGGCTCCAATCACAGCGGTAGCTGGTTGCCGGAGGCGCGTGTGTGTGCCCCAGACCCGGAAGAGGAAAACATGTACAGGTACGTGATTTCGCCTCTAGGAGCCACCGCCCTGCAATATATACGTGGGGTGGTCGGCAAGTGGTTAAAAACAGAGTAATAATCAGGTTTTTTTTCTCTGCTGCTTTTGTAGGGAACACATTGTAGTTGTAGATCAGCTTGTTGTACATATCCCCACCCTTTGTCCTGGTAACCATTGTCACTGGAAAATAAGGGAATTCCCTTTCTCCTCTACGTATTGACAAATAATTGTGGTATAAACTTGTATTATAGCGTTTTGTTGACTTGGTAACCACTGTCATCAGGACATGGAGCGGAAAATCTTCAGCAGGGACACCAAAAAATAAAACCTCTGTCAGATTTTTTTTTTTTTTTTTTCTTCCACAGTTTATTACACTTTTTTTCAAAAATACATTTACTTTAATTGGGGTTAAGAATGAATGTGTAGTTAGCAGGTGTTTCATAAAAAAAAATCCTTATGATCTAGTCTTAACTGACTGTTCAAATCACATTCCTTTTACTTGCATTGCTTTTTTGAACTATGACAGGGAAATTTGTAGTTTTGCGGTTGTGGGATTTTAGAACTTTAAGCTTTACACGACCAACTGTGCTAACCTTTTTTATACCTTTTTTTTATTATAGGTGACAGTCCTGCAGGCATGTTACCTAATCGGATGGCAGTAGCTGCTGGGCCCATAAATGCACAACACACCCCTTTAGGGCTGCGATCAATTTCAATAGAGCAGCTGAAGGAAAGACTGGAGACAGGCGAACCCCTTGAGAAGCGAATAGCACGTACACCAATGGAAGAGCAGCAAAGGCTCATGCAGCAAGCCTTCCAACACAATCTTTTAAGCATGGCACGACAGATACCTATGAAACTAAAGATTAATGGGAAGGGTAAGTAATTCATGATCTCATGCATTGTAATACCCCAAGAAATCCTTGGCATATTGCAAGATTTTTAAAAATATTTGATATGCGCTTAGAATAAAAGGTCAGCTTATGGCTGATCTTCATAAATGTGTGGCTGACATTGACACCAACGTATGCTGATGGTATGTGGAGTTGGTTTGTGGTCAGCTTTTGTTCATCACAGTGCTTTTACCTTGTGTAACTCCTCATGTAGTAATATGTGCAAGTATTGAAAAGATTTTTCTCTTGAAGAATAGCCAAAGTTTTTTTTTTTTGGCTCTATTTTTCCTATAGATCACAGGAGTACGCTGTTTGTTCTGCACTTGCATGACCTGTTTTCAGCCAACAGCGGGCTAAAGCCTACAGTTAGCTGACATTGGAGCCAGTCCAGGCTGTGAAAGGATCCCGACCATATGGTAAAGATCCACCCAGATGCCTCGACTGGCAGCTGGCTCAGCCTCTTACAGTGCTGCTGAGAGCCTGAGCCAGCTGCTTCTGCCCTCTCCACATCCCAGTGCTCCAGTGAATGCCGGAGGGGCAGAGCAGAGAGTCTGTGATTGATAGTCACCAGCTCTTTGCAAGCTGAAGATCAGCGGTGTTCGATCGCTCTTCGTTCTTGATCTTCGAGCCAGCATGTGACAGGTGCAGCATCGGACCAATGCTGATCCACCAAGGTGAGTATAATTTTGTTTAACCCCTTGCCGCCGAGCATACGCAGATACGTGGCCTCGACTTTCGGGTGTTATACCAGGATGATCCTGGGTTTTTTAGAGCTGGCGATCGGCTTTCCAGTGATAACAACTGATGCGGCTAAAACCCGCTCGGCTGTTATACCGGAGGAGCTGGAGGGGACTCCCGCCCCACCGGGAGACCCGATCGATAATTCGCCACCTCCGGCGGCTAGGGACAGACTGGCGCGAAGCCGGAAAAGGCTACGTTCCAGTCTCCTGATTGTAAACACGGAAGCGACACCATGACGTCACTTCCCGTTTACTCGGCTGCCAATGGCGCCGGTTTGAAAAAAATATACAGTATTCAGAATCGCCGAAAACAGCGATCTGAATACTTTGAAGTGCAAAGGAGGGATTGGGGGTCTTTTAGACCCCCGATCCCTTCATAAAGAGTACCTGTCACCATCTATTACTGTCACAAGGGATGTTTACATTCCTTGTGACAGCAATAAAAGTGATCAAAATGTTTTTTGTTTTTTTTTTAAACACAATTTATTAATATAAAAATAAATAAAATAAATAAAAAAAAAATAAAGCGTCCTTGTGACCTCGCGCAGCAAAGAAAACGCATATGGAAGTCGCACCTGCATATGTAAACGGTGTTCAAATCACACATGTGAGGTATCGCCACGATCGTCAGAGCGAGAGCAATAATTCTAGCACTAGACCTCCTCTGTAACTCTAACCTAGTAACCGTAAAAAAAAATTAAATCGTCGCCTATGGAGATTTTTAGATACCGTAGTTTGTCGCCATTCCACGAGTGCGTGCAATTATAAAGCGTGACATGTTTGGTATCTATTTACTCAGCGTAACATCATCTTTCACATTATACAAAAAAATTGGGCTAACTTTGCTGTTTCGTTTTTTTAAAACTCATGAAAGTGTCCCTTTTCCCAAAAAGTTGCGTTTAAAAAGCCGCTGCACAAATACCGTGTGACATAAAATATTGCAAGAATCGCCATTTTATTCTCTAGATTCTCTGCTAAAATATATATATATATATATATATATATATATATATATATATATATATATATATATATATATATATATATATATATATATATATATATATATAATGTTTGGGGGCTCTAAGCCATTTTCTAGCAAAAAAATACGGATTTTAACTCGTAAACACCAAATGTCAAAAATAGGCTTAGTCATGAAAGGGTTAATGAATTCCATTCTTCTCTCAACATTCAGTTTTGAGATCTAGTTTTTCCCCTCTGTAAAATACTGCAAACATTTTTTTTTTTTTTTCCCCTTTGTAAAATACACTATGGGGAAATCCTGTATAATGATAAATGGGGTCTATTTATAAAACCGAGATTGCGACTTTCACAACCATTCTGGTGGAAGAACCATCTATGTACATATGTTTAAATGGGGAGTGTTTGATTCTCCAAGTTCATCTATTTTGTGTTTTCTCTTGACTATCAGACTTTTTGAGACATCTGTAAGCTTGACACACAAGGCTGAATTCCCAGGGCTTATACTCTGGTGTAACCTTTATTTTCAAAAGTTTGTTCCAGCTTAGTCCAATGAAGTTTAAAATATAGTCACATGCTTGAAAACAAAGGACCTTTATTATTTTGTAAAGCTAAATTGAGTCTATAGTATGGGAAAGATTTCAGAGCAGAATGCATCATGACGAAGTGCCTCTCAATAGCCTTTTAGAGGAGCCGTGTATGTAGAGTGGGGACACAGAAGAGCATCACCACCACACTAAATGTTCGCTCTAGCCTTTGAGGTAGGTCTTAAAAGCATTACATAGCATTTTTTTTTCCTCAGGTTTTCCTTATACTTCCGGCATCATGTTTGGAGCTATTTGCGCAAGAACCAGAAGATTTAGAGCTTCAGTACTTTTTGAGACACTGATCAAAATTTAAAACTCCATTCAAACTTGTGTGACTTGTCATGCAACTTTGGACATCAAAATTTCATGACAAGTAGTTCCCCATGTTTTCCAATGATAACCATTCGAGTGCGACTCGTACCTGAATTTTATACAGTGCTAAAGTCGTATCCAAGTTACACCCATCCAAAGTTGCATCAAAGTTATACTCCAAAGTCAGCGCAACTTTGGAATCCTATAAGTGTGAATAGAGCCTAAAGTGATACTAAACAGAAGTGTTTATTGCCATAAGGCCCCTTTCACACGGGGCGGATCCGTTGGACGGACTCTGCTAGCTCAGCGGAGGCAGATGGCAGGTCCGTCTCCGCGCTGAGACAGACCTGTCAGAGCCCCTCAATTTTCTATGGGGAGATCGGACGAAAATAGACAGCCTGTCCGTTTTCATCCTATCCCACCCGACCTGCTGGATGGATGGCGAACGTATCAGCATCCGTCTGTTTTAAGCGGATCTTGTCGGATCGGCAGGCAGGTGTCAGCGGACACGTATCTGCTGACATTTGCCTGCCCATAGAAGTCAATAAGTGGCCCAATGGACAGGTGGAACTGATCGGGTCGATCGTGTGAAAGGGGCCTAATTCAATGACATAAATCATATATATCATGCCACTTTATTTTTATTTTTTAATCCTCTAAGTACCTTATTCCTGCAGCACTGTTGTGTGGTCACATGACCTTTCCCTGTTCTTTGGCATCTGCAGGGAAAGATCCTTGAGAGGGGCTTCTATTACTCTGCTGATGTATGCTCTCTATAGTATGAATCTGTCTGGCCAGCCCTGATTGGTGCTGTACCAGTCAAATAACTATAAAAAGTTTCAGAGGAGTCCTTTAAATTGGATTAAATATCAAGTCCTTTAAATTGGATTATAAATATCAAATAACTGTTTTACACCTCCCAAACTTTATTGAACATAAAATGTGTATTTTTTGTGTATTAATATGGTGTAAGCAGAGTCTAAGATGACTGACACTAGCTTTGATTTTGTCCAGGCGGCATCTGCATACAAGACTTTTTTTTTTTTTACTTTACAGTTTTTAGCAATTAGCTTGGATATGTTTAATATTGATCTATATTAAAGCTAAGCATTTTGTGTGTTTCTTACTGAATGTAATCATTCAGTGCACTATATTCCACCCCTATAGCATTTAGCAATAGGAGGACATGGAGGGGAGGGGAGTGTCATATACCACTGCGTATACTACATGTGTGACTATATAGTCATGTGGGCTGTACAGATTTCAAGAAACTAGGAACACATGAAGAGGTTAGAAGGAAACTCATACTGGAGCATACTCAATAGAGAACACCACCTGGTCTACACAATCTGCACAAGCCTGCATTTGAGCACATAGAGAAGATGGAAGAGACAGCTGAAGGCAGGATCAATCAGCTATATTTCACTCTACACAAAACAATTGCTTTAGTGGCTTTGTGAATATGCACACACTGTTATATAGCATGTAATGAGAGTTTTTCATAGTCTGGATTTAATTACACTTTAAGCATACAGCAAGTGTTGTCTGCATACCTCTTCCTGGTTAGTGTCTCAACATATTGAAGCAAGAGTATTACATCTGTGTAGCTAAGATTTTCTGGCAGATGGAGTTGGTGGGGGCATCTCCCATGGCAGGTAACCTTAAAGTCGAGTTCCACCCAAAAATGGAACTTCCACTTTTTGGATTCCCCCCCCTCCGGTGTCACATTTGGCACCTTTCAGGGGGGATGAGGGAGCAGATACCTGTCTAATACAGGTCTTTGCTCCCACTTCCTGGCATAGATCACCGCGGTGATTGCGGTGACCTACGCCACTTTCGCCGCCTACCCCGTCCTCCCCCGCTGTATTCTGTGAGACACAGAATACAGCAGGGACCTGTGAGGACGCGCAGCGCGGCTCGCGCATGCGCAGTAGGGAGCCAGGAAGTGAAGCCGCACGGCTTCACTTCCTTATTACCTTACCGAGGATGGCGGCGGCAGCAGCCGAGAGCCGAAGGACGGATCGGCTTGGGCTGCCGACACCGCGGGCTCCCTGGACAGGTAAGTGTCCATATATTAAAAGTCAGCAGCTGCAGTATTTGTAGCTGCTGGCTTTTAATATTTTTTTTCAGCAAACCTCCGCTTTAACTATGATGCAAGTTTGTTAAAGTTATCAAGAATATATAAATATGCTGTACAAGTCTGGCTTTCACATCACACCATTGATTTATGTATTGATGCCTCTTGCTTTTTCAGCAACTCAGGATCGGCAGGACATGGCTCTCAATCTGGGCTCTGGCAGTATCAACATGTCCATTGAAATTAATGGCACTATGTATACAGGTAATATGCAGCCTATTGTGGGGTGGGGGGCAGTATAAAAATGGGATACTTTTATATGTTTTTGTACTTACAGTAAATCCTTGGATTGCGAGCATAATTTGTTCCGGAAACATGCTTGTAATCCAAAGCACTTGTATATCAAAGTGAAATTCCCCGTAAGAAATAATGGAAACTCAAATGATTCGTTCTACAACCATTTATTCATAAGTCCTTCAGTTTATAGTCCGTATAAAAAGAGTATAGTAATGTTATAGGTTGTGTAACCTTAAGGCTGGGTTCATACCAGTCCGGTGCAAATTGCAGCTCCGTTCTCTGTGCGAAGCGAAAATTCCTACAATCAGCGGTTCCTCTCCATTGTAGCTGCGGATCAGCCAAGCAGGGAGAGGGGGGGAGGTGTAATGAGGGGGAGAGAATGCTTGTTCAGAACGGAACACAGCTGCGAATCAGATGCATTCCCAATAAAGGTAATGTGCCTGCAATTCGCACCGCACTGCCTAGAAAACACACACATTTTCTGTACAATGCGGAGTGTGGATGCAACGCACATCTGTGAACCAGACACATTGAAATGAATAGATTTTAAAATGTTCTGCAATTGGGTGCGGTGTAAGCCGCATCCAATTTGCATAGGTGTGAGCCCAGCCTAAAATGTCCATCCACAAATGGCGGCCTCCACAAGGGGATTAGAAGCAAAATCCACCAGGAGCTACAGAGTATAAAAGAAGAGAGGCGCCTCTAAAGTGTAGCAATATGGTTACATTTAATGAAGGTATAACATTTAGCAACTCACATGGTTGATAATTAAAAGAGGCACATCTAAGTATGCAGGCATCTGGAGTAACGCTGTCCACATAGACCGTCCTCTGCACCGCCGGCTCTTACCGCTGTCAGTCTGCAATCGTGACCCGGAAGACTACCCTGCAGTAGAGCGATCTGAAACTTAGGCTTGAAACGCTCGTGGAGCGCAGAATGGAAGGGATGACAATGATGGCGGTGAGGGGGATGGTCTATGAACGGCTTTACCCCGGATATCTGCATACTTACATGTGCCTGTTTTAATCATCAAACATGTGAGTTTCTAAATGTTGTACCTTCATTAAATGTAACTGTATTGCTACACTTAGAGGCACCTCTCTTCTCTTTTATACTGAGTTGTGACATGACACTACTTGTATATCAAGTCAAAATTGTTATTAAAAAATGAAGCAACATTTTTTTAATCAATTTTGACTTGATATACAAGTCTTGCAAAATGCTCTCAAATCAAGGTTTTATTGTACAAGCCTAAAACCTGCAAGGAGGAATTGAAATATAGCATAGCAGTAAAATATAACATTGGTTACTCCACTTTCTTTATGATAGTGGTGCATCAGATCTTTAGGTGCCAAGCATAAAGGAAAGCTATCACAGAAGAAATGGAATCTGCCATTGCTGACCCCTAATTTACCTAGCTGCTTTCTTCAGTGCACAGATTCAAAACAACTAAACAGATAAGGCAAGTCAGCGTACATGCTCAGTGATTCGAAGTGTTAAAGCATGAGTGCCATGCTAGGGCTTCCATTCTACCCCCTTTAGAAAATGTATTAAAGCAAAACTCCAGACAGCACAAAATAATACAGGGCTGCATGGGGCATGTATAGTAAAACTTGTATTTCTTTTCCTGTGTCCAGAAAAAAATTGTGTACGTGAACCTAAACCTGCTGATAGGCCTCAATTTTCTGTGAAGATAACTGGTCACTGCCGCATCCTGTCTCAATGTGATGTCTGGTCACCTGGTAGTTCTTCCCAGGCAACACAAGTGTAATCATGCAGTGGGTGGTGCATTAGCATTCTGCATTCTCTCCCTACCCAGCCATGCCCCTTCACTTGAATGGCAGCACATGCAAGTCAGTAGCTGGATGCTCCCCCACCAGTGCTGCCCTGACACTAAAGGCAGTAGAGTTCAATCCTACTGAATAGGAAAAGAATTTAGTTTCAAAACCACTAAATGAGGGAAATTTACTTTTTTCTCTTTTTTTTTTTTCATCTGGTGCATAATAAAATGAATAACAAAAGTAGATTCCTTTTGTACATAAGGAGATTTCATCAAATACAGGGTTGCTCCCTGTGCAGCCATGCACATAACCCTGTCCATGCCCTACCTATGATTGTCTAAAATTGCCCACTGTCTCTGCACCCTTAATACATGCAGTCAAAGCACAGGTTGCCACACTATGGATTGCCAGCTACTCAGGACTCCTCCTTCAGGTATGCAGAAATTATATCATGGAAGATGTAGACTTTCAAGTGCTCCTACAGACACAGGAAATAATGTGCACATCATGTGAGAGGGTCCCGTCCACAACCCAGTCATAAGATTTGGGACAGTTTGTGATGACATGATTGCTGTTTTTAAGAGGTAATGCGCGGTTGTTCGACGACGTACCCAAATAAAACGATAAAAAATCTCCTTTTTTCCCCACAAATAGAGCTTTCTTTTGGTGGTATTTGATCACCTCTGCGGTTTTTATTTTTATATCATAAACAAATAAAGCGACAATTTTGAAAATAACACAATATTTTGTACTTTTTGTTATAATTAATATCCCCAAAATGTAAAAAAAAAATTTCTTCATCAGTTTAGGCCGATATGTATTCTACATATTTTTGGTAAAAAAAATCGCAATAAGTGTATATTGAGGGGTTTGCGCACAAGTTATAGCGTCTACAAAATGACGTATAGATTTATGGCATTTTTATTATTATTATTTTTTTTTTAGGTAGCAATGGCGGCGATCTGCGATTTTTATCGGGATTTTTATTTTTATCAGGACTGCAACATTGCGCCGGACACATCGGACACTTTTGGGACCAGTGACAGTTATACAGCGATCAGAGCTAAAAATAGCCACTGGTTACTGTATAAATGTCACTGGCAGGGAAGGGGTTAACACTAGGGGGGGCGGTCAAGGGGTTAAATGTGTTCCCTAGATGTGGCTGACTAGAGGAGGAGAGAGATTGTTGTTCCTACTTAGTAGGAACACACAATCTCTCCCCTCACCTGACAGAACCAGGATTTGTATGTTTACACACACAGATCTCGGTTCTTGCTCTGTCATGAGCGATCGTGGGTTCCCGGCGGTCATCGCGCCCGCCGGGCACCCTCGTCGGCTTCGGGGACACCCTGCAGGCACGCCTGCTACCACGTCTTAAAGAGCCAACTTACAGCTAGGACGGCTCGCGCAGGGTAGCCGTCCTGCCGCAGTATAACTGCGGCAGCTGGTCAGGAAGGGGTTAACTAGTATACCGTTTTGTAAATGCTTCATTCGCCTGCATTGGGTGTTCAAGTGCATCTGCAGAGATGCAGGTATGGCTCACTTCATACCAATGCAGGTGCGATGGAGCGCGCTCCTACACGTTCTGTGCAGCTCACGCAAAAGAAGTGCCTGATGCTTTTTTTTTTTTTTTTCTCTTTAATGCAGTTAGGGATTCAAAACGTACAGATATACGATATGTTGCTCAAAGAGGGATCAGCATACAAAATCAATATCCAATCAGGTTGCCTGATCTTTTTTTATAAAAATCACGCTGCACTAAAACTAATAAGTTGCTGCCATGCATTTGGGCGTATGTGTTGGCAAGATATACGGAGATGCCCTTAAGAATTAATGGCACTGCTGCACGACTGCAAAAGGGCTGTGCATTTATATGCAACGCACCACTGTGAATTTAGCCATGTTAAAAACTAGACCACTAAAAAATAAATAAATAAATAAATTAAAAAAAAGCAAAAGGTTTTACTTATGACGGATACTATGTTATTTAAGCAATACTTTTGTGCTCATATAGCTTGAGTTTTAGTGATTTTGTATAAAAGAAACTGTCATAACCTTCATACATAATGACAGAATGTGGGTGGAAAAATAATAAAGAAGTTATTGTAGAATTAAAGCGGAGGTCCACCCTAAAATAAAAAATTACATTAAAATTCTACAAAAATATAAAAAAACATTTGGGGAAAAAAATGTTTTTTTACTTACCAGAAACCCCTGTTGCTAGGCAGTCTTCCTAATCTGCCTCTTCCTATTCCATGGCGCTGTTCTGTCACTTCCTCCTCTTCGGTGAGCTGGCCCGTTGTATTCTGGAACATGTGTGTGTCCCAGAAAACAGGGCCATTCACAAAGCGTCGCGCGACTCGCGCATGCGGAAATGGGCAGTGAAGCCGCAAGGCTCCACTGCCTGTTTCCCTTAGTTAGGATGGCGGCGCCGGCACCTGACGGATTGGCCTCGGGGGGCCGACATCGCGGTCTCGCTGGAGAGGTAAGTGCCCTTATTAACCACTTAACAACCGGCCCATAGCCAAATGACGGCTACAGGGCGGTTGTTTAACTCTGGGAGGGCGTCGAGGAACGTCCTCCCAGAATTCTGCTCTCGCGCGCCACCTAGGGCGCGCACTCGAGAGCATCCGTGACCGCCGGGTCCAGAGGACCCGGCGCATCACAGATCCCGGTAAATGGCCGCTGATCGCGGCCGTTTACCATGTGATCGCTCCGTCAAATGACGGAGCGATCACATGTAAACAAATCGGCGTCATCTGATGACGCCGGTTCCTCTCCTCCCCCTCTCCTCCCCTCCTGTGTACCGATCGGTACACAGTGACCGGAGAGGTGGATGGATGGATGGCTGCAGCGTTGTGGGCTGCATCTGTAGTGCCCACAGCGCTGCACAGAGACATCCAGCCATCCATCCATCCATGCTCAGCCATCCCTCACTACTCTGCATGCCCTGCAATGCTGTGCAATACTCTGCAATTCCCTCTGCAATGCCCCACAATACTCTGCAATACCCCTGCAATAATCTGCCATACCCTGGAATACCCCACAATACTCTGAAATACTCTGCCATACCCTGGAATACCCCACAATACTCTGCCATACCCTGCAATACCCCGCAATACTCTGCCATACCCTGCAATACCCCGCAATACTCTGCCATACCCTTGAATACCCCGCAATACTCTGCCATACCCTGGAATACCCCGCAATACCCTGGAATACCCCGCAATACTCTGCTATACCCCGCAATACTCTGCCATACCCCAAAATACCCCGCAATACTCTGCCATACCCTGCAATACCCCGCAATACTCTGCCATACCCCAAAATACCCCGCAATACTCTGCCATACCCTGCAATACCCCGCAATACCCTGCAATACCCCGCAATACTCTGCCATACCCCAAAATACCCCGCAATACTTTGCCATACCCTGAAATACCCCGCAATACTCTGCCATACCCCGCAATACTCTGCCATACCCCGCAATACTCTGCCATACCCTGCAATACTCTGCCATACCCTGGAATACCCCGCAATACTCTGCCATACCCTGCAATACCCCGCAATACTCTGCCATACCCTGCAATACCCCGCAATACTCTGCCATACCCTGCAATACCCCGCAATACTCTGCCATACCCTGCAATACCCCGCAATACTCTGCCATACCCCGCAATACTCTGCCATACCCCAAAATACCCCGCAATACTTTGCCATACCCTGAAATACCCCGCAATACTCTGCCATACCCCGCAATACTCTGCCATACCCCGCAATACTCTGCCATACCCTGCAATACTCTGCCATACCCTGGAATACCCCGCAATACTCTGCCATACCCTGCAATACCCCGCAATACTCTGCCATACCCTGCAATACCCCGCAATACTCTGCCATACCCTGCAATACCCCGCAATACTCTGCCATACCCTGCAATACCCCGCAATACTCTGCCATACCCTGCAATACCCCGCAATACTCTGCCATACCCTGCAATACCCCGCAATACTCTGCCATACCCTGCAATACCCCGCAATACTCTGCTATACCCTGGAATACCCTGAAATATCCCGCAATACCCAGCCATACTCTGCAATACTCAGTGATACCCAGCCATGCTCTGCAATACCCCGCAATACTCTGCCATACCCTGAAATACCCCGCAATACTCTGCCATACCCTGAAATACCCCGCAATACTCTGCCATACCCTGCAATACCCCGCAATACTCTGCCATACCCTGCAATACCCCGCAATACTCTGCCATACCCTGGAATACCCCGCAATACTCTGCCATACCCTGGAATACCCCGCAATACTCTGCCATACCCTGCAATACCCCGCAATACTCTGCCATACCCTGCAATACCCCGCAATACTCTGCCATACCCTGCCATACCCCGCAATACTCTGCCATACCCTGCAATACCCCGCAATACTCTGCTATACCCTGGAATACCCTGAAATATCCCGCAATACCCAGCCATACTCTGCAATACTCAGTGATACCCAGCCATGCTCTGCAATACTCTGCCATACCCAGCCATACTCTGCAATACTCGGTGATACCCAGCCATACTCTGCAATACTCGGTGATACCCAGCCATACTCTGCCATACTCTGCCATACCCAGCCATACTCGGCGATACTCTGCAATACCCAGCCATGCTCAGCCATACCCAGCCATGCTCAGCCATACCCAGTCTCTGTATGTGGCCAGGCTGTGGAAGTCTCACACATGTGGTATCCCCATACTCAGGAGGAGTAGGAGAATCTATTTTGGGGTGTCATTTTTGGTATGTACATGCTATGGGTTAGAAATACTGTATAAATGGACAACTTTGTGTTAAAAAAAAAGCATTTTAACCACTTCCCGCCTTCCGTCATACAACGTCCTTGACTTTGTGCGGGATATCTGAATGATGGGTACAGCTACAGGCATCATTCAGATATCATCTTTTTCAGCCGGCGATTCCCTACACCATAAGAATGATCATAGCGGCTGTTACACTGCTTGATCGTTCTTACGGGAGGCGAAAGGGGACGCTCCCGCCGCCCTCCGGTGCTTCTACCGACTCACCGCTACGATCGAAGCCAGGATCTTTTTTTTTTTTTTATTATTATTTCAGGAACAGCCTAGAGGTGAGATGTGGGGTCTTATTGACCCCATATCTCACTGTAAAGAGGACCTGTCATGCCATATTCCTATTACAAGGGATGTTTACATTCCTTGTAATAGGAATAAAAGTGATCAAAAAAATTTATTTTTTTTGGAAAAAAGTGTCAAACTAAAATAAAGTAAAATGAACAATAAAAAAAAATAAAATTTTTTTAAAGCGCCCCTGTCCGTGTGCTCGCATGCAGAAGCAAACGCATACGTAAGTCCCGCCCACATATGAAAACGGTGTTCAAACCACACATGTGAGGTATCGCTGCGATCGGTAGAGCGAGAGCAATAATTTTGGCCCTAGACCTCCTCTGTAACTCAAAATTTGTAACCAGTAAAAAATTTTAAAGCGTCGCCTATGGGGATTTTTAAGTGGCGAAGTTTGGCGCCATTCCACAAGCGTGTGCAATTTTGAAAGGTGACATGTTAGGTATCTATTAACTCGGCGTAACTTCATCTTTCATATTATGCAAAAACATTGGGCTAACCTTACTGTTTTGTTTTTTTTTAAAGCAAAAAACTGTTTTTTTTCCAAAAAAAACGCGTTCGAAAAATTGCTGCGCAAATATCGTGCGAGATAAAAAGCTGCAATGACCACTATTGTATTCTCTAGGGTCTTTGCTAAAAAAACTTATATAATGTTTTGGGGTTCTATGTAATTTTCTAGCTAATAAATGATGATTTTTACATGTAGGAGAGAAATGTCAGAATTGGCCTGGGTGCTCCAGAACGCCTGAAGGTGCTCCCCTGCATGTTGGGCCTCTGTATGTGGCCACGCTGTGTAAAAGTCTCACACATGTGGTATCGCCATACTCGGGACTAATAGCAGAATGTGTTTTGGGGTGTAATTTGTGGTATGCATATGCTGTGTGTGAGAAATAACCTGCTAATATGACAATTTTGTGAAAAAAAAAAAAAGAAAAAAAAAAACTTGATTTTGCAAAGAATTGTGGGAAAAAATGACAACTTCAAAAAACTCATCATGCATCTTTCTAAATACCTTGGAATGTCTTCTTTCCCAAAAGGGGTCATTTGGGTGGTATTTGTACTTTTCTGGCATGTTAGGGTCTCAAGAAATGAGATAGGCCGTCAGTACTTCAGGTGTGATCAATTTTCAGATATTGGTACCATAGCTTGTGGACGCTATAACTTTCACAAAGACCAAATAATATACACTAATTTGGGTTATTTTTACCAAAGATATGTAGCGGTATAAATTTTGGCCAAAATATATGAAGAAAAATTACTAATTTTCAAAATTTTATAACAAACGAAGAAAAATTTATTTTTTTACAGATTTTTCGGTCTTTTTTCTTTTATAGCGCAAAAAATAAAGAACCCAGCGGTGATTAAATACCACCAAAAGAAAGCTCTATTTGTGTGAAAAAAAGGACAAAAAATTCATATAGATACAGTGTTGCATGACTGAGTAATTGTCATTCAAAATGTGAGAGCACCAAAAGCTGAAAATTGGTCTGGTTATTAAGGGGGTTTAAGTGCCCAGTGGTCAAGTGGTTAAAAGTCAGCAGCTACAGTGTTTGTGGTTGCTGACTTTTTTTTTTTTTTTTTAAATGGCCAGACCTCCGCTTTAACTCCTGGAAATGTGATTGTTTAGAAATGCTTTTGTATTTCTTGATTTTTCATCAACTACAATTAACCACTTGAGCTTCAGAAGGTTTTACCCCCTCTATGACCAGGGCATTTTTAGCTATTCAGCACTATGCTACTTTAACTGGCAATTGGGCGGTCATGCAATACTATATGCAAATAAAAATTTGTATCATTTTTTTTTCACTAAAATGGCTTTCTTTTAGTGGTTCACTGCTGGGTTTTTTATTGTTTGCGATATAAACAAAAAAAGACCAAACATTTTGAAAAAAAAAACGATATTTTCTACTTTGTTATAAAACATATCCAATAAAATCAAATTTCTTCATAAATTTGGGCCTAAATGTATTTTGCTACATGTCTTAAAAAAAACCAAAAAAAAAAACAATTAGTGTATGTTGGTTTTGAGTTAGTTATAGCGTCTACAAACTATGGTGTGTGTGTATATATGTAAAAAAAAAAAATATATATATATATTTATTAGTAGTAGTATTCATTATTTTTATTTTTTTTTATCAGTTCTGATGGCCCTAAAATGCCAGGACGTTACAAATTGGCTACAGCTAATTACATGGTACAGGGTGCTGTTATTGGCCCAAGTACCATGTGATTGCTGTGTGCCAATTACAGCATAGGAAATTCATTCATAACAGCTTTGTTGACATAGTGATCATGTGATTGCATAGCGATCACCAGGAACAGCAATCCACTCTTGTGGACACAGCGGTCGCAAACGCCATGCACGCCCATAACCTGTAGCAGGCTGGTTGATGTACATGTACAGTGGATATAAAAAGTCTGCACACCCTTGTTAAAATGTCAGGTTTCTGTGATATAAAAAAATAAATGAGACCAAGATAAATAATTTCAGAGCTTTTGCCACCTAATGTGATCTATAAACTGTACAACTCAATTGAAAAACAAACTGAAATCTTTAGTGGTGGGGGAGTAAAAATCAAAAAAGAAAATAATGTCGTTTCATAAGTGTGCAACACCCTCTTATAACTGGGGATGTAGCTGTGTCCAGAATTTAAAGGGGTTTGTAAACCTTTGTGTTTTTTCACCTTAATGCATCCTATGCATTAAGGTGAAAAAACACCTGGCAGTGACCGGCCCCCTAGCCTACCCGTTTTACTTACCTGAGCCCTGGAACTTGACCCGGCGGGGACGCGCTGTCTTTCTGCCTGGGGTTCTCGGCTCTTGATTGATATCAGCGCAGCCGTTGGCTCCCGCTCTGTCAATAAAATCCAATGACCCGGGGGACAGGGCTGAGTCACACATTCAACGGTTATGGACGCCGAATGCTGGACTTATCTGATGTGGGGGGGGAGCTGCGAGAGCCGCCGGGGGACCCCAGAAGACAAGGTTCGGGGCCACTCTGCATAACGAGCTGCACAGTGGAGGTAAGTATGATATAAGAAAAAAACAAAATTGCGCTTGGATAAATTAAACTAAAAAATTAAAAAATTTAAATTTTACGATTAAAAAATTAAATCTATGATAATACCAGTGTAACTGAATAAACGTGAGAGGACACCGTATGCAGGTATCAAACAAATTTCAAAAAAAGCTGCAGTTATAAGTGGGGCCCACCAACAAAATGTATAGACAGAGAAACCGCGCTAAAATGAGTCCAATAAAGTTTGTGATAATAAACAATCTGTGGTAATAAACAATGAAGTCCGAAATCCTTCTGTGTGATGAAGTGAAGAAAAATCAAAGTGACTGTGTGGTGAACTGCTTACCAGAATGTAAGCCAAATCAGGCAGGTGGCTTAAACCCGGCCCGGGCCTTTGGGAGCACTTCAGAATGGACAGAATCCTTTGCGCTCGAACAGCAGAACGAATCCACATAAAGTTAAATCAAATACAAAAGACCATAGTGTGATACTGATATACAATACACTTCCACAAAGAAGAAGGGGGTGTGTTCACACATATAATCATACACTAAATATCATGCAGGCACCCTGGGGTTGTGAAACCACTCTGGGACGCCAAAAATTAAATAAAAATAATAAAAAAAAATAAAAAAACGTGTACAGCATGCAATAAAGGATGTCCTTATAATCTACTGTAAAAAACCACCAGTTATCATACAGCTAAAGGAACACCCAGTGCACAGGTACGCGGGGCCGCTTACCAGATAGTGAACTAGTGAGGGCATCAATAGTAACAGGGTGCAACTCATGTGTAACCCAGGGTATAGGTTGAATGAACCTACAGGGGTTCCTGCTCACCAGAAAGACGACCAGAGATAGCCCAAACGGAGCACTGGCAGAGTATCTCGATCCCGTCCTGGCAGGTCCTCCCGGGCTCAATGGGTATGTATATTAGAGAGGAGAAGCAGCCAATGGTGTGATAACGTACAACTCCAATTTATTAAAACAAAGCAAGCACTTACATATAAAAAACGAATAACAACGATGCCGGCCGGCACTCAAACAGCTCCCGTCCACTCAGAGCAAAGCGTGGTGACGTCAGCCATTGAGATGGGGCCATTGAGAACGTCAACCTGTGACGAAACGCGTCTGGGAGGGACGTGCTGACGTCACCACGCTTTGCTCTGAGTGGACGGGAGCTGTTTGAGTGCCGGCCGGCATCGTTGTTATTCGTTTTTTATATGTAAGTGCTTGCTTTGTTTTAATAAATTGGAGTTGTACGTTATCACACCATTGGCTGCTTCTCCTCTCTAATATACATACCCAATGAGCCCGGGAGGACCTGCCAGGACGGGATCGAGATACTCTGCCAGTGCTCCGTTTGGGCTATCTCTGGTCGTCTTTCTGGTGAGCAGGAACCCCTGTAGGTTCATTCAACCTATACCCTGGGTTACACATGAGTTGCACCCTGTTACTATTGATGCCCTCACTAGTTCACTATCTGGTAAGCGGCCCCGCGTACCTGTGCACTGGGTGTTCCTTTAGCTGTATGATAACTGGTGGTTTTTTACAGTAGATTATAAGGACATCCTTTATTGCATGCTGTACACGTTTTTTTATTTTTTTTTATTTAATTTTTGGCGTCCCAGAGTGGTTTCACACCCCCAGGGTGCCTGCATGATATTTAGTGTATGATTATAAGTATGATATGTTTGTCATTTAAAAAAAGAAACCTTACAATCACTTTAAGCAATCAATCACATTCAAACTCATGTTAAATAGGAGTCAAGTACACACCTGCCATCATTTTAAAGTGCCTCTGATTAACCCCAAATAAAGTTCAGCTGTTCTAGTAGGTCTTTCTTGACATTTTCTTAGTCGCATCCTACAACAAAAGCCATGGTCCACAGAGAGCTTCCAAAGCATTAGAGGGATCTCATTGTTAATGGGTATCAGTCAGGAGTAGGGTACAAAATAATTTCCAAGGCATTAGATATACCATGGAACACAGTGAAGACAGTCGTTGACATCAAGTGGAGAAAATATGGCACAACAGTGACATTACCAAAAATTGGACGTCCCTCAAAAAATAGATGAAAAGACGAGAAGAAAACTGGTCAGGGAGGCTGCCAAGAGGCCTACAGCAAAATTAACCACTTCCCGCCCGCCCTATAGCGGATTGACGTCCGGGAAGTGGTTCAGTTATCCTGACTGGGCGTCATGACGTCCAGCAGGATAACATGCCGCCGCGGGGGCGCGCATCGCGGCGATCGGTGCTTCGTTGTGTCAGTCTGACACACCGCTACACCGATCTTGGTAAAGAGCCTCCGGCGGAGGCTCTTTACCACGTGATCAGCCATGTCCAATCACGGCTGATCACGCTGTCAATAGGAAGCGCCATTGATCGGCTCTTCCTCACTCGCCTCTGACAGACGCAAGTAGAGGAGAGCCGATCGGCGGCTCTCCTGGCAGGGGTGGGGGTCTGCACTGATTGTTTATCAGCGCAGCCCCCCCTCAGATCACCACACTGGACCACCAGGGATCGCCACTAGGACCACCAGGGAAGGGGGCAACATGTGGATGGCCAGGTATGTACCCCATGGCCATCCACATGTGCCCAGTGTACCCAATCTGTGCCAATCCGTGCCCACAAATGGGCACGGATTGGCACCATTATGTTGCAGTGATGCCCAGCCATGCCACCCTTAGGGGCATCACTGCAAACAACCAGTGTCATCAGTGCCACCCATCAGTGTCCATCGGTGCCACCTGTCAGTGCCCATCTGTGCCAACTATCAGTGCCACCCATAAGTAACCATCAATGCCACCTACGAGTGCCCATCAATGCCACCTACGAGTGCCCATCAATGCCACCTACGAGTGCCCATCAATGCCACCTACGAGTGCCCATCAATGCCACCTACGAGTGCCCATCAGTGCCACCTACGAGTGCCCATCAGTGCCACCTACGAGTGCCCATCAGTGCCGCCTATGAGTGCCCATCGGTGCCGCATACCAGTGCCACCTATCTGTGCCGCCTATCAGTGCCCGTCAGTGCCACCTCATCGGTGCCAATCAGTGCCCGTCAGTGCAGCCATATCAGTGCCCGTCAGTGCAGCCATATCAGTGCCCGTCAGTGCAGCCATATCAGTGCCCGTCAGTGCAGCCATATCAGTGCCCGTCAGTGCAGCCATATCAGTGCCCGTCATTGAAGAAGAAAACGTACTTATTTACAAAAAGTTTTAACAGAAACAAAGAAAAACTTGTTTTTTTTTTTCAAAATTTTCGGTCTTTTTTTTATTTGTTGCGCAAAAAATAAAAACTGCAGAGGTGATCAAATACCACCAAAAGAAAGCTCTATTTGTGGGAACAAAATGATAAAAAAATTGTTTGGGTACAGTGTAGCATGACCGCGCAATTGTCATTCAAATTGCGACAGCGCTGAAAGCTGAAAATTGGCCTGTGCAGGAAGGTGTCTAAGTGCCTGGTATTGAAGTGGTTAAAGGAGCTGCAGGAATATCTGGCAAATACTGACTGTGGTACATGTGACAGCAGTCTCCTATATTCTTCATATGTCTGGGCTATGGGGTAGAGTGGCAAGACAGAAGCCCTTTCTTACAAAGAAAAACATCCAAGCCCAGTTAAATTTTGCAAAAACGCATCGGAAGTCTCCCAAAAGCATGTGGGAAAATGTGTTATGGTCTGATGAAACCAAGGTTGAACTTCTTGGCCATAATTACAAAAGATATGTTTGGCGCAAAAACAACACTGCACATCACCAAAAGAACACCATACCCACAGTGAAGCATGGTATTGGCAGCATCATGCTTTGGGACTGTTTTTCTTCAGCTGGAACAGGGGAATTAATCAAGGTAGAGGGAATTTATGAACAGTTCCATATACCAGTCAATATTGGCACAAAACCTTCAGGCTTCTGCTAGAAAGCTGAACATGAAGAGGAACTTCATCTTTCAGCATGACAACTACCCAAAGCATACATCCAAATCAACAAAGGAATGGCTTCACCAGAAGAAAATTAAAGTTTTGGCATGGCCCAGCCAGAGCTCAGACCTTAATCCGATTTAAAATCTGTGGGGTGATCTGAAGAGAGCTGTGCACAGGAGATGCCCTCACAATCTGACAGATTTGGACTAGAGTGTTTTTGCAAAGAAGAGTGGGCAAATATTGCCGAGTCAATATGTGCCATAATGCTGTTAGACTCATACCCAAAAAGACTGAGTGCAATAAAATCAAAAGGTGCTTCAACAAAGTATTAGTTAAAGGGTGTGCACTCTTATGCAACCATATTATTTTAGTTTATTTTTACTTCCCTCCACCTAAAAGATTTCACTTAGTTGTTCAACTGAGTTGCACAGTTTATAGGTCACATTAAAGGTGGAAAAAGTTCTGAAATGATTTATCTCTGTCTCATTTTTTTACATCACAGAAACCTTTTAACAGGGGGTGTGTAGACTTTTTATATCCATTGTAGATGATTCAGCCTGCCTGTGCCAGCCTCCCACAGTAGAAGTACTGTGGCCGCTCAGCAAGTGGTTACGCTGTTTTGTTTGTATTGTTTGTGTTTTTGTATGTTTTGCTGCCATTTCTATTACTTCATTGTGTCTCCTAATGTACGTTTGGATCCTAACTCACTATTGACACTACAAAACTTATGCTGCTCATTTTCTGTTTTTTTTTTTTTTTTTACATCTAAAAATGCATTGTATGATGCATCTTTTTTGTACAAATATAACATTTCCTAAACTGGTATCTTCTGTGTTTCTTTTGTAGGCATTTTATATGCTCAGAAGCCCGTTCCTTTAATTGCGGGGTATACTGGGCAAAGTGGAGGGAGCAGCAGCAATACTTCGCAGGCATCCCAGAGTCCCACTTCCTCCCGGGGTACCCCAGGTGCAGAACCCTCCACCAGCTGGTCCCTCTGAAGCCTTGTTCTCTATCACGGGAGAGATTGGGAAAAGGAGGGAATGAGCATGATACTACTTGTCTCCTCCACAGGAAAGCGTTACACAACCTTACCTACCTCAGCTTCAGGAAGACTTCAGCTCCATTTACCTCACCTTAATAAAAGGTTACACAACCAGTTTACCTCAATGTTTGATAGCATTACACAATATCACTGATGGGCAGGAAGAAGATCTGGGAAAGACCCAGCTGCAAACCTGCCCTTTTGAGCTTCAGCTCCTACCTACTGTATGGTGTTTTTGTGCAGACCTCCTGTCCCATTCTCCTTGTAGTTCTGTGAGGTGCTAATCTCACACCTGCTTCCTCATCTACATCATTTATGGTGGGTGGCAGGATGGAGGCTGGAGACTTAAAATGTGCAAGCGGCACATGAAGACGTTTCTACCAAGGCCACCTCATCCCTTCTAGGATCTGTTTCCTTCCTTACAGGCTGTCGCACAACCTCAAGATGTGCTTATGACAGTAGATGTTTTATAGGACATTTAGCCAAGATGAGTTGGGTTTTTTCACTTAGTTCTATCTTGTAATCAGAAGTAAGTTTTGAAGAATCATCTTGAATATGTTTTAATACCTGGTATCTTCTGATGTGATGTGGTATTGGTTTGACACTATAGAGTTGCAAATACCTCATGTTCAGTATGTTTTTTTTTTTTTTTTTTTATATTCGAGGAATTGTTTTATCTACAAAGAAACTTGGATACCTTTGCAGTTGGCCATCCTAATCATTGTATGGTACTGCCCTTACATAAACAGAATATATTATGCCTCCTGCTTGTGTGTAAGATAAAATGAGATTTCTTCTGCTTTCAGAAACATTTTTAATTCAGCCAAGGTAGGTGTTACCTTGAAGAGGCTGTGCCTTCTAAATTTAATAGGCTATAACGCCTAACTTAAGGTGTCTGTTCACTAAAAGACTCAACTCAGATGCAGTCATCAGATACCATTTTTAGTAACATCTGTTCAGCATCAGAATGTTCTGAAACACTTATCTGCAAGTGTGGACTATATTCATGAAGAAAATATAAAGGCCAACATGCTATTCTTTACAAAATGAAAATTGCTGAACAAAGGAGGCGTGACTTTTTGATATAAAGCAAAACAGTCATTTTTCACTAGAATCAAATTTGATAGGAAATCAAACAGATTTCTGTTTGATTAAATTACTTTAAATTTCATTAAACTTGTCACCTAAAGCTCGTGAGCAGGTGTGGAACTATCTGTGCCTGAGCACAGTATAGGAAGAGCAAGGCAAATGTTTGGGAAAGTTCTATGACTCTTCTCCCACTGTTAGCCAATTGCTGCTGTCTGTTGATATTTCTACCTCTGTTTTCTGCAGAATTCCGTTCAGAGTCAGAATATAAACCTCCTATAATTTGGCAGTCAGGCTGGTTTCAATGACTGCCAGACTACAGGGGAATTCAGGGCTCTGGTTACAGATTAAAGGCGTTTTCTTTGTAAGGTTTATATATATTTTTTTTTTTTTTTCGGTGCGCAGGCGTTATTGAAGTATAGAACATTTAATATTGAGGTCCAGTGACATCTATAAATGGATGCTAACATAATTTCCCATAATGAGCTTACATTTCATATAACCTCCTGTTTGCTAGATTAATGTCCCAAAACTCAGGAATCCAGTATGCAAGTTCTATTTATAGGTTTATTTAACTAATTTAGGTGAAGACCATGCAAATACATGCTGGTTTATCTGATCTAAAAATATACAATTTGAGAATTTACAGTGTAGAGAAGTTAACTTACTAAAATAAGTAATAAAAAAAGACGCAAAAATTTTAAACTTAAAAATAAAAAAAATAAAAAATGTTTTTCTTTGTGTAAAAAGATATATTTGCTAGATTTCCAAATCTTGGGCCCTGAATATGTGTATCGGTGGTTTAGGCTGGTAGTAGTAGTAGTACGTTGGTAAACTACATCTATACACAGCTTTTGTAAGAACACGGCATGGTCCAATGTCGCACTGTGGGGGGTTTTAGAAAGCACATTCTCAGACGCCATCTTAATGACAATCCCTGGTGCCTGGACTAGGCACAATGCATTACTCAATCATGTTTGTGATTGTTTTACTTGATTTGTTGTGTATTTTGTTAACCTACTAATTGATGTTGCAAAAAAGAGAAAAAAAAAAAAAAGAGAGAAAAAGGAGATTATTTGAAAATGCTTGTCAAAAGGCGCACATGAAATAATTTTTTTTCTAGGTCAGTCAAGTTGAGATATTCCTCATGCTTTAATTTCACCAATGTGCTTTCATTTTGGGAAGTCTTTGTATTAAGAAAATGTTATCACAGTCTTTTTGAGCTTTCCTGTGTTAAAAGAAAAAAGTTTTTTTTTTGGAAAGGATTCATTTTTTACGGCATTTGGCTAGTTTTACAGCCGTCTATTAAAACAATTTGCTGATTGTGTATTCCACAATTACGAAATCTGGGTGCCATTTGAGCTATCCATATTACTGCCTGACATTCTACAGGAGCCTATGGATGGACTTTGACCCCCAGTGCCAAGAATCACTTCTCAAACTGAAATTAAGGTAACAAGTGGGCTTCCCACACCATGCAGTCTCTACCACCTGTAGGCTGTAGAAAGGTGAAGTTAGAAAGGTTTTTTAGAAAATAAGACAACGCCTTTAGATTGTATATTTTTGTTTTTCTAGAAACTTGAGTTCCCCCTTTTCATTTGAATTCCTCACTTCTCTATTCTGACATAACTTGAAAATATATGTGTTTTAAGTGCAGATTCATTGGTGGCGGATTTATCCCAAAGACTTTACATGAAGGCCTCCCAGTCAATGGGTCTACTGTTCATACTAACGACATATTATTGTCACTGTTTAATTCCTTGTTCCAGAATTAAATCCATCAGTAACATGTCCACTGTAGGCATGGTATTTGCCTTTTTAGCTTGACAAATATTTTTTCTGTCAAATTCCGGACATTCTCAATGAAACAAGACAGGTACAAAATGTCAGTTTTCTGCTGCTAATTGTAGGAATGTAAAATAGTGACAAACACCAGCAGGTTATATTTAGTTGAGTTGAAAAATCTTATGTTTCCAGGACTAGTACATTTATTACACATGTTTTATTAACCTCAAATGTACATTTTGTTTTTTGTTTTTTTGTGTTTTTTTTTTCTGCTTGAAACTACTTGAAGTACCAGTTACAGAATCTAGTAAGAGAGATCGTCCATCATGCTAACTTAAAAACTTTACATTTTTAATTGGTTACTCAATTTGGAATCCACCTAGAGCAGTGTTTCCCAGGCTTTCCTTCAGGTACTGCAAAGCGGTCAGTGTATACTTAAAGTGGTTGTAAAGGCAGAAGGTTTTTTTATCTTATTGCATTCTATGCCTTATGATAAAAAGCCTTCTGTGTGCAGCAGCCCCCCTAATACTTACCTGAGCCCCATCTCAATCCAGTGATGTTACACGAGAGACTTGGCTGTCCCGGACTCTCCCTCCTCATGACTCAGACATTGGCTCCCGCTGCTGTCAATCAAAGCCAGTGAGCCAGTGAAGTGGGGGGGACGGACGGACGCCTGGGCCATGGCCCCTTGTCTGAATGGGCACACGTAGCCTCAGCTTGGGTGACCCCATAGAAAGCTGTTTGCTGTGTGGGCACTAAACAGGAGGGAGGGGCCTGGAGCGCCGAAGAGAGACCCGAGCAGAGGAAGATCTGGGCTGCTCTGTGCAAAATCACTGCACAAAGCAGGTAAGTATAACATTTGTTTTTTATACCAAAAAACAAGACTTTAGTATCACTTTAACCACTTCAATACCGGGGCAATTCTGACACATCTCACTTGCATGTAAAAACCAAATTGTGTTTTTTTGCTAGAAAATTACAACCCCCCCTATATATATAGATGGATATATAGATATATATATCTAGATATATAGATATATATATCTATATATAGATATATGAGGCCCTATGGAATAAATTGATGGCTGTTGCAATTTGTCACATGGCATCGCTATGAACGCCTGCTTTTCTGGCCACTAATGGCCAGGTAAACAAAGAGGCAGAACTAGAAGTGATGAAATCCTCGTCATTTCTTATTTCCGGGGTCTCGGAGGGAGTAACAACATCAGTTCCTCTTTCTCTGTGTAGTGACGCCATCGCTGCAGGTCGCATCGCTACCGGGCTACGTAATCTGATATCCGAGCCTGGGAAAGGCAGCAGGAAGGGGAATGATGGGGGACCCTCTTTCGCCACCCGCAGAAGTGATCAAGTGGCTGTTCAGCCACTTGAATCACTTCTGCTGAACAGGGAATCCCCAGCTGTAAGTTTTTATACCGAGATGATGCCTGCAGGTGCAGGCATCATCCCGGTATAACCACTACAACCTAAGGACATCCTACAGTATTGAAGTAGTTTTTTATCTTGATGCATTGTATACATTAAGATAATCTTCTGTGTGCAGCAGCTCCCCTAAAACTTACTCGAACCCCATCTCTGTCCAGCGATGTGCACGAGTGCCTCGGCTGTCCGGGACTCTCCCTCCTGATTGGCTGAGACACAGCAGCGACGCCATTTGCTCCCGCTGCTGTCAATCAGTCGGCCAATCAGGAGAGAGGGGGCGGGGCCGAACCATAGCACCTTGTCGGAATGGATACACACAGCTGCAGCTCGGCTTGGGTGACCCCATAGCAAGCTGCTTGCTGTGGGGGCACTCGACGGGAGGGACGGGCTAGGTGCACCGAAGAGGGACCCGAGAAGAGGAGGATTCAGGCTGCTCTGTGCAAAACTTTTTCACAGAGCAGGCAGGTATAACATGTTTGTTATTTTTAAAGGAAAAAAAAAAAGACTTTAGTATCACTTTAAATTATATCTCTCTGCAAAACTTTAAGCTGTGGACATGCTTTAAGTTGTGAGGAAATAGAAGACCCTCTGTCAGTTTTTTGTTGCAGTCTGTGTGCCCGTTGGCAAGATTCACCGCACTAATTGCACTGGTGACCACTAGGTGAGGGGAAATCCAAATTTATATAGTTGTCCCCAGAACAAGGTGTAAAGGGAAAGCCTCCAATGGTGACATCTGTTCTGGAAACGACTAAAAGGGGAATTTCCCTCACATTAGATTTCCTTTATGTTCCTGTTGTGTCTCAGGGGCAAGAAGTGAAGGGAAAGTTCCCAATGGTACTCAGACAGCAAATAAAATGGCATAACATTTTTCACCCTTCCCTACTTTTTTCAGAACTAGAAACACAAATGTTTTTTGGTCATTTTATTAAAGTTGCTTTTTAACTGCATTATTTTTTAATATTTTATTATTTTTTAAAACCTATACATTTTTTTTTTTTTTTTTTTACAAATATTTAATATATTTCAAAGGATTACTGGAGCACTGTTTTTTTTTTTTTTTTTTTTTAATTTGTTTTTTCTTTGATTTGAAAAAGTCAGCTAAGCCCTCTGACAAGGGAGCAGTCGTCATTTCTCTGACTAGATCTTGAGATGGAGTTCAGTAAACAAGGGCACAGCTGCAATGGCTAACCATGTTAAAAAAAAAAAAAAAAAAAGCATTCAGCACTCTATCTGCTGGCAGAATAGAAGGCTACATAATGGTCAAATGCAATATTTGAAAATACATTATTTAGTCCTATTCATAATATATTATACATATGGAAAGAGCCACTAAACATTTCTGTTTAAACAGAAACCTTGGGTGGGTATTTAGAAACATTGGTAATGACATCCTGTCAGACATTTCTGTCTTCATGATGTAGAACCTACCAGGGGTAAATCACAAAATCACATTAGGAAAAAAGAGATGGCAAATTTGGAACTTGATGCCAAGTCTGGGAAACCCTGACCTAGATCTTCATTTTTAGGATCCATGAGATATTAGCATGTTAAAAAAAAGACCTGAAGATCTTTATTTGCGGTTTGTGTGACATCAGAGAGTAACTAGTGCTTTTTTTGACATACCTCATAAACCATCTTAGCTCTCAATCACAGAGATAAGACACTGAATTTATACAAGAGAATTGATGCCTACCAGGAGACAATAAAAACACATTGATTTAAATTGTCCAGAGCAAAGCAAGTCAAGTTCTGGACCAATATTTTTTTCCCATCAACTGGTAGGCTGGATTTACAAAAACCTTAGATCATTACCTCAATAAAATTCTATTTTTAAAATGTTTTAAATATTTCAATCTTTTAAGTGCCAGAGGTTGAGAAGTGAGACATCACTCTGGTTTTCAAATAGGATTATTATATATTTTTTTTGTAATATTTGTGTGGTCTTGTGTATTTTTTTTCTGTGTGTATTTTTTATTGTTGAACCAAAGAACCTCGGGGATGGGGGGTATGTGTTTAATCACTATTTTCAGCCTTAGAAGTAAAGTCTGAATTCCAGGCACGCACTGGGCGGGTAAACGAAAGGTTGGGTGGGAAAAGACTGTTTTAGGAATAAGGGGAGATAAATTTTGCCGCTGGTACAAAGATAACATTTGTTCAGGAAATTTGTAATGATTTTTGCAGTAAAGTCACTATTAAAAGAGACAAAATCTTGAGTCTTTGTAGTGTTGTTCATTTATTTGCTGTGTGTTTATTAACCAGTTGCATAAAAACTGCACCCTGCCACCTAGATTGTATGAGAAATGTGCTAGCAAGGTTTTGAGTGAATGAGGTCTTGTACAGTTTGTTTGGATGTCAAATTGGGAGTAGTGGCTGTGTCCCAATAGATGTAAATGGAGCAGTGTATATGGTACACCTGTGCATGATGTAATATGACCATGTGAATGGGGTCTTAAGGTTTAGGCTTCAGCCATCTTCCCCAGTGCTTCTTCCCCAGTGCTTCTTCCAGGTCCCATGAAGCTTCTCTTTGGCCATTAGATGGACATTGGTAATTTATTTCTTGCCCATATGCAAAGAAGTTACACTGTCTTTGACAACCTGTTCTCTTGGCATGCAAAACTGGCAGGTGCATAGGGCAAAGGTTTTTTTTGTTTTGTAAAAAGACTGTTTAAATATTTTAAATACTCCACTAGTGGCATTTTTCGTTGCAGTACTGGGGTAACAAGCCAGATCATACCATTGTAAGTGCCGCTGCAAAGGCATGCCTACTCCCTCACACTTTCTACAAGTTGAGTGTTTTGTCAAATATATTTGTTTGACTTATATACATTGCCAAGATTTTGGCAATATTTTAAGGCAGGTAATTACATGTTTCTGAGCCAAGACCTACAAAGGCACTTCCTCAAATAGTGTGCTAAACAGGAGTGTCTGTCTACTATAGTCACGTGATCAGTTTTGGTATTGCAATAAGAGAAGCACTATACCTTCAGCATAGCTATAGATGTACTAGCCCGCTTGACAGGTGAGTATCTTACTAAATTGAATGGATTCCCTCCAGTAATTGTGATGACCTTACTGGGAATGCCTAAAACTTCAAGCTGTGCTTAGATTACTTGAACGGGGTAATAAGAATTTACACAGTGTTGCTCCCATGGTTGCAAGGAAGAAAAATGTAATTTCCGATGGTACAGTACAGGTCACGGGCTTCTTTAAATCATTATGACCAAGTTCTATGCAGCTCACTTTTGGTGATTTGGACATGGGTGACAAGCTGCAGGGAAATCCCCCTATATAACCCCTCCGATTCCCAGCCATCCTCAGTATGCTAATGTCCTTAGAGAGGGGAAGGGAGGGAGACAGCGCAAGTTTCCCACCCTTTGTTTTACAGATGGAGTCCCACCTCAGTTTTGACAGCAAGCACCCTTAGGTCATCGGTTCCTTTTGTTTAGCTAAAGGACTACCCTCTCATAAAGCCCCCCTCCACTCCCAATTTTGGTCTGTATTGTCTTTGTTCATTTTATTGATTATTAACTGCATCATTCACATTTCTCGTGAGTGGTTGAACGCCGATAGCCTAGCGCCATTCTGCATGCCGTTGGGGAATAATAATGCTAATGTCCTTAGGTGATCTGTTCTCATTGGGATAAGTGTACCCCCTTCTATGGAAGGTTTCTCTTTCTCTGGGTGGTTTCTTCGTCACTCAGCTGCTCCATAGCCGCTGTGGCTGTTTATGCAACTTCCGGAATCGTAGACCCCTCAGCAGATCCTTAGGGTGTCATACCAGATCCTGCCTGTTTAGAAGATGTGGGGCTAACTTGTAGTGTTGCTTTCCATTAAATCCTGCTGTAGACACTTCCCTTGGCACATATGCAGCATATAGAATTAGGTACAAGGTGCTCTACAGGTCCAGAACCATGGTCTGCCTAGTGTGATGCCCTATCTAGAAAGATCCATGGAGTTGGATTATGTCCACTTGGATAGTTTTATACATTCTTCCAGGTTGCCTATTGTATTCCACTTTTCCTTGTCAAAAGAAGTTTATTGAGTATACAATATTATAAAGATACATAAAGTAAGTTTACAAGGATCTATAAAGTAAGCTCATTGTTTTACAAAAGGGTTTATATAGGTAAATATCATGAAATTTCAAATATTAAACCTTGGGTTCACGTAAACCTAAATTAAAGATGTATATCATTTCCTTAGTTACTTTTGTAGGTATTTAAATGATTTATACCTACTATACATATTGTTTACAGGTTGAGTGTATATAGGTCAAATAAATTCTGATAATGAGCTTTAATCGTAAGGTGGAGAAAAGGAAAGAAGAAAAAGGGTAGAAAGGCAGAGGTATGGTCCACAAGGTTGTCCCGCTCGTCAGTTTACTATTCTTTTTAGTTCTCTTTGAAGCCTTAGAATGGGTGTCTCTGTAAGTCATTTAATCTGTTACCATGGCAACAGGACAGAGTCCTTGAAATTTGACAGGAACTGTTGTTTTATCCAAGGATGCCAAAGTTTTTCAAATTTTGGAATTTGATTTTGATCGATGGCTACCATCTTAGCATGGGACATTGTATTATTCATTCTGTGAATTGTTTCTGCTAGTACCAATGTAGGAGATTTCCATGCCTTGGCCACTGTTTGTTTTGCAGCCGTTATTAGTTGGATCATAAGTTTGAATTGAGAGAGTGTTAACCATTCCGGTTTTAGATTAAGTAAAGTTATATATGGATCTGGTTGTATTATTTTTTTAAATATTTTAGATGCAATCACGAAGACTTCCTTCCAGAGTATTCCACTTTTCCAAGACTGGCACTAAGGGGTTCTTGGGTATGCTGAAACACTGCCCAAAGTTCTTCCAGCTCCCCCATCATTGTATCTGCCTGGACTACACGCATTGCTTTGCAAGATTGCATCAATCCATCCACCCCCCCAGGTTCTGATACTCTTATAGTTTCCACTGCATAGGTTCTCTCTTGGGTCCAGGGCTGCCACACAGTGGGTTTATATTCCCTTAGCTGAGTTGCAATTGTGGGAGCAAAGAAAGTACCTTGCAGCGTTTTCAATGAAATAGGGAAAGAAACTGGCTGCTGGTCACCTAACCGCACCATAAAGAGTGAGCGACCCAATTCACTGACCACCATTGTATAAAGAGAACTGACCAAGAGTATAGAAGGTCGAACAGACTGCCAATATACAGGGGGACTGATCGCTTTTATTATACTCGGGCACACCAACTGCCAATATACAGGAAGACTGAACTCCAGTATACAGCGGAACTGTCTGCTAGTATACCTGGGCACGTTGACTGCCAGTATACAGGGGCACACTGACCACCATTGTGCTGATGTAAGGGGGCACACTTGAGTGTTGACCACCAGTTTAAGATGGCACACAAAGAAGCTAATGTACATAATCCTGACCCCCGCACTCTGTATGCTATGTTGCATAATGAAGGGGAGGCACCCTGACTGCTAAACTGCTGGGGGTTTATGGAATTGTGCAATGTTGGGGTTTCTTATTGTGCAGTGCTGGGGGTTAAAGTGGTTGTAAACTCTGTTACACTACTTGTACCTACAGGTAAGCCTATAATAAGGCTTACCTGCAGATACTGTAAATATCTCCTAAACTTGCAGTTTAGGTGATATTCACTATACATGTGCTGCTGCCAAGTCATCAGCGCATTCGCACTGAAGCAACGGTCCGCTCGTGCCGTTTCTTCAGTACCTGTGCCGTGACTGGTGGCACCCGCCGGAGTGACGTCATCGCGGCTCCGGTCAATCAGCGCCGGAGCCCGCAAACCCGGAAGCCATATGAGTGGAGTGTGGGTGGCACTGCAGGGCATCGTTCTAAGGTATGTATATCATAATGAGCTAGTATGCGATGCATACTAGCTCATTATGCCTTTGTCTTGCAGGGGTTTTTTTTTTTTTTTTCAGAGATTTACAACCTCTTTAATGTAGAACTAAGGACAAAACTTATTTTTGCATACACCATGGGACACAGGCTAGTATTCATTACCTACTGGGTTATACTTCATTTCCAGGTGAATGGACACTGGTAGACCAAAGGTCTTTAGACAGGAAGTGGTCCCCTATATAACCCCTCCCATACAAGAAGTACTTCAGTTTTTTACCAGTGTCTGCAAGGTGGATGGCATGGCTGTTTGAGCTATCTGGGCTGCAGGTCTCTAGTCCCAGAGTTAGAGTTGGAAACCTGTGTGCGGTGACCATATACGGGGGGGAGGGGGGGTTTGGGCTAGCTGGGGGTGTTTTGCAAAGTGTACCTTTTTTGCTTGTGTTGTCTGGCTGTTTTTTACCTGTAAGATGGCGCACGACGGTGTGCCATTTTGCCTTGCTTCACCGTGGCGCACGTGCATTCGCAAAAGCGCCGCTGTGCTTAGCAGTTTGTTTGGCGGCCATGGCGCACGCGGCTTTGCCGCACATGCACCATAGCTTTTATCAGGGGGCATGAAGATTTGCGTCATACGCGAATGCAGCCACGCCGTTCGCCGGGACAGCATGCATGCACAGAACATTCAGGCGCACAGCCAGCTTATTTAAGCTTTGTATGCCAAACATGCGGTGCTTCCAGAAGGCAGCTGTGGGACACAGCAGGCTCTGAACCAGGCATTTGCAGCAGTTCATTTCTTCTTAACCGGGTCACGTGAGTCACCAGATGTTGCTTGGCAGGCTAAAGGTGCTTAGCAAGATTGTTGCATAGGGGCTTGGTGAGCCCTATTAAAGTGTCTCCCTTCTGAGGTGTTTTAATACTACACCCAGATACTCTTTCTGGCTAGTAAATGTCTTCAAAAAAGAGGAGCGGTACTAACACTACAGGGAAGGGCACACCTATGTCGTCAGTAGTTCCTGATGAATCTAGTCGTATCCCTAGTGTTGTATCCCCTGAAAGACCAGAGGCTTCTGGGCAATCTGAGGCGCTGCGCCTATCTGGTATTGTGCCTACAGTCAGTGCTGCTGCTTCGTCCCTTATCACCAAGGATGAACTGTCCTCGGCCCTAACAGGATTACAGCACAGGACTGCTGGCATGATTGCCTCCATCCTGCAGGGTGGCAAGAAGCGTGACAGATTCCCCTCCCCGGAGCCTCCTAGTTTGGAGCAGGAATGGGTTGAGGATGGTGGAAGAGCTAAAAGTTCAGCATTCTGTGAAGGGCCTAGCGGATGAGTCTGCTTCTGAGCAATCTGGACAAGAAGATATCCAGTTGATGTCTGCCTCTCAGTCGCAGAGCCTTTTGGTCCTTTCTCTTATCGAGAGGGTTCATTCTGCCTTTAAATTGCCTCTTGCAGAGGTTACTGGTCCTCTTTGGGGTCCCTGAGGCCTCTTCAGGCCGCACAGGCTTTCCCCTTACACCCTCTGTTGGAACAGGCGGTGTATGCTGATTGGGAACATCCTGACAGGATTTTTGTTCCTCTTAACAGGTTTTCCCTTTTATATCCCATGGATGAAAAGTTTAAGTGGAGCATGCCAGCCGTAAATGCAGCAGTCTCTTCCTTAACTGCTTCAGATCCGCACTATATGAAGGAGAAAAACTAACTGTTTGCAAAATTTATTAACAAAATATAAAACGGTTTTGTATTTTTTTTTTTTTTTTTTTAAATTGGTCTTTTTTAATTTTTTTTAACAAAAAATAAAAAACCCAGAGGTGATTAAATACCACCAAAAGAAAGCTCTAGTGGGGGAAAAAATGATAAAAATTTCATTTGGGTACAGTGTTGTATAACTGCGCAATTGTCATTCAAAGTGTGACAGCACTAAAAGCTGAAAATTGGTCTGAGCAGGAGGGGGGTTTAGGTGCCCAGTAAGCAAGTGGTTAAACAAGAACTTAAAGAGGATGTCCACTGACGGTTTGTATTTTTTTTTTTTTTTTTCTTCAAACACTTAAAACATCACATAATGACAATGGCACACTCACGTTTTGCGTTAATTTCCTCCCCAGATGTCCGGTTTCGTTGCAAATAATACGTTTTTAAAAATGTGGACGGCTGTTTTCATCTTGCTTGTGGGCATTTGAAGCATATAAATTAAAATTTGTGCGCTAGCAAAATATATAATGAGGTAGTACAATTAGGAAACTCCTTGGGGTAATACCCCTGGAGCTACAATGTGTTTAAATCCCAACACAGAGAAATAACAAGACAACAAATACGAATTGTGCATTAAATCATATCTCCATGAAAAATAAAAAAATTAAGGAATATGAAAAAATATTTGAAAAAAGGTGAAAGTTCTGAAGATGCGATTGATCACTCAATCATTTAAAAGACACCACATTCAGTCCATGAAAAACAAGTTAGCAAAAACCAAAATAAGTGAAAAAGAAAAAAAGAGACGTTCCTTTGGTGTGTCACATCAAAGCAGAAAGGTGAAAAGATGCAAAAACACTTCCAAGCCACCATTGATTGCAGGAGAGGAGTAATGGATGTGCCCTTACCCCATTCGTTGGACCTCCTCTATGGCGAGGTCATACGGGCTTGCAGATATAACCCTCTGCAGGGACAGGTAGAATATTGATGTCCGGGTCTTGTTAGCGAGCACCACCGACTCCGAGCTGATCCGACTGCTACAGCATCAGAAGGGAGACTCCGGGTTCGGAGGATCCATAATTGAGAAAAGAAGGGGAAAACTCCAATGGTGTAGTAATATTAGGGATTTATTAGTTAAATAAACCGAAGGTATGTATACAAAAGTTCCAGTATAAAAATCATTAAATCTAAAAAGCCGGCATAAAAACAAAGGCTGAACGCCCGTGCAAACAAAGAACACTTGATGGCAAGCACTGCGAGGCCACGCCCTACATGTTTCGTCATACGTGACGTCTTCTACGGGGCAAAATCCATTTGAAGCCCACAAGCATTCACTTCCTAGTTCCAGTGTTGCTGAGCTACCAGCATTCCTTGCTGGTTCCCGCGCATGCTCAGTTGTAACGGCGCGGAGCGTCGTAAGCATCCTGGTTGCCATCACAACGGGCGGCGTCCTAGGAAGTTCCCGCCCCGTTGCGATGTCTAACGTCACTTCTTCTGTTCAAATCCCGCGAGATTTCGTGGCGGGCCTCCGCACTGACTCCTGGGAACAATGACACTAGCTCCCAGGAGACAGTGCGGCGCGGCGGAAATTACGACAATACCCGCAAAATACCCGCCCATAGCCGCAGGGAGAAAAAAGACCGAAGCACATATACACAGGTACACCCGGGAAAAAAAAAAAGTTCCGTTTTGCATTCTATGCTGTTGTCTTATATGAATGAGCTAAACTTTGAAAATTGTGTGAACATCCGCTTTAACTTGTCCAGTAGATAACACACAGGGTTTGAAAGCCCCTGTTGACAAGAAATTGGAGTCCTTTTTAAAAGCTTCCTTTTCTTTGGCCAGTTAGGCTATTCAGCCAGCTATTGCAGCAATTGGTATCTGCCAGTCCATAAAGGATCAGGTCAGACGGCCTAACAAGCCTAACCGGGAGGATGATCTGGCTGAAAATAAGACTGATATTCCTCGAGCGCTGTGTTTTGCTGTTGACGCCTTAAAGGATTCAATCCAGCAGCTTTCTCGTTTGGCTCTCTTGTCTGTACATATGCGCAGACTTTTGTGGGTTAACCACTTCAGCCCCGGAAGAAATTACTCCCTTAATGACCAGGGCATTTTTAGCAATACGGCACTGCGTCGCTTTAACCACTTCAGCCCCGGAAGGATTTACCCCCTTCCTGACCAGAGCACTTTTTACAATTTGGCACTGCTTTAACTGCTAATTGCGCGGTCATGCAATGCTGTACCCAAACGAAATTTGCGTCCTTTTTTCCCACAAATAGAGCTTTCTTTTGATGTTATTTGATCACCTCTGCGGTTTTTATTTTTTGAGCTATAAACGGAAAAAGACCAAAAATTTTGAAAAAAAATATTTTCTACTTTTTGTTATAAAAAAAAATCCAATAAACTCAATTTTAGTCATACATTTAGGCCAAAATGTATTCGGCCATATGTCTTTGGTAAAAAAAAATGTCAATAAGCGTATATTTAATGGTTTGCGCAAAAGTTATAGCGTCTACAAACTAGGGTACATTTTCTGGAATTTACACAGCTTTTAGTTTGACTGCCTATGTCAATTCTTGAGGTGCTAAAATGGCAGGGCAGTACAAAACCCCCCCAAATGACCCCATTTTGGAAAGTAGACACCCCAAGGAAATTGCTGAGAGGCATGTTGAGCCCATTTAAATATTACATATTTTTGTCCCAAGTGATTGAATAATGATAAAAAAAAAAAATTACAAAAATTTGTCACTAAATGATATATTGCTCACACATGCCATGGTTATGTGAAATTGCGCCCCAAAATACATTTAGCTGCTTCTCCTGAGTATGGGGATACCTCATGTGTGGGACTTTTTGGGAGCCTAGCTGCGTACGGGGCCACCGAAAACCAAGCACTGCCTTCAGGATTTCTAAGGGCGTAAATTTTTGATTTCACTCCTCACTACCTATCAGTCTTGAAGGCCATAAAATGCCAAGATGGTACAACCCCCCCCCCCCCCCCCAAATGACCTCATTTTGGAAAGTAGACGCCCCAAGCTATTTGCTGAGAGGCATGTTGAGTCCATGGAATATTTTATATTTTGCCACAAGTTGAAGGAAAATGACAAACTTTTTTTTTTTTTTTTTTTGCACAAAGTTGTCACTAAATGATATATTGCTCACACAGGCCATGGGCATATGTGAAATTGCACCCCAAAATACATTCTGCTGATTCTCCGGAATTCTGGGATACCACATGTGTGGGAATTTTTGGGAGCCTAGCCGTGCACGGGGCCCCGAAAACCAATCACCGCCTTCAGGCTTTCTAAGTGAAGAGTGAAATCCAAAAATTTACGCCCTTAGCCTGAAGGCGGTGCTTGGTTTTCGGGGTCCCGTACGCGGCTAGGCTCCCAAAAAGTCTCACACGTGGTATCCCCGTACTCAGGAGAAGCAACAGAATGTATTTTGGGGTGTAATTTCACATATTCCCATGGCATGTTTGAGCAATATATCATTTAGTGTGCAAAAAAAAAAAAAAATTGTCTTTTTCCCGCAACTTGTGTCACAATATAAAATATTCCATGGACTCGACATGCCTCTCAGCAAATAGCTTGGGGTGTCTACTTTCCAAAATGGGGTCATTTGGGGAGGTTTTGAACTGTTCTGTCATTTTATGCAAAACATTTAAAAGCTTATGTCACACATCACCTACTCTTCTAACCACTTGAAGCCCTTTCTGACACTTTTTGTTTACATGAAAAAAAAAAATATTTTTTTTTGCAAGAAAACTACTTTGAACCCCAAAATATTACCAAATATTATCGGCGTATAACGCGCACTTTTTTTCCCCTTAAAATCAGGGGAAAATCGTGTGTGCGTGTTATACGCCGGTCCCCACTCTGTGTGCCAAAAAACAGCGAGCGTCGCGAAAAAAAACCGAGCGACGACGGAAAAAACCGAGCGGCACCGAAAAAGACCGAGCCGAGCGCTCGGCTCCACTCGCAGTCACGCCGCCCCGCCTTCCTGCTGAGGATGAGAAGCGAGCGCTTCCGAAAAAGACCGAGCCGAGTATACTGTGTACTCTGCTCGGCTCCGCTCACAGTCCCGCCCAGCTCCTTTGATGGACATAACACTCCGTCCAATGGCAGGACTGGGCGAGACTGCGAACGGAGCCAAGCAGAGTCACAGTATACTCGGCTTGGTCTTTTTCGGAAGCGCTCACTTCTCATCTTCAGCAGGGAGGCGGGGCGGCATGACGAGCCGAGTACACAGGCTCTGTCGGCGGCAGATTTAAATGGCGCAAACGGCACACGGCATTGGGCAAGGCTGCACTGGGCAAGACTGCACTGGGCAAGGCTGCTTATGACAATGGGCAAGGCTGAAAATGGCACTTAGCAAGGCTGCAAACGACACTGATCATTCTGCAGTGATGGACAAGGCTACAGATGGACACTGACAAGGCTGCATTGATGGGCATTTAAATGTAAGGGTTTTTTTTCCTTAAACTTCCCTCCTAAAAGTTTTTTTCCTTAAAATGCCCTCCCAAACTTGGGGTGCGTGTTATACGCCGGTGCGTGTTATACGCCGATAAATACGGTATATATTTTTTTAAAGCAAAGGCCCTACAGATTAAAATGGTGGGTGTTTCATTTTTTTTTTTTCACACAGTATTTGCGCAGCGATTTTTCAAACGCTTTTTTTGGGGGGGAAAAACCCACTTTTTTAAATTTGAATGCACTAAAACACACTATATTGCCCAAATATTTGATGAAATAAAAAAGATGATGTTAGGCCGAGTACATGGATACCAAACACGACATGCTTTAAAATTGCACACAAACGTGCAGTGGCGACAAACTAAATACATTTTTAAAAGCCTTTACAGGTTACCACTTTAGATTTACAGAGGAGGTCTACTGCTAAAATTACTGCCCTCGATCTGACCTTTGCGGTGATACCTCACATGCATGGTGCAATTGCTGCTTACATTTGACGCCCGACTGATGCTTGCGTTCGCCTTTGCACGAGAGCAGGGGGGGACAGGGGTGCTTTTTTTTTTTTCTTTATTATTTTTTTGCTTTTTTATCTTATTTTTAAACTGTTCCTTTAATTTTTTTTTTTTTTAATCATTTTTATTGTTATCTCAGGGAATGTAAATATCCCCTATGATAGCAATAGGTAGTGACAGGTACTTTTTTTTTTTTTTTTTTTGAAAAAATTGGGCCCTAGATCTCTCCTCTGCCCTCAAAGCATCTGACCACACCAAGATCGGTGTGATAAAATGCTTTCCTAATTTCCCAATGGCGCTGTTTACATCTGGTGAAATCTAAGTCATAAAATGCTTGTAGCTTCCAGTTTCTTAGGCCATAGAGATGATTGGAGCCATTCTGGTCTCTGACCAGCTCTATGGTCAGCTGGCCAAATTACCAGCTGCATTCTCAGGTTCCCTGTTGGGACAGGAGAGCCAGAGAAAAACATTGAAGACAGTGGGGGGGGGGGGGGCATTCCCTCCCACTGCTTGTAAAAGCAGTCTAGAGGCTAATTAGCCGCTAGGATTGCTTTTACATGAAAGCCGACCGCTGGCTGAAAAGAATACCAAGATGATACCTAAACCTGCAGGCATCATTCTGGTATAACCACTCAAAGTCCAGCAACATACCAGTACGTTGCTGGTTCTTGTTGGGCATATATTGTAAACTTTTTTCTCATGCAGCCTGTGGGCTGAACGAAAAAAAGAGATTGATCGGTGGGTATGCCCACCATTAGAATACCTTCCTTCATCCACCCACTTCTAATGATGGGCATAATGCACCGTTTATATATGCCGAAGCATGGGGGCATCCACCCCAAAAGGTAGGAGCAAATCGCTCCTCCGCCCCTGCTGCCCCCATGCTTCGGCATATATGCTCTTTTTTTTTAACTGTGGTGCTAAGAAAATGATGGTTAACAATAAAAGAAAGTAAAATTACAGTATAACAGTAAGACTTCCCATACCTGCAAAGCAAATACAAAAAAAACATAGTAAAAAATAAAACATTTTTAATGCAACCTGTGCCTAAAATATATATATGCCGAAGCATGGGGGCATCTACCCGCAAAAGGTAGGAGCAAATCGCTCCTCTGCCCCTGCTGCCCCCATGCTTCGGCATATATGCTCTTTTTTTTTTTAACTGTGGTGGTGAAATCACCTCCGACAGCGCTGGAGTCACAGCTTTATGTATCGTGGGAGCAAACGCTGTTGCTGTCAAGATAAATAAATCCGCTCTGCAGCTGAATGGCGTACCTGAAAACAAAAAAAATGGTTAACAATAAAACAACAGTAAACAGTAAAGTATAAAAAAAAATTGCATACCTATAAAGCAAACATGATAAAAGATAATAACAATAAAACATTGCAGAATAGAATACAGTAAAAAGAGCAAAACAATAGAGAGAACAATAAAACGACAACTATTTTTGTTTTTTTTATTTTATATTTTTTTTGTGGTTTTTTTTTTTTACACTTTTTTTTTGTAACTGTAACCGGTTCCAGGTTCGGGTCTCTCAAAATGCGATGTCATCTTGGGAGACCCTGTAAAAGTGTGCCTAGTCTGTGGCAGTGCTGTACCCTACGCTAATACTCAACTAGTGTATGGTAGCGTTCAAAACATTCACCAATGCAAAGACCAAGATTGTCAGGACAGGAGGGACAATAATAGCGGGTGTCACGCCTATATCTGCGCTTGCTGCAGACACGACATCTTTTTGGGGGGGTTCGTTGGGTAGGGGTACTCGGGAGGACATAAAGAAAATGCCTCTCATGCAGCCGGCTTACTGCATTTGGATTGGGAAGGTGAGGTGGAGCACCTTCTGGCAACAGAAGGGCTCTGACGATCTCTTCCTGGAATTTAAGGAAGAATCCAGTCCGTCCTGAAGCTCTGTATAGCACATGAGCGTTCAGCAAAGCCAATTGAAATAAACAGACACTTTCTTGTACCAGCGTCTGGCCTTACGGGCAATTAGGTACAGCGCCAACAACTGGTCGTTGAGGTCCACCCCTCCCATATTTTTTTTTTTAACACAGGTAATGTTTATTGAAATAGAAAATACAGTACACTTGAGAAATCAGATTAATTATCTCATACAAAAATATCCGTAGAACCAGATTCACAGTGGTACATATTAAGGTCTACTAACCATGCATTATAGGAACATGAGTCGTCTACGCAACTTCCCCCCAATCTATTAACCTACATGACATTCTTATTCCCCGATGATTTTCACAAACACCTTAGCAGACTGTAGTCCCCAGGGCCATGCACCCCTTTTCGTCTAGAAATCACCCGTCTCCAGCAGGGACTCTCTGCCAACAAGAGAATTGGGAAAAAGGGAAAAGGTGCTATGTAGAGCAGGTGTCTGAAAGTGCAGGAGGGCAAGCTACCCCCACACTTCTGCAGATTCAATATTTCCAAACCCCCTAAATCCCCGAGCTGATGTCAGAAACACCATGTCTGCCTTTTTTCCAAAGGCCCCCTGGGGAGGGGCTCCCGGAAACATCTATATGGTGAGGTGTTTCGCTTCAACCCAGGCTGCCCAGATCTTGTCGAACTTCTGAGGGCAATTTCTTCCCATATAAGTAAGTTTATATAGTGGCAATGCAGCATTAATCTACGCCCTCCATGCCCCCACCGTGGGAGGATCCCCTAACTTCCAGCGCATTAATATCTCTTTCCTGGCATAGTAAGCTGTGTAAAACACAAACAGTTTTGTATATTTTGCTGTGGCCAAGTTGTCAGTAATGCCCAGGAGAAAGATAAGCGGATCTACCTCCAGATGTAATCCCGCCACTCCGTTAACCTCCGCCACCACTGTGGTCCAATAATTCTGCACTATAGGGCATGACCAAACCACATGGAAAAAGGTCCCCACCGACTGTCTGCATTTAGGGCAAGTATCATCCAATCCCGGGTATATAGAGGAAAGTCTATGCGGGGTGTAGTACACCCTGTGCAAAAACTTTAGCTGGATGCATCTATCTCTGGCCGAGATCATAAATGGTATGCACTGCTGCAGTCCCTCTGACCAGTCCTCTTCAGTCAGAGTCGGGATATCTGAATGCCATTTGTTAAATAGTGTAAGTGTTCCAGAGGCAGTTTTACAGGTAAGTCTAAGATATATAGAGGACAGCGTACGATCTATGTCCTTAGCTATCAGTAGGGACTCAACCGAGTGAATCACTAGTTCCACCCCCTCCGGAAACTGCGCCCGGGCCGCATGTCTGAGCTGCAGAAACCGGAAGAACATCCATGGGGGGAGGCGGAACTTCTCCTTGAGCTCTACAAACGAGAGAAGCTGCCCCTCCTTGAAAATATCCCGTAATGTCCGGACACCGTATCTGGCCCAGACCTGAGGGTCCGGGACAGATTGGAAATGCGGCATTGTTGGGTTGCCCCACAGCGGAGTATATGGAGAGACAGCCCGTCCGTCATTAACCACTTGACATCCGGAGGCCGTCATATGACGGCCTCGACTTTCAGGGCTTATATCTGAATGATGTCTGAGGCTACAGACATCATTCAGATACCGGCATTTTCAGCCGGCGATTCCGTACACCATAAGAACAATCATAGCGGCTGTTCCGCCGCTTGATCGTTCTTACGGGCAGCAGGAGGGGACGCCCCCCCTCCCGCCGCCCTCCGGTGCTTCTACCGACTCACCTCAGCGATCGGTGAGTCGGATAGCGGATCCGCCGGCGCCGGATGTTCACCATAGAGATTTAGTCTCTATGATCGTTCGGAGGCCGGGCGCGATGTTATGACGTCACGCCCGGCCTCTGCATTCAGAAAAACGGCGCCGCTTCGGCTGTGAAGCGGCGATCGTTTTATTTTTTTTTTTATTTTAGGCTTCCCAGCCTAGAGGTGAGATGTGGGGTCTTATTGACCCCATATCTCACTGTAAAGAGGACCTGTCATGTTATATTCCCATTACAAGGGATGTTTACATTCCTTGTAATAGGAATAAAAGTGATCAAAAAAAAATATTTTTTTTAAAGTGTCAAAATAAAAATTTTTAAGTAAAATTAACAATAAAAAAAAAAAAAATTTAAAGCGCCCCTGTCCCCGTGAGCTCGCACGCAGAAGCGAACGCATACGTAAGTCCCGCCCACATATGAAAACGGTGTTCAAACCACACATGTGAGGTATCGCCGCGAACGTTGGAGCGAGAGCAATAATTTTGGCCCTAGACCTCCTCTGTAACTCAAAACATGTAACCAGTAAAAAATTTTAAAGCGTCGCCTATGGGGATTTTTAAGTACCAAAGTTTGGCGCCATTCCACGAGCGTGTGCAATTTTGAAGCGTGACATGTTAGGTATCTATTTACTCGGCGTAACTTCATCTTTCACACAATGCAAAAAAATTTGGCTAACTTTGCTGTTTTGTTTTTTTTTAAAGCATGAAACTGTTTTTTTTCCAAAAAAAACGCGTTTGAAAAATTGCTGCGCTAATACCGTGCAAGATAGAAAGTTGCAATGACCGCCATTGTATTCTCTAGGGTCTCTGCTAAAAAAACATATATAATGTTTGGGGGTTCTATGTAATTTTATAGCAAAAAAATGATGATTTTTGACATGTAGGAGCGAAGTGTCAGAAATGGCCCGGATTTGAAGTGGTTAAAGTAGTGAGATACCTGCTGCCATACCTTAATTGTCGTTTTCATATGTGATGTGATTTGGGGACTGTACCTCGGACCTCTATAGACCAAATTGCTGAGCTCAGAGTATGAGCCAAGAATCGCTGCCTCTAAATTTACCGCTGGGTTGGTATTATCCTGAGTAAACCACCACCTTACCGAGACCAACACTGCCGCCCAATAATATTTTTTAAAATTTGGGAGAGAGAGGCCACCCTCTGTAAGTGATAGCTGTAGTGTTTGTTTAGCAACTCTAGGTGTTGTCCCCGCCCAAAGGAAAGAGGTAATAGCTTGGTCTAGCTTTACAAAGAATGAGTTAGGGATGGGAATTGGAGTGTGGCGAAAAACATATAAAAATTTAGGAAGGAAGGACATTTTGATAAGATTTACCCTCCCGACCGGGGTCAGTGGCAACGTTTTCCAGACCAAACAACGCTGGATAAACTGTTGAAGAATGGGGTATACGTTGTCTATTAGATACTGTTTCGGGTCAGTCTGTATGTTAATGCCTAAATATTTGAATTTCGTCACTCTTTTAAGAGGGAGGGGTGGGCCAGCCGGCGGCGGAGCATCCGTCAAGGGGAACAGGAGAGATTTCTCCCAGTTCACCTTGACCCCAGAGAACCCTCCAAATTTGTCAATGATAGTCAGAGCGGCTTTTAATGATTGTTGGTCGTCGCATAGGTACAGCAGCATATCATCCGCGTAGAGTGATACTTTTTCTATCAGGGGAGGGAATGAAATACCCCCCATCTCTGTAGATGCTCTAAGTAGTATCGCCAGCAGCTCGATCGCCAAAGCAAAGAGGGCCGGTGAAAGCGGGCAGCCCTGCCTGGTGCCTCGGTGGAGGGGAATAGAGGAAGATAGGATGCCATTTGTACGGATTCTGGCTGTTGGACCTGAATAGAGTAGTCGTAACCACTTTACAAAGTTAGGTCCTATCCCAAATTTTTGTAGTACTAGCCATAGGTATTCCCACTCCACCGAGTCAAAGGCTTTTTCTGCGTCCAGGGAGGCCACAACGCTGGCCCCCCCTTCAGCAGCCGGTCTCATTAGTACAGTAAATAGTCTCCGTAGATTAATATCTGTACCCTTGCCCGGCATGAAGCCTGTTTGGTCTCCATGAACTAGCGACAAGATAACTGTATTGAGTCTGATAGCCAGAACCTTTGCAAGGATCTTCGCATCCACGTTAAGGAGCGAGATAGGTCTGTACGAGGAGCATAATTCGGGATCCTTGCCAGGCTTGGGAATGACCACAATCACAGCTCTTGACATGGAAGGGGGCAGAGAAGCAGATTCAAAGGAGGCGGAGAGGACCTCCAGCAGCCTGACAGCAAGGGTCTCAGCGTGGGCCTTATAGAATTCAACAGGGAATCCATCATCCCCAGGGGTTTTTCCCGCTTGAAGGGATCCTATAGCACTTTGGAGCTCTTTGAGTGTTATTGGAGCGTCTAGACGCTTGCGAGCTGTTTCCGATAGGGAGGGCAGTTCAATGGCCTCAACATATGTTTGAAGATCAGCGGCGGAGTATCCCACCCTGGACGTATATAGGTCCCTGTAATACAACGCAAAACCGGTATTAATGTCTCGAGGGTCCGACAATAACCGCCCCGAAGCATCTTTAATGTTGGCCACATTAGTGGAGACCGCTTGCTCCTTAGATAGCCACGCTAATAGACGTCCAGTCCGCTCCCCCTGCTCAAATATACGCTGCGCTTGATGTAGTAATAATTTTTTTGTGGCCGATATTCGAAGTAGTACAACCTCTCTCATAGCACACTGCAGGTCTTTTCTATGGGCCTCATCCCTACTAACCGTATACTGAGCTTCTAAATCCGTAGCCCTCTGTTCAGCCTGCATCAGAGCAGCCCTAGTCTGATGTCTGGTAAGACCTATGGCCCTTTGATAGTGTTCTTTAGCATGGTATTTGAACATCTCCCAGCTAGTTACGGGTGTCGTGGCAGGCGGGTTATCAGTCCAGAACTCCCGCACTGCCACCTCCGCATCAGCAGCTACCCGTTCATCTGATACCCAAAACCGGGACAAGCGCCACAGACAGTCAGTGGGGGCAGGGGCCATCCTCAAACGGAGCAGGACCGGAGAGTGGTCCGATATACCCCTAGGCAAGTGGGAGACCTCCTGCACCATCGTCAAGATGGCACTCGTGGCGAGCACCAGGTCAATGCGGGACATGGCCCTATAGGAGGCAGACTGACAGGTATATGATCTTAACAGGGGATTTTTCCACCACTATACATCTGTAAGACCAAAAGTAGTGGCCCACCTGGACAGCGAGGACTCTGTGGTCGCGTCTGACACCAACTTGTCCACATGTGGACACGGAGGCATATTAAAATCCCCCGCTAACAGTACCTTATCCGTGGGGTAACCTGCTATACTCTTCATAATTTTGTGAAGTATCAGTAGCGATGCCGGAGGGGGTATATAGAGTCCCACTATCACCATGGGCACATTTGCAACAACTGCATGTAGTATTACATATCTACCCTCGGGGTCCAGGTGCAGATCCAACAATGTAAAAGATAAGTTCTTATGTACTAAGACGCTTACTCCCCTAGCATATGTGGAGAAGGTGGCATTGTAGTAATGTCCTACCCACGGTTTTTTAAGACCTAGGACCCGGCCCCCAGTGAGGTGGGTCTCTTGCAAGATACAGATATCTGGGCGGTGCATTTTAAGGAAGTTAAAAACTAGGGATCTCTTGATGCGAGAGTTCATCCCCCGAACGTTCCAAGAGATTAATGTAATAGGAGCCATGGGATTTTTAAACAATTTGAAGCAGACTGAAGGGGAAGTGCACCTGGGCCCCGAGGGAAACCGATCCACCCCCTACCCCATAACACATTTGAGATCGACATTCTGATTAGTATCCATCTTCCTAAACCATTGTATCTATACAACATACATTCCTGTGTATAACTATCATAACAGAACCCTTCCAAACTTAATCCCCTCCCCCCACCCCGCACACCCCCCAAACCAAAGTGTGCTTGTTCCCAATAACTGGTTATGATCATTGACCAATTGGGGTCATGAACTTAGAGGACGCGTGGTAGAAATCCACCACCCAACGGGTATATCAGTCTCAATCTGAAGGAGATGCCGCCATCAAGCGGGAGTCCACAGAAATTTCACCTGGCCGAAGCCAGGGGCACAAACTTGAAAAATTGCGTTCCCGTCATTCCCCCCCCCCCCCCACACCCCCCTCCTACCCAAAAAGAGAAAAAGAAAAAATTTTTTAAGAGAAAATGAAAATATAGGGAGATTCCGTTTTCTCCTAGTCCAAAAACAAATCGCAGATCAGAAAATAGAAATTGCAAAAGGAAAGTTAGGTTGGTTGAGCTATGCAAGTTCGTTGCATTCCTTGGCTCAGGTGCCAGGCATGACCAATATTGAACCAAGCTGTTAGCCAGGATCAGGGCCGTTTGTTCAGCAGTTCTCTCACTCTATATACCCCATGCAGTACAGGAGTTATACCTCTCTGTAAGAGCAACAGTTACCCTGAGGAGAGGAGTATGGCACATTAGACCCGCTATTCAGCAAATGTCTCTAGATCCACAGAGGTACAGAAAAAAGGGTCCTCAGAAAACAAGAAAAATAAGGGAAAAAAGTAGGAAGAACAAAAAAGTCACTGATGCTTGTTTCCAACAGAGATGATGTCTATCTATCTGAGTAACTAGCAGGTGTCAGGGTAAGTAAGTGAAAGCAATCCAGCAAACATCCCCCTGCTCTTCCTCAAACAGTAATTCTTGTATGCTTTGGCTGCTTGGCATAAAGAAAAACTATGTCAGGAGAACTTTACTCATCCGACAGGGTTTCCTAGGTCAAGGCTGCCGCAATAAACATTTACCTGGTGTCAAAGCAGGCAGCTCTTCTAGCGGTGGGCCAAGGTGTTTAGCCATTGCAGGGCCTCGTTGGGGGAAGTGAAGAACCTTACGCTTTCACCATCCTGGACACGAAGTTGGGCGGGGAATAGCATGCTGTATCGCAGTCCCTTGGTTCTGAGGGCCTGCTTCACCGCGTCAAACGACTTGCGCTGCTTTTGAGTATCCACCGAGAAGTTCGGGAAGAACATAAGGCGGGCCGCCTCGTGTTGAACCTCCGCCATCTTGCGAGCCTCGCGCAGTATCAGATCCCGGTCTCTAAAGTTCAGCAGCCTGAATATAAATGTGCGAGGTGGGGATCCAGGGGGACCTCGGGCCGGCGGCATCCTGTGGGCCCTTTCGATTGCAAAAAACTGAGAGAAAGCTGCTTGCGGGAACAGTGAGCGAAGCAGCCGTTCAGTATAGGCAGACACATCTGAGCCTTCTGACCCCTCAGGGAATCCTATAATCCGAAGATTATTGCGTCGGTTCCGATTTTCAGAATCTTCGGCCCGTGCTTCCAGATGCTTCACCCTCACCTGCAAGGTATGCAGGGAGGCCGAGTGATCTCTGACCACGTCTTCTGTATCGCCCACTCTGCGTTCCACCTCTGTCACCCGGTGCCTCACCTTCTCAAAGTCCTGTCTGATGAGACCAATTTCCAATTGCACTGTGTCTATCTTGGTAGTTAGTGTGGACAGGGAGGATTGGCAGCCCGTGATGGCTTGCATCAGGGCCGTGAAGTTACTCTGATCCGCGAGAGCAGGCTCCGGCCCTTCCGTCTGCGTCGCCATGTTGCTCACCTTCCCCACGTGGACAGCCGCTCTGCCTGAGTTACTCTGGGTATTGCACGGTCTGTGGTGATCAAAACGACGCCGGCTCCGTGTCCGCATCCGCAGGGGGAGGTTGGGAGAGGGTTCAGACGGTTAAAAGGCTTGGCAGGATGGGTTAACAGGATAGATTCCCCGCGATGGCTGCAGAGCTCCCTGATCAAGCGTCTTACACCGTCGCCATCTTGGACACGCCCCCCACCCCCCCATATTTTGGTTATATTCGTGGACACAGAGGGGTTTCTCCACAACACCAGTCGCCGTAGGAATTTGGGTCGTCGTGTCTGCATGAAGGGAGGTAAGAACGAAAACATTCTTATTATCCCTCCTCTTCATAGCGACCAAGTTATTACACTGCAAGCAGGCTCTCCCCCCCAGCCTAAGACGGGAATCTACAAGCCGCTGGGGAAAGCCCCGGCAATTAGGTCGCACGGTGCCACATGCTCCAATTTGCTGATCAAACAAGTGACTAAAAAGATGCACGCTCGTGTAATAATTGTCCACATATAAGTGGTACCCCTTTCCAAATAAGGGTCACACTAAGTCCCACACAATCTTGCCAGCGCTTCCTATGTAGTCAGGGCAGTTTGTCTGCTCTACGTGGCTATCTTTTCCCTCGTAAACCATAAAACTTCATGTATAGCCTGTGGTCCTGTCACAGAGCTTATACATCTTGACTCCGTATCTGGTACGCTTGCTGGGAAGGTACTGTTTGAATGACAAGCGGCCAGAAAACTTTAATCAGAGACTCATCAACGCAGACAACTTGATGGGGAGTAAACGAGTCTGCAAAATGTTGGTTTACGAGGGGCCGAATTTTGTAGAGCCGATCGTATCCAGGGTCTCCACGAGGACGACAGAGTTCATTGTCATTGAAGTGCATGAACCACAAGATCTGCTCATATCGTGCCCTGGTCATGGAGGCAGAGAACAAGGGCATATGGTGAATTGGAGTGAGTGGACCAATATGACCGCAACTCACTCTTTTTAGTTATGCCCATGTTGAGGGAAAGGCCCAGAAAAAGCTTAAATTCAGAAACCATAATTGGTCTCTGTCACGGACCTGGCCGGAGCAGAGGCTGTTGGAGAGGACTGTGTGCGGGCCTGTTGCCCACCGATTATGGGCCCTAGCATTTGAGGTGAATGAGGAATCCAGTCTGAACTGTATTAATCGGACTCAGTCATGTATATATTGTATGGGGACTCCTTGCTGTGGATCTGTGTCCCTGAAGAGGGAGGGGGGGGGTTCCTCCAGCAGCCCCCTGCTGATAAGACTGATTCATTCTGTTGGGACACATCATGTGAGGAGATGCTGGTGTCAACTTGTGCTTATGTTAATTGAATGAGCTAATGACATTGTCCTCCATACAATGTAGGAGACGGGACGACTCCTATTGGAGCTCATGTTAATTAGGTTAGCTTTGAGTCATCCTGGTGTATAAATGTGTGTGAGATCTCAAATAAAAGTTAGTTCTGATGTACTCCAAGACTGGTGTTGTCTAGTTCTTGGGGTTCCTATAGCCAGATCCATTGGACTCGTGTTCCAGAACTTAGGAAGCGGTATATGACGGAAGCACTCAAGCGGAGTGTGGGACGTTCCGTGACATTGGTGGCAAGCAGTGGGATAGCTTCCTGAAGTCTGGGACATCCAAACCTCCAACTGGATCCAAGATCAGCATAGCAGACTTCAGTCACCCCAGCGGAGATATGGACCTGGCATCAGAATTCCCGGGGCTGCTGCGGATCATCCTTTCAACATACACCAGGACTGTGTCTGAGGATGAATGCCTGGAGCTCAGGCAGCTGATTCGGGTGGAGCTCTGGATTGCAGCCCTCCGTCTCGCTGGTATAAAACAGGGCAAGTGCTTTCCAACCCAAGAGCAACGGGCCAGTGACCAACGGGCATTGCGGATGGCATTCCTGGGAGAGCAGCCCCAGGAGCAATGGGTGACTGAGTTGGACAGGTTGGTCCAGCAGGAGATAGAGCTGGACAATCGGTATCGGGCTCTGCAATGGCACGCAGAGGAGGGATATTTAGGGGAGACAACAGAATGCTCTCCGGAGGGATATGACTTTGGCGGCCCTGGATTGCTGTGGGAGAACCTTACAGATCTTTTTATGTTTGGCGATGAGGGGGAACCTGACCTTGAGGACATGAGAGACTATAGAGAGTCTATGCTCAGTCTTGCAGGGGTCTCAGAGCTCAAACCTGATCTGGACCATTTGCTAAGGAAGGAACAGCATCTGGAAAGGGCATACAGGAAACTGCTAGAACAAGTTCAGCAGCATGCCAGAGAATCGGCAGTGGAAAATCCGGAGATTGCCGTCCCCAAACCTGAAGTGCTGACAACAGGGCAGAGCTCTGCTAACCTCTGCCCAGCACTGATAACATCTTCTGGGTTCCATGGACAGGAGATGGTGAACCTCTATCCCCAGACATCAGTTGCAGAGACATGGGACTTGATAGACTTTTCTGCTGAGGAAGAACAACCTGATGAGCCTCCAGCAGAAGAGCTGCTATCAGGGCCAAAGTTCACTGTGTTCTGCCCAGCACCAACAGTGGCTTCGGCCTTCTTGAGAGAAGAGGTAGTCGGCCTTTCTCCCACAACACTGACAGGGACATGTGATTTTCTGCCAGCAGCATCTATGGAGTTAAAACAAACTTCTCCAGCTGAAGATCTGGTAACTGAACAGAGGGTCCAAGACCTCTGTCCCACACTTTTACCACTTCCAGAGACTGGGGATTTAATAGACGTTTCTGTAGAGGAGGAACCACCTGGCAAACCCCCAGCAGAAGTGCTGGCAACCGGACAGAGGGTCCAAGACCTCTGCCCCACACCTGCAGCAATTGTGGAGGCCCAAGGTGAGGAGGTGGCAGTCTATCGCGAGCTGCAGATCAGGATCCAAGGAGAGAATGCAGTCATCACCTCACAACTGCAGCTTGATCTGGTGTCGGTTGATGGGGCTTCAGTCCCCACCTGTATACCCCAGGGATGCTGGGCAGTGGGCCCAGATCCCCAACAGCAGGATGGAGTGAGCCCAGTCCCACTGTCTTCTCTCCAGCGGCAGAAAGGATTCCAGGGAGAAGGGCCAGTCCGGGCCTCTCCCCAGCGGCAGATATGTTCTCTGAGAGAGGCAGAGGATGGCTGGGTGAGTAATACACTGTTTGGAATAATTTGTTTGGGGTACTGTGTGGGTACAGGCAGTAGAGGACTGGAACTACTGACTACCTTCGGAGTCAACCCGTCTGGGGTCTCCTCCTATGTTAGTCTCCTGCCGAAAGGGGAGAAATGTCACGGACCTGGCCGGAGCAGAGGCTGTTGGAGAGGACTGTGTGCGGGCCTGTTGCCCACCGATTATGGGCCCTAGCATTTGAGGTGAATGAGGAATCCAGTCTGAACTGTATTAATCGGACTCAGTCATGTATATATTGTATGGGGACTCCTTGCTGTGGATCTGTGTCCCTGAAGAGGGAGGGGGGGGGTTCCTCCAGCAGCCCCCTGCTGATAAGACTGATTCATTCTGTTGGGACACATCATGTGAGGAGATGCTGGTGTCAACTTGTGCTTATGTTAATTGAATGAGCTAATGACATTGTCCTCCATACAATGTAGGAGACGGGACGACTCCTATTGGAGCTCATGTTAATTAGGTTAGCTTTGAGTCATCCTGGTGTATAAATGTGTGTGAGATCTCAAATAAAAGTTAGTTCTGATGTACTCCAAGACTGGTGTTGTCTAGTTCTTGGGGTTCCTATAGCCAGATCCATTGGACTCGTGTTCCAGAACTTAGGAAGCGGTATATGACGGAAGCACTCAAGCGGAGTGTGGGACGTTCCGTGACAGTCTCCAATCTCTGACAAGGAAGGACTGGGGATTAGTGGTGATGTGTTGACCAGCGTACAGATTGCTTGATCTACAATAGATCTATAGAGATCTTCGGTGAAAAACAGCGAATAAAAATCAAGTGACGTAAAATCAACTGTTTCCACCTGAATGCCGGGTTGGCCAGTGAATGGGGGAAGTACGGGTGCTGCAGAAGCGGTGGGTTCCCAATTAGGATTGGCGAATGCAGCAGGAAGGGCACTATGGATACGACGGGCCTGTGTTCATCTTCTTGGTGGCAGCGGGACACTACTTGTGCTTGCCACCTCACCAGCTTGAACTGCACTTACGGGACTCGCCACGTCACCACGTGATACTGCAGTGCTGGATTGACTACGACAACAACAGAAGAAGAAGTTCGGGTTCTGGTACGCCTGACCTTGGCAGGGACCACAACTCCGTTGTCAGAGCTATCTGTCATGGAGCCGCTGTCCTCTACAGGATCGTATTCTGAGCCTGAATCTGACAGATGAGTGACTTCTTCACTATCTGTCATGCTCAGAAACGTGTAGGCCTCTTCACTAGTGTGAACCTTCGATTTGCCATTTTGGGCTCTAAATTTAGTGGTACACTAGTGAGACTCACAGGTAAAACAGCTCCTAACTGTTAGCGACTGTATTAAAACGCTACCAAAAAAACTGTTAGCGATCGCAGGGATCAGGCCTGACTCTGCGAACGCTGCAGTTATGTGTGTGCTTAGTGGTTTGTAAGTGACAGTGATCGATCGATACTGCACTTGGCTGGGCTGGGCGGAGGGGCAAAACGCAGGTGCTAGCAGGTATCTGGGCTGATCGCGCTAACACTGCGTTTTTGGGAACCTTAAACTGCTGGGGACACTAGTATATATCTGATCAGATCAGATATTGATCCGTTCAGATACTATACCATTAAGGGAGGAGTATGCTGTGTGCGTGGGTGTTAGCGGTACTGGCACTAACCTGACGCTGCCTGGGGCGACGCAGACCCTATCTGACCCTAAAACCTAACTTGTATCACCCGCCGGGTGATCAGGGGGTTAAACCTTTATTAGGTAATAAACGGCAGGTGCCCTGACACTATAAAAAAATAAACGAACTAACCAGCGTCACCCGTAACAGTTATACGGTGATCAGTAGTGAAAGGGTTAACTAGAGGGCAATCAGGGGGTTAAAACCTTTACTAGGTAGTATATGGGGGTCCCTGACGCTATAAAACGCTGAATACCTAAATACTTACCTCCCTAACTAGCGTCACATGTGACACTAATACAGCGATCAAAAAAAGGATCGCTTAGTGACACTGGCGACGGGGGGTGATCACGGGGTTAAACCTTTATTAGGGGGGGTTAGGGGGGTACCCTAGACCTAAAGGGGCCTACCACTAACTGCCCTACCACTTATAACGGTCACAAATGACACCAATGCAGTAATCAGTAAAAAAAAAAAAAAAACTGCTATTGGTGTCACGGTGATTTGGGGGTGAAAAGTGTGCCTAGAGTGTTCTACTGTTAGTGTAGTGTTGGTGCACTTACTTGGATGTCTTCTCTCCTCGGTGCCGGAACGAAAAGACCGACAGACATCACTTCCTCTGCCGCTGTTTACATTACTTTACAGCAGCAGAGGAAGATTTTCATTCGTTGGGAGCAATTGCGAGGGGGTGGCCACGAATGAGTGGCCTCCCCCTCAGCACGGATCGCTCCCCTAATAATGGCACCGGGGGGGGGTGCGATGCGCCCCCTGCCCGCGGGAGGTAAATCACGTATCAGATACGTGATTTTGCCTGCCCGTGCCATTCTGCTGCAGTATATCTGCGTTAGGCGGTCGGCAAGTGGTTAACTGACAATTGCGCGGTCATGCAACGTTTTGGAGACCAGTGACATTATTGCATTGATCAGTGCTATAAAAATGACACTGGCAGGGAAGGGGTTTAGTGTGTTCCCTAGGTGTGTTCTAACTGTAGGGGGGGGTGGGCACACTGGCACATGACAGAGATCACTGTTCCCGATCACTGGGAACAGAAGATCTGATATGTCCCCTGTCAGAAAGGTAGTCTGCCCGACCCGCGGGAGCCAGAGCCGCTGTTCAGGTACGGCGATTCGCATAGAGGAGCCAACCTTCCGCCGTATAACGACGGCGTCTGGTCGGCAAGTGGTTCAGGTACCCTTCAGCTCCAGTTTGCAAATGTTGAACACAAATCATAATGGGAAGTGCCGATTGTCACTTTAACCACTTCAATACCTGCCACTTTCCCCTCTTCCTACCCAAGCCAATTTTCATCGCTGTCGCTTTTTAACTGACAATTGCACGGTCATGCTACGCTGTACCCAAACAAAATTGTTATCCTTTTGTTCCCACAAATAGAGCTTTCTTTTGGTGGTATTTGATCACCTCCTGGGATTTTTATTTTCTGCTAAACAAATAAAAATAGACTGAAAATTTAGTAAAAAAAAAAGTTTTTCTTTGTTTCTGTTACAAAACTGTAAATAAATAAGTTTTCTCCTTCCGGAGTTAATTGTTTTGCTGTGCTGGGGGTTATTGCTGACCCTGACACATGTGGAGGTTAACACTGGTAGCCCTGGGACTTGGCTGGGGTTAAAATTGCTGGCCCCAATTGGCCTACTTTACCTTCACAGTCTTCAGTTCACCCCCAAGTCCTATTTGGTCTATACAAAGGGAGAAAGGTGATGCACTACAAACTATAGACTAAAAAAACACCCACTTTTTGACCACACCCATGAGTATGCGGTAGGGGCGTGCTGTTTGTCCCACATTACTACCCCTCCTTATACTCTTAGCACCAGAACGGCACCCACCAAAAATTGTCTGGAGTCACCCCTCTTAATACTTAAAAGCATTGGAAGTTTTTAGTGATTTTGGAGGTAGAATTTATTTGCAGGCAGTGTGGATAGAAAATGATGGTTATTTAAGGATTCATAGGAAGGGTCACATAGGAGTATATACTAGGTCGATATTTAAAGGGTTTTGTAGGCAATCAGCAGACAAAATTTATTTGCGGCCAGTTTACATTGAGTACTTCCTCTTATAGCTCTGTGAAGGCCAGAAATATATACTAGGTTGAAATTTGTAGTCGTTTGTGATGCAACTGTAGTGCGGAGCCTCCTTTTAGACGTGTCCAGAGCTGAGGTGTTTTTTTCCCATCCGCTGTAACCTGGCCTGAGTAGAGATTGGAGCTGTGAACACCGGGCTTTCACCCTTCTCTGGGGTTTGACTTCATGCTCTGTTTTGTTTTATTAACTTAGCGAGTTTTTAAATGTTAAATAAAGGAAATCTATAGTTTTTTGTTTGTTTTTTGTTATATACAGAGCGTTTTTGTTTACCTTTTTATGTGCTCCTATATACTTGGAGCCGCTCCCAGGGAGAAGAGAAACAGCAGAGCATCCATTTACCTAAGCTGATCCCAGTTTTAAAGGGAACACGCGTTTATAGACCTTTATCACTTAAGGTCTGTTATTTAAGGTGAGTGGCTTTGTTGTACTTAGTGGTGACGGATTCCTTGTTCACACTTGGAAAGCATAGGTGGAATTAAATTTGGTAGATTCATTTTTTTTAATTGTTCTGTGGAATTTTTGCATTTTAATGTCTGTGGAAAGACTGATATCATTGGACTGCACTGTATGTTTCACATAATCTTCTTCTTTTTTTTTCACTGTGTTAGTATACCTATTTGTTTGCACTGATTACAGCAGTGGGTAGTGTTGCACTATTTCAAATTGTGTTTTACGTAAGCTGATTGCTGTGTGTGCTGCAGTTTCCTCTTTTTTTCACAATTTTTTCTTGTCTTTCTTCACTAATATTGATTTTGTTGGTGAGCTTGAGAATATTTATTTTTATTTCGGATATATTAGCACTTTTTATGGACTTCTAGGAGGGTCAGAAATGTAGTGTATAAGGTTGATACTTCCAAGCAATAGGTGGCTTGGAGAGAGTACTTATTTGTAGCCATTATAGATAATAATATATAATATGTGAATTGGATGCCGATTTCCACCAATCCAATTCGCATGACAGGCAAGCGTGACCTGCTCTCAATGGAGCCGGTTCACACAGGTCCAGGGAGACCCTGGTCCAGATTGCAGAAGGGTTCTGTGTGTCTTTGGATCTGGTTTAGGTGCAAATTTGGGCAATTTGGACCTGAACTGATGAACGGGGATGCACCGGACCCCATGCTGGGAACCACGGCCAGAGATATGTGAACCTGGCCTTACACTCTGCGGCATGCGCGTGCATTGAGGTCAGTGGCTGGTGAGGCACTGGCTAGTATCAGAGCCAGATACACACAGGTTACATATGCCACGATCGTTAGAGCAAGAGCAATAATTCTAGCATTAGACCTCCTCTGTACCTCTAAACCTGTAGCCTGTAAAAAAATGTAAAAGCGTCACCTATGGAGATTTATAAGTACTGAAGTTTGACGCCTTTCCACAATTTTAAAGTGTGACATGTTAGGTATCTATTTACTCGGCGTAACATCATCTTTCACATTATACAAAAAAATTGGGCTAACGTTAGTGTTTGTTTTATTTATTTATTTTCTCCTGAAACTGTCCCCCCCCCCCCCCAAAAAAAAGACATGTTTAAAGAAATTGCTGCGCAAATACCGTGCGTCATAAAAAGTTGCAACGACCACCATTTTATTCCCTAGGGCAGTGATAGCAAACCTTGGCACCCCAGATGTTTTGGAACTACCTTTCCCATGATGCTTATGCACTCTGCAGTGTACATTTTTCATCATGGGAAATGTAGTTCCAAAACATCTGGGGTGCCGAGGTTCGCCATCACTGCCCTAGGGTGTCTGCTAAAACAGTATATTTAATGTTTGGGGGTTCTGAATAATTTTCTAGCAAAAAAATTATGATTTTTACATGTAGGAGAGAAGTTTTAGAATTGGACTGGGTGGTAAGGGGTTAATTGCCGTAAATAATATAAAATAATTATTATATTGTTTTTAAGGTAATTTACTATATTTTCAAAATCTGTACTCAAGCGGGTGGCTTAATGGACAAATTACTGAAGTTTGAAGTTATAACTTCTAACCAGTAATTTCGCAGTAAATAGATAATAAATTATTATGTTATAACCTATATCATATAATATATGGATTAGCTTAAATTTAACACTAAATTTAACAGTACCTTTTCAACAGAATCAGTTTCTCCCTCTTAACTGTGTGAGAAAAACATGAGATTGTGGGTAAATCTTATACCCATAAACACATATATTTCCTTCTAGTTAAGAAGGCTGGGCTGGAAGGGAGCATTTGTTATGCCCCTTCTATGACACTGCAGTGAGAGGTGGGCCTCCACTGCAGCATTTTTATTGGACAGCTGGGACCAATAGTACTTTACCATTGGTCCAAGACTCCAAGCTGTTCATTGAGCTCAGTGCCTCTGACAAGAAGTAAGAGTTGTTGATTGGAAAATCGTCTGGGGTAGCAAAATCACGAGATCCCTGGACAGGTCAGTGTCCTAATATTAAAAGTCAGCAGCTACATTATTTTTAGCTATTGACTTTTAATTTTTTGGTGGTGGAGGCGGAAATCTTCTTTAAGCACAATTATTTTTAAAAAAATGAAACTTGCATTATGTAAGATTTTGTGAACACTGAAAATATAGAGAGCGCTAACATTTGCGTCTACCTTATCAAAGAACTTCATTAACCACTTGACTTCTGGAAGATTTACCCCCCTTCATGACCAGACTATTGTTTGCGATACGGCATTGCGTTACTTTAACTGACAATTGTGTGCGTTTGTGCAACGCTGTACCCAAATAAAATGTATGTCCTTTTTTTTCCCCCCACAAATAGAGCTTTTTATTGGTGGTATTTGATCACCTCCTGCTTTTTTTTTTTTTTGCGCTAGAAAACACATCCAATAAAAAATTAAAATTTTAGGCCAATATGTATTCTGCTCATTGTTTTTGGTAAAAAAAAATCCCAATGAGTGGATATTGGTTGGTTTGTGCAAAAGTTATAGCGTCTATAAACTATAGGATATTCTTTCTTTTTATTATTAGTAATGGCAGTGATCAGTAACTTATAGCGGGACTGCAATATCGCGGCGGGCATGCTGACACTGACACTTTTTGGGGACCAGTGACGCTAATAAATATGTACTAATGACACTGGCTGGGAAGGAGTTAACAGGGGTGATCAAAGGGTTAACTGTGTGCCTAGCCTGTGTTTTACTACACTGTAGTGGGGGGGGGGGGGTGCTTTTACTAGGGTAAAAGATGCAATTTATTCCCTGCTGTGCAGGAACACAAATTTCATCTCTTTCCCCCTCTCAGAACGACAATCTGCCTTGTTTACATGGTGTGTATATAGTGAAAGAATTTGTTAAGCTGACTATACACAATCGGCCTTTATTTTTTGCTCCGCCAACAGACTCATTGGGGCAAAAAAAAAAAATTAGATTCTTCTATCCACAGGTAAGAGGTGGATGGAGCTGTTCTCCCACACTGGGACGTTGTATTCTAACAGCGGAACTATATAGTATCAGAATACACTGATCAGTGGCTGATTTTTCCATCAGTGTAAGACCAGCTTACCACAGGCAGTGCTGTGGTCAGTGCAGCACATACAGTACATAACACACACAGTGCAGGGACCAGGAATACAGCAACACACAGTGCAGGGGTCATGAGTGCATAATTCAACAACTGCCTTGGTCAGATGTAATGTGCAGAGTGCACTGGGTCATGAGTAACCCCCCAGCACAAATCCTCCCCACACACATTCTACTTCCCAGCACCCCCTACCAAAATCTATCTCCTAGCACAAATCCCCCTCCCCCAGCACTAGTCCTCTTTCTCCCAACTCCCAGCATAAATTCCCCTCTTAGCACAATTTCTTTTCCGCAAATTCCACCTCTTGGCACAAATGCTGCAGCAACAGCAGAGAATTATGGTGTCACAGATGCAGGGCTCATGCCCTGGGTGCCCGACGCTAACGACTCCCTGATGCTTGAAAGAGTCCCTGTTACCAGCTCAAGCTATTCTATTACATAATAAATAAAGATTTATTTTTTAAATGGATATCTGTTATGCTTGTTTTAAAGGAGACTTCCAGCCTGAGCTTTTTGGGCTGGGCTTCTCCTAAGGGTCACAATTTATTTTGCACTCCTGTGACCCGTTTTCAGCGGAGATTGGTCCGAAGTTCGCTCTCCACTGACGGCACTGCCATCAATCGAGGCAGCGCGTCATCCCGACTTCCCAAGTCTGGATTCGCCAGCTGCCTTGATTTATGGCAGTCTCAGCAAGCCGCTAAGGCGGCCTCTCCCCGCCCCTCCACAGCTCATCGCTCCAATGAGCGTAGAGAAGCAGACCAGGAGTGATGCTGACTGATAGTCAGCATCGCTCTGCTCAGGGAGGCGTGAGAACCATGACATCGCCGGTGTTCGGTGGCTCGGTTCTCAGTGCAGAGATGCCGGGTTAAGAAAAATGAGGGGAATAACTGCGCTTATACTTCTATTTCCCAAAGACAACCTGCCGATATGATGCTGAGCTTGTGCACTCAACCCCTTTGGTCGACCATGACAAGGCCTCTTCTGAGTGGAACCTGTCCTGTTAAACCACTGTATGTTCTTGGCCACCATGCTGCAGCTCAGTTTCAGGGACTTGGCAATCTTCTTATAGCCTAGGCCATCTATATGTGGAGCAACAATTCTTTTTTTCACATGCTCAGAGAGTTCTTTGCGGTGAGGTGCCATGTTGAACTTCCAGTGACCTGTATGAGAGAGTGAGAGCGAAATTTAACACACCTGTTCTCCATTCACACCTGGGACTTTGTAACACTAACGAGTCACATGACACCAGGGAGAGAAAATGGCTAATTGGGCCCAGTTTGGACATTTTCACTTAAGTGGTGTACTCACTTTTGTTGCCAGCGGTTTAGACATTAAAGGGGTTGTAAACCCTCGTTCCCTTTTTTTTTATTTTTTTTTAAATAACAAACCTATCATACTTGCCTCCACTGTGCAGTTCGCTCTCCCTGGGGGTTACCATGCGGCCGTGCTCCCGAGTCCACCATTTTGCGTCCATAGACACAGAATGCTGGACTCAGCCCCATCCCCCAGAGACTGCGTTATTGGATTTGATTGACAGCAGCGGGAGCCAATGGCTGCATTGTTATCAATCTATCCGATCAAGAGTCGGGAACCCCGGGCAGAGAGGTACAGTGTGTCTCTGCCGAGGGAACGAACGGGCTCAGGTGAGTATAACGAGGTGGGGGGGGGGGCTAGGGGGCTTTTTGGTGTCAGAGGTTTTTTCACTTTAATGCATAGGATGCATTAAGGTGAAAAACATGAGGGTTTACAACCCCTTTAATGGCTGTGTGTTGAGTTATTTTGAGGGGACAGCAAATTTACACTGTTACACTGTGTATACTCACTACTTTACATTGTAGCAAAGTATAAATTCTTTAGTGTTGTCACATGAAAAGATATAATAAAATATTTACAAAAATGTGATGGGTGTACTCACTTTTGTCAGATACTGTATCTGATAAATGCAAAATCTGCATAGTGTCCCGGTGTCACCGACGATAGAAAATCACGGCCGCTGGAGGAGATGTATAGGCAGTCGACCCCCAAGCTGACATTACTTCCACCCTACACCCACAGGGGTCCCTGAAGTTCTCCTCCAGCCCTGTGAGCATTTCCAGCGGCCATAATTTTCTATTATTGGCGAGACCTTGACACTATGCCGATTCTGCATTTGACCGGATATGTACTTAATGTGAGTTATAACCTTTTTAAAAAACTGCTACTAGATGGGGTTTCCCTTTCTATACACCCACACAGGAGCAGTGGGGGAAATCGCATGCGATTCAATCCTCAGATCAAAAACAACAGAGCCGTTGAATGGTCACATACCCTTCCCTAACAAACAGAAAGGTCTCACCTGCTAGCTGTGTTGTGGTGGCCAATCTGTGGGGACCCTTGTGAGGGATTTTTGTGAGTAAAGACGGGACTCCCTGTTCCTATGGACAATCAATGGCTAAACTGGGGTTTTTAAACAAGATTTCTCCCATGTAAAAAATACAATATACACATTGTTTTCATATTTCGACAAAGTGAACATATTACACCATCTCCCATATATGCCTCTGAAGAAGGGAATTTTTTCCTGAAACATGTTAGGCTAGTTGGAGAAAAATCATGTTCATCTTTGGAATATGCAAATTTATGATGAAAATGTATTCCTTGCTATGCACTAAAAGTGCTGTACTATCTGATGTTTTTATACATACTGTCTTTTTAAAGAAAATATTTCTAATAAATTATATTTTATGATATACTTTGTCTGCCCTTAAAGTCCCGCTGTACCGGGGGGTACCTGTGTCCCTTATGTTAGGGTCCTTATACAATATTTACTGGGATAGTGGCAACACTTCTTTGAGAACAAATTTTCTCTCCTTGTGGTTTACCACATATAATCGTATGCGATTCAGACAGGAATCTCACCGCATGCCTGTTTCATGTGATTCTTTGCAGTGCGATTTGCACCCATTCATTTTATATTGACGCAAATCGCACCGCAAAGTGTCAGCACTCAACATCGGTGAGTATTTAACTGAAAGTATTGGTACTCGCTAATAAAAAAAAAACTGTATTGGTGCAACCCTAGGTAGAGGTCTGGAGCTGCAGCTCTAATAGCTCCTATGATAATCTGGCCCTGGGGCGTGGTCTGGACATGGCCGAGTAAGGACGTGTTCTGGTGGACCTCCCGGTCCGTCCTGGCCTACCCAGCCTAAATATCAGTGATCATCTCCAGAAAACACACGGCATGTACTCGGCTGGGAAGCGAAGAGGAAAGAACAGAAAGAAGCCGCTTCCCAGACCACAATCCAGCAGAGAAATCTATCGGTACTTCCCCAGCACCCGGGAGTCCTACCCGGCTACTAAGATGGCGGACGCCACGAGACACTGCGGACATGTGAGTGCAGTGCCTCGGGATCCCCAGGCCTCCCGCATGTCCTCTCATACTCTGGAGAGAGACTTTGGTACTCCAGCGGTGTTTCGCCCTGACATCCAGGACACATTACACCCGCACCTTACTCCTCTGACCCTGCGGGCGGATACAGAGCTGAGGGCACTGCTGCAGGCCTTGCCGACGAGAGCTGACATAGAGTCACTCGTCAGTAGGCTAGAAGCTTCCCACCGCAAAGAAATTGAGGCGATCCGAACAGACATCATGGTGCTAACAGATCGGATGGGAGCAGGTGAAGCGACAGTGACCGCACTGGAGCACAGGATGCGGAGGGTAGAAGATGCACAGACCTCCCAAGCGGCGAACATGCTCACACAACAACTGCAATTGGAGGAAATGGAGGACCGCAACAGGAGAAACAACCTGCGACTCAGGGGCTTACCCGAAGCCACAGGGACAGAGGACCTAACAGCAACCGCGCTAGCCATCTTCAGGAATATTGCAGGTGACACTTTCCCAGCTAACCTGACATTCGATAGGATCCACAGAGCTCTGGGCCCACGATCCGCAGATCCAAATTGCCCAAGAGATGTGATTTGCTGGTTCCACCAGTATTCCCTTAAGGAAATTGTTTTACGGAAGGCATGGGAAGTTAGAGACACTGAGTTTGATGGAGTTAACATCCAGATCCTTCCAGATCTCTTATGAGCCACCCTGCAACGAAGAGCAATGTTGAAACCTGTGCTCGAAATAGCCCAGCTTTATTTCAGATCAGTTTGACCTACCTAACATTTGCTCCCCCCTACGATGCCTCTTTGGGGTATTTGATCAAGAAGAGATGAATGCATACACAAAACTATTCCTTAGGATTCTATTCTTTGGTGTGAGGAAACTTCTTGCCAGACGATGGATATATGACGAAATGTTGACGCTGGGAATGTGGATGAAGATGATAAATGCTGATGTATTGTTGTATAAAATGACATATGAAGCTAGACAGGCCCCTAAGAAGTTTAGGAAGGTATGGTTTAGGTGGGTGGACTCTGAAAATACCCTGGAGGTCGAGGGGTGATAGACCATTTAACTGCTTGAGGTCATTTCCTTCTCTGTTTTTTTTTGGAAGCTGACAGAGGGCAGATAGTGAGTTCTTTTTCTTGATGTGGAAAAAGTTTTTTTATTGTTTTTATTTTTTGTATCATGCCGATTCGCCGAATGCAATACCGAAAACGGACATCACTTGGGGTGGGAGGGAGAGGGGTTATTATTAGCTGGGTATTCAGCTGGTTTAATTGTTCTGGTTAAAGTTTTCTAAAAAAAAAAAGAAAAAGCACATGTACCTCAATGTATGATAGGGATGGAGACCTGATTGGCTCAAACAAGAGAGCATTGATATGTACAACATTATTGTTAATATTGGATGTTGGTCTCTTTATTGACTTTGGATGTAATTCCTATCTGATGTATGAATAATACTTATGTGCGCAATAAATTTTTTGAAAAAAAAAAAAAAAGAAATAGCCCACCACTCGGGCATTACCTATAGATGGGGCTTCCCTATAGCGGTGACATTCAGAAAGCAACAGCAGTCTTTTACACGGCGCTCACCAACAGAACTCCCCACACTATTCGCCTTCATGGAAGATGACCCAGTGGAAGTTCCAGACTGGCTTCAAGTGATTCCACGCTTCGCTTCCCGCCCGGGCGGGTCAAGTCAGAGGAGAGCCCGCTCATCCAGACCACAGAGGAGCCGGTGTCCTATCGAATTTTGTCCCCCATCAGATACTGTCCGCTCTCTACTGTGCAAGCGCAGCGGGACACTCCGAAAATATCCAAAAATCAACAGCTGAGCTAGGCGCATGTGCACTTGATACCATTTAATGTCACATGCCCCCGCACAATCCCGAGGCTCGTACAACTTTCTAAGGGGCGGTGATAAGGGCGGATACGTTTCGTACAACTTTGTAAGGGATACTGTGCCTAATTGTTTGCGTTAGGTGCTTAAATATGTACAGCAAACACGCCCATAAACATTGCTAAACCCACCCTTCACTTCACTAAACAAGCCCCGCAAACATCCGCCCATTTTATAAATCCGCCCCCTCGAGCATGGGGAGCGTGCGGGAGCCTGTGACAGAATATTACATGAATTGCGCAGGCACCGTTTATACTTCTTCGTCAGCTGTTCTTCTTCAGAGACTTTCGGCATCTCCTTTGTCCTCCTTAATGCGCAAGCGCGGCGCCTGCGCAGTACGGAGCGGACACTATCTGATGGGGGGACACTTTTCGTCAGAACACCGGCGCAGATTGTGCATAACTTCACCGGAGGAGACCAGGGAAGCCTAGCGGCGGCTGCCGCGGCGGTGAGATGTCTTACCGCTGATCTTGCCTTGATCCCAGTGTCCCCTTTGTTATACCTCTCTGTTGGAGACTCCTGTCACCTTTTCTCACTTTGATGCCATCTATGCCAGATGGAGACTACCCCCAGATAAATTTTCCTAGCAGCCCCTGCTTTTTGGCTGACACTTGAGCCGCCTGTTTGACCCCATGGGTGGGTGGTGGACTGTGGGTGGCAGTTGGGCACCCGGTGAGGCAGGGAGCTACACTGGTGGGAAGTTGATCTGGAACCCCCCCTGGATTTTGCAGGGTGTAGTAGACACCTAGACCCAACCCTGAGTTTGACACGGAGAGGGGAAATTTTCCTCTCCATACAGGAACCAAACGGCCCCCACTGGAACTTTTGAACTTGGAATCTCGTCTTGCCCTGATGACAGTTAAGGCAAGAAACTTTGGAGTCAAATGAGTCTCTAGGATATACCTTTTCTAGGGAGGTGGGAATTAACTGCTGTGTCAGTTGATGTGGATGCCCTCTAATGAGAAGGGGGAACTATGGATCCGCACTCTTCGTGCCTTGAGGTACCAAGGGGTGTTCAAACCAGGTTTAAAGATTCGTTTATATCTAATTGCTGTTTATTCCCTACAGGATGGTATCCTATCATGCCGAGATCTGGCCACCGTGGGGGACTAAGGTGTAATGTACCGTCAGGCATGCTCCACAAAGGTTTTAAGGCCTTAATTTTTTCAACTCTGGCTGCCGCCCCCCTCCCCTGTCCCGCCAGAGCGTAGTGGTATGGGACAGCTTTATTCACCCATCTACACTCCTGAGGGATTTTACATGTGTCGGTGAGCCTCCCCCGCGATGTACCAGACTGGCAGGAGTTGGTATATAACAACAGGTACAGTGGAAACATTGGCTATGTTGTATGTAGATACTGTGTACTCATGGGATACACTAGAGAGAACCCTGAGACACCACCCCTTCCCAGGGGACACTTTAAGGGAGGTTTGGGGAGGGCGTGGAGACCCCCTCAACAGGGGAATGAGATTGATTCCAGGGAGTCTTCCCGTATATCATACTGTGGGGTCTGGCACACCCTTTTGTGGGGGGAAGAGTGCTGACACCTGCGGTGACAGATGTCACAAACAAATGGTATACATGCATATCTCAGGTTTTCTTATCCAACAACAGACTGCCGAAGGGCACCTACAGGGGCAACGACCAGGTCGAATAGGGAGAGGTGGAGGTAGAAGGGATGTTACCCGAGTTGGGCATAAACTCTCTGCCATTAACTGTTATGTGTTATCTGTTAATTGTTATATAGCCAGTAATCTAGAATTATTGGTCTCCACAGTTACGTATGGTAATAGACTTGCACCGTTGTACTGATACATACCCTTTGTTCTTTTTTTTTTTTTGAGTACATGTTGAAAATTATATCCTAGAGCTGGGAGGTCTGGTTGTGGTCTAACCTCCTCCCCACTAGGCCGCAGCACATAACCCGGTGGCTACCGGAGTGTGCTTCATTGCATAAATTTGCATAAAATTAGTAATAGACAGGACCACTTACATTATCGGTTGTCCGCTTTACGCTCTCTCGAGCTAACCTTGCTCCTTTACTCCTACTCTCTTCCCCCTCTATAACTCCCTCACCTCTTACTCGCCTTCACCTGCGATGGATTACATTAACATTTTCTCGTTGAACGCCAAGGAGTTAAATGTACCTGAAAAGCGCCGTATGCTCTTGAATGATCTCAGAAGAGCTCAAGCAGATGTAGCGTTCATACAGAAAACTCATTTCAAAACAGGCACACCTTCATGTTTAAAGAACCGTTACTTCCCATTATCCTATCATGCCACCAACCCAGCAGCCAAATCCAAAGGGGTGTCTATACTCCTTGCAGGGAAAGTACCCTGGAACTGCCGCGATATCAGAGGGGATCCCGAGGGCTGGTATGTGTTCATTAAGGGACTAATAGGAGAAGTACTAGTGACACTAGCCACTGTTTATGCACCAAACAATAGACAGGATGCCTTTATACACAGTACATTGACCTTGCTGATGGACTTCACAGAAGGTCATCTGATTTTAGGGGGAGATTTTAACATACCCCTGGCCCCTTCGGTGGACATGTCGTCCGGTTTCTCATCTTTGCGAACCAGTGTACACGAACGCATCACACGAGATCTACACAAAGACCAACTGATAGATATATGGAGACTCCACCACTCCGGGGAAAAGCACTACGCGTTCTTCTCAACCCCTCACAAAACATATTCACGCATCGACTACTTCCTGCTACCCCATAGCTAGCTAGAGGCAGCACACGACCCAGTGATAGGTAATATCACTTGGTCAGATCATGCACCCATTACCATGCGGTATACTCTTTCTCAGTACTCAAGGAAAGTCTATTACAGACTCCCACAGTGTTGGCGGACGTTATGAATGAACTGAAACAATACTTCCAAATGAATGACACTGCCAATTGTGACCCAGGTATACTATGGGAAGCTCACAAGTCCGTAATAAGGGGGTACTGATCAAACATGGGGCACGTATTAAGCGGGAGAGAGAAAAACAGCTACTTTTGCTCCTTCGCAAGATACGTGAGCTAGAAATGAAGCACAAAAGCAATCCAATACCCTCACTAGAAACTGAACTGCTCTCCCTTAGAAGACAAACAGTAGATATACTGCAATATAAACCCAAAGCGGTGTTACAGTTCTGTAGGAAACTCTTCTACGAATCAGGTAACAAATGCGGGCAACTACTGGCCAAAGTGGTTAGACAGCAGAGACTTCACGCATACATACCCCAAATTATGTCACCCTCGGGACACAAAAGGTTTATGCCCACCCAAATTGCACGGGAATTCCAGGCCTACTATTCCACCCTATACAACCTTCCAAAGCAGCATATTAGTGACACTGGAATAAAAGACTATCTTACCTCATCTGGCATCCCCCAACTTGCGGAGGAAACAGGGGATGAAATGGAAGAGCCCATTATGTTAGTGGAATTGCAAAGCGCCATCAAAGGGATGAAACCGGGTAATGCGCCGGGCCCAGACGGGTTTACCTTACAGTATTATCAAACCCTCTTACCAGTGCTAGGCCCGTACATGGTAAAATTATTCAACAACTTTATGGAGGGTGGGCAACTGCAAAGAGATACTTTTAAGAGCTCACATCTCTCTCATCCCTAAGGATGGTAAGGATCCAGCAGCTTTTAGCAGCTAAAGACCTATATCCCTCCTGAATATAGACCTTTAACTCTTCACGAAGATATTGGCCAACAGATTGTCCCATCATATGACAGATCTGATACATCTAGATCAAGTAGGCTTCATCCCCTCTAGAGAGGCTAGGGATAACTCCACCAAGGTACTTAATCTAATACATAGGGCCACAGTGACTAAAACATCATGTGTCTTCCTTTGCACAGATGCTGAGAAGGCTTTCGACTGGGTCAATTGGGAATTCATGTCATCTGTTCTTAAGCATATCGGACTAGGTAATAAAATGTTACAATGGATCTCCAGCATTTATTCCATACCAACAGCCCAGGTCAAAGCCAACGGGGTCCTCTCAGAACCCTTCAGCATTTTAAATGGTACCAGGCAGGGATGTCCATTATCACCCCTTCTCTTTGCCCTAGTGCTGGAGCCTTTTCTATGCACAATACGCTTGAACCCTGACAAATCGGTAATTTCAATAGACCATTCCCAATACAAGATTTCTGCATATGCAGATGATCTTCTATTCTCCCTGACCAACCCTGTTAAATCACTCCCAAACCTTATTGGAGAGTTTAGGAGATATGGGAACATTTCCAATCTAAAAATAAACTTTGACAAATCTGCAGCAATGGGAATGAACATGACACCACATAGCCTGAGCTCCTTGAAAGCTCAATTCAAATTCAAATGGTCAGACAGCCATCTTAAATACCTAGGGACACATATCTCGAGCGACCTGACACGCACCTTTAAAGTAAATTTCCCTCCCCTGTTACCCAGACAAGAGGGATGCTCGAGGAGTGGAATAAGGGACTCCACTCCTGGTTCGGTAGATGCAACTTCATTAAAATGCGTATCCTCCCGAAATTTCTATACCTGTTCCAAGCACTACCGGTTAGGATCCCACCCTTATACTTTAGACAAGTGCATTCACTGTTTGCCAAATTTATCTGGTCACACACGAAACCACGACTGCGCAGAAGGTACCTAACACTGCCAAAACATTACAGAGGACTGGCCCTTCCAGACATAAAAAACTAATTCATAGCAGTACATCTAGGGAGAATTATTGATTGGAACAGACATGTAAAAACCAAATTGTGGACGCAACTAGAGCGTGCCCAGGTGAGTGTACCACTGAAGGGAGCGATATAGTGTTACGACCAACTCCCCTCTGATATAACAACACATCCTATCATAAGCACCACACTTCGCGTAGGTTCGATAATGATAAACACAACCTCCCTGACTCCAGACCCTCCCCTCTATTCCCAATTCTGGGAAACCCTGCATTTATCGCTGGTCTGGACCAATCGGAATACGAGAAGCTTTTGACAGCAGGTAAAGACGGTGCTTTACATTTCGTGGACGGTGATCAATGGCCATCCATCCAGTGGCGATACAGGCCACTTCCCATTTCATTTTGGAAGGCAATACGACTGCAGCACTTCATACACTCAATCCCGGACCCTATACAATTCAAATGCAATCTGACAACATTTGAGGACTATTGTAGAGATGAGGGAGTTCTACCCCAAGTATTGTCAAAAACATATACACTGCTTAACACCCCATCAGAACAACCAGACCTGGTGTTCCTACGGAAATGGGAAAATGACCTACAGCGTACTTTCACAGACGTGCAAAAACAAAACATCCTCAGGTTCTCCTTAAAATCGTCCATTTGCACAAGAATACAAGAAACGACCTATAAGATCGTAACTGGGTGGTATTATACACCCCAGTTATTACATAGATTCTTCCCAACTGCTTCAGATAAATGCTGGAGATTCCAAACAGACACGGGGACAATCTTCCATATCTTCTGGTCCTTCCGACTACTACTACACTTTCGGACAACAGTAGGGACAGTCTTTCAAAAATTTACTGATCACACGGTTCAGAAAGACCCGGCGTTCTTTCTGCTACATGCCACCACAATCCCGGCAGATGTACAAAAAATCTATTGTGCGACAATTTACTTAACACCGCAAAATCTTGTATTCCAGTAACATGGAAACAAAACTCACCACCATCTATTGGACTGTGGTTGCGTAAAGTAGAAGACATTAAAAAACTAGAGGACCTAGTTTTCACAGCACAACACAAACAAGAAAAACAATCTAAGGTCTGGAGGCTGTGGAACATGTTTATGCTCTCTGATGAAGGAAAGTCCTTACTAAATTCTTGAAGAGTAACCAGAGTGACACCATTGCTACATCCATCGCCCCCGGGTTGAACAACACCCCCCCTCATTCCTCTCCCTCCTCCCCCTCTATCCTTCACTTTCTTACTCGCTGATTCTATCTTCGGCCCCTCAATACCTTCCTTCTTTTTCTTTTTAATTAGTGTGGTCGGGGAACAGACAGTCCGACTAAAACTTTCAATTAAGAAATTAAGGCAGCATATCATACACAATTATACAGGATTAGGAATGTTGACTGTCAAATGCTGTCTGTGTAAAATAATACATTAACTTGTCTTTTGTCACATTACTAGGTGGTCCATATTGTGGACAGAGAGTGGACCTTTTTTTAATTACCACCATGTACATTTATTGCCTGTTATGGCCGTCACTGTACTGTATCCTCCCTGTACCCCTCTTTAAAAAAATTCAATAAAACTTATACTTATATTTGAAGATAATCTGGCCCTGCCACTATGTGATAGCATTGGACAGCTGACAGTCAGCAGGGGAGATCAGGGAATGGATTTTCCCCAAGCTCCTCCAATTTCCCATCCTAATGTCATTGTTGTCCTAGGTTCTCAACGAGCGGGAGACTTAGGGAGCTACCCTGTGAGGATGCAGAAATGATTGGTTGGCCCAAGCAACTTTTTACAGAAAAGTACTGAGCTAACTGAAAAAAACTGAAACAAGCTTGTTTAACCTATTCAGACTTTGGACTTACTAGACACACCAAAAAAGCTCAAATAGTTAAGGCTGCATTCACACCTGAGCGTTTCAAAGTCGCGCGTTTTTACAGTGATTTTGCACAGGTCACCAATGTAAAATGCAAAAAAACGCCTGTAATCTGTCCCAAAGAAGCTCATGTTATTTTTTGAGCTTAAAGCCCCTTTCACACTGCTGCGACTTGAAAGTTGCACGATTTTACCGCAATTTCGCAGATGCGATTTTGACACGATTTCATGGAAAGCCTGTGTAAACTTGAGGTCTATGGACCTCAACTCGCATCAAAGTCGGACCAAAGTAGTACATGGACTACTTTAAAGTTGGTGCAACTTGAAGTCGCACAGATATAAATGGTACTCATTGGGAATAATGGGGTGCAACTTGTCATGCGACTTTGCAGTCCCAAGCCGCAGGACTTTTTTTTTTCTTCTTTTGTTTTCAATCTTAGTTTATTTTCAAAAGTAAGAACACAAAGAATATAACAGAAAAATACCATTCTTTACAGTTTGGCAACACATATAGTATACATAGAATAGTGAGGTGTACTTTACCCATGTATAAACAGGAGTGATCATTTTAACATACAGCTTTCGGTGAACTACTGGTATATCATATTGTATATTGAAATCTTTATTCTAAGAGAGGAATAATATGCGGGTGGGGGCCAACATATAATGAACCTTGTAGTTTCGCGGGTTGGTGTTATCTGAGGGTTCCCTCTCAACGAATTAGACTGCTGTAGAAGTCTTTTATTCACCTATTATAGATAATCAAGTCATTTAGCTAGTCCAAAGATATGATCTTTAACTATATATGTGAGTGGTCGGTTCAGTACTTAACAAAGAGGAGACAGAAAAAGTCAGAAATAAGAACGTGAGTAGAAATGTGGGATGGTACCTGAGGCACCAGGCACTCCAGCATGGCTAATCGGCGGGTAAGGGTGGGGTATCTCTGACCCAAAGGGAAAACTCATCAGAATAGCGAAACATGGACCATGAGGTCCAGGTGGCGGTAAACTGCTCCTCCTTTCCCACTTCCTCCGCCAACAGGCGCTCCAGATCTCTTATCTGGTCCACTTCAACCACCCATTCTCCCAAGGAAGGCACATCTGTCGTTTTCCAATGTCGGGGGATCACTGTCCTAACTGCTGCCAGAAAGTGGCGCAGTACATCTTTTTTAATCGACTTGAGGGGGCCTGGGAGTATAGATAATAGGGCTATCTCTGGTGTGGGTTTGATTGATGTCGCCATCAGCCTGCTGTAAAGATCAAAGACCTTTTGCCATAGTTTCCAGATTGGAGGGCAAGCCCACCAAATGTGAAGCATTGTCCCGCTAGAGGACAGGCATCTCCAACACACGTCTGTCAAAGAGGGGTTAAACTTTTTAATATCTACTGGGCATCTGTACCACCTCGTTAATAATTTAAACCCTTTTTCTTGGTTCTTGGTTGCCAGGGAAATCCTATGCGTTAGGATAAAGCTTTTTTGCCAATCAGTGGGGGAGATGGAGTGTTGCAGCTCCGCTTCCCATTTCTGTGTATATGTTGGAAGGTCAGGGGCATATTCGTTCAGTAGTAGGGAATACAACAGTGATACTACATGTATTGGTGGGTCTGGTTGTAAAAGCAGTTCGTCAAAGTCTGATGGGTCGGCCAGTATCTCTGAGATGGATGAGAAAGTGCGTATGTATGACGTTATTTGACCCCTTTGTAACCACATTGTTGAGGTCCCTAATTCCGTCCGAGAGGGTATGTCCGTTCTCAAGGATGGGTCAGCGCGTAAGACCTGTGCTAAACGTCTATGGCTATCCCTACTCCAGGGTCCAAATCTTAACTTGTTCGCTGCTGGGGGGAAAGCCGGAGTCCCGAAGAGAGGGGTCATTGGGCCCTGGATTTTAGACAATTTACTCGCTGAGATCATGCGGTCCCAAATCTGGAGAGTTTGGCGAGTAAGAGCAGTGGAGAATAAGCCGTCCCCACGCCCAGCCATAGGGGTCCACGGCAGGGCGCAAAGATCAGCCTCATTAAGATATTTCTCTAGTTGAACCCAAAGTTTGGAGGAAGAGTGGTGGAACCAATCCACTATACGCACGAGTACCGCTGCCTTATGGTATATAGAGGCATCTGGGACCCCCGCACCCCCCCTGACTTTCGGGAGAATCATTGTGTCATGTTTTATCCTGGGGCGACGTCCCTGCCATATAAATTTAGAGAAGATCTGACGGAGCCTTTTGAAGAACGAGGTGGGGATATAGATAGGAATGGTCTGGAAAAGGTATAAGAATCGAGGGAGAACATCCATCTTCAAGACATTCACCCTACCCAGCCAGGAGAGCTGTTTAGAGGCATATGTGGTCAGATCCGCTTGAGTTCTGGTAAGTAAAGGGGTGAAGTTGCTGGAGAATAGTTGGGATGAGACTGTTGGAATATGGATTCCTAGATAGCGGATAGATGTGGAGCTTGTCTTAAAAGGGAAGGAAGTCGTAAGCTGTTGTAGAGCCGCTGTTGGGAGTGAAATGTTGAGGATTTCTGACTTATTTAGATTAACTTTAAAATTACTAACCTCTCCATACCTCTGAAACTCCTGCATAATGGAGGGTAGAGAAATTTGTGGTTGGGTTACAAATATGAGTAGATCATCAGCAAATAGGGCTATTTTAGTGTGTAGTGGGCCTACTCTAACGCCATGTATGGCCGGATTGTTTCTAAGGGCAATGGCTAGGTGTTCCATGACAATTACATAAAGAATGGGGGACAAGGGGCACCCCTGCCGCGTTCCGTTGTGTATAGTAAACTTAGGGGATAGGGAGCCGTTTAGTCTAATCCTAGCGGAAGGAGATGTGTAGAGGGACATTATTCTGGAGATCATGTTTTGGCCTAGACCTAGTTGTTGTAATGATAAGCGGAGAAATTGCCAGTCGACACGGTCGAAGGCTTTTTCCGCATCGACTGTGAGAAGGCACAATGGGATATTGTGGGCCCGAGCATAATCCGCAATGAGGAGTGTTTTTAGGGTGTTGTCACGCGCCTCCCTTCCACTCACAAAGCCAACCTGATCTAGGTGTATTAAACGGGGTAACAATGGTTGCAACCTATTAGCTAAAATTTTTGCGTACACCTTTAGATCTACTCCTATTAGCGAAATAGGTCGGTAATTAGCGCAAACATTCAGGTCTTTGTCTGGTTTGGGGATGAGGGTAATATGTGCCTCTAAGGTTTGTGGTGGGAACACTGATCGTTCAGAGATGGAGTTAAATACTTTTGTCAAGAAGGGAGTAAGAAGGGTAGCAAATTGTTTATAGAATTTCGGAGTAAAGCCATCAGGACCCGGGCTTTTACCAGATGGGGTAGAAGTAATGGCGCGGGCAACCTCGTCTTCCGAAATCGGGGCCTCAAGGTCCTCTATCGTCTCGCCATCTAGAGTGGGTAATGCAGTTTGCTCGATGTATAAGGCTTGTGTTTCCGCTGTAGTGAGGGGAGGATCAGTGGAGCTCGCTGCAGGTATATTATATAGGGATTGATAAAAGTCCCGGAACACCTGTCCCATCTCGGAAGGTGATGAAACAGTTTTCCCAGAGCTGTCCCGTATATGAGGTATAAAGGAGTTAGGTTGTTTGGTGTGGAGGGTGCGAGCCAGGGATCTACCACATTTATCTCTAAATTTATATTGATGAAAAGCTAGTTTGTTCGCAAACGTGCGGGCTGATGCCTCATATAACTCTCTAAGCTGGGTGCGAGCAGAAGAAACCTCCGTAAGCAGTTCAACCGTCGGGGAGCGTTTATGAGTAGTTTCTAGTGTCCTTAGCTTATGTACTGCCGTAACTATCGCAGTTGAACGTTCTTTTTTCATGCGAGCACCCATCTGAATAAACCTACCCCGTAATACCGCCTTCAATGCTTCCCATTTCATGGGTGGTGAGGTGTCATCAGATGTGTGATCTGTGAAAAAGTTTGATATCGTCTCTGCTAGCTGTGTTTCAAACCCTGGTTCAGTCAAGAGAGAGTCATTTAACCTCCATGTCCATTCTTTTATTGGAGTAGAGGGGATTGTAAGCGTCAGGAATATGGGTGAGTGGTCGGACCAAACCATAGGGTCTATTTCACAATTGGGGGACCAATCTAAGCAGCCGTGCTCGACTAAAAAATAATCTATACGACTGTATGATTGGTGGATGTTGGAGAAGTGTGTGTAGTTTCGTGAGTCTGGGTACAGTATTCGCCATACGTCTATGAGATGCATATTGTAGATGGTACGTTTTAGGGCCCGTATTTTTGGAAAGGATATAGACGAACGGGATGTCGATGAATCCAAAAGTGGATCCAGGGGAGTATTGAAGTCCCCTTCGAGTATGAGCTTGCCCTCCGTGAAACCCGCCAAAATCTTTAGGTATTGCAAGGCTGATGGGACTTGGTGTGTGTTAGGCAAGTATACGTTGGCTATTGTAAATTTAGTCCCCCATAATAAAATTTTTACAAAGACATACCTGCCTTGGGGGTCCGTCACCTGATCAAGCAGCTCAATAGGGAGTGTTTTATGAAACGCAATAGATACTCCTTTAGATTTTTGTGTCGGGTTGGTACTGTGTATCCATCTATTGAAATATCTATTGGAGCAGGAAGGAGTGGAGTCAGAATGGAAGTGGGTCTCCTGCAGCAAGAGTATGCTGACCTGTCTTTTGTGCATCTGATATAGAATTTGCCCACGTTTCGACGCTATGTTAAGTCCGTTTACATTATACGAACAAAGTTTCAGGTGTGGGCGCAAAGTCACCGTGTGAGCCATGCTGGAGTGCCAAAAGCTGTAAAAGGGAGAAAGTATTAAGATATGGAGGAAAGGTATAGGGAGCAGGAAAGAAAAAGAAAGAAGAGATGAAGAAAAAGATAAACAGACAAAGGGGGGGAAGAGAGGGAGGGGAGGAAGAAAAATGAAAGGAGCGTGAGGATAATGGAAGAAATACGATATAAATGAAAAGACACCTAAAAAGATGTGTCTGGAAAACTAATGTGTCCGCGAACGCAGAACACTGCGTGAAAATTCACGTTTTAGGCACAAACCGTGCCTGTCCTATTGTGGGGGAAAAGTCGAGATGAATGGGTCTGAGCCGTGTTCCCGACAGCATATCAGGCATGCAAGTAGTATGTGTGGCACACTTGATATTTAAAACGAGTGTGGGGCATAAGGCAGCTTAACCACAACAAATGATAACAACCAAGTGTGTGCATTGGATTTAAATAAGTAACCCTGAGGTATATATAAAACTATTGCATTGTCTCATGTATATAAAGAAAGTTATTGCGCCAAGACAATTGGGTGGGTATATGGAGGGCAGGGAGAGTGGGGGATCCCCCCATGGGGGCAATCCTCTGCTCCATGTGTAACGTCCTTTAAACCCTATATTCTCTGTAGCAGAGACCGAGTAAAACCGGGTACCAAACCCCCCTCCGAGGAAGGTATCCCCCCACTCCCGCTACACCTCCCCCACTGCATATATCATCATGGGAAGGTGAGAGGAATCAATCTGAGACAATGCAAAACATCTTTAGAAAAACGTCAGATAAAAAGGAAAAAAGAAAAACACAAAAACATAGCATTGGTAGACATTCGCATTACCTGACGCTCTTCATAATGAGAGGCATAAGATTGACTCCAATCTATGTTCTCACCCGAACCCCAGCCAAATTGTAAATTGGCAAAGAGCAGGGAAAGAACCAGTGGAGACAAAACAAGCCATCAGTCTCTAATTAACTGTTGAGTTAATCTTCTGGGGAAGTAGGTCTTCTTATCCCTGGGCCAGAGGAAACTGATCTGGACCTAGGACGTCTGCGGCGCTGTGGAAGTGGACCAAGTCCCACCTGGCCTGATCTATCCTCTGGAGGGTCTAACCAGTTCAAAACTTCCACTGGATCTTGTTCGATAAAGAGGAAAAAGTCGGGCAGTTGGTCTGGATCAGAGAGCGTAAACCTGTTGCCGCCCCGTGTCACCTTGATGCTGAAGGGGTGACCCCATGTATAGGTAGCTCCAGCTTGCCGTATAAGGTCAAGTAGAGGGCGCACCACTCTACGCATATACAGCGTATTGCGAGATAAGTCAGGGTATAGGTGAATAGGGGCACCAAAGAAGTCAACAGGACCCAAGTTCCATGCCTTTCGCATGATCTCTTCTTTTAAAGTGTAATAGTGGACCCGACATAGAACATCGCGGGGGCGACCATCTCGGGCCCCCCCTGGTCCTCCTACTCTGTGAACACGATCCAGTTCAATTGGTGATGTTGCCTCTCTTCCCAGTGCTTTATTGAGGATAGTTATGACAGTGGGTTTCAATTCTGCTCCAGATGTTGCCTCCGGTATGCCTTGCAGTCTAATGTTATTTCTGCGACTGCGATTTTCGCTGTCTTCTATGTGGAGTTGCTGGTGACGTATGCGCCTAAGATGTGTCGCGGATGAGGATTCAAGGGCTGTTATACGTGCCTCGTGGTCATCCTGAGCCGTGGTTAAGACCGATACTGCTTCCTCGTTAGCTGTGACTTGTTGCCTCAGGGCGTTCAGCTCCACGTGGAGGGAATCTTCCATTTTTCTTGCCCAGGATTCGAAATCCATTCTGAAGGCAGAGAGGAGGGCAGCAGCTTCCGATCTAATGGGTTCTCCTGATAGGGGATGCGTAGCAGACTGGGATTCCCCGGTGCCTGTGTCGGACGATGAGACTGACCTTGTGGAGGAGGCTGAGGGCTCTCCCGTAGAATTCTGAAGTCTCTCATTATTGTCCTCTGCCGTGTGAGCTGCTGCTGAGGCGGGAGGCTTGGTCTTCCCCGGGTTGCGGCCGGGTGCCATCTTGTCTTTGGGAGTTCGGGGATCAATCGGCGTAGTTCTAAGTAGATACCTCTGTATGGTGCCTTGTTGGGGGTCGGTAAGCTCCGTGGAGTGTGAGCTAGCTGCCGCCATGTATTATGTGGGTGTGCTATGCTATGTAAATAGCCTGTAGCTGTCGGGATAGCACGGGACTCAGGGGTGCGGGTCTTCAGCCATCCATAGTTAGTCTCTCTCCATCAAAACCTATCTTCCACGGAGATGAGGGGGACTGGGGAGGGCGACCAGGCCTGCGGGAGCAGCGGTGTCACCCTATTAACATGGGCGCAAGGCTGGGACACCGTATGGGTTCAAGGGGGAGAGCACCGTCCAGCCAGGGCACAGTTTCTGATAGTGCGGGCCCGTCTTGTAAGCTAGGCCGCAAGATGGTAAGATGGCGGCCGTCACTGGAAGTCTCTAGTGTTACCGGGGTCAGCGATGGGTCTGAGCTGGCTATAAACTTGTCAGATATACCCAGGGGGGGCCACTTTAAGTGAGGGTGAATTATATGACCCCCTTACCTCCGGTCGTGGCGCCAAGATGCGGCGATGCTGGGGGCCTCACAGGCCTCGGGCCTGCCGCAAGCATCCAGTGCCTGCTTTCTCTGCCTTGTCTGGTGTCCCCTCCGCTTCGGATACAGCCCTCCCGGCCCCAGGGCCCCCGATCGCCCTCCGCGGCACCCGAGACCGGGGATTCTGTGTGTCTCGTAGGCCGGCGTCTGTGGAGTGAGGCCGGCCGCGGCCCGAAAACAAGCAATCCGTCAGCCAATCTACTTAAATATTCTCAGGGAAGGACTCCTCCAGTGCCCAGTGGCTACCAGGTAGGCTTTGGGGCAGCTTTTGATGTCTGTGGAGGCCGGATGGCTGTAGATTGTAGAAGGCCGGCCGCGGCCTGAAAACAAAGTAGTCCGCCGGCTAATCTGCTCCAATGTCCTCAGTAAAAGGCTCTCCTAGTGCCCAGTGGTTATTAGATAGGCTTTGGGGCAGCTTTTGATGTCTGTGGAGGCCGGATGGCTGTAGATTGTAGAAGGCCGGCCGCGGCCTGAAAACAAAGTAGTCCGCCGGCTAATCTGCTCCAATGTCCTCAGTAAAAGGCTCTCCTAGTGCCCAGTGGTTATTAGATAGGCTTTGGGGCAGTTTTTGATGTTTGTGGATGCCGGATGGCTGTAGATTGTAGAAGGCCGGCCGCGGCCTGAAAACAAAGTAGTCCGCCGGCTAATCTGCTCCAATGTCCTCAGTCTTTTTTCTTCTTTTGTTACTTACCCAAAAGACTATCATATGAAACAATTGCACTAACTAACTCTTATCTTTTCTCTGGAATGTTAGAATGTAATAATTAGGAGTTTCACTTTAAAGTCCATTTCACACTTTATGTTATAATAAGGGCTATTTGTATGTTGAACTTTGTGCAACAGTGCACTTGCTTTTAGGTAGCTTGAAAGAAAGGTATACATGGACAGTTTTTTTTTTTCAACCAACAACTGACAGATCCCCGCATTCACACAAGCCATGTGCATACAGGGATCTCTCCTGACACACTATTGTACTCTAATGCCCTGTACTGTCGGACATTGATCGGACATTCCGACAACAAAATCCTAGGATTTTTTCCGAGGGATGTTGGCTCAAACTTGTCTTGCATACACATGGTCACACAAAGTTGTCGGAAAATCCGATCATTCTGAACGCGGTGACGTAAAACACGTACGTCGGGACTATAAACGGGGCAGTAGCCAAAAGCTTTCATCTCTTTATTTATTCTGAGCATGCGTGGCACTTTGTGCGTCGGATTTGTGTACACCCGATCGGAAATTCCGACAACGGATTTTGTTGTCGGAAAATTTTATAGCCTGCTCTCAAACTTTGTGTGTCGGAAAATCCGATGGAAAATGTGTGATGGAGCCTACATACGGTCGGAATTTCCGACAACAAGGTCCTATCACACATTTTCCGTTGGAAAATCCGACCGTGTGTACGGGGCATTATACAGCAGGGACTTCACCCCCTTCCAGAATAAAAATCAACCAATAGCCACTTGTTGCAAGCACTGATTGAATGCTGGTGGAACAGACAGGGGTACACACAGAGCAAATTGCAGCCTGTTGCTGTTCATACTGCAGATATAATTACATTTCTCACAAGCACACATTTACTCCAGACAAACAGCTAGATACACAATTGACATGCATACTGTCTTTATATGACCTGCCAAAGGGTTTGCAATTTTATGTGACATTTAATTGCTATGATATATAATATCCTAATATCTACGCCTATGGTTTGCCAGGTTTAAAGCCCTGATCTCTGTAGCTCTTAGGCCTCATGCACACAGGATGTTTAAAAAACACCAGCGCTGCTGCCAGAAAAAAGCAGCTTTTAAAACATGCTGTTGGCCGCGTTTATTGAATAGAGTTTATGAGCGTTTTTTGGCCTTTTTTTCCAGTAAAAAAACTCCCTATAATGTAAAAAGGCGTTTTTCATTTTTACAGCTCACCAGCCTCTGCTCCTGGACACACAAGCTGTCTTTTGTTTTCTACTGCCCCTAAACGCTTATGCCTCCAGACGCCTCTGGCAGTTTGTGTGCATGGACACATAGTCAGTGGCTTTGCTATGGGGGTGCTGGGGGGGGGCATACCGGTTTACATGAGCCAGAGGGTTGACACTGGGGCCCCCCACCCACCGCTTCACGCTGTACTTTATTGCTTCTTGCAGAGCTGTAGTGGAGCAAGCAAGGCACCAAGTCTGTACACCCCCCCATCTTAAGCTGTCCCTCGGGGATCTCCAATATCTCTGGAGTTGGTGGACGGAGCTAGGGGTGTGGCTGCCTCCTCCACTTCTCCCACAGACTCCTTCACTCTTGCTGATTCTGCAGCTGGAGGAGAAAAAGGTGAGAACACAGCAGCCTCCGGGTGTCTGCATCTCCGGGCATGTTGCACACTGTCTCTACATAGAGTCCTAACCTGCCCTATGCCCCCGCAACCTGCCCTATGCCACCCCAACCTGCCCTATACCACCCTAGCCTGCCCTATACCACCCTAACCTACCCTTTACTATCGTTTACAGGGGCTGTTTGGGGGTGCGCCTTGTGACCGTGTGCTGCCTGCAGGGCGCTGGGCAGGATAGACGGGGGTGGGGGTGACACCATGTTTTGCCGCACCAGGTGATACCAACCCTAGTGACGCCACTGCACATAGGTTAACTTGGAGGGGCATTTAGAGGCAGTTAAAAAAAATGTCAGATGTCCCTAACAAGAGCTATAAAAACATCCTATGTGCATGAGCCCTTAGGATCATGTGGTTTCCAAGACAAGAAGAAACACTGTGAAAATATTTCTTAATCTGGCTGGCATGTATTATAAAAAAACTAAGGTTAAAGCTAAACTCCAGGTATGATCTTATTGACATACTTTTTTTGGTCCAGCTTAAACCAATGTACATACAGTATACATATGTTATACCTGAGAGACCACTGGGGAAGTAGACACTCAGTTTGTTGTAGTCTGGCTGTTAAATTGCGTCGCCTTTCCATATGCTCCTTGCTGCAAAGGCCAGTTATAGGTTAGGGTGGTTGCCATTTGTTTGTACAGTTAGTAATTGGTGAGAGGATGCACTGGATACCTTTAGGTGCCTTTGTGTTTTTGCTGGGTGTCCAGTGCATCCCGTACCTTTTAAGGAGGGGTGGGCTCCCTCCAGGCCTACACTGCCCTAATCTATCCTTTATTATATTTATACTCCAATTTTGGGGACTCCCCCTTTTTTTTTCAACGTGAACTGTTAGACAGGGTTAATTTGGGTTGTTGCAGGCTGGCTGGTAAGTGAGCTGGGAATTTTTGTTTGTTTTTTGACATGCGTCGCCCTTCTATGTGCTCCTTGCTGCAAAGGCCAGTTATAGGTTGGGGTGGTTGCCATGTTTGTGTAGAAGCTGACACTCGCTGTAGTGGTCATCGCTAGTAAAGTGACTGCCCCAGTCTTCCTGGTCCTGTGTGAGCGGCTTCACCTCTGTAGGCTGACAACAGGGGGTCATTTGCATTCTTTTCATTATATACAAGCCATACTCTGACTAAATGGAATGAGGAGGAGGGGCATTGATGTCACAGTCTCTACCTTATCCAATCAGAGAATGCCTTGTATTCACTGAACAAAAATGCAAGGTGTTCTGTGAATGGCAACTCAGGACCCGAAAGGTCTCAGCTATCACTGTAGCAGCACCAACTACCACGGTGAGTGTTGACTTCCCCAGTGGCCCCTCAGGTTTTGATATATGAATACTACGTTGTGCTAAGCTGGACCAATGTAAGCATGCAGTACAGATCATACCTGGAGTTCAGATTTAAAGATAAATTTGCACAGATTTCATACTCTCCTAATTACATTATTGGTCACTGAGTGATTTCAGAACGTTGCAGAATGACAATTACACAGAAGCAGTCTTTTTTTTTTTTCTCAAAAAGCACAGAAGTAATCTTTTTTTCTTATATACATTATTTCTCATTTTATTCTCATTTCATTGCACCACCCGTCTAACAAATGGCCAGTCATATATATTCTAGTTTTAATGCACAACGGGAGAAGTGACCTGGTGTTTTGTATCAAATTGTTGGATTTGTGTCGTTAGTATTTTGTGCTTTTAAAATGATCTGTTTGGTATTATGGATTTGCAAGGTTACGTTTTTGATGTAAGAATCTCACTGCAAATATTTTCCAATACTAATAACTCAAATGTTTGATGATAACCTTTTGTGAGGTAACTACCATTCTTTTCCACAACTGTACATGCCTTTCCTCGTAGGTGAAGTACAGCAAACAGGCTATTGAATGTTGACATAGGCTGCTGTGACAGATCCTGGCCACTCCTCCCTCCATCCTTATCAGACCGGTTCCAATGCCCTGTCCCTACATACTTTTCCATCATCATCTTACTACAGAAACAGTCCTAATTGTCTGCAGTACCTTTCTTGTCTTTTCCTCTAGGCTTCTGTGTTTAATGATGGACCCCAACATCCAGGGACCTTCTGCACATCATCTGTGGGCAGGTAAGACTTTTTTTTTTTTTACAATAGATTTTTATTGAAGGAATTTTCTTAACAATACAGATTGACATTGTCACGATAGTAATTGTGACTAACTTCTTTGCAATAGTTTTTAAGAATATTCTTATACAAATACAGTAATTGATAGTCTGTACCAGCCTACCCCTATTGGGTTCAAACTGTAGGCATGGATAGGCCATCAATTGCGTTAATTAGTTGAATACAGAAAATTGTAAGGAAAACAAAAAAAAAACAAAAAACAAAATATATACATATACTATAAAATAAACCAAAACAAATGCTATGCTCTCCCTATGAACATTCCCAAGACACTAATCAATACACTACGCAAGAAAAATGGCTTTAACTGGGATAACTGCACAATAAGCTATTTGGGAATACAACTTACCTACCCTCCAACCAAAATATACGAAGCTAATTACCCCCACCTTTTAGACCTAGTCAACAAAGATTTACAAAACATACAAAAAACACAACTTTCTTGGGTAGGGAAAATAGCCGCATTTAAAATGCAAACCCTCCCTAAAATACTATACCATTTTAGATGTTTACCCATCCCAATCCAGTCCAAATTTTTCACGCAACTGAATACAAAACTTAAAAGGTGCATATGGAATGGAAAGAAACCCAGAGTGGCATTTTCCATCTTAACTACCAGAAAATCTTTAGGAGGAATGAACCTACCTGACATCAAAAACTACTATTATGCAACCTTATTAGATCAGATGAGATATTGGTTTAACAACACGGAAGACAAACTATGGCTAAACATAGAGAAACAAGTCACAAAAAGACACGACCTGTATGCCCTAGCAATAGCTTACGCTATACTACCAAAGATTAATATACCTAAACTACTCAGTATAAGAACCACATTAATAGCTTGGAAACATATACTTTCAAAAACGAAAAATATCCAAAATAAAAGCAAGTTAATGATTCCGACAGGAGCAATCAATTATTGTAAAATACGTCTAAATTCTGACGAATGGGTTAAAGAAGGTTATCATCTTTACGTAAATTTACCCTTGCATTATAAAGAGATCACTCTAAATAAATTGAGGAAACAAACCAAACTAAAAGATTTCAACCCGACTAACCCTGTAGAAATCCCTTTAACTATATGGCAATTTTTCACACGTCAAAATCAACTATCAATAAAAGGAATTTCTCTTTTTTATGATCTATTATCGGGCAGGTAAGACTTTTGAATGTAGAAGACAAATAGTCAGTATTATATTGTGCATGTACATATTATTTTACGTGCGTAGTAATATGTATGTAGTGCAATTTATAATATGTGTAAAAGAGTTTGTTAAATACAATTAGATATGGAAATTTGCAGCATTACATAAATAGCGCCTTACAGTCTGTGTTTAAGAAAAGGTAATTAGGGGGGGCAGTTCATTTGACTCATTCACCATTTAGCTTTAATTACACATTTACTAGTTGTATACATAAGATAACAAGTTAAAGATCCAACCAATGCTCTGTGACATAAGCATGCATTTTGACAGTTAGTGAAGGTGCATGTTTATGCACTGTACTTATACCTTAACGTGTATGTAAATGCTGAACGAACTTTTCTTGTTTGCTTTCTTTTTTGGCTGATAAATCTAGAATTCAAAGTGTTGTGTATAACTGATTAATAACTGGAACAAATAACTAAATACCGGTTGATCCATAAATCTTAGCTGAGCTATTAACTTCCTGTGCTGTCTGCCATTGGTATTAGTTAGCATTGTTCCCAGCTATTTTTGTGGGCTACTGAATACCTCCTCCCTTTTTTATGGAGACGAGAAGAGGAATAGGTATTCTGATTCTTTCGAGGTGCCCTGGCCCTGATACACATGGAGTGTACCTACCTTTCGTGTTTGGGTAGACTTTAAATTACCTTCCATGTGTTTGTATTTACTTGTTGTTTAATTGTTTTCCCTTTACTTGTGCTTCCACTTCTTAATATTCCCTTTAGCTTCTTTCATTAAGGTTTTTCTAAACCCACAACAGTAAAATCAGTCTGTATATGCAGTAAAGCATGCTGGTTATACTCACTGTGGAACCTAAGGGGTCAATCCTATGCATTGTGTAAAAAGGCTGTTTGATCCTGTCTTCTCTGATTCCCCCCCCCCCCCCTCCTTCCATTGACTCCTAATAATTTCATGATAACAGAGTCTATAGAGTCAGGATGCACATGCTCAGTTTGAGGTGTGCTGCTAGAGAGTTTTTTTTGTTCCGGGAGGGTGCATGTGATCAGCACAGGGCCAATCAGCACTGTCCAGACAAAGAGTCGGGGGTCTTGCAGTCTCATAGGTTAGTCATAAAACTCCTCCTACAAGCTTTAACCAGTGCTTGGCTAGACACTGGTAGAAGTCACAAGACTGATCTAACTGCTGATGAGAAAGGTTATGTAGAAGTTTATATTTACTAAAATAATTGCATTTCCATGTTCTGTGTAGTGTGGGAGACCAGATATTGTGAATGCAGGGTCCTGGGTTTAGTAACAATTTAAATATTTTGGAGAACTTGAACATTCCACAGTGTTGGCACTTTTCCATACATATTAGTATACCAGAGTCTTTCATGGATAGTTGCCTGTAAAAATACCAAGTTTCTGTGCCATAGAGGATATACAGCCTTTTACTGTAGGTACACAATTATTTTTAAAGGATAAGTTCACCTTTGTTCACCTTTTTCTTTTTTTTTTCTAAATTCCAGCTTCCCTATGTACCAATGTAGTATTTGTGTACTTTTTTTGCGAAAGTATCAAAGCTTTCCATAAAATCTACAGACACGTACCTTACTGTCCTCAATCCATGTTTCCAAACGTATCTATTGCTTCTGTCTTGCATCCTTACAGACTTTAGGTCATGACACAGGAAGGAGTTGACCAGCTGACCTCATTAGCACACACCCTGCATCATCTACCCACCCACTCCCAGCTGCACGTTCTTTAAATGAAATGCAGTCAATCAGTGATCACCCTTCTCACTAAATACACAATGTACAATCAGACTGCATAGTGTATGCCATCTTTATACAAGTACATAGAAGTGAGTGGACAACCACTCAGCTGTCAGGCACCATTCACATCTCTGAATAGCGGGAACTCGCATTCCCACATGCTTTTTTTTTTTTTTTTTTTTGCAAGGGGGGTGATTTGGAGCATTTTCACTCATCACACATAAGGCAGCCCATCCACCTAGGAGTCACACAGCAATCGCCCAAAGAAGCTGCAGAACTTTTTCTTTAGAATGGAGCTTGGTGCCTTTTTTACTGCGATTTTTGATGCGGCGTATTTCTGAAATGCAAGGAAACGCACGGATGTGAATGGAGCCTCATTATTCTTGTATTACCGCACCAATTTCACTTTCAGGACCCATTTACATGTAGCATAGGGGGAGCAAAGTTTTGTGGCTAGTTTTTCCTGTGACGCATAAAGCAGCCTGTTGATTTTAAATGGGCTGTGCTATATGAGGCTTTTGGGAAATTTGGGTGTTTTGTGGGTTGTGTGTTTTTTATGGTGCGTTTTGCAGCATTTGCTACTTGTTTTTTCACATGGCAAAATGTGTGTTTGCTTCTGTGTTTGGTGTGCCGTTAACAATTAATGGCATTGAAAGGGCAACTAGTAATTTAAGGTGTATAAAGGTGGCCATACACTATACAATCTGATTGTACAATCTCCTTTAGATCTGCCATCAGTTATGTGGTGCAAGGGTCTGCCTGATTGGATATAGAGTGATTGACTAGATAGGCGTTCCCTCCTATTATATAAATTTGGTAAATCTAAAGGAGATTGTGCAATCAGATTGTATAGTGTATGACCACCTTTATACACCTAAAATTACTAGTTGTGCTTTCAGTGCCATTAATTGGTAACGGCACACCAAACATAGAAGCAAACACACATTTTGCAATGTGAAAAAAACTGTGGCAAATGCTGCAAAACGTACAGTAAAAAACATGCAACTCACAAAATGCCATGTCCCATAAGCCACATATAGCACAGCCCATTTAAATCAACGGTCTGCCCTATGCGTGTCACAGGAAAAACGAGCTACAAAAAATTCACGCCTATCACTATGCTAGATGTGAATGGGGCCTGAAAGTGAAATTGGTGCAGTAACACAAGAACATTCACATCTATGCATTTCCTTGCATTTCAGATATGTGCTGCACCAAAAATCGCAGTAAAAACGCACCAAGCTCCACTCTAAAAAAAAGTTCTGAAGCTTCTTTGGGGCGATTGCTGTGTGTAGGGCAGCCCATTCAGGTGGATGGGCTGCTCTATGTATAATGAGTGAAAATGCTCCAAAACAACTCCCCACCTCGCTAAAAAAAAAAAAAACGCATGTGGGAATGCAAGTTCCTGCTATGCAGAGATGTGAATGGGGCCTGACAGCTGAGTGTTTCTGTCCACTCCCTCCTATGTACTTGTATAAAGATGGCCATACACTATGCAGTCTGATTGTATATTGTGTATTTAGTGAGAAGGGTGATCACTGATTGCATTTCATTTAAAGAACGTGCAGCTGGGAGTGGGTGGGTAGATGAGGGTGTGTGCTAATGAGGTCAGCTGGTCAACTCCTCCTGTGTCATGACCTACAGTCTGTAAGGATGTACGACAGAAGCAATAGATACGTTTGGAAACATGGATTGAGGACAGTAAGGTACGTGTCTGTAGATTTTATGGAAAGCTTTGATTTTTTTTCAAAAAAAAGTACATGAATGCTATATTGGTACACAGGAGAGCTGGAATTTAGAAAGGTGAACTTATCCTTTAATAGGTGGGCATGTAATAAATGTTTCTGTGGGCTAGAGTTTTGTTTGTAGTCTTGTAATATTGTATTTTTGGATTTTTTTAATAAACACCTTTTAAAATATATCTGTGCAGCATTTATCATGGAGTTATGTTGGGAGTATTTTCTTTTCTTTTGGCCATTTTATTTGTATTTCCTGCTTGCATGCTCAAGCAGTGTGATGCCTATTATACTATGTTCTGTAGTCCTAATACATTTCTTGTCTTAGGGTGACAACGCTGCTTCTCTATAAATACAGGACAGTAAGTGAGTGATGTCACCTTAGGACAGAAAGTGTGTTACTGGCAGGATCAGTAGCTGAAAATAAAAGGAAAAAGCCTAAAAAAATAGATCTAATGAACCCACCACATCTAATAAATTGTAAGCTGCAAAATATAAAATTGCTGTTCTTGGGTTTGTATACACTTTAATCCTTATATTTGGGAAACAATAGTGACCAGTAGAGAAAACCCATTTTAGCCAGCTGATAATTTTGGTTTAGATCAGAGGGCCTAGGGCAGTGATGGCGAACCTTGGCACCCCACATGTTTTGGAACTACATTTCCCATGATGCTCAGCTACATTGCACAGTGCACGAGCATCATGGGAAATGTAGTTCCAAAACATCTGGGGTGCCGAGGTTCGCCATCACTGGCCTTAGGGTATCCTGCTCAAACCAGCGTAATCCATAGACATATGTGATCCTACTGTTATCAGCTACTCCGGGTTATGATCATTTCATGTTGTATGGGTAGCCGTAAACTAGTTATAAAATGTAGAGTGTGGTTTGATTTGCACCTGTTGGTGGTGCAGTGGTGGTAGTGAAAGAGAAAGGGGCCATAACAAGCAAAAATGGTTTACAAACCTTTCTGATCAGATTTTGACCTGGGGGTTTGGGCTTAGCTGTAGGCTAAGGGTACAGTGGAGAATGAGGCTGGGGTGCAGTTAAGCCAGCAGGCAAAATAGAACTTTGGTAGCTCAGCAAGCATAAAGAGCACATCCTGATCCAGTTTAAATATGGGATACTGTCCTGTGATGCATCATTATTCATGAAAGTGACTATGACTGAAGGAGATAGAGGAATATAACAGAAAATAAAAGAATAGAATAGAGTAAAACAGAACAAAATAGAATAGAAAATAAAAACAGAATTGACTAGAATATAATAGAAACGAATAGAACAAAATAGAATATAACCATCTTCTGAAATTCGAATTTCAAATAGAATAAATTTGAATACATTAGAAAAGAAGAGAATAGAAGAAAAGAATAGAATAGAATATAAATAATATAATCATTTCCCAAAATTCAAATAGAATCAATTCCGGTGGCCGGCATGGCGGACTGAGCGGACGTGTTCCCTGAGAGCTCCTGGAGTACCGATCGGCAATTTGTCCGTACACTGAGACTATATTTACCAGAGAGACCCCCTGGTCTCTGGATACCTTCCAGAACTCCTGGCATTCAAAAGCGGGGCAAGAAATTGAAGTTCCCCCCGAATATACGGGAGGAAATCAATCCAGTCTCCTGCTCGCTGAGATCCCCTGGGCGCCATAGCAATATGGCGTCGCAAACGGACCAGGAGGAGGATCTGCCAGCAGCCCCCCCGGGCTTGCCTGAGATCATGTCGGCTATTACCTCTTGCCAAACGGCCATCACTGCCTGTCAGACTGCTTTGGCATCCAAGATAGATGAGGTTCAGCTGGATGTGGGCTTGATGCGACAGGATTTTGACAAAATCAGATCTAGAGTGACGGAGGCTGAGCAGCGTGTGGGCTTGGTGGAGGATACAGTGGCTGACCATGCTGCTTCCTTCCGCACCCTTCAGACAAATGTTAAAGCCCTAGAGTACAGAGCGGAGGATGTGGAAAATCGCAGCAGAAGGAACAACTTCAGAATTGTGGGTCCCCCAGAGGGTGTCGAGGGGAGAACACCGGCCCTGTTCACGGAAGACCTGCTGCGCTCCCTGCTGCCCTCCGCTCAACTCTCTCCTTACTTTGCCGTTGAAAAAGCCCACCGGGTCCCACCCAGGCCGGGACCGGAGGGGGCCCCTCCCCGCACTTTCATCCTTCGGCTGCTAAACTTCCGAGACCGGGATGAACTGCTTAGGGCCTCTCGGGCTGCGGGAGAGTTACCTTTCCGGAACGTCAAGCTGCTATTATTCCCAGGCTATACTATGGAGACCCAGAGACAACGCCGATCCTTTGATGCTGTCAAGGCCGGCCTACGAAGGAGAGGCATTAAATACAGCGTCTTGTTCCCTGCGAAGCTCCGAGTGGTGGACGGCGAGACGGTTCGATTGTTTACTAACCCGAAGGATGCTACTGCTTGGCTGGAGACTTTACCTTCATAGGAGGCCGGGGCTGTCCGACTGTGGATACCTGTTTGTTGTTCCTGAGTTCAGTATTTGTATAATGCTGGAGATGGGTGAGCTCTGTCGTGCCTCCCCTACTATGCCCAGGCCCACATTTCTGTATCCCACAAACTGATATTAGTTCTAGACACTTTCAAATTATGGGGATGCATTGGACGGGCATGCTTACCCTGCTCCGCGTTGGTTGCGGCCTGTATTCCCCCTGTGGTTTGTTTTCTGTCTTTTTGGGAGTCATTGCCCCGGCTGCCGTAGTTGGCTACAGAGCGGCGCTTGAGATCCTGGACACATACTAGATTGCTTTCCCTGGTTGTCTCGTAACCTGGTATTTTTCTCTAACCAATTCTTTTGTTTTTCTTTTAATTTTTTAATTTTTTTATGTTCTGCTTGGTATGGTAGCAACTGTTCTTCAAGTATGTGCCCCTGCTTAGGCAGGTGAATCTCAGTATTTATTCTCCGGATCATAATACTCCAAAACTCGAGTCTCCCTATGAATATTCACGCTTAGAATCCCGGTCAGTTGGGATGTAGTAGACCCTGTTCTGGACACGCGACCCCAACTCTAAAGTTTAGTCTATTGATTATGGGTTGTTTGGGATTTAAGGGTGCCTCTCTGTTTCCAGGTGCACGGGGTGGGGGGGGGGGGTTGGCACTTGCTGACCTGTTCTGGGAGTTTGGATGTTACCTATGTTTCAGTTTTTTTGTTGGTCTTTTGTTTGAAATGTTTATCATATACCCAACTGCTAAGAGTGGTACTGCTAGCTGGAATACTTTGCTGCGGGAGTATGGTGTGTTTGTGGTCTGGTGCTGCCTCCCCTTGCAGAGGTGGCTCTGGATGATGGCACCCAGAAACCTGTGCCAGTTAATACCATGCCCATGCTATGACTAAGTGCCTAGTAGTGTCATAGAATGTGCGGGGGTTAAACTCGGCCATAAAGTGTTCATTGGTACTTAACTATTTACGGAAACTCCGCCCACAGGTGTGTATTCTGCTAGAGACACATCTTATGGGATCCCGAGTTTTGAGCCTAAAGCGTGCCTGGGTGGGAGCTCACTACTATGCCCCTTATTCTAACTATGCTAGAGGTGTAAGCATTTTAGTACAGAAGTCCCTGCCCTTCCAGCTATTGAATGTTAAACTCGACCCAGGGGGAAGGTATGTACTCCTACATGCCTTGATTTCGGAGATCCCATTTATGATCATGGGCGTTTACCTCCCTGCCCGGCCGTTATAGATGTGCTTCATGTGCTGATGCAACAGGTGATACTTTATAATGTTGACAATGTTCTCTTTGTTGGGGACTTTAATATGGCTCCATCTCCGGGGATGGACAGACTCCATGCTTCTGGTCCTCAGCAGTCTTTCTCGGTGGGCCTCCACCTTCCACATGACAGATGTTTGAAGACACTTTCACCCCTCTGATAGGGAATATACTTGCCTGTCTACCACATACCGGTCCTTGTCCCGTATTGACTTGGCATTTGCCTCCCCTACTTTGCTGCGTAGGCTGGAGTCCGCAGAGATCCTCTCACGGGGAATTTCGGATCATGCTCCGGTATCTGTTATGTTTCGGCTCTCTGATGTGGAGGGTGTGGGAGCATGGAGGCTGTCTAAATACTGGATTATGGATCCGGATATTCAGGAGGACATGCCAGAGACACTATGTGCCTTTTGGCTTGATAATGCGAGGTCTGCTGGGCCTCTGGTGGTGTGGGATACACTTAAGTCATGGCTCAGGGGTATATATATAAATCATATAAATCGTATAGCTGCAAAGAAGCGGCGATCAGTGCAATCTCTGAGGCATCTAGAGGAGCGGGCGATGTTAAAAGAAGCTGAATATGACCGGTCTCCTACTCAGAGCCACTATGTGCCCTGGCAAGACACCCTGAGAGAATTATCCTTACTTAGAATAGAGCTCATTAAGAAATCTATGCTTGACAGTGCCCAGAGGGTGTTTGAATTTGGTGATAAAAACGGTAAGCTGCTGGCCTGGTTAGCCAGGGGCCAGCACACTGCGACACATATTGGTAGGTTGAGGGATCGGGATGGTTATCCCCTGACAGCTCCGGCGGACATTATCGCAACATTCCTAGAGTTCTACCAAACCCTTTACTCCTCCAGGGCAACCTACCACACTTCCGAGCTACTCCATTACCTTGACCAGATCCCGCTCCCCTCCCTGGAGGAGAAGAAGTATGAAGAGTTGGATAGGGACATCTCCCTGGAAGAGGTGCAGGAGGCACTGGGGTCTATGCAATCTGGCAAGGCCCCAGGTCCTGATGGCATTCCCATCGAATTTTATTCCGTGTACCTGGAATTTTTGGCCCCTAAATTTACTACCCTTTTGAAACAATCCATGGATCTAGACTCCTTGCCGGAGTCATGGTCTGAGGCGATAGTGGTTTTAGGGCCCAAGCCCGGTGAGGACTCTGAAGAGTGTGCCTCCTACGACCTATTTCTTTAATTAATGCTGATGCTAAGCTTTTAGCAAAAGTTTTAGCCCGTAGGCTCGGCACGGTAATAGAGGACCTCATCCATGTAGATCAGACCGGTTTCATGCCGGGTAAGGGTGCTGATATCAATATCCGTCGTCTGTTCCTTAATTTAGCCACCTCCCATAACAATGGAGGCACTAGAGTCATAACCTCTCTGGACGCGGAGAAGGCTTATGACTCCGTAGAATGGGAATATCTATGGGCAGTGTTAAGGAATTTTGGAGTTGGACCTAAATTCCTACATTGGCTGAAATTGTTATATAAAACCCCTGAAGCGAGAATTCGGGTAAATAATACCCTCTCGGATTATTTTCTCCTCCAGAGGGGAACCTGACAGGGTTGTCCTTTATCCCCCAGCCTGTTTGCTCTCGCTTTGGAGCCATTGGCAGTTCTGGTTAGGGAATCTGGCTGAATTGAAGGTCCCTGGGTTGGCCCTCTGGAGGAGAAGATATCGCTCTATGCGGACGACACCTTGTTATATTTGAGAGACGCGGGTGCTTCTCTACAGGCTGCCCTGGAGACCTTTGATGTCTTTGGACAATTTTCTGGAGTCCGTATTAACTGGAGCAAGTCTGTCTTGTTCCCACTTGATGCGCAGTCTAGACAATCTGCAGCTCAGACAGCGTTACGTTGGGTGGACGAATTCACCTACTTAGGAATTAGGGTTACGCGGGATCCCCAGTCCTTTCAACGCCTTAATCTCCAACCCATAGTGACATGCCTCAAGGACCACTGCACTCAGTGGGCTAATTTGCCCCTTAATCTCCTAGGACGTATTAATATCCTGAAGATGATTTATCTTCCTAAACTTAACTATATTTTCAGGAACTGCCCTGTGTGGATACCCCAGTCTTTTTTCAAAGATCTCTATAGCTGCATTGGGTCCTTTCTATGGCGGGGATCCACCCCTCGTATAGCTAAGTCGACCCTCCAGCTCCCGGTTGACTGTGGGGGATTGGCCTTGCCTAATTTGCTATTGTACTATTGTGCAGCTATGTTGGTCACGGTTAGGTGGTGGCTGGAGCAGTCCAAGACCAATGCTGCGGTCTGCCTTGAGGCGGCTAACGTGGGATCCCTTAGGGAACTGGGTAACCTGATATATAGGGGGGCCTCGCCGTACCCTTCTTTACCAACCCCTACTAAAGCTACCCTTAGGGTCTGGAGTCGGGCTAGGAAACGCTTTCTCTCCCCCAACCGGTGGTCCCCCTTTTGCCTGCTATGGGGAAACCCATCACTCCCACACTTTCGGTCAATCCCTGACCCACAAGTTTGGGCCAGGCATGACATTAAAGTACTGAAGGATGTGGTGGTGGCAGGAACTCTTAGATCCTTTCAGGAGCTGGCTGGTAGACATGACCTTCCTGCATGGATGTTATTCCGATACTATCAGCTGCGTCACGCATTTCGAGCACAGTTCCCAACACCGCCTGATCTTGTTTTAGATGTGGTTGAGGACTTGCTAGCCCAGGAATCCTTAGCTAAACCTCTATCTGCGTTATATTTCACTCTCCTTAGGAAGGATTCACCACAGATGGAAGCACTTTGGACCAAATGGAAAGATGAGATCCCGACCCTAGATAGGGAAACATGGGAGGAGTGTTTTGAAGATAGCTCTAGACTAGTGATTTCTTCCAGGGACAAACTAATTCAAGCAAAATTCCTACACAGAGTATACCTCACGCCTCAGAGACTGCATAGAATATACACGCAGAGGCCCCCGAATTGTCCGCGTTGTCAGTCTTCTGATAGCACCTACATTCACATGTTTTGGGCCTGCCCTAGACTTTCCGGTTTCTGGTCTGCCGTAATGGAAGGTATTAATGTCCGTTTGCAGCTTGACATACCCCTCTCACCTGAATTAGCTCTGCTGGGCATTCAGGACGATGACCAGAGGCCTAGGTACACCAAGCTACTTGTATCGCTACTACTCTTCTATGCATAAAAAGAGATCTTATCTAAATGGAATTCTCATGTGCCCCCCACGGCAAGGGCATGGGAGAACTCAGTCAATGCTGTTTTACCCATGTACAAACTGACCTATACCTCTAGAGGATGTCCTCAGAAATTCACGAGAATGTGGAAGCTTTGGACTGACCCCACTTAAGTACCTGTTTAAAGCAACATGTATCCTTTCTCTCCTCTAAATAGATGTATTAAATATTGTGCTGGTGCCCCCCCCCTCCCATACCCCCCTCTGCTCCCCCCCTCCCATACCCCCCCTCTGCTCCCCCCCCCCCATCATCACTGCTCTAATGAACCGGGTATCCTAACTTGGTGCTGTGTATTGTCTCCTATGTATGCAGACTATGGTTTGCTTATGTGCTCACTCTATTGTTTTCGTAACAATGTTTTGTACTGTAAGCCATTTTTTTCAAGTAAAGGCCAACCTTGTTGTTAAAAAAAAAAAAAAAAAAAATAGAATCAATTCCAATTTGAATAGAATAGAAAAGAATAGAATAGAAAATAACTGAATAGTATAGAAAAAGACAATAGAATATAACCATCTTCCGAAATTTCGAATAGAATAAATTTGAATAGAAAATAAAATAATAGAATAGAATAAACAAATAGAAAAAGAATACAGTTAAAAAAAGAATAGAATAGAAAGAATATAACCATTTCCCAAAATTCAGATATAATCAATTTGAATAGAATAGAAAAGAATAGACTAGAATAGGAAGATGGTTCTATTCTATTCTATTCTGCTGTTTTTTCTATACTATTCTGTTATTTTCTATTCTATTCTACTCTATTCTTTTCTATTTTACTCAAATTTGAATTGATTCTATTTGAATTTTGGAAATATATTATTTCTATTCTATTCTTTTTTTATTCTGTTCCTTTCTATTCTATTCTATTCTATTATGTTTTTATTTTCTATCTTATTTTGTTCTGTTTTACAATTGCTCTATTGTATTCTATTCTTTTATTTTCTGTTATATTCTTTTCTATTCTATTCTTTTTCTATTCTATTCCTTTCAATTATATTTTATTCTCTTTGGAAATTGGAAAACTATTCGAATTCAAAAACTTTTTGAATTCCAAAACTATTCGAAATTGATTTGAAAACTTTTCAAATTGATCCGAATTCGCAAATTTGAATCGATTTGAATACGAATAAACAAAACAAATTCAGAAAACAAATTAACTGGATTAAATTAATTTAACTAAACAAATTTATGTAAATAACGAATCTAAACTAAACAAAACAAATCTTTTCGTTCTGCACATGTCTTTCAGATGGACCATTTGAGCAGAAATATGTAGTGTCTATGTCCTGTTAAGCTACATTCATAGAACATATCCTTCCCTGTCACACAAGTGTAGCAATGCTTCCAATCAAACACTGTTTGCAGCTCAGCCCTCTTACTCTGCCCATAAGTAGACCTGTGAAGATGTGGAGGCTGCCAATCTTTTTTTCTATCTCTGACTTGAGTACTTTGACTATTCTGAGTTACTGACCTAGAAGAAATAGTATACAGATTTCAGACTTTTATCTTACCTTCCTGATCTTCATAATTATCCCTCTTAAGTGTCTGAGAAGTTATTAAAGCAAGAGGGTTGGCTTATTTTCAGAGCGAGCCTTTGAAAAAAAAAAAAATATGGAGGATGCACTTGCTTGTAATCTACTGAAAATACCAGATGCCTCTCTAGCCCTGGCTTTTTTTCTTTCTGAGATCACTGGCTGATTTTATTGACTAAACATACAAAATCCATGTAGATGTGCCTGATGATGATTGAAAATGATCTGAAGATTCCAATGCTACAAAACACTGAATCACTGGGATATCTCTGCAAATATAAAATCCTCTGACCTGGGTCATGGCAATGCATCTATGCATGCAAAGCTCGACAGACAATATTTGTCTTTATCTGATCAAGTCTGAATATTATAAGTATTCAACATGTGCACCAACCAATACCACACCCTAAGATGCAGCCAAGAGATACTCTATGCCACAATCTTTCAACCAGTGATTCGTGAACCTTAGAGGGCATGTCCAAACATTTGCTAACACATGTTGCCTAGCACCCAAACTAATTTCCACCCTCTTCTTTTTTTTTGGGGGGGGGGGGCAACTCTAGGCCAACTTTTTTGTATTGGTTTGGCTCTAGATATCATTAGAACCAAATATATTTGATTTTAATTACGTGGTCTGACATTCCTAAGAGGAGGCTCTTGAGCCCAGGGCCCCACTTTTGATATTGCAGCCTTTACCTGAGTTTTTAATAAGATATTGAATCATTTGTCTTTCTCACCGTTTCATAAGTGGTGGTGGGGAGGTAGAAGGTTTCCACTTTAAGGCAATAATTTTCCTAGTACATAAAAATGTACATTTTATGAATGACAAGTACTATGTTGTTTACAAAACCCAACTGTGTGTTCTTATAATTTAGGGTTCAACATAAAGAGCGTTTAAGGGATTTAGTATTATCATCCTTAGAAAACACAATTATTACTTGATTAAAGACTTTTGGGCAGGGGGGGAAGAGGTTTACTTTAATTTGCTTTAGCAAAGACCCCAGCAGGAGCTGCTAGAAGTTAATGGGCTCTCCTACTTTCCCTACTAGTGAGGCTGTAGCTGCAGCCATGAACTCACCGACCCACCAACGCGATGGACAGGCTTTTGATCCTTCAGTCCTTCTCTTACAATTTAGGAGGGTTAACAGTACAGGTTACCAAAAACAGAAGCAAACATTTCTTTTGCTCGGTAGACTTCTCAATGAACAGTTTATTTCCAGATGGACTATTATCTTTTAGTATCTTTACGCCTCTGCCACAGGCTTAAGTCATAGACAAGCAGCTACTTTTAAGTATCTTTGATCCCTGCAAAATAAGTTAGGTCTATTCAAATCTCTCTCACAGGCCAGGTTAGGACACTCAAGGCCAGGTGGGCAGCTGGAAGAACAAACACTCTTATTGGCTATGGCTTTCTCCCCCAGGCAAGGGTCCTTGGAAGCAAAGGCTGGACTTCTCACCCTTCCTATGCAGCAGCCTGGGAAAGAAGACAGGACCCTAAATTGATGGATTCCCCCATCTACGCTAAATAGCCTGGATAGAGGAATCTCCACTGCCAGCTATTGTATTCAGCAGCCACTGCTCCAGCAGATTCTGAATTGAATCTGGTTGTATACATTCACTGTTTGGCTGAAAATTTCTTACTGGCACCATCAATAAAAGTTGATCAAATAATTAAATTGTGTTGAGATGAGGGGTGCGACAAAGCTACCCACAGCACAAATTCCAGCAAGTCAGCAGGAATCAGGCAAAATTCTAATTGTGTATGGCTACTTTACTTGCCAAATTGTTGAACAGTATTTGTTTGGAGGGACAGACAGGGAGTTTGTAGTGTCTAATAAAATACTAACATATTATCCAAATATAATGGCTTTCTTTGTCCCAGGTCTCCAATTTTTTAACCATGTGGCTAGCATAAATACATTCAGCTAAAGGCCCAACTGCATACAAACATGAGCGTATTAGATATACCTGCCAGGTATTCCTAAATATATAGTAGGAAAAGTATCCAAAAAACATTAATTGACCCTAAAAACAAGCCAAGGGCTGGGTATATGAGTCTGACCCATTTTATAAATTTGGGTCTAAACCCAAATTTAGTCAAAATCTTCTATAAGGCCATTCAACTGAGTGGCTTGCTTTATGAGTGTTAAAGGGGAGTCCTGCCCCCCCCCCCAAATCTTTTTAAAGTTGGAAGCTGCAAATACTGACTTTTACTATTAGGGCACTTACCTGTCCAGGCACCTCAACCCAGCCGATTCTTGAATTGGCTCTCCGGGGCTCGTGCCGCCATCTTAGCTAAGGGAAACTGGCAGTGAAGCCTTGCGGCTTCACAGCTGGTTTCCTACTGCTTATGCACGAATCACACTGCGCTTTGTGAATAGGCTGACTGCAGGGGGAAGGAGGGGGGCCAAACTTCCGTTTCACTTTGCTGCGGCAAACTGACCCAAGAGTGGGTACCTGCCAAAGCCAGGTACCCGCTCCCCCCTCCCTCCCCCAAAAGGTGCCAAAGAGGAAGCAGAGCGGGAGAAAGGGCAGTCAAGCAGAGCTTTGCCTTTTTGGGTGGAGCTCCGCTTTAAGCATAATCACCACTCCATTACCTGCAGTACAGTGCAAATGCTATAATGGAGTGAAAAATTGCTAATTTCAGTAATATATATATTTATATACATATATATATATATATATATATAATGGAGTGAAAAATTGTTAGTTTTAGTTGGTCAACCAGGCGTTAAGCTTGTCTGGTCACTCTCACTAAAAACTAAGTTTAACCTAATGGCGAAGACCATGTTCAATATTTTGACATTCATATTGATTAAGCAAAAGAGTTTTTACAGACATACTGCAATGGATCTTTCCCAAGTTTCAAAATGAAAATGTTTCTAAAGCCTAAACTTCTTTTAATTTTAGATAGAGTAGAGAAAGGTTAAAATCCATTAGGTTTTATGTCCCATCTGTGTCTCATCTGTGTCCTTTTGGAGAAGTGTCCCTTCACTGCATGTACTGTAGACACAACAGAACATCAGGGGGAAATTCCCTGTAATGCCGCATACAGACGATCGGAATTTCCGATAACCAAATCGTGGATTTATTTTCGACGGATGTTGGCTGAAACTTGTCTTGCATACACACAGTCGCACAAATGTTTGCGGAAATTCAAGAACGCGATGACATACAACACCTACGACAGGACTAGAAAAAGGAAGTTCAATAGCCAGTGCGGCTCTTCTGCTTGATTCCGAGCATGCGTGGAATTTTGTGCGTCGGAATTGTGTACACACGATCAGAATTTCCGACAACGGATTTTGTCGGAAAATTTTAGATCCAGCTCTCAAATGTTTGTTGTTGGAAATTCCGACAGAAAATATCTGATGGAGCCTGCACATGGTCGGAATTTATGACAGAGGAAAAATATACAATGTAATTCTGCGCTGCCCTAAAGAAGAAACAGCAGCTAACACGGCCAACAAGATATATGCCAAGTAAAAGGAAAACAAAATAAGTGTAGCGCTAAAAGGTATTAAAATGTCCAATGTCAAAGATAAAAAAGTAAACCAACGGTTCCAAATGTAAAATGTGGGAGGAAATCATCCATATATGTATTAATCCAAATGATAGGAAGTCCTCAGGAGCTGTATGACTTCAAACCAAGAGCACATCAACAGGTTTATGACATCTCAAGTGAAGACAGACACACCACCACCGACAATGAAGAGGCTTACCAGATTAAATGGACCCAAAGGGGCATACGCCGAGTTGGGTCAGACAAGGCTTGGGTGGTCAGTGGCTGTAGATGGCCCGGAGGGGTGATGTTTATGGGATGAACCATAGGTTACTGTATCACTCAGAACGATGTTAGGAACCAGGTAATGGTGATGACAATTAGGAAGAAAGGAGGAAAGGCCACATAGTGTAAATCCGTAAACAAATGTGGAATTTATTAAAAATAAAGAAATACACTCACATGTAGATCCATTAAAAAACAGCGCTGTAAAGAAGTGGCGGCAGTGGGGTCCTACCCAGCGCTGTGGCCTTTCCTCCTTTCTTCCTAATTGTCATAACCATTACCTGGTTCCTAACATCGTTCTGAGTGATACAGCAACCTATGGTTCATCCCATAAACATCCCCCCTCCGGGCCATCTACAGCCACTGACCACCCAAGCCTTGTCTGACCCAACTCGGCGTATGCCCCTTTGGGTCCATTTAATCTGGTAAGCCTCTTCATTGTCGGTGGTGGTGTGTCTGTCTTCACTTGAGATGTCATACACCTGTTGATGTGCTCTTGGTTTGAAGTCATGCAGCTCCTGAGGACTTCCTATCATTTGGATTAATACATATATGGATGATTTCCTCCCACATTTTCCATTTGGAACCGTTGGTTTACTTTTTTTATCTTTGACATTGGACATTTTAATACCTTTTAGCGCTACACTTATTTTGTTTTCGGAATTTACGACAGCAAGCTCACATCAAACATTTGTTGTCGGAAATTCCAATTGTGTTTAGGCAGCATTAGACAGTTGTCACTGGATCGGGTGCCCCCCCATTGGAAGATTTCCCCTCTATTCCTGTTCAGTTGATAGCTCAAATTGACAGTCCAATAAAAAAGAGTGAATCCGGTACATACTGTACCACAGTTAAAATCTGACAGATAGTCTAACCATTTAGCACTCTATTCAAAGCTTAAAAAAACGTTTTTAATTCATACAGTACCTTGAAAAGGTATTCATACCCCTTGAAATTTTGCACATTTTGTCATGTTAGAACCAAAAATGTAAATGTATTTTATTGGGATTTTATGTGATAGACCAACACAAAGTGGCACATAATTGTGAAGTGGAAGGAAAATGATAAATGTGTTTCACATTTTTTTTACAAATAAATATCTGAAAACTGTGGCGGCATTTGTATTCAGCCCCCTTTACTCAGATACCCCCAACTATAATCTAGTGGATCCAATTGCCTTCAGAAGTCATCTAATTAGTAAATAGAGCTCCCCTGTGTGTAATTTAATCTCAGTATCAATACAGTTGTTCTGTGAAGCCCTCAGAGGTTTGTTAGAGAAGCTTAGTGAATAAACAGCATCATTAAGGCCAAGGAACACACCAGACAGGTCAGGGTAAAGTTGTGGAGAAGTTTAAAACAGGGTTAGGCTATAACAAAATATCCCAAGCTTTTGAACATCTCACGGAGCATGGAGGAGAAGCCATGTGGGAGACACAGCAAACGTGGAAGAATGTGCTCTTGCCAGATGAGACCAAAATTGAACTTTTTGGTCCAAAAGCAAAACGCTGTGTGGCGGAAAACTAACACTGCACATCACTCTGAACACACCATCTGCATCGTGAAACATGGTGGTGGCAGCATCATGTTGTGGGGATGCTTTTCTTCAGCAGGGACAGGGAAGCCGGTCAGAGTTGATGGGAAGATGGATGGAGCCAAAATACAGGGCAATCTTAGAAGAAAACCTGTTAGAGTCTGCAAAAGACTTGAGACTGGTGGGGAGGTTCAGCTTCCAGCAGGACAATGACCCTAAACATACAGCCAGAGCTACAATGGAATGGTTTAGATCAAAGCATATTATGTTGTTAGAATAGTCCAGTCAAAGTCCAGACCTAAATCCAATTGAGAATCTGTGGCAAGACTTAAAAATTGCTGTTCACAGATGCTCTCCATCCAATATGACAGAGCGTGAGCTATTTTGCAAAGAAGAATGGGCAAAAATGTCACTCTCTAGATGTGTGCAAAGCTGGTAGAGACATCCCCAAAAAGACTTGCAGCTGTAATTGCAGTGAAAGGGGGTTCTACAAAGTTTTGACTCAGGGGGGCTGAATACAAATACACCCCACACTTTTTACATTTGTATATTAGTAAAAAAAAAATGAAAACTCCATCTTCCTTCCACTTCACAATTATGTGCTAATTTGTGTTGGTCTATCACAAAAAAACCCAATAAAATACATTTATGTTTTTGGTTGTAACATGACAAATTGTGGAAAATTTCAAGGGGTATGAATATTTTTCAGGGCACTGTAAACCCTTCAAATATACTGTATACTGTCAAGTATACTGCCTTGCCTCCTAGACACTTATGATTTTCTAATGCAGGTAAACGAAAAAAATATTTAAAATCGTATTTTTTGATAAACTGTGATAGAATGAGTATGTATCTAAAAGATGATGTACATATGCCCTTATGTTTCCTTGATTGCGGACTGTTATTTGCTAAAAACACACAATGCTAGAATACATTAATGTATTGAAGGGCAGGTCTTTGGATTCCTTTGTGCAATGGTCTGATTCAGAACCCAATCCTAGATATCAGCCCCTATATTCTCCTCTGTTCCACAGCTAATCTTCTACATTTTTAATCACTATTCCTTCTTTTATCTTAGAACCTTCCCCTTATTGCTTCTCCCCCTCCTCTTCCCTTTCCTTTAATCACTCTATTATCTTGTGTGTGCAGCTGCATAGTCTGGCCATCTCGCTGGTAGTCTTTTCCCAGAATTCATCACGCCTGCAGAAAATCCGCTTTATCAGCTATTGTTGGTAATGTTTTTGTGCAACATCTGAACATAATGGTATTTGTTATTTTCTCTGAATATATCATGAAGTTGCAGTTATACTGAATGAACAGTATGTGTCATGATAAATATCTGAGGATTGTGGACCCTCCCTGCAGCTAGCAGGCTTCATGGCATTGTGCTTGGGAAGAGCACCCATGCAGGTAACAGCTGACCAGGGAAGAACAAAGGCGTACAATACAGGTAGGCAGGTGTACTAGCAGAAGTCACTTGCAGTACAGATATGCTGGACTCACAGGGAGATAGGAGTGCAGGGGTGTCTGGGAGGACTAGGATACTGGAACACAATGATGAAAAGATGTACAATGAACATGTAGGTGCACAGGGAACCCACAGGGAACCCAGGTGATGTAGGTAACCTGGAAATGATTGGAGGACATGAGGAGTCTTGGCTAGACAAGATACCTGCAAGCATCGGTGGGGGAACTCAGTCCCCCTGCACATACAGTGAGGGTGGAGGGGTGGAGTCTAAAGAGCCACCCTGTCATCACCAAAGTTAATAAAGGGGGAGTTTGGATTTGCTGCAGACAATTCCCAGCTACCTGTTGCTCAGGCAATGAGGAACTCAGCCCTGCCTAAATATAAAGGGGGGTGGCCTGGCTGGGACTGGGCATGTAGCTGACTGAATCAATGATAGGTGAATTAAGCCGGCCATAGATGGTTAGAATCTCAGCCGGTTCCACAGGTACTTGCCGAAATTCGAACCATCTATGGGCAGGCTGATTGTACCCAAGTTGATTCATCGATCGACTTGGGCACAACCAGCATGCCAGATTTTTACATGCAGTATTAGAGTATATTGTATTTACTTTTTTTTTTTTAGAACATTTTAAACCTTTTTTTGCATTGTTTAAGTTACTTCCTGGTTTCCAGGTCTATGCAAATAATGTCATACATCCCAGGAGTCTTTAGGAGGGGTTTTCTCAACTATGCACACTCTCCTGCCTGCATGCCTGAGCTAAGGGCAGATGGTTCCAGGAAGAAACTGTTGCATGAATTATATGCCATTATTCAAGATGGCCACGGCTAGAGAAGTTTTTCAGAGCAATTTCTCAGCAAAATAAAGTATGAAGACATGGATGGATAGGTGAGTTTGCTGTGAATATTAAAAGTGAATTAAATAGCGATTTTGGTTTGTGGTGCTCAGATGCAGTGTAGTTCTGCTTTAACCGCTTGATATCCACGCTATAGCCGAATGACGGCTACAGCGCGGACCTGAATTCCTGGGAGGCCGTCATATGACGGCCTCCCCTGTGCACGCGCCCCTGCAGGGCGCGCGTGGAGCTCGCTGTGATCACTGAGTCACTGAGACTCGGGTGATCCCCGATCCAAGTAAGGGGCCAGTCCCGGCCCCTTACCATGTGATCAGCTGTCAGCCAATGACAGCTGATCACATGATCAAAACAAAAGCTCTGTGATCACCGGCTCACCAGCAAGGGACATCGGTCCCGAAGAGGAGGAGGCAATAATGCCTCAATTGTGCCACAAGTACCCCCTGCCAGTGCCACCTGACACATTGCCACCTGACAGTGCCCACAGTGCCCACCAGTGCCACGTATCAATGCCCATGAGTGCCACCTATCAATGCCTACAAGTGCCACCTATCAATGCCCACCATTGCCACCTAACAATGCCCACCAGTGGTGCCAATCAGTGCCACCTAGCAGTGTTGCAGATCAATGTACCAGATCAGTGCCCATTATTGCCACCAATCAGTGCCCATCACTGCCACCCATCAGTGCCCATCATGCCACCTATCAGTGCCCATTGGTGCCGCCTCATCAGCGTACATCAATGAAGGAGAAAAATTGCCCTTTTTAAAATTTTATAACAAAATATAAAAAATAAAAAAAATTTTTTTTTTTTTAATTATGTCTTTTTAAATTTTTTTTAACGAAAAATAAAAACTGCAGAGGTGATCAAATACCACCAAAAGAAAGCTCTTTTTGTGGGGAAAAAATGATAAAAATTTCATTTGGGTACAGTGTTGTATGACCTCGCAATTGTTATTTAAAGTGCGTCAGCGCTGAAAATTGGTCTGGATAGGAGGGGGGTTTAAGTGCCCTGTAAGCAAGCGGTTAAAGTGGTTCTAAAGGCTCAAGGTTTTTTACCTTCATGCATTCTATGCACGAAGGAAGAAAACCTTCTCTGTGTAGCAGCCCCCCTAATACTTACCAGAGCCCCATCTCGTTCCAGCAATGTACACACAGCAATTTACACGAGAGCTTCAGCTCTCTGGCGACTCTCCCTCCTCATTGGCTGAGACAGCAGCAGGAGCCAATCACAGCCAGTGAGCCAATGAGGAGGGAGAGGGGGTGAGACTGAGCCGTGGCTCCGTAAGTGAATGGACACGCAGACCCGTGGTTTCAGAACAAGCTTGCTTTGGTGCCCCATTGCAAGCTGCTTGCTCTGGGGACACTCGGCAAGAGGGAGGGGCTAAAAGCCTTGGCATGGGTCACGAGAAGAGGAGGATCAGGGCTGCTCTCTGCAAATCCACTGCACAGAGCAGGTAAGTATGACATGTATTGACATGTTTGTTATTTAAAAAAAAAAAAAGTGAGCCTTTAATATCACATTAATTGTTTAGCCATCTCTATGAATGCATATGATGGTGTGTAAGATGTGTTTGGTTGGAAAGCAGTAACAGATTTGCTTGCGGTACTTGGGCCGCTGTAGTAGTAGTCCTAACACTGCGCATTCCCGTCTGAGAGAAAAATTATTATGCACTGGAGGAGGACTGACAACGTTTGAGGAGTCTTGTATGGAAGATGATAAGGTATGTCTACAAATGTACGCTGTATTAAAGAACCTTGTTCTTAGGACTTGAGTAAAATTGTAAAAGTGCACAAAGTAAATATCCCTTTCTAAAGAGGTTGGCTACCAGAACCCCCTACCCTGAGCTAACAAATTCCCACAACCCCAATAAGCTATATGTGGGTGTAGATTACGTCTTCTAATGCTGACAGTGACCTTTCTACTGTTCAGTGAATGGGAACAATTTGGTAATTTTTAAATGAAAAGAAATTGCTCACAGTACTTTAGTGAATCAGGACAGACCCAAACAAGAGCTGGCCCAAAAAAAAAACCTGAAAAATACCCGAATTTTTTCAGAATTTTGTCTCCCCAGGCCATGCTTGTGTCCAGCGTTCCAATTGTGAACCAGAAAGGATGAACCTGGACCTGGACCAACAGTTGGGAATTCTGACATGGGCTATGAAAAGCTAATTATAGCTTATTACTTCACAAAGCTCTCCAGCATTATAGCAAATAACACTTAAACACATGTTAAACAGGTTATTTTTACTGTTAAGCTTTTAAGTACCAGTGACCTGATATACAAATGTTGTAATATCTCCATGCAAGCAGTACACATATTTACTTATACTATGCAACATTGTGGAACTGATAACACGGACCTTCGTTCCTGGCGATCAGTGATATCTTTCTTTGTGGGCAGAGTGAAAATATTCAACTGGATTTAAAGTTGAAAGACCAACTTCTCCCCAAAAACACAGATACTGTACAGAGATGTTAAAACAAGAAATACAGTATCTCACAAAAGTGAGTACACCCCTCACATTTTTGTAAATATTTTATTATATCTTCTCATGTGACAACACTGAAGAAATGACACTTTGCTACAATGTAAAGTAGTGAGTGTACAGCTTGTATAACAGTGTAAATTTGCTGTCCCCTCAAAATAACTCAACACACAACCATTAATGTCTAAACCGCTGGCAACAAAAATGAGTACACCCCTAAGTGAAAATGTCCAAATTGGGCCCAATTAGTCATTTTCCTTCCCCGTTGTCATGTGATGCGTTAGTGTTAGTGAGTATTTTGAAGGGACAGCAAATTTACGCTGTTATACAAGCTGTACACTCACTACTTTACATTGTAGCAAAGTGTCATTTCTTTAGTGTTGTCACATGAAAAGATATAATAAAATATTTACAAAAATGTGAGGGGTGTACTCAATTTTGTGAGATACTGTATATGTGATTGCTATTTGTTAACTTATCCGAAAATACTACTTTACTACTAATTTATAAAAATTAAAGTAATGATTTGAAGAATTTCAGTGAATTCAGTGATTTCTGTCAATCCTAAGACTCATTCACCATTTAATAGAAGAGTTATAGTGTGCAGTGCCATCTGGCTGCTGACGGGTTAAAAGGAGCTTGGATTTGCTTGACTGCTTCGAAAAAAAACAAATTCATTTTGACAATGCGATGCGAGGACAAGAAGAGCAAGGGCTGTTCTGGTTTGGTGATGGTTTTTCTCTACTAACTACTTTGAACATCTGCATCTGACCAAGATCTAAGCATACTTTAGATTGATCACCATTCAAATATTACAACTTGCTCTGTGATGGGTGAGAAAGCGCTTAGTAGACTGGCAAAAGAAGGGCACCATAACGCCACCCCCCCTTCTCTCATGCAGCTGGTATAGCAGGCTACATTATGCAGACTGTGGAAAGAGGAGGAACTTTAGACTTTGTCAGAAAGGCTCTTTTACCATTGGCATTATCTGTTTTTGACAAGGTGACCTCTCCATCGGATCTGGTAAAATTTGTATTTGCATAAATTAAAGTGTTATTCCAAACACCATAACCAGTCACAAGTCTTTAACCCCCAAAGAAGAGAATGAAGGTCAAAACCTTTGAGAGAGGTTATTTTATCAATTCAGAAAGCCACAGTGTGAAGAATGTGTTGGATTTCTCTGAGAATTGTATCAGTTACAACTACTGAGCAGTAAACGATGATGGACAGTGAGTGCAGGATGGCGGAGGAGACAGATGAGCAAACATCCCCATGGGCTGTGTGTCACTCAGTTGTCTTCTTCTGTTCCAAGGGTATGATAGAAGGTGTGGTGGTCTTTCTCTTCATCTGGCTGCTGATCCAAGTTCTCCTCAATAAACATCAAGAAGGTGCAGATCTCCTTATTATACACCTGTCTTTTCCCACATGCACATTGTCACCAAGTGTTATTACTCATTTGCCTCTTTTTGTTTGTTTTTTTAACCACTCAGCTTGTATTCATATTTTCTCTTCTGCACTTAATTTTTTATTATTTCTCCATTTCTATTGTTCTTTTTGCTTCAGCTACTCAAATTTAGAGTCTCCGTCTTGTTTTGTTGTTTAAAAAAATACACATACATGCAAATGTGGAATATTTTGTCTTATTTGATAATCTAAAAGTATATTTTATTGTGGAATTAGCTAAGATATGTGTTCTGTATCTGACTTGGTATTGTACCATATCCTTGTATAATTTCTTCTTGTAGTTATTTTGCCATGGAGGTGCCATTAGCCATCGTAATACATTGTTAAATTTGCATAATTTGATATATAACATTACATAATTTAGTAGTGCAATAATAAATTATGCAATGCTGATATATGAATTCTCACAGTAGTTGTAATTTTACTTATCATCTCTATGCACACATGGCCTATGCTGGCTCTTTATTAATTTACCTATTTACAGAGTCTTCTTCACTTCTATTTTAGTGTACCTTCTATTTAATACCTCATTGCTCTCATGATTTGCATACTTAACCAATTCTACTTATAGCCCCTTTGATGCACACTGTCCTTTGAAAATACGGGTCTAAAATCAGTTTTGACATTTCTACCACAATAAATTTATGGTATATAGACTATAGTGCAGACTGAGCTGTTGAGAGTGCTTACAAGCTATCATTTACTATTAAACAGTTTAAATGGAACATCTGCGGTAGAGGCCAGACAAGAGGGGGATATAGGCCTAAGAGAAGGAGATGAGGAAATTTAGCTATCAGCCTATTAACATAAGCAGGGGACAGATACCGGGGTCACTTCCAAACTATAACTGTCTCTGCTCAATGAAGGGAGAAGGAGCAATGTTTAATCACCTAAAAAGCTTGACTAATGAGTGTTTGTGGACATTAATGTTATCTTCAGCTTGCTTTGTGCTTTAATATGCAGTGAGATGTGTATCAATAGATGACTCTTGTACCTGACACACCCAAACAGTCTCAGTCCTTTAAATACCTTGCAGTTAATTCATCATCTTTATTATTTTTTGTAACCTATATAAATATGTTCTAGGTAAATCAATCTTCCCCTTCCGCTGTCTATATAGGAGCAATTACCACTTAATTGTTCCTTGTTACTCCATATAAATCATGAGTTTTATCAGTTTAGAGATAATGGATTGTGACTAAAGGCTTTTATCTATGCTTTTAGAATGTATATGTATAAAAATAATCCCTGGGTAATCAAATATTTTGAAGGTTTAGAATATATAAGGAATCATCATCTTTTCATTTAAACAGTTGTATCATAAGTTGCACCAATGATCTTTAATTGTTATTGCTTTTTCCTATATTTGCTTTTGATTCAAACCTCTTATCAGTAAACCAGTAGAGATTAAGCTGTTATTTTTTCCATGGACAGGCTCCGATTCTTTGTAAATCACACAGGTAACACATTACACATACCCAGGGTTTACTGCAGAGGTGAGATTCATCATTCATTTGGAGGATAGTTCTGTACACAGGCAAAGTGAATATTAGTATTAGCAGATATTACTATAAATACCAAAATGTAAGGTCAGTTGTGAAAGTGGAGCATGAAAACTTATGTTAACCCTTACAACAAATCTCTCTCATTTGCTCCCTTTTGGTCTGATAAATGTCCCAGTGTAGCAAAGTGCCCATTTAGTCATTGCAGCCACATGTTTTGTCAATGGATGATGGAGGAGAGGCAGAGTCACAGCAGCAAGCCAGACGTATAGAGGTAGCTGTACTATCTGGCATGACCAAGATTTCACTCTGATAACAGATAGCAGTACAGCAGCAAGATATTACTAAGAAACTAAGGTGAAGAACTCCTTGGCAACTTTATTCTAACTAAACTTCCATGCCTGAAATTCAGCTTTCTGGATGTCTCTTTTTCCCATGACACAATGCAGTATCTTTTAGTGGGTCTCTGATGGGGGCCTGTGTGGTGTTGTGGAGGTGTAGGGTGTGCAGTGCTAAAATGGGAAAAAGGTTGCAATTTGAGTACTGAATACTCCTCGAGTTAAGAATCTTGTGGAGTCCCTCTTTACACACCTTGTTTAGTTGTGGGTGCAGGGTCCTTTAATTCCTTGTCACATAATCCAGTGGGCTCTGGCACTCCTCTGTTTGCCCACAAGCCCCATGGCTCCTGGACACACCCAATGAATATAAGCTACCCTGACTTCCATACTTGTCAGCCCCGAGAGACTGTGCCGGATGAAAAAAAGGTGACTGGGCATGAGAACTGTCAACAGGTGTCTCATCCTCCTCCTCCTTTATCTAGTGTGCAGGCAGCTGGTCTAGGGCACAATAGCTTGTAGCTTCAGAAAGAAGACCCAGTTACAGCAGAGAACACTGCTTCAACTGTCTCCAGGGTGCTGAGCCTCCAGTGGGATGGTCCTGAACTTACAGCTATTTACCAGGGTATCCGTACCAGAGGCTATTTATGCCACTTTCCTGTGGAACAGACCCCAGGAACCCTCCAGATGGCCATCTGGACTATCAGAAACAGTCTACCTCCTTTGCGAGAGACGTGTTGCCTCAAGGGAAATGCAAGTAGTTGTTTGTACTTTACTGTTCTTAGAGTTTCTCTTTCAATCAATAGTTAATCCTCAAGTTGTCCTTTGCAGGTTGTTTGTTCATTTGGCTGATACTTCTACATTATAATGTTATTTGCATGAGAATGCTGCCTTACATTAGCTAGTCTATTGATATATTTACTCTAAAAAGTAGTGTAGGAGCTTTGCAAATTTCTTCTGCTTCCCCCTCTGCACACACAAACTGCACACTGTAAGAAGTGTGAAGAGAACTGTATTCATATGGTTTACAGGCCTCACATAATAGGAATGGAACACAGAACATAGAGAAGAAAATCTGAGACAGAAAAAAGTCTTCTCTTACTCTACTTCTACTTCTCTTTCCAGGGCAGCCATCAGAAATTTTGGGGCCCCTTACATAGTTTTAGGCTTGCCCCCCCCCCCCCCCCCAGGCCTGACTGCCAAAATTCCCTAGGCCTTGCTCACTGGCCGTCCCACCAAATCCGCCCACTTGCTATCCCACCAAGTCCTTCAGTGCACCCACTTTTATTTTTGCAACTTAATGTATGAAAATGAAAAGTCATAGGTGCATGTATCCCCATATGTTCAGGAAAGATGTGGCCCAATCCAGCAGAGAGACATCTCCACGTATGCAGCAAAGAGATGGCCCAATGCAGCAAAGAGATGGTCCAGGCCAGCAAAGAGACATCCCCATATTTTCAGCAAAGAGACATCCCCATATATTCAGCAAGGGGATGGGCCAATCCAGCAAAGAGACATCCCCATATATTCAGCAAAGAGACAGCCCAATCCAGTAAAAAGACATCCCCATATATTCACCACAGACGGCCCAATCCAGCAAAAAAAACTTTCCCCAGTCAAGCGGACTATTTCCTCACTTTCAGGTGCCAGTGTAGTAATCTCCTGTGCCAGGCAAGTACATTACAATTCCAACCTACCCTTCGGATTGATACAGAAGAGGCTGGTACTGTAATGTACTTGTCTGGTACAGGAGATTACTACACCAGTACTCGAAAGTGAAGAAATAGTCTGCTTGGCTGGGGAAAGTTTTTTTAAATTGCTACATCCTGCAGATCACATTGCCAGAGTCTCCTCTCTGCCTCCGCCCACCCCCCTTCTTTCCCTATTAAATTGGCCAGGCTGGACCTGGAAAATAGCTCCGCGCAACAGCCAAAGCAGCCTGGGGAGGGCTCCCGCCATGGCTGGGGCCTGGGTGTCTGGACACCTCAGGACGCCCAGGCCCCTTACATCTGTATAGGCTGCCCCCCCCCATGGCGACCCTGCCTCTTTCTAACAATGCCCCAGATATCAGTACAAACCTGACAGGGGTTCTAATCTTTTATTACTCTATCCAAAACGGTTGTGCTAAAAGGTACTACATGAAACTTTCAAAATGGCCTCTTAAAACAATTTAAAGTGGAAGTGATGTACAATAAGTGACCTGCTTTGAGGTGTGGTTAGTTGTGTGGGATCTGGCAATTTTAGTGATTCCTGTGGTGTTTTTTGTTATGTTTTCACTCCTTTTTTTTTTTTTTTTTTTTTAATTCGCTTACATACACAACCAACTTTTTTATGAGAAAATTATGCATTCTTACACTATAATATCAGCTGATGCTTGGCTTGGCCCAGCTGAAAATGATTTTGGATTGAACGACCCAGCAGAAGAATAAAAGGGTACTGTGCCCCAGAGACTTACCAAAGGGCACTTTCATACCTTGTACCATTAGTTGCACAGTTATCCCCAGATGTTTTATTATTATGCCCCCATGAGAGTGCTAACGTTTGATGCTTTGCTGGTGATCCTGAGACCCCAGTTGATATGATCCATAACCAATAGGATGCATCTGGTTTATCCAGAGGCTTGTCTCCTGGTAACACTTAGGTAAAACATTTTTAATTTATCACCTATTTTCCTAGCTGGTCCTAGGCTATACCCATTAAGTTTGATAGATTAAAGAAAGGTATAATAGCATCTTTTGTGTTCAATTGCTGTCCGAGCTGCTATTGGAATGTTTTCCTTTCACTTCAGAGCAAGAAGTGTTACAATCTCTCTCCAACTGGACACAGAAAAAAACATTTTTTAGTAAAGCAGAAAAGGAATGGAAAGTCAGAAAATGTTATAATATTGCATTTGCTTTTTTTTTTATTTTGCAAAATTACGTGATTCTATTTAAGTCTGCTGAAGGGTATTGTAATGCCAGTGCCAATAGAGGAACTATGGATGGAAATCAGCAAAGAGTCCAAAAAGAACAGCAATATTTGCCATATTCAAATGGCCTGAAATAGTGGCTCCAAATTTAAGAACTACAAGAAATATTTATCCACTGTGCTGATGGCAATTGTGGATAGCAATTATAATTTTAATGCCGCTGACACCCAGGTTTTCAGAAATTCTCCTATTGAAAAGAGGATAATAGAATGAAGGTTTAAAATTGCAAGTGGAAGGTACTTATTTGAAAACGGTGTTACCTTTCTTACGTGCTAGTGCAGTGGTTCTCAACCCTCTAGTGCCGTGACCCCTTGATAAAATTTCCCAAGTTGTGGGGACCCCTAACAGTAAAATTATTATCGTAGCGTGGGTTGTCAGCATCCAAGGCAAGACAAGTAATTTGCGTCCCAAACCCACAGACATTTAGCACTCCCTGAGTCCCTTCCACTCGTACAGTATTAAAACCCCTTATGGTACATTTTAGGATGTACCACTCCTTTCTCTGTGTTCTTCTTTATTTCCCTTTTATCTCTCTCTGTCCTAATTTCTTGTTTTTTCCCCATCCCTCTCTCTACCCATCTTTCTTGTTCTTCCTCTTATTCTTTCTCCCCCTTTTTCATTTGTTCTTTCCCCTCTTTTCCTCTCCCTTCCATGTATTCTCTATTTTTAATCCTTCTCTTACTTCTTGGTGGGGGAATGGCATGAGTGGCAGTGTTGGCAGGGAGTTGGGATGAGTGGCAGTTCTGGTGGGGGGTGGGATCAGTGGCAGTGCTGGTGGGGGTTGGGATCAGTGGCAGTGCTGGGGGGAGTTCTGATCAGCCAACTTAGGTGCTCTTGATCAAGGTCATCTGCTGATATGAGAACTGTAGTGGGGACTTTTAATGGCAACTCTAATCACAGGTAGTGTTACTCACTGTGTCTCCAGCTCTGAGGTGTCTCGCAACAGTGATACCTATGCCGAAATCAGGAGATAGGGTCTCCTCCAGCCCCTCCCACTTCACATTCCTCACCAGTCAGCTGATCTCTGCCCCCCCACCCATGCCGTGAACTGAATAGGCTGCTGCGAAGAGGCTGAGTGGGGGGCTGTGGGCTCCAGGGACAACTCTGCTGTGCGGCTGCGCAAAGGCTGGGAGAGCGGTGCGGGCTTCAGGAACAGCCCAGGATTTTGTGACCCCTGGCAAATCGTCATTCGACCCCCGAGGGGGTCCCGACCCCCAGGTTGAGAACCACTGTGCTAGTGGCTGATGAGGCATTTGTTCTGTCAACATCCATAGTGAAGCATTTTCTCAAAACAAGGCCTAAATATGAAAAGGAAGATTTTCCATTATCGCTTGACATGGGCTCAGCGATTTGTGGACTTTAGAGGTTAGATGTGCTATCTAAATGGATCCAAACAATATCCACACTATTGTCGAGAGTGCTTCCCAGATAGCAAGGATAACTTGCAACATATTTGTGACAGTGTTAAATTGTAAGTCTTGTTAAATTGCTGTACATTTTCACTGGCAAGTTGTACACTTGCAGAGCACTTGAAGCACAAGTTCTAGTTGACAATTTGTGTGGTAAGTCTCTAGCAAGAGTAAAGTTTCAGTAGTGAGTCTACAGCAAGAGCTTTGCAAGTCACAGTGACCTCATGTGGTGGGATGACTATTGCACAACATAACTGAACCAGAACTTGCAGCAGACTTGCAGAATGTTTGCAAAGAAAGTAGATCTGGAGACTTGCAATGCAGACTTGGTGCGATTTTGCAACAAACTTGTAAAGCCTGGCAAGTCTAGTGTAGCGGGTGTCGCACTCTATAACCCAAGACCCTGCCAAGCTGGTTGGAACAATGTACACAGGCTTTCCAGCTTGAGTTAGGGAGAACTGCCTGCCAGCAGCTGCAAGGGGGATTTTCACTCCCCCTCCTTCTCCCTGTTCACTGACTGAGTCTGTTGTAATATGAGCTGACACCCAGCTGAGCTGTGCATTAAGTAGCCTCTCTTGTGCACCTATTGGCAGAAAGAAATAAGCCAATTCAAGGCACAGTTACAGCAGCCAAACAGAGAGACTGTACTAAGCTGCAGGGAGCAGCTGCAATTGATTCTGGAACATGCAGTTCCCTCAGTCGGCTCTATAACCTGGTATTCAGGAAGGAACTACAAAAGCCCTGGATGCTCTGCTGACCGGAAAGTAAAAGACTTCATTTTGTGTCCTGAGAAAAAGTTCAGTCAGCGATTAAGGGAGTAAAGAGACCAGACCTGAGGGAGAGGTGCTGTCTCTCAGATAATCTCTCTGCGCGATTCCGACCTCCGCCACCAGTCGGGACATCCAGCCTGAGAGAGGGGGATCCCAGGTGCATATTGAGACGCACCTGCACCGACGGTGAATCGTTCCAGTGTGAGGTGACCAGTCGGGTTGCTAAGAGAGCCTGTCTGTTCCAAGACTTTCGTTTGGGCCTTGATCCCAGGATTGGGTGAGAGGGCATTTTTGCCCATCTGCAAGGAACAGAGAGACTGCACTACAGGAGGTATGTGAACACTGTATACAAAAAGCGTTGCTGGTAGTCATTTTGCTGACACTTGTAGTACCACTGGGATAAGGCTACCCATTTCTGAGACAATGTATACAGACACCATTGTCCTTTCACCTTGTTAAACAAAACCCTGCCTGTTTCACTTGATAGTCTGGGCCAGTTGTGTTGTTTGACCCTGCTACCCAGGAGTTAAAGTGCACCAACAAAAGTGGCTAGCTGAAGACACCAAAGCTTATCTTTTCTTCAAAAGGACTGAAGCTGTTATGGCCATACGGATCCACACACATATATTCAGGGCTCTGAATATGCATTGGGTGTGTGACACAGTTTATATATAAAGTTAAGCCATTACTTGCTGACTTGAATAGGTATTTGTTCCTGATTAAGCCATTAGCCATTGTTCCTGATCAAGCCTCCCGTTTGTCTGCCCTGCTTTCTTAATCTGGATTTCCCTGTGTATGACCTGGATCAGATATTGGACTATTCCCTGAACTCTGCCTGCCTTTTACCTGAACTGTTATTGGATCGGATATTGACTATTCCCTGAACTCAGCCTGCCCTTTACCTGGACTGTCATAGAACCACGCTATCTGTCTGCTAAACTGCAAGTAGTCTGTTGTTTGCTCTGTTCACGTCTACCTTGGCATGGTGGCCAGGCACTATAGCATTGTGTACAAGTCCTGGGGCAACCAAGTACCGGTAGGCCTGTTTGTCTTAAGGGAAAGGGGGCTGCTATAGGTGAAGCACACAGTAGCTAGCTATAGCATCTGACCACCTGCCTTGGGGTAGACGTGACATTTGCGACATTATCACAAGGCTTTAACAAAATTTCTGCCGATGGACTCACAGGCCCATTTATTTGCTGAGGAAATGTGCAAACTGACATGCCAAGTCCAGGAATTGTCTTTGCGTGTAAACACACCTCCAGCAGTAAAGCAGGAGCCAGAGCCCAAAGTTAACCCGCCTGATCATTTTTCTCGTGACCCCCATGTGTTTTCCAACTTTAAAAATAGTTGTATACTATACTTTAAGCTTAAGCCACACTCCTCTGGTTCTGAAGTACAGCGGATCAGCCTGATTATTACATGGTTGCAGGGGGATCCCCAGTCTTGGGCGTTTAGTCTCCCCGCAGATGACCCAGTCAGAGTGTCAGTTGAAGCCTTTTTCAAAGCCTTTGATTTACTGTACGATGATCCTGACTGTGCCCATTCAGCTGAAGCTAACCTTACATTATTACGTCAGGATAAACACACTGCTGAACAATACTGTTCTGATTTCTGTCGCTGGGCACCTGACTCAGGGTAGAATGATCCAGCTCTAAGAAGCCAGTTCAGGTTAGGCTTATCAGATTCCATCAAAGACTCCCTAGTTCACTACCCTGAACAGAAGTTATTGAATGAAGCCATGTAAGTAGCTATCCGTATTGACAAGCGTTTACGGGAAAGGCGTACAGAGAGGTTTGTTTCTTTGCCCCCCAGTACGCTGCCCACTTCTTCTTCTTTTCCTAAGCCCTCTCAACCTCTCCAGGAGGATGAGCCCATGCAAATTGGTGCTACCCATTTATCCCCTGGGGAAAAGGCTAGAAGGAGATCTCAGGGACTCTGCTTATATTGTGGCAACCACGGCGTTATTGTCGCTGACTGTCCTAATAAGCCGAGAAACGCCAAGAGTCTAGTGCGGGTGGGGTCCTCTTCTATAGATCATACTGTGTCTGTTTCCCTCAGAGATGGCTTATTTGTTCCTGCACAACTTAGCTCTGCCAAGTTTTCTCATCACCTCTCAGCTTTCATTGATTCTGGTGCTGCTAGCAATTTCATTGATAGGGACCTAGCACACAGTATACAGATTCTGGTGACTAAGGTGCACAGACCCTTCTCAGTCTTAGCCGGTGATAATTCTCCCTTGTCCATGGGTCTGGTGACCTTGTGTACGGTACCTATTACCCTGACCATTGGGGAATTTCACAGGGAGACAATCAGCTTCTACCTGGTCTTCTCTCCTGCTTATCCCCTTATCTTGGGGTATCCCTGGCTTAAACATCACAACCTGCACATAGACTGGGCTGCAGAGGAGTTTGGGTCCTGGTCCCAGACCTGCATCCGGAATTGCATTAAAACCGCTGAACAGTTGCCCATGTATAAGTCTTGTGTGGCCAGTACCAGTCACGTGACTTTTTTTACAGTCCTGTTAAGATCCTGATCATGGCAACATTTCCAAATGTGACTACAGTTTACATAACCATGTGCCTTTATATGACTCTGTTATACCAAAATACGCTGACAAGTCTATTGAATTCTCTACGGGTCACCTCTCCAGCAAATTGCCACAGCTTGAACCCTCTCCTCCTAGAAACCAAGCTTATCCGTTGTCTTGTAGCCTTAAGCCCTGTTTGGAAACTTCCTTTTAGTCCTCAGAAGTCAAGTCCCCTGGATTACACCTACCTTTGCCTGTCACTAAACTCCCTTGGATGCACAGCCAGGCTAACTTGTCCGCAAGTTCCACTGTCGCTACACCTGGTGATGCTATTCAGACAGTCGATACACCTGGTGATGCTATTCAGATAGTCGATACACCTGGTGTAATGCAATTCAGACAGTCGCTACACTATGTGATGCGATTCAGATAGTCGCCACACCTGGTGATGCGGTTCAGATAGTCGCTACACCTAGTGATGCGATTCAGATAGTCATTACACCTGGTGTAATGCGATTCAGACAGTCGCTACACCTGGTGATGCAATTCAGACAGTTGCTACACTGGGCTATGCGGCCCAGTCGGCCACTGCATCAGTTATGCCAGTCCAGTCCATGCCCATTGAACTTCCTGTTTTTTCTTATTCAGGACTTTTTGGTGATGCGATTCAGACAGTTGCTGCACTTGGCGATGTGGCTTGATCGGCCACTGCATCAATTGTGCATCCTGGCCCTCTGTAGGAAGCACATAGAAGGCTTGGAATGTTAGGAAGAAGTTTTCCAATTACCGATACATCATGCCACCTAAAAGATAGTTTAGCATCCAGGGCATCATTTAACAGTTTAAATTACCCAGTTTGTTTTCTTTTTTCTGCTACCATCCCTTGTATTCAATCTGGCAATCTTTACTTAATAAAACAATGTTTTTTGCAGCAAAAAGTATTTTTTCAATTGTATGAATATGCTTTGTAGTATTTGCAACTAATGGGATTGTAATGTTGCATTTTACCTTATAAAATGGATTTTCACTATGCGATGTTACTGAATTTTCACTCACTTTAAATACTCAATAGTATTTGAGGGAAAGTGTAAAAAGTACAAGGTTTTGTATAATGACCACAGCTATACCTTTTTCTACAACATTTATATAGCAAAGTGATGGAGATACAGAAAGAAGAGTTGAAGAGAGGATGATGTGTTAAGTAGTAGTGTTCTAGGATGACAATGCTGCTCTTTTAAAGATACCAGGTGGTGAGTGAGTGTTGTCATCGCAAGCCAAGAAGTGTTTTCATAGATACAGAATGGTGAGGGAGTGTTGTCATTGTAGGGCAAGAAGTTTGTTGCTGCATTGCAGTACCTTATGAGTTATGGTAGAATGGTTCTGAGGGTGAGGCAGATGGAGTGGCAGTACTGAGATAACTTCCCTGCATTAAATAGCCTCCACCAGGTCAATGAGACTTGAGGCTTGCCACTGAAATATGGTGGATAAGCTAGGGGAGTTTTTAATGTGGTGGATGATAGGTTTATTTCAAGTTGCTCTGTATGTGGCCATGGAGGAGTGTGAGTGTATGCAGAGTGATGTGGGTATGGTGGCAGTGAGTATGATGTTGAGTGGTAATTGTATGTATGTTGACGATGAGGCAGTGAAGGTGGTAAGGTAGCATTGGACCACTTGCATGAAGTCAAATTTAAGAAAAGACTGTTTCTCTTGTCGAATTTGACTCATTTTATACGCCAGTCAGCATAGAAATCCAGAGATGTTGTCCCTTCTGCCTTGCTATTCTCTATGAAACAATACAAAAGGTGTTCTATGAATGAGCAACGGTAGAGGACAAGTAAATAAATTTCAGTACGTCTTATGTGTATGAGAGACGCAGCTCTCATAGTTGCACTGCCCAAAGTACAAGCTGTACATTGTAGCTCAAATGAAACAAATAATTTTTTTACAGTACAGACCAGTGACCCGAACCGGGGATAAACATAATTAGGGGCAATTTAGTAATCACTTATCTCAAGATGATAGATAGGCAGAGATTGAAGTCGCACTTGTTAGAACCCAGCACTCTAGGGTGCATGGCTGGATGTGGCTGTCCATAAGAAGTCTTTGCATTTAATTGTTTTCCAGTGTGCATGGATTGTAATGCATTTAACTTGTAATGTGAGTGTAGTTTTATTGTGTTTTTTAAATAAATTAGTTGGATGGTTTTCATATATACTGAAAACTGAGGATGACCAGGAGAAAATATAAATTGGTGCCCACACCTGTCCTTCCACCACTGCGCCTAGGATAATCAAAAACACCTGTGAGCTGCCACATAAACTAAAAAAATATAAAAAAATATTTGTAAAACTGAAAAACACCCTGTGGATGAAAAGTGGCGCTATATGCCTAATAAATATAATAAAGAGACCAATCAATACACTCTTGCTAAAGAGTGAAAAACTGGTCTTATAGGGTCCAGTCTACCTATAACCATATAATAGACTAGTGTATAAAGTGATAAACCACAATACATTTCCCTAGTGTGGTGTAACCTCCACTTGGGACACTGTAGACCTAAAATGCTATAAATGTATGTACAGCAAATTGTCAGAAATAAATAACATTAAATAATGCATTTCAAACAGTGACAATCATTGACATGGTGAAAAAATGATCCGCCTTAGTGAATAGGCTTCAACATATTCTAAAGACGAAAAGCCAGATAAAAACAAAAAATATTGGTGATGAGTCCACAATATATTCGTGCCAAACAACGAGAAAGAGAAGAGATTCCAAAAAGTGAGTGTCTCTATTTCATAATCCTGTGCCGCGCTGTCCATCACACCTCAGTGACACATATCCACTCCCTTACGGATGGCAAACTCACCAGCTGTTGAGGCCTTACACTCGCGTGTTTGGCCGGACAAGGCTTTAACCCACTATCATGGGGGTTACCATGTGAGCACAGTCATCCACTGCTCAATGTGCCGAACACCATTCATGGGATGAAGGTTCCACATAAAGCATAAAAAAATTGCTCCAGATAGTGTATTAACGTTTTAAAAGATTTAATTACAAACTGAAATGAAAACCAATACACTCACATGATCCATAAAAATAAAGGGCATGATAACTCCACAGCAAATCACAGCAGGCAGGTAAATGTAGTCACAACACTTCACAGCAAACAGGATGATGTAGTAACACATGCAGCGAAACTTGAGAGACACTATAACCACTAGACGCGGACCCAGGGAGTGTGGAGCCTGAAAACCTGTGGGTCACCTCACCGGTTCTCTGCTGGCGCTTCCTGGCTGCTCACAAACGAACTCCGCTCACTCCGCCGACTCTCCTCACTCAAATGTTAGGGATTGCTGCGTAGCCACGCCCCGACATGTTTCATCATACAGACTTAGTCATGGTGTTGGCTACACAGCATGGCAATCACTCATTTATGCAAATGGTTAGACACGTGGGCGGGCGCCAATCTCTCGGCTTCTCCACACTTCCTGTGTCCCCTTATACATAAAACAACAACAGGACTCCTCATAAATAAACATCTCTAGAACCCAATGCATTTCTAGTAATTATAAATGATGAATCTTGGTAGTATAATTCCCCAAATATAACCTATGATGTGCTAAAGTGAACAAGACAAGAAACAAGATATAGAAAAAAGAAAACATAATGAAAAGAGCAATAATAAAAATAAATATAGAGAAAAAATAATAAAGAAAAAATAATAATAGAGAAAAATTATTTTATTGGTTAAATTAAAGAAGGAGGGGTGACAACATCTTGGAGCAATAAGAGGGAGAGATGTCTGTCAGTCCCCTCCACGTCCAGTTGAAGCTACGTAACAATGACGTTGCGAAACGCATCGACGTAAACATGATGTGGGGACGCCGACTCAGTCACCTCCCCTATCTAATCGGAGACGGGGATTTCTGATAGTGGAAGTTTGAACCCCTTCACACGGAACCGCCAAACAAACGAGGAATTTACCTGCCGTACGAGCACACTTGCAGCCTGAATCTATGAGCAAGAGAAGTGCCGTCTATCGCGTCCTTGCAGGATACAGTATGTCACAGCCAGCACTTACACCATAGACGGAGAAATCATGGAGCAGCGGGGCAGCCATGAAAACATAGGAGATGCTGTTTGATCTTCATACTACCAAGAGGCGGTAATGTAACCCCTTTAGCTCCTGTTTGCAGATGGCATCTACGCTTTGATGTTTGATGTGGCATTGCCTGGGTCAATGCAGACTCTAGGACAGTATACAGTAATATTATATTCTCCACTGATTAATGATCTACTCTGAAATACATCATTAGTTCCAGGCAATATTCAGCTACCTTGTGTTGCTATGTGACTAGTACTTGGCGATGACCGCATAAATTATACTGTTTGGCAACAACTACTCAACACACTCTACAGAGACTCTCTGAATCGCAGATAACCTAGTATACTTTAGGAACGGACTTTTGTGATATCAAATGCTTTGAGCATGCGCATGCAATATACATCCCGGCAGTCCCTTTGATTTATCCACTTAGTATATTTAGTAGATGTTGATGCAATTTAGTGAGGTCTTGTAGTTAGGCAATTCCTGTGTTGATTGAATCCCACCTTCCCCATCTCTCCGGGGGACCACGCATGCACAAGGTTCCTCTATTAATATAAACTGTTTTTCTACAATTTGATTTGGCGTTTAGCCATAGCCACCTTGTGCATCTGTGGGAGTATAGGCGCCTGCACCCTAGATGTTTTTATGTGTCTAAATGTTTGTTATCGTTTGTCGTTTTTGTGAATCTGGCCAATGGGCGTACCGTGTGCTGCTTGCACTGGATAGGCCCATTTATTAGTGTCTGGTGGACCAATTTTATTTACTTATTTAACTGTTGGTGTTATCATTGTATATTTTAGAATACATTACCATAATACATTTTGTGAATTTTTTATATATGCTACTCTCCCATTACTGCCCACTATATCCATGGTAACTATTTTTTGTTCTAAGGGGGACCACTTCCTTGTTCTTCTCTCTGGTCCCTCTCTTCTTTTTTTGTATCAATGTGTATTGAGCTTGTCTTGATAATGGATGTAAATTGTGAAAAGTGCATGAGTTGAGTTGGAGTATTTTCTAGTTATCCATGGAGGAGCCAAATGTGGCTTTGAATTCTGTGTAAGTCGTGCATTGACCTTGAGTGGCAAAGTGCAACACCCTGGATATGCCCGTTTGATATGGACAGGAAAGGGACATCTGGGTGCACTGGTGTGAAGGCTGATGTTCCCAAAATTGGGGTAAGAGCTAAGAGGAGATCTTGTGTGAGAAGTGTTTTTGAGATATTGTCCATGTTGGGTTTATTTGCAGCTGTTTTTTTGAGGTGGCTGGTTAAGTCTTGCATGTAGACATGCAAGTCCTCATAGGGGAGGGTGGTGAAATTATGTTCTATGGTGAACCATTGTTTATAAGATGATGGAATACACCACTTTAACAGCTGTGCTAAGCGGGGTGCTTCCTAATATCTAATGAGGTATGGGAAACACATGCCTTCCTTTAAATTTGGCATGGTATAGTATGGAAAAGGTCATTCTGGACAATTTTTAGTTGCATAGTTTGCAGATGAATCGTGGCGGTAAGAGCATTGATATGGGGTCTGGAAGCGGTTGTCAGTCTGGGTAGTATGATCATTTTGAGTATGCTAGTGTGGCTGAACCAAGTGAGATTACCTTCTGACCACGACACTAGGTCACATTTGATAGTCAGTAATAGGGGTTTAACTTTAGTGTATACATGTTTAGGTCTTTGGGTATATTGATACCTAAAGGATGACCATTTAAAGGGAAAATTGACTTCAAGCTGTTGGATACTTGGTTTTGGAAGGCTGATGCCCAAGGATTCTTAGTTATGACAGCTATTCTTGTAATTGGATATAGATATCTTTGTTTCCATACATAGTATTATAAATGTATACAGTTAAAAGTTAAGAGTTTAAACACCAATACAAATTCACACAAGGACAAGTGTTAGCTTGATGTTAAAGTAGATTAAAAAAAAGAAAATGGGAAGAAATATAGTGGTGATGTACAAAAGAAAATATTCAATAATCATTTTAACTCACTTTGTTTAAGCTTCTCTTTGAAAGAAAGGCTTTCCCATTCTCCTGTAAATACACACCTGAAAACTTCCTCAAAGTTTTATTTTTCTATATGCATCATTGCAACTGTGGAAAGAGGGGACCATACGGCTCAGGGTGCTGCTCCACTACATGAATAAGCGTAAATGCATTTATTACAATACTGGTGTGCTGCCACAATGCAGACAGAAAATAGCTGCACTGACTCCTCCATTATTATCTCTTTTATTTCCCAATGATTTCTGTGACACTTGTTTTTTTCTGGAGTCTGTCCTTAACACCCTGCAAACACATGCCAAATGCTTCCAAAACACGCCATAAATGCTATGGGTGAGTTTACGGCATGCTTTCATTGACATAAATTGAGGCATTTGTCAAGCATTGTGAGCTGCCAACACTTGCCAAATGTTGACAACCAGATCAAAACCAAAGTGAAATGAAAGTGATTCAAATTTTACATGTGTACTACACAGTCTGTTGTCAGTGTAAAATTCAGACACTGGCTTTGAAAAGCATTCAGGGAATTTTTTTTTTTAAATAACAAAAAGGGTATCTAGTTAAGCCCTTGACGCAGATAGTGTGCAGATATGTGGCCACACTGGACTGGTCTTTTTTTCCGTGGGGGCGCATATCTGTGTATCTGTCTTTGTGCTGGGAGTGCACTCAGCACAGAAACCGGGGTTTCACTGAGAGACCTGGGTCCCGTACTGATGTTCGGGACCCAGAAATCCTGGTTCCAGGTCACCTGATCGCTGTAATAGCCTCTGGTTGGCTATCACAGAGAACAATCACTGTGAAGCCCGCCCCTTTGTTTCTCTCTCTGTGAATGGAGAGGAAAGAAGCATTGTATCTTTTTCGATCCTTGCAGAGAGAAAAAAAAACGGATTTTTAAAACAGCTTAACTGTAAAATTCTTTTCTTGGAATACATCACGGGACACTGAGCACCATAATAATGACTATGTGGGATATACGCTTACCTTTAGGTGATTGGACACTGGCAACCAATAGTAAGACGGTTCCTCCCATATAACCCCTCCTACACAGGAAGTGCCTCAGTTTTGTAGCAAGCAATGACGATCCCAGAAAGAGGGGAGGGACCTTTGTGTCCCGTGATGTACTCCAAGAAAAGGATTTTACAGGTAAACTGTTTTAAAAATCCGTTTTTCTTTATCGTACATCATGGGACACAGAGCACCATAATAATGACTATGTGGGATGTCCTAAAGCAATGCATCTGAGGGGGGGGACACATTATCCCTAAGCCCAAAAGGCCTGAGACTATAAAGCTGCCTGCAACACGCTGTGGCCAAAAACGGTCTAATTTTGAGATCTCACATCCACCTGGTAAAACCTGGTGAACGTATGAACCGAAGACCAAGCGGCCGCTTTGCAAACCTGAGCCATAGACACCTGCTGGCGTACTGCCCATGATGCACTAACCCCTCTAGTGGAGTGTGCTCTTAAATCCCGGGGTGGAACCCTGCGCTTTAATTCATACGCCTGGACAATAGTCTGGCGAATCCACCTGGATATAGTTGAACTTGTTGCCAGCTGTCGTCTTTTAGGACCCTCAGGCAAGACAAAAAATCAGTCAGTTTTTCGAAAGGGAGCTGACATTTCTAAGTAAGCTTTTATCGCCCTCACCACATCCAGTGAGTGAAGCGACCTTTCCTCCCTAGACTCAGGTGTGTTACTCCCTTGACAAAGGTTCGCACCAAAGAATGGGATGCAATTGGTCTTTGGAAAAAAACGATAGGGCCTAAATCTGTCCCTTAATTGTCCCTAAAGCGAGCTGCAAGTCTACTCCTGTTTGGAGAAAGGCGAGCACCCTTCCAATCGTATACCTACGAGGGTTCCATTTCCTTTTCTCACACCAAGAAATGTATGACTTCCATACTCTATAATAGATAGCTCTAGAAACTGACTTTCTAGCGTTTATCAAAGTGGACAAGACTGAACCCATAATACCACGGTCTTTCAATAGTCTGGTCTCAATAGCCAGGCCATCAAATTCAGCAACCGTAAAGAAGGATGGAATATGGGCCCTTGAGATAACAGGTCCGGACAGCAAGGAAGGACCAACGGGTCCCCTACTGCCAATTTCACAATCTCTGAGTACCATGATCTCCTGGGCCACACTGGGGCCACTAAGATCACCGGCTTCCGTTCCTCCCGTATTCTGCATAGTAAGTGTGGCAGAATTTGGAGGGAAGGCATATATCAGAGAATACTGATCCCAAGGGACTACTAATGCGTCTATCCCGACAGCAAGCGGATTCTTGGTCCTGGATACAAACCTGTCCAGCTTGGCATTGAATCTGGATGCCAGCAGATCCACATCTGGGGTCCCCCAGTATTGGCAGATCTGTAGAAACACCTCGGGATGCAGGGACCATTCCCCTGGTAACAATTTTTGGGGACTTAGGAAATCCGCCTGCCAATTGTCCACCCCTGGAATAAACACTGCCGACAGAAATCGCACATGTTTTTCTGCCCAGGTCAGTATATGATCTACCTCTCTTTGGGCTACCCGACTCCTGGTACCTCCCTCGTGGTTGATATATGCCACTACTGTGGAGTTGTCGGACTGGACTCTGACAGGAAGACCCCACAACCTGGACGTCCAGAATCGCAGGGCCAGACGAGCTGCCCGGATCTCCACTAGATTGATGGGCAGAGTCTTTTCTGTCTGGGACCATACTCCCTGAACAGACGCTTCCTATAGGACTGCTCCCCAGCCGAGAAGACTGGCGTCCGTGGTTACCACTTTCCAGGCCACTGGTGGGAAAGATTTCCCTCTTTTTAAGTTGCTGGTTCTTAACCACCAAGAGAGGTTCCATAGAACCTGTGGAGATAGAACCATAGATTGATCCAAGGTTCGAGCAGACTTGTCCCAGGCTTTCAGGATACTGTTCTGGAACACTCTGGAGTGGAACTGTGCATATGGCACTGCGCTGAAGGATGACACCATCTTGCCCAGTAACCTCATGCACAGTCGAACAGAAGATGTTAGTTCTTTTTTCACCCTTTGTACAAGTTCCACTATGGAGGCGACCTTTAAGGGCGGAAGAAACACCTTTTCTTGGGCGGTGTCCAAGACCAGACCCAGATATACCAAGGCTTGGGTCGGACAAAGAGCTGACTTGTCCATATTTAGCATCCAACCTAGGCGTTGTAAAACCCGTACTGTTCTTGACAGGTTTTGAACTAGTATAGGGCGAGAGCATTCCCTTAGAAGTAGATCGTCCAGATAACCTATTACGGAGACTCTTTGAGACCTTAGGGAAGCCAACACTGGGGCCAGAATCTTTGTGAAGACCCTGGGGGCCGTGGCCAGATCGAAAGGTAGTGCCACAAACTGGAAATGACTGCCCTCTACAGCGAAGCATAAGAACCTTTGATGTGGATCGAAGATCGGCACATGAAGGTACGCGTCCTTGATATCTATGGACGCTAAATAGTCTCCCTTTCTTAGGGACCTTATTACCGAACGAACTGACTCCATGCGGAAAGATCGGACGTCTACAAAGAAGTTGAGAGCCTTGAGGTCCAAAATGGGCCTTACTTCCCCATTTGGTTTTGGCACGGTGAATAGGTTTGAGTAAAACTCCTTGAATTTTTTTTTTGCGGAACCTTTACAATTACTCCCTGCGTCAGCAAATGGTGTAAAGCTAGAAATAGGCATCTTCTCTTCTCTGGATCCGCCAGGACCCTTGAGTACAGAAACCGGTTCGGGGGGACCTCCCGGAACTTTATTCTGTAACCGTATTTTAAAGTGGAAATGACCCATCCGTCTTGAACCAGTTCTTCCCAGGCCTCCCCAAACAGCCGAAGTCTGCCCCCCACCCGTGAGAGCGGGGGCGCCCCTTCACAAGGAAGACTTGGAGTTGGGCTTGGGTGGCTTTTGGGTCCAAGGCTTTTTCTGACCCTGGGGTCTTTTAAACCCAGACGGCTGAGGCCGTCGATACCGCTTAAGGGAAGAGGCACCAGGACCTGGGGCATTAGGAATTTTATAAGAGGGTTGCTTCCCCTTATTCTTAATAGGAAGCAGGGCGCTCTTTCCTCCAGAGATCTTTTGGATATATTTATCCAGATCCTCGCCAAACAGGTGCTCTTCATGAAATGGAAAAGCAGCAAGTAACCTTTTACATGGCGTCTCAGCAGACCAGTTCTTTAGCCACAATACTCTGCGCATATGAACTGACAGTAACGCAAAAGGAGACATCTGTTGGATTGAGTCTTTTAAAGCGTCTACCGCAAAACACAAGGCATGAGGGATCTCTGATAGCTCCTCAGCAGATTCCTCCTGGCAAGGTATATTCTTTACCAGCCTCTTAAAGCGATCCTTTAGGGACTAATAAATCCCAATAGCTGCAATAGCTGGCTGAACTGCTGCACTAGCAACCAAAAAGGAGGCCTTTAATAAGGACTCTAGCTTTTTATCAGCCGGATCCTTAAACCCCTGGGCATTATCCACTGGACAGGTTAAGCTTTTATTCACAGAAGATATGGCAGCGTCCACCAAAGGTGTGCTCCATTTCTTTCTGAACTTCTCCTCCATAGGGTATAAGACAGAAAACCTTATTGGAGGTAAGTATATCCTGTCAGGATGCTCAAAGTCGGCGTAAACCACCTGCTTCAGTAACGGATGCAAGGGAAACGCTAGGGAAATTTGTTTAGGTCGCAAAGATCCCAGGGTAGAACAGGAGAGTGCAGACTCCTGAACTGGGGGTAACTTAAACCCATTTCGTACCATCTCCATTAGAGATTGGATAAACAATTTCTGGGAATGAGAGGCTGAAATTGGCTCTTCGGAGCCATAGTCCTCAGCCGAGGAATCTTCAGCCTCTCCTACCTCTTGGTCTTTTATGACCATTTCCTCCAGATCCTCTGCCCATTCTGGTTCCAGCTCACCTGGAGCCATCTGGCTATAAGAGTCCTGGGGCTCTAGTGACTCTCCACTTGACCCAGGCTCCGGGGAGGGAGATCTATCACGCTTCCTTCCCCCTTGTGTTACAGAGGCAATCATGCCAGCTATTTTGCCTTCAAGGCCTGCTAAGGCAGATGCCAAATCATCCTTTGTAACATAAGCCGAGGCAGGTACATTGGTAGTGGCCACTATGCCTGACAAGTGCAATGGCTCAGCCAGGTCAGAAGCCGCAGGTCCTTCAGGAGAAACTGAGGCTGCATCAGCATGGGGTTGGTCTCCTGTCTTTTGTGAAGGGACTCTTACCCCTGTGCTTGCCTTGTTCCCTGTTCCTCATTTTCTGGAAGACATTGCTTACACAAGAGGAAAAATAAAAAGGAGTACTCCCCACAAACCAACTAGTCTTTAACCTGTCACTGCTGTGTCCAAGACCACCAGGCTCATGTGCCCACCATTCGCTCTGCTTCCTCCATGCGCATGGCAGGAGCTCCCTATAAGCACTAGCCTGGGAGCGAGCGCACGCATCAGCGAACGGCGACCCGCCTACCGCATGGCGCATGCGCCGTCCTGACCCATGCGGCGCACTTGTGACGTGGATAGTAGCGGCGCACTCACACGCGGCGTGCACGCGCATGCGCACTCGCACTCGCACGCAAAAATTTTTTTAAATGCGCGCCAACCGGCCCTTTGTAACCCTGGACATAGGCTCAAGGCATACACCAGCAGTTTTACAAAGGGGAAATACATATATATATATATAACCCCAAAGGGAGTACTCACCATCCCAAGCAGCAGGACCTGTTTTGCCAGGCCCAATCTTCCCCCATCACGGCGGGTAGCGCCTCTAAGGACCTTCAGGGACCAGGTCCCCCATATATTGGGGTCCACACCCCTGGACCTGCAGGGCACCCTTACTGGTTTCCTTGGGCAAGATTGACCAGGAATACCAATCACCAATGTCCAATCACCTAAAGGTAAGCGTATAACCCACATAAGTCATTATTATGGTGCTCTGTGTCCCGTGATGTACGATAAAGAAAAAAGTGTTTGTAATAAAATAAATAACAACAATAATAAAAAATAAAGAAAAAAATAACTAGATCAGAGGTAGGCAACCTTTTGAGCACAGAGTTCTGAAAAAGTTTTCAAAGAAATTGAGCATGCTGATTTTATAACAAAAAAATGTCAACTTCACACTCTCAATCACGAAAAGGATTTTTTATAAAGTAAATGTTGTAAAATACTTTTGTAGTGAGAAATTAACATCCTGCACTCTCATGCCTCAGATCAGCACCAATTCCTGCAACTCCACACCTGAGATGAACCCCAATTCATGCACCTTCACACCTCCGATCACTGTCCCCCCTGCTCATCTGGAATGCATTAGTGTCTCACTGACACTTCCCTGCGCTGCTCTGCTGGTGGGGAGGGAGTCGAGTGCCGGCTAAAGAGGCTTTGTGTGCCACCTGCGGTGCCAGTGCCGGGGGTTGCCTACCCCTGACCTAGATCAATGTTTGATCTGGGTCAGTCCCAGGGTTAGTGTTTGGGTCAAAGGTCATGGTCAGTTTTTAAATTAGTGTCAGTGTGTTTTAGGTAGGATAGAAAAAAAAGCAAAATGCGCACTATTGTTTTGGGGCTGTACTACGGGTACAAACAACAAATAACATACACATAAGTGGTATCACTGCGATCGTTGGGAGCAGGAGAATTTATTTTGGGTTGTTCTTTGGGGGGTAGGTTATGGTAGTAACAAGAGCACAACTACATTTTAAAAAAAAATATATTTTTTTTTCATGATTTTGGGCCAGTTTTCCTTTGAAAGTAAAAAAAAAAATAATCAGGCAATATCCATTACCATTTACCACCAATTGAAAGCCCAATTTGTCCTGAAAAAAAAGTTGTGATAATATGTACGGTTTTACTAACACATGTAAAAGCTGCAAAATTGTGCTTAGGCCTTAAGATTTGTTTTACTTACTGTTTCACTTAGGTGTGAAGGGGGTTAAAGATGCAGCTGTATGCCAAAGAGCCTGGTAAACTTTGTGAATTAAAGTACCGAAAAAAAAAAAAAAAAAGTACCGAAGAAAAGATTTTCCCTTTCCAGTCTGTCTCTTGCTTGTAGCTTTTTGCTCAGTACTTACAGTATATGACTTTAGCCTGTGAGAAAGAGAGAGTCCCTAATATTGTTAGATTTGGAGAATAAAATGTGCAATAACGCCAGTAAGAAGTATAATTTCCCCTTCACATTTGGTATGTGTGCCACCTTTCTTTTCTTTTGTATTTCATATTTGCTAAAGTCTGTCAGATTAGTGCCATATTTCACCACTGAGCTTTGCATATTTCAAAGCTTATTAATAGAACTCTACAGAAGAGACTTGAATAACATTTTTTAGCAAAGAATAATGGTGACTTGGGCAATTAATTTTATTAGAATGTAACAATATATATATTTTTTTAATCAACAAAAAGGTTTTTATTGATGAGAGCATAGGCACTACAAGTTATAGTTGCGCAGGTATACATTCAACAGTATTTGGTATTCCTAAGCAAGCTAAAGGTATTTGAAAATGCATAGCCATCTTATCAGTTCCATAGCATAAAAATCATTGTATTGTACCCAGCTCTCTCAGTACCCATACCCAGACGGGGTGCAACAATAAGAAGAACAGTAAAAAGAAAAAAAAGAGAAACAAATCATAATATAAAATAGAACAACTCTCCCGTCTCACTGACAATGCGTGTAACAATGTGACAATAACATTAAGTTACTAGTATACTTCCTCCAATAGGCCACCTAATCTGCCTTTTATGTCCCGAGGGTTATTATGTCAAAACTGCTATCCCATAAGTAGTCTGTCTAGTGCCATTTGTGGTGGTGCCATATCTGGTGAGTTCAGCCAACTCTGCCATATACCGTAAAAAATTTTTGGTGATTTCCTATGATGATACGTATTTTTGTCCCGAATAAGAATGGTATTAACCTGGTGGATCCATTGTGTTAGTGTAGGTGCACTAGCTGAGAGCCAAAGGCGAGCAATCAGTTTTCTGGTTATATATAGGAGTCTCGTGAGTGCAATGTACAACTAGGGGGTGTACATTTCCTCATTGAGGCTCCCCAATAGGCATGTCAATGGGTCCATTTCCAGCTTCACCTGGAAAGTGTTATTGATCTTGGTTACAATGGAGGTCTAGTACCTCACCAGTTTAGGACATCTCCATAGCATATGGATAAAATCTCCTGATTGGGCTTGACACTTCGGACAGATAGGAGTGTCCCTCCTGCCCCATTTGTGCAACTTCACCGGTGTGCGATACACACGATGCAAAATGAACAGATGGGATAGTCTCTGTGCTGCAGACACTGACACCAGCGGTCCCACCTCCAAAATCTGCTCCCATTGTTCTCAATCAATGGGGCTGATGTCTCTCTCCCACTTCTTCCTGCATGGTAAAAGATTAGGGGCTTGTATATGTGATAATAAATGGTTATAGATTCTTGAGATAGCCCCTTTCTTTTCAGGTTCAGTGAATATAGAATCCAGGAATGCTGAATCATCTAGTTACAGATTACAGTGTTTGCCTTGGCATCTAACAGCATAGTGTAGCTGAACATATTGAAAATGATGGCCTCTGAGCACAGGGAATTCCTCTAGCAATTGAGAGTATGGTTTTAGTATGGAGCCATTCAAAATTTGGTAAAGGAATCTCATCCCCGCTCTCTCCCATATGGGGTGTTTGGGAACCCTAGCAAGGTCCGTATAGAGACGATTGCGCCAGATGGGGGTTTGACGCATATATGCTGTCACTCCAAGGGTACTCCTAACTCCCTTCTATATTTTATTTTTATTTGTTTATCCATTACGTTATTGTAGTCACCCAACACCCACATAGGGGTGTAAGGGTGGAGCGCTATAAATTGTGCTAGGCATTTCAGACTATCAAAGGAGAAGGGTGGAGGGACATATAGATTAGCAATAATACACGTCAGTCCTGCTAATTTACATAACAAGAAAATGTACCTTCCCTGGTCATCAATCAGGGACTGCAGCAACTGAAAAGAAACATTTCGTGAAATAAGTGTGCTGACCCCCCTGGAGTAGGCTGTGTGGGTGGAGTGAAACTGAGTAGGGTAGCCATGGCTCTTAAGTGTGGAAATAGAGGTAGCCTGTAGGTGAGTTTCCTGTAAACCCACCACAGAGGGTTTGTGAGTTTTTACCGTTGAAAAAAAGGCCACTCTTTTCACTCAATCACCCAGCCCCCTTACGTTCCAGGACACTAAAGTATATTCAGTAGACATCTATTAATAAATTGGTATGCAGTTGACAGGAGTCCACACAAGTATATGGGCATTCCAAGAGATACTTCACATCCCCATATGGTGTGACCGTGAGACCTGTTTTCCAGCTCAGATTCAGGGAGGCAGAGGGTGGTGGTCGCCTAAGCCATATTTTTCTATTGAGGTTACCAGCAGACAAGAGAGAAAAAACATCATATCCCCTACAACCGGCAGGGGTCAGGTTAGGGAGTATAACCACAACATGAAGTAACCAAAAAAAGGTCCAGGGTAGAAAAAAAAAGAAAAAAGAGTTTGCATCCTGGTGACAGATGATGAGCTTGACTATCGTGAGCATGTCCACGCAGGACTATTATTGGGAGGCGGAGGGGCCCCAATGTCTCAGTTCAACTGATTCAAAGGAACTTGCGAATCCAAGTCATTGGTGAAGTATAGTGCAAACAAAAGTACATCTATCTCTCCACCTTACAGGAAGAAATAGGGAATGTGAAGGTTTCCTTAGTTCTGCTTCCTGGAGGAACTCGGTTAACAAGACCAGTAGTAGGAGACAGAAAACAATCAGTCCATAGGTGCTGTAGCCTTCTTAAGGGTATGCTCCACTCTATCCAACCAGTGGGATGCATTTGCAGGTTTATCAAAGAACTGTGTTGCACCGTTTTCTGCGATTCTAAGCTTGGCTGGGTATAGCATAATATATGAGACATCATATTTTCTGAGGCGCTTTTTCACTTCGGTAAACTTAGCCCTCTTGCGTTGTAGCTCTGCAGAGAATGATATGCCCGTAGAATGATATGCGGGCATTATCGATTTTCATGAGGTTCCCTTTTGTTCTGGCCTGAGATAAAGTTGTGTCCCGGTCGTTTTAGTTCAGCATCTTGAATAGGAATGGCCTGGGTGGTTCCCCAGGTTTAGGTGGTCTGGGCGGGACTCTGTGAGCCCTCTCCACCGCAAACATGGGGGAGAAGGCGTCCTTGCCAAACGTATTAATCAGCCAATTCTCTATAAATGCCACAGGGTTCTTTTCCTCTGCCCTTTCAGGTATGCCAACAGCACGGACATTATTGTGTCTTTGCCTGTTCTCAATGTCCTCTAAACGGGCTGAATGACCTGTGACGATCGATTGCATACGGCGTACTTCTCTCTGCAGAGGTATAACATCATCTTCCACATTGCTTACTCTGTCTTCCAGGGCAGCGGTGTGGTCCCGCAGCTTCTACATGTCCTGTCTGACTAGATTCAGCTCCAATTTAACCCCTTTAATTTCAGTAGTTAGGGTAGTGATAGACATGTTGCAGGATGTAACTGCTGTAAAAATATCTCTGAGAGTTGGTTCAGGGGCAGGGGACTCCTGGTCTGGTATAGCTGTGACGCTGTTATCAGGGCCTAGTGTACTCACTGTGTCCCATATGGAGGTGTTTGCAATGTCCTCCGGCCAGGCACTTTCCTGTGCTTCAGGGTTGGTGTCTTGCTCCGCAGGGCTCAGGGAGGGGGAAGGTGGTCTGGATGGGGTACCGTTCCCCAGAGCATCGCCAAACATCCTCATGGCTGCTTCTTTAGCAGAGCGCTGTGATCGGGCGCCATCTTGCCCTTCATGCTCTGCCGCCAGCAGAGAGTCCTTACCTCCCTTGCGGGACATGTTTGAATGCCAAAACCCGGTGAAAATAGCCCCGCTGGATCGGGAACTGTATGGGGGACCCTCCAGTCCATTTTAGGAGCGAACTGGGTACAACAGGGTGTCTGTATCAGGATAATAGAGCAGCATTTTGCCGGAGCTCTCACACCATGCTGCTTACTCCATCAGCCGCAAGCCATGCCCCCAGAATGTAACAATATCTGGTTTTCATGCAAAAAGCGAAGCATCGGGGGCGTGGCCTGGACATGGCTGAGTAAGGACGTGCATTCACTGAGCTCCCGGCCGTCTTACCCCTACCCCGGCTATTTCAGACTGCAATTTTAAACTATGCACTCAGCCAGAAGGAAAACAACAAAGAAGAGCGGCAGATCGACCAAGTCTACCCCTCAGCCACCCACATCGGGAGAACTTAGAAGGAGATTCCAGCTATCTCTCCTCGGCTCCCCGGAGCTCAAGATGGCGGCGACACGTGGAGAACACACAGCTCCCCGTCACCGCAGAGGGATACACAGGCGGCAGACAACTACGCCGGCTTCCCTGCGGACCTCCGCCCTGCATTTGAGGTACACTCACAGCCCTCAATCCACACTCCCGGGGTGGACACAGAGCTCCGCGCTCTATTACAGGCCCTACCAACAAAAAATGACATAGCGGCACTCATAGCAGCACACCGCAAGGAGATGAAAGCAGTGAGGGCGGATGTCAGTGCACTGGCTTCTAGAATAGAATCGGGGGAGAGCTCCCTGTCAGCGCTGGAACGCCGAATGTCGGTTGTGGAGGAAAGCCAGGATGCACAAGCTGAAGCGTTGCAAAACCAACAGCTACGCTTGGAAGAGATGGAGGACCGAAGTCGCAAGAACAACCTGCGCCTCCGGGGGACTCCAAGGCCACAGGACCGGAGGATCTAGCAGACACAGCGATCACCATCTTCCGCAGCCTCCCAGGTATTGATCTGCCAGACCGTATTGTCATAGACAGAATACACCGCGCACTGGGCCCTAAACCAACTGATCCCCTAAGACCAAGAGATGTCATTTGTAGGGTCCACCATTATGTGCACAAAGAACAGATCCTGCGTAGAGCCTGGGAAGCGGAGGACCCAGAACTAGACGGTGTCACAATCAAGATCTTTCCGGATTTATCTCGCGCTACCCTACAGAGGCGGGCAATCCTGAAGCCACTATTAGACCTTGCTAGAAGGAAGGGAGCTACGTACCGTTGGGGGTACTCACTGTCTGCCACATTCAGGAAGGACCAGAGGATCTTTACCCTACGCAATCCAGATGCGTTACCTGCCTTGTTTGCTTTCCTGGACACAGACCCTATTGAAGTCCCGAACTGGTTGGGACCTCTCCCGCACACACAAGATCGTCAGCCCATATCAGGCATGGGAAGCAACCTTCCACCAAGGCAACAACGGAACCGCCGCCGACCTAGATCATCTTCCCCAGAAGACACACGTGAGTCGTGAACTATAAGTTTACCTACAACATGATCACTCATTAAGAAACAGTGTTCTGGAGTCCTTGTTTCCTATTGTTTGAGTTAGACTGTTACCTCTATCCGACCGTTGACCCTAACATACCATAACTATGGACCGGTTAGAACTTCTTTTGTCTCTTACTGAATGAAGGACAGCTGAAGCCGTCACTGATTATCTCTGTCCCTACCATGGCTGCACCAAAGTAATTTACTTGTCGCTGGTAACACCTTCCACTTGAACTAGCCCACTACCCTATATAGGAGACACTACGCCATGTGAGGGTAACTGTGGTACAGGGAACTTATGTGATGGCAAGCCTAGACGTCTACAAGTCACCTAAAAGGAACTGTTCCACAGCCTTATAAGTACTCTTGCTATTGCCCTACAGGCTCACGTGGGTACATCACATAATTTGGCGAAAACCGAAGCAGACGCCTTACAGTACAGAGAAGCTGAAGGACACCAGTATCTATAGGCCTGATATGTGTAGTGACCTGCAGAGCCAGTTTTTGTTGGCTCCAGGAGTGGACATTCCGGCTACTGGTTGGTGTGGTTAAGGAATGCCCCCCCGTCAGATGTCACAGAACACGCTAGATGTCAAGGAAGAACCAAGAGACAGGTCGTATGCTAATATATAATAAGCTCTGATAAGATGGAATGTTATTTATGTCTGGTTAGAGGTCCAGGTTTATTCTGTAATACTCTCTAGTAGAATTGGGTCGAGTTACTAGCTACGTTAGGTTGTAACAGTGCAATGTTTTAAGTGGTGAGTCGAACCGTCAGTCAGACAGACTCACAGTGTCTACCCACTTAGTTATATTTGGTTCTTTTAAGTTGACCTGCTGTTATGTTTACAAAAATGCATAGTTAATATTTTGATGACTATTTCTAGATATGCTGGGGTGGGGGGGGGGGGGGGGGCGGGAGTCTCGCCTTTTTGAGCCTTGTCTTACCTCTCTCCCACTTAGAGTAGCATATCCCCCTGGAGGACAAAACTGTACTTTTTGGGGGCCATATGCAAAACTTACACCCTGATTTGGGGTTTTGAAACGGGCAAGGCACTAGGCCTGGTCTGTATCTTCTCTGTATTCTGCTAATCCTCTTTTTCTTCTTTCTACCCTTACTTTTCTCTCTATTCCCACGCTTTCTCCTCCCTCCAGTCTTTCTACCCGAACCCATTCCCCTTCCTCCTCCCCTCGCTCCTCCCCCATCCCACCGTAAGATGGCGGTCAGCAAAATTAAAGTAATGTCCCTAAATGTGAAAGGACTCAACATACCAGAGAAGAGACGTATGTTGTTAGATGACCCAAAACAAACTAATACAGATATAGCCTTTATCCAAGAGACACACTTTAAGACCAATAAATTACCATATCTACAAAATAGACACTTCCCAGTAACCTATCACTCCATGAATCCGGAATCTAAATCTAAAGGAGTTTCTATTTTAATCTCAAGTAAGATTCACTGGCAGCTATAGGATTCTAAAATAGACCTGATGGGGAGATATGTATTCCTCAAAGGCCTAATTGGTACGATTAAGGTAACACTAGCAACCGTATATGCCCCTAATGAACAACAGGCCAAGTTTTTGAGACAGACCCTAGAGAAGCTAAATGACTTTAGAGAAGAATTTTAGGAGGAGACCTAAACACGCCTCTAATCCCCTCAGCGGACACATCGTCGGGTACAAGCGTCGATCCCACCGAACCATCTTAAAAAAATAGCTCAAACACTACATAAATCTCAGCTAATCGATGTCTGGCGCTTACAACATTCTGGAGAACGAGACTTTACATTCTATTCAAACGTACACCAGTTATACACCAGAATAGATTACTTCTTGATCCCCCATACGCAGCTACATGCTGTCGAACAAACCTCAATTGGGAATAGGACATGGTCAGACCATGCACCTATATACTTGAACTACCGCTTGTCGGAGACTTCCTCTCCGAAGCACCGCTTCGGGCGTCTAAATGAAAGCCTACTACAAAACCCGGACATATTGACAGAAGTAACGAAGGCAGTTAATTTATACTTTCAAGAGAATGACCAACCTGACTGTGACCCGGGAGTATTGTGGGAGGCTCACAAGGCGGTCCTTAGGGGAATCCTCATATCTCATGGGGCCCGTATCAAAAAAGAGAGAAATAGGCAACTTACCAACTGTTACTCGAACTAGCCACCCTAGAAGCCAGACACAAACACGCCCCGATAAAGACCTCTGAGACAGAACTGACAACTGTTAGAAAGGAAATAACAGACCTTCTGCAATACAGGGCGAAAACAGCCATACAGATATGCCGTAAACAGACATATGAATGGGGGAACAAATGCGGGAAACTGCTAGCCAAACTTGTCAGACAACACAAATCAGCGACTTACATCCCACACATCTCCACCTCTAAAGGCACAAAGGCAACCTTACCTGCACAAATCACTGAAGAATTCAGACAGTTCTACTCTAGCTTATACAACTTACCACAGGTAAACTCTACCACCACCGAAATAGAAAACTACATCACGTCTTCCCAAATGACATCTCTCCCCCAGGAGATTACAGATGAATTAGATTCACCCATAACTTTAACAGAATTACAAACAGCCATAGGAACAATGAAACCAGGTAAAGCCCCAGGCCCTGATGGCTATACATTACAATACTATAAAACACACTCTTCCCTATACTAGGACCTCGTATGGTCACATTGTTTAACAAAATAGGAGAGGGTAAAGCTTTTGCTAGAGAGACCTTGGGGGCCCATATTTCGGTAATTCACAAGGAGGGAAAGGACCCGGCGGCATGTGGTAGCTACAGACCCATCTCGCTGTTAAACCTTGACCTCAAGCTGTTTACTAAAATGTTGGCGACTCGGCTGGCGCAGCACCTCCAACAGCTTATCCACCTAGACCAAGTTGGATTTATCTAGAGAAGGTAGAGATAGCACTATAAAGGTGCTAAATTTACTACATATCACCGGAGCCAGAGGAATCCCCTGTGTCCTCCTCAATACCGACGCGGAAAAAGCGTTCGATAGAGTGAGCTGGCAATACATGTTCGCAGTGCTCAGACACATAGGGTGGGGGGGGGGGGGTGATGCTCAGCCGAATAGCCGGTATATATTCCGCTCCCACAGCACAAGTGAAGGCGAATGGAGTCCTGTCAGATCCCTTTCCAATAACGAATGGGACGAGACAGGGGTGCCCCCTTTCTCCTCTCCTTTTTGCCCTTTCCCTAGAACCCTTTCTCTCCAAGATAAGATTAAATCCTGACATACAAGGAGTAATCCTGGATCCCATGCAACATAAGATCTCCGCCTATGCAGACGACTTACTTTTCTCCCTGACCAACCCGGTGGTGTCCCTACCCAATCTCCTTAAAGAATTTGAAATTTATGGGAAGTTGTCAAACTTAAAAATTAATTTCTCAAAATAGGAGGCGATGGGAATTTCCATCCCGACCAACATCCTTCCAAATCTACAGTCAAGCTTTAGATTCAGATGGACTAACTCAGCCTTGACCTACTTAGGTACGAAATTACCATCAGATCCAAACCTACTGTTTGCCAACAATTTTCCCCCCTTACTAATTAAGACCAAATAATTCATGGATGACTGGAATACTGGGTTACACTCGTGGTACGGGAGATGTAACTTAATCAAGATGTGTATACTACCCAAATTTTTATACCTTTTCCAAACCCTACCCATTAGGATACCCACAGCATACTTTAAACAAGTGCAAAAACTCTTTATGCAATTTATCTGGGCACATAAAAAAGCGCGCATCCCGAGATCACAGCTTTTCATACCAAAACATTATGGGGGTGTTGCACTTCCGGACATACGGAAATATTACCAGGCAGCTCACCTGGGCAGAGTAGTTGATTGGAACAGACATAAGGAGACTAAATTATGGGCACAAATAGAGCAACACCAGACTAAGATACCTTTACGGACAGCAATGTGGTGCTGGGACTCCCTTTCGTTGGAGCTGAAGTCCCATCCCCTCATAGGCAATACTATTAAGCAATGTTTACATGCAACGTTACAGGCCTCTTTAACGACCAAGGACTCCCCCCTAACCCCAAATTTCCCCCGGGAGTTACACCCGGACAGTTTCAATCATTAAGGAGTTCTAACCGTGCGGGTGCTTCGCAATTTGTGATCCAAGATAAATGGCCCTCCATTCCAGAACTAGTTGACCCGACGGGCCCGTTCAATCTGACATTCTGGAGTGCGGTACAAATGCACCATTTCCTTCAGACAATTCCAAACCCTAAATCTTATTCTAGACCTTTGACTACATTTGAAGAAATATGACCTTATCTAAGATGTATACCTTATTAAACACACCCCCACATCCGCCTAGCTTGCCATGCATTACTAAATGGGAAACTGATCTTCAACGCTCTTTTACGACAGTACAGAAGCAGAGCATGATTACTCTCTCCCTTAAATCCTCAATATGTACTAAATTACAGGAGACAAACTATAAGATCCTGACTAGGTGGTATTTAACACCTAGCCGTCTGCATTTAATTTTCCCAATACGTCAAATTACTGCTGGAGGTGTAGTGAGGAGGAGGGAACGATACTTCACATGTTCTGGTCCTGTTCTAAATTGACGGGTTTCTGGTCTGCGGTCCGTTCCATCTCCCAAAAGTTCACGGACTTTCAGTTTCCGAATGATCCGGCATTTTTCCTACTCCATGTTTCCACTATGCCGCTTAAAACATATAAAAAAATCAATTTTACGCCACTTAACAAATGCAGCCAAAGCCTGCATCCCCATGCTCTGGAAACAGCAAACCCCACCGACCACTTTGATGTGGTGACGGAAAGTAGAGGACATAAACAAGATGGAGGACCTTATAATGACAGCTCAAAACAGACAAACAATCTATAAGAAAACATGGACACTATGGAATATGTTTAAATATTCTGAGGAAGGAAAAGTACTCTTTGGGAATCTGAGCCACTAATATCTCACAACATCTCCGACATAAAAAAGATTTACTTAAATCAAGGTCTCCCCTGATACCCCCCCCCTTTTTTACCCCCCTCCCTATTTTACCTTACCACTTCCCCTCCCCCCCCCTCCCCTCCCCATCTATTCTCTTCTTCTTTCTTTTCTACTACCAGCTTTTCTATCTTTCTGTATTAATCTCGGGTAGCTACCTCCTGATTAAAGCAAATGAGTATCAATGAAGGACTTGATACTCAGTTAGAAATTTGATTAGTTGATTCCTACATATCTCTACAGTATTTAAGTACTAGGATGGTGAAATGAAGAACCATATGTACCTTAGTAACAGTAACATGTTAACGGAATCTGCTTTACAAGTCTTTCAATATGTGTTACCTATTGTTATGATATACCGTCGGGAGGCTGCGACCCCGTTGAATTGCTTTGTACCGTTATGGTATTTTCGGGGCTCTGCCCTTTCTCTCTTTTAAAAACTAATAAAAATTTATATTTGCAAAAAAAAAAAGTTAAGCATCCCAGTCTCGTGTCTCCTTCAAATGACAGGCTCATCTCCAAGTATAAGGCCCCCTGACTGAAACATCTCCTCATTGCGGTGAGAGCATGCATCCCATTGCAATGGAAGAAAGCCAGCAATCCAACTAAACAATTTTGGTTAAAATTAATAAATTACATTTATCAAAAGGGAGACTTAACAGTCATGTTTAAAAACACTAAAGAAGGAATTCAGGTCCACCTGGATGCCATGGTCATATTTCAAGTCTACAGAGACATATTTATAGGAGTTTTCAACTACCATCTAATCTCAACATGATGGAAACTGTTAGGTACCTTTGTTGTACCATGCTTTTGAATTCCGTGTACTGCAGATTAGGGCTTTTAGGAGACAGGATCTCGTTGGAACCCTGTGGAGAAGAGCAGATCTCCATCCCCCTCTCCCCACTCTCCACCACCTCTCTTCCTCTTCTCTTCTTTCTACCTTCTCCTTCTTACCCCAAAACTCTGCCCCCTCCCATGTCTCTCCCTCAATTATGCCCACTTATTCTCTTCCTCAACTACTTGCCACTCACCCCTCATTAGGGCATAGGTTGCCCCCTTGACCAGCCCTCGCCACACTGTGACCTAGGTATAGGACCCACCACATAATATTCTTAACATAGAATCAGATAGGCAAGGAGAACTTAGTACCCAGTGTGGAAAGCTGCCTAATATGCCTTTAATTACCATATTCACACACTCAACATCAATGTTTTCAGATGACTATCCAGCTGCACATAGTTTTTGGATATATGTTTTACAATTCTCTCATTTGGATGAATGCACTGTACTGTATATCTCTTATGTGAAGCCTTGAGTTGCTTTGTTTTTATTGTATTTCTACAGTATTCATGTCTTATAAATAAAGTTTAAAAAAGAAAAATAAATACATGATCCTGACCACTACTAAAAAGATATAATTTAAAGGTGTTTGTTATTTAGACAAGTTTACATTACTTCTCATGGGCCTTGGCCAGGGTCAGACTGGCCTACCAGGATATCAGGAAATTTCCCAATAGGCAAGCAGGCCGCCTGCCCTGGGGCTGCTTTGAGCTTTGACTGCAGCAGCGCCAGTGAAAAATATGGCTGCAGGCCGACATGTCAACTGCGCATGTGCCGTTCCGAAGCTAGCTTGGCCCGGAAAGCCCGTCAAGCTAGGCCATTTTCGGTCAGGCAGGCGCATGCGCAGTGACGTAATGGCGCCGGCAGTGCCATTTTTAAATGTAAGGTACTCGCCTCAGCGGTGGTGCGCACCTCTCCACATCACGGCTGGGTAAGACTAAGACCAGACCCCTCCGCAGCCTCTGTCCACCTCCTGTTACTCTCCTGTACCCCCATGTTTGCACAGCCTATGACCACCTCCTATACCATGTCCGCACAGCCTCTGGCATCTCCTGTACCATGTCCGCACAGCCTCTCACATCTCCTGTACCATGTCCGCACAGCCTATGACCACCTCCTGTACCATATCCACACAGCCTCTGTGATGTTATGCTGTTGGGCTGGTATAATAATGCTGTGGGGCTGGTGTGAAATTATTTCCAGGGTTGGTTTTTATTCCCAATCCGGCCCTGACCTTGGCTCACGCAATAGTTGTTTTCTGATTTCTTTGAAGTTCATGCTTGACATGCCATGGCACCTGTTGTCCTTGACTTTGCCTTATTTGGCTAAATTATCCACATTTTCATTTTATGAAATGTTTTTAAAAAATGTCAGTCCTGGAGGTATTTTAATAATTCGAATCCCCAGAGGGTGGCTGGAGATCTTTGCCGCCCCCCTTACCCTGGCGCCTTACCCTTACCCTGATCATTTTCAAATGTATTTATTATGTGATGACCAATGTATTCTTTGTTCAGTACAAAAACTTAGTTACACAAAATGTCCAGCAATTTGAATAGTCCAACTCTCACTAACTTCTGGGAATACTGTAGTTCTTTAGTGCTGGGTTCACACTGATGTGAATTGGATGCGGGTTTCCCGGCATCCAAGTCGCATGACAGGAGATTGTGACCGGCTCTCTAAATTGCATGCTGTGGTCATCATCTACAGACAACCTCAGACGCAGAAAAAAGTCTGCTACCAGGGCCGGCACTAGCAATAGGTGGGTCAGGCGGCTGCCTAGGGCGCCAGGGTAAGGGGGGCGGCAAAGATCTCCAGCCACCCTCTGGGGATTCGAATTATTAAAATACCTCCAGGACTGACATTTTTTAAAAACATGCTGCCTTATGGCGCTAGCCGCCAGGCTAGGGGGCGGTTGCGCCTGGAAAGACACCCCAGACCACTCTGTCCCCAGCCTGCAGTGCCGCCCTAGCAGTGAGGAGATGAGGGGAGAGAGCTGGGACAAGGAGCAGCCGACCGGAAGTGCTGCATGATCGATGGAACCGGCTGGAGTGGATGAGATGGAAGCCCTGCATATGGGCTTGCCGCGATATCTTCTCCCCTTCCTCCTGGTCGCTCAGGGATCTGTTGTGGGAGGACAGGCAGGCAGCAGCGCCGCACTCATGGAGTAAAGCCATCACCGCCGCTGGCTCAGGTATAGTGGAAGCACAGGCAGCACGCTCAGTGCTGCAGCCTGCAATCACATGAAATAAAAAAATTACTCTGCTGTCAAGTTTATAGCACATTTCACTGTGTACAGAGGGGGAACAGATATATGTGCGTGTGTGTGTGTGTGGGGGGAGCAGACATGCAGGGGGGTACAGATATAGGTACACTACCGTTCAAAAGTTTGGGGTCACATTGAAATGTCCTTATTTTTGAAGGAAAAGCACTGTACTTTTAAATGAAGCTAACTTTAAACTAGTCCTAACTTTAAACAAATATACTCTATACATTGCTAATGTGGTAAATGACTATTCTAACTGCAAATGTCTAGTTTTTGGTGCAATATCTACATAGGTGTATAGAGGCCCATTTCCAGCAACTATCACTCCAGTGTTCTAATGATACAATGTGTTTGCTCATTGGCTCAGAAGGCTAATTGATGATTAGCAAACCCTTGTGAAATCATGTTCACACATCTAAAAACAGTCTAGCTCCTTCCAGAAGCTACAAAACTGACCTTCCTGTGAGCAGATTGAGTTTCTGGAGCATCACATTTGTGGGGTCAATTAAACGCTCAAAATGGCCAGAAAAAGAGAACTTTCATCTGAAACTCGACAGTCTATTCTTGTTCTTAGAAATGAAGGCTATTCCATGCGAGAAATTGCAAAGAAATTGAAGATTTCCTACAACGGTGTGTACTACTCCCTTCAGAGGACAGCACAAACAGGCTCTAACCAGAGTAGAAAAAGAAGTGGGAGGCCGCGTTGCACAACTAAGCAAGAAGATAAGCACATTAGAGTCTCTAGTTTGAGAAACAGACCCCTCACAGGTCCCCAACTGGCATCTTCATTAAACAGTACCCGCAAAACACCAGTGTCAACATCTACAGTGAAGAGGCGGCTGCGGGATTTTGGGCTTCAGGGCAGAGTGGCAAAGAAAAAGCCATATCTGAGACTGGCCAATAAAAGAAAAAGATTAAGATGGGCAAAAGAACACAGACATTGGACAGAGGAAGACTGGAAAAAAGTGTTGTGGACGGATGAATCCAAGTTTGAGGTGTTTGGATCACAAAGAAGAACGTTTGTGAGACGCAGAACAAATGAAAAGATGCTGGAAGAATGCCTGACGCCATCTGTTAAGCATGGTGGAGGTAATGTGATGGTCTGGAGTTGCTTTGGTGCTGGTAAGGTGGGAGCTTTGTACAGGGTAAAAGGGATTCTGAATAAGGAAGGCTATCACTCCATTTTGCAACGCCATGCCATACCCAGTGGACAGCGCTTGATTGGAGCCAATTTCATCCTACAACAGGACAATGACCCTAAACGCACCTCCAAATTGTGCAAGAACTATTTACAGCAGAAGCAGGCAGCTGGTATTCTATCGGTAATGGAGTGGCCAGCACAGTCACCAGATCTGAACCCCATTGAGCTGTTGTGGGAGCAGCTTGACCGTATGGTACGCCAGAAGTGCCCATCCAACCAATCCAACATGTGGGAGCTGCTTCTAGAAGCGTGGGGTGCAATTTCTCCAGCTTACCTCAATAAATTAACAGCTAGAATGCAAAAGGTGTGCAATGCTGTAATTGCTGCAAAAGGAGGATTCTTTGATGAAAGCAAAGTTTGATGTAAAAACAATGTTATTTCAAATACAAATCATTATTTCTAACCTTGTCAATGTCTTGACTCTATTTTCTATTCATTTCACAACGTATGGTGGTGAATAAGTGTGACTTTTCATGGAAAACACAAAATTGTTTGGGTGACCCCAAACTTTTGAACGGTAGTGTATGTGTGTGTTGAAGGGGGGGTACAGGTGAGGAACAGATATATGTGTGTGGGGGGGAACAGATATATGTGTGTGGGGGGGGAATAGACATGCAGGAGGGTACAGATATATGTGTGGGGGAGGGACAGACATGCAGGGGGGAACAGATATATGTGTGTGTGGGGGGGACAGATATATGTGCAGGGGGGTACAGATATTTATGTGTGTGGGGGGGAGACAGATATATGTGCAGGGGGGTACAGATATATGTGTGGGGGGGGGACAGACATGCAGGGGGGTACAGAGGGGGAACAGATACATGTGTGTGTGTGGGGGGGGACAGACATGCAGGGAGGTACAGAGGGGGAACCGATATATGTGTAGGGGGTACAGATATTTGTGTGTGTGTGTTTGTGTGTGTGGGGGGGGGGACAGATGTGCAGGGGGGAACAGATGTGTGTGGGGAGGGGGGGACAGATTGGGGTACAGAGGGGGAATAGATATGTGTGTGTGGGGGGAGGGGGGGACAGATTGCAGGGGGGTACAGAGGGGGAATAGAAATTTGTGTGTGGGGGGGGGGACGGACAGATGTGCAGAGGGGTACAGAGGGGGAACAGATGTGTGTGTGGGGAGGGGGGGACAGATGCGCAGGGGGTACAGAGGGGGAATAGATGTGTGTGTGGGGGGGACAGATGTGCAGGGGGTACAGATATGTGTGTAGGGGGTGCAGAGGGGAACAGAGGTGCAGAGGGGAACAGCCATTCAGGGTGATACAGTGATCGGGTGATCTGAGGTGTGAAAATACAGGAATTGGGGTGATCTGAGGTGTGACGGTTCAAGTTCACCTTGGTAAAGAAATAAATAAATGCAGATCTTTTTGCAGGTGCAAAAATGTGGATTTATTATTATTTTTAGTAAGAGCTTGTAAAACATTGTCAGTGTATCTGTATGCTCGTACAGACAGGCAGTTACACAGTTAGTCTGTCTGTATACTGCCCTAGCCTGTCGATCACGGCTGGCACAAGGAAGCGGGCTGGTGCCATCCACTATTTGTCTTCGGGCCGGGTCCAGAGGCACAGGTGCAGGCCTGTGGACCACGGTTGAAGAAATAGGTGAAGAGGCGCCGCAAAAATCTCAGTGAGGGGCGGGGCCATTGGGGGGGGGGGGGGCAAAATGAGGTCTCGCCTAGGGTGTCAAAAATCCTTGCACCAGCCCTGTCTGCTACTACTAGCATTTTCCTCACCTGTCTACTTAGAATTCTGAATTCTTTTATGTTGAGATTTGATGGTAGCAGTCCTTAGTAAGCAACTAGTGAAAGTTATTGATTAAAAATCTAAAGAACTAATGCTAATGTATACATAAAAAGGCAAAAGGCAGTAGACAAAAATAAAAATCAGAAATGCCGTTCTTGTATCAAGTTTGCTTTTATAAAAAACTCCTTTTGTTTTTTGCTTAGTCCATTTGCAGGTACTCCTGGGAGCTGGATTGGCCCTGCTGTGCTTCTGTCTTCTGTTGGGCTGTGCCATCTGTTGGCACAAGAGACGAAGACAGCAATCTACAAGCAATCATGAAAATGACTCTGTACTGCAGGACAGTAAAAGCCTCGAGCTGTCTAATAACTCAGAAAGGTCTATTTCAGTGTCAGTATACAATCAATACAAGACTCTGGATGGGAACATTACACCCAGAGGTGATGATGCACAAGCAGTTCAACATGAGCAAAATTCTATATCTGACAGATCTATTCACGTTAGAGCTTCTCTGTCCAGTCTTTACCAGCTACCAAGAAAGACCAAGCATGTTTTGAAGCGCAGGAGCACTGTTTTTGGGGATGGTACTTCAGAGGGTGATCATGCCAGTTTGGTGAAGATGCCATTCTCTTGTACTGAACCTGATGGATTCACAGGGGGTAAGCAGAAGGTTCAGCCACTTGTGCACTTTACCTTATATTACTCACAGAGTGAAGAAGCTCTTACTCTAACTGTAACTGGCTTCTCCAAGCTTCCAAAAAGATTGAATCGCAAGAAAGACTCATTTGTCAGAGCCTATCTTCTTCCTGGATTTCTGGAGCCACAGTATGGGCCAACAGAAGATTCAGATAGAGGACAAAGGTTTGCTTTCTTTAGATACAGTCCAGAGAATCTGAAAGAACGGACCCTGAGGCTAGCAGTATATTCACGAGATCGGAACACTCAGAGGGAAGGTTTCATTGGTGAAATACTTTTCCCTTGTTCCCAGGTCGACTGCAACTGTCAAGCAGCATCTGATTTTACAAGGGATCTGTCAATTACCAAGGCAAAGCTTAAGAAGGTCAGTCTGTCTCATGTATAGCATTTATTAATTAACACGCTGCTGAATACCTGGGTGCACTACAAATACATAAGTGTAGCTACTAAACACTGCAGGTATATACACACCACAAGACCAATAAGTTTACCATTTTTAACAGTAGTAGAAGTTGGCTATGGCAATGTTTACAGTCCTTAGCTTTATTTTGTCTTGATAAGTCTCCCCTACATACAGTACATATGCATAAGCCCGAGCATTGAACCATTTTACACACTGCAAAACACAGCTAAACCTACCTGTTTGTAGGTCAAAATGTGTGTCACCTTATTACAGACTGATCTGAGCACTGTAAGCTGGCCAAAATCCAATCACATTGTTGTGTCTCCTGTTACAACTGGGCCAAGTTACCCAGTTTGGCCTAGTACCCTGAACTCTCTCTCTCTCTCTCTCTCTATATATATATATATATACTCTATATATAATCCTGCCCCTTGAACACTGTGTGTTACTCCTGCCGCCTGACCTCTCTGTTATGGTACTTACTCCTGACCTCTGCACGCTATGCTTTACACTCTTTTGACCAATAGCCGCATAGTTTCAGGTTTAATTTAACGTTCCCTTTTAAACCCTGCCCACTGTAATGCCGCGTACACACGGTCGGACTTTTCGTCTACAAAAGTCCGACGGACGCCGATGGACTAAAGCTGGCTGATAATCCGATTGTGTGTGGGCTTCCCCGGACTTTCAGCGGACTTTTCTAGCCTCAAATCTGACTGACTTTAGATTTGAAACATGCTTCAAATCTTTACATCGTAACTACGCCGGACCCAGAAATCCGCTCGTCTGTGTGCTAGTCCGACGGACAAAAACCCACGCTAGGGCAGCTATTGGCTATCAACTTCCTTATTTTAGTCTGGTGTACGTCATCACGTACGAATCCGTCTGACTTTTGTGTGATCGTATGTAGGCAAGTCCGTTCGTAAGAAAGTCTGACGCAAGTCCGCCAAAAGTCCGACAAAATTCCGTCGAAAGTCTGTCGGACAGGCTGTCGGACTTTTGTAGACGAAAAGTCTGACCGTGTGTACGCGGCATTACAGCAATTTGTCTATACCCACAATTTGCAGAAGTGCACTATGCATGCCCCAACAATTTAATTCTGGACCCAGTTTCATAACTGGGGTCATAGTCTTGTAAGTGTTGCTACAAATGAGTGTGTGGTTTGTGGGCATGGTCAGTAGGGCCAGTCCTTGGATTTCATTTTTAAAATCTGACTGGTAACCCTAATTTATGCTCAGTCTACGCGTATAACAAATTTAGTTGCAGGCTATGAAGGTAGAGCAGAACACAAATATAAACCTAGTAATGCTAAAACTTTTGTGACATTATGATAGTTTAATCCCACCCTTCTACAGCTGATTAAAAAGTAAATGTTTTTCCGTGTATCTTTTGGCCTCAATTTCAAATGTGGTTGTAATAGTAAGCATGCTGGTGTAGTAGAAAATTAGTCATGGTAAGTGCTAGCTAGACTATAAATCAGAAATCTCACATAATAATTACCAGACATATTTGGTTACTTGCCCAAACTTTAAGTGCTGCATAGCAAAATTATGAATAGTAACACTAGTAACGCAATTTTGAATAGTAATGCCCCATACACACGATAGGATTTTCCGACGGAAGATGTTTGATAGGAGCTTGTTGTCAGCAATTCCGAACCGTGTGTAGGCTCCATCGGACATTTTCCATTGGAATTTCCGTCACACAAAATTTGAGAGCTGGTTCCGATTGTGTGTACACAATTCCGACGCACAAAGTTCCACGCATGCTCGGAATCAAGCAGAAGAGCAGCACTGGCTGTTGAACTTCATTTTTCTCAGTTCGTTGTACGTGTTGTACGTCACCGCGTTCTTGACATCGGAAAAAAAACATGGATTTTGTTGTCGGAAAATCCTATCGTGTGTACAGGGCATAAGAGTAGCAATGTAGGAAGTGGCGGTGGTGAAGAATAACGGATAACAGTAATGCCCCGTACACACAAGTGGAATTTCCGTCGGAAAAATCGCGATGACCGCCGGCCATGAGCGATCGTGAGTACGAGAGATAGAACAGGGACGAGTGTGTATAAACACACACTTCCCTGTTCTGTTCTGAGAGGAGTGACAGATCGTGTGTCCTTATTAGCTAGGAAACACGATCCGTCACTTCCTCTAGTCAGTCCCCTCCCCCTTCAGTTAGAATCACCTCCCAGGGAACACGGTTAACCCCTTGATCGCCCCCCTATAGTTAAGCCCTTCACTGCCAGTGACATTTTTACAGTAATAAAAGACCTCTCCATGTGTTCAGATTAATTGTCTTAATCTGAACACACGGAGAGGTCTTTTATATGGATTGAGGTGTAAAGCAGCACAGTGGATGGAACCTATGCTGGCCATGGACCGTTTTTCTATACCTTGAGTAAAGATCACAGAGGAGAGAGATTATTGGCACTAAGTGCAAGGCGTGTTTGACCCCTTGGGGTCCTATAAAGGAGATGAGCGTCCATTGCATGCGGTGGTGGGAGCACTCTGGATAAGGAATTTTTTAGAAGAAGCATCACATTTGTTCTTCCTTTTTATCACTGAAGAAATTATTATTTATTGTTTATCTGACTTATTTTCATTTATTTATTTGGTTTACATATTTCCCTGTTAGCTGAAGTTTTGTTTCTTTATCGTACATCATGGGACACAGAGCCTTAAGTAATTACTTAATGGGTTACAGGGAAGAAAAGTCACTACATTATCTTGATGTTCTGAGAGCAGTGAAAATCTATTTAAAGGCAACTGCTCAGATTCGTAAGACTGATGCCTTATTTATTCTGCCAGAGGGTCCTAAGAAAGGACAGGCAGCGTCGAAATCCACTGTCGTTAAGTGGATTCGGCAAGTTATAATTCAAACTTATAATTTAAGGGGTAAGATTGCCCCTTTTCAAGTTAAGGCGCACTCTACTAGGGCGGTTAGTGTTTCTTGGGCAATGCATCATCAGGCCTCCATGGCTCAGATCTGTAAGGCCGCAACTTGGTCTTCAGTGCATACATTCACAAAATTTTATCAGGTGGATGAAGGGAGGTATGAAGATATCGCCTTCGGGCGCAGTGTGCTGCAGGCAGCAGTATAGGTCCTCAAGTCTGGGGGTACCCTGCGGGTTGTGTCTCCTTCCCCTAAAGTAGCATTGCTATGGGACGTCCCATTAAGTAATTACTTAAAGCTCTGTGTCCCATGATGTACGATAAAGAAAATAGGATTTTTATAACCACTTACCTGTAAAAATCCTTTTCTTGGAGTACATCATGGGACACAGAGGTCATTCCCCTCTTTTTTGGGATTTAAAGCGGTTGTATAGTCAAAATTTTCACTTTCAATTTAATTGTGCATGTCATTATTTTAAATAGATTGCTATTAGCCTTTTTTTTCTTACCTGTTTACGTGTGAAGTTACAGCTGTATTCACGAGTGGGGACGTGTACCGCGCATGCGCCGGATCCCCTGTTCATTCCGGCAAGCAGAGCCTCGGCCGGAAAAATTCCTAGTTTATGTCGGGGCTGCGTCAATTCCTCATGTAGACGTCAGCCCCGACATCCCGCGATGCTTCGTGCACACTACTCACAAAGAGCATGATGGCTTGAATATTGTGACCATAGTGCGCACGTGCGGGATTACAGAGACTAGGAGGAACTGTGGGCGGAAATTCAAATTGAATAAGACGCAGAAGACCACAACCGAGATGGCACGGGCTTACTACAGGAATTACTCTTTACAAGATCTCCAGTTTATACAGTAAGACAAATAATGTGGATAAATATATAGCGATCAATCGATGTAGAACTATATGGTCTTTAAGAATATGTAAATTGTTATGATAGTATCGGAGGGTTTACTACCGCTTTAAGTATATTGCTTTGCTACAAAAACTGATGTGCTCCTGGAAGGAGGAGGGGTTATATAGGGAGTGAACTTTCTGGATTGGGTATACCAGTGTCCATCACCTGAAGGTGGCCTATAACTGATTAAGTAATTACTTAAGGCTCTGTGTCCCATGATGTACTCCAAGAAAAGAATTTTACAGGTAAGCTGTTATAAAAATCCTATTTTTATTTCATATAGATTGTATTATTGCAGTGCTATCACATTTTTTTCATTTTCATAATGCATTTTTATAGCACTGATCGCTGTATAAATGCCAATGGTCCCAAAAATGTGTCAAATGTGTTGGTTACCAGAACCATAAACCATCTGATGTGTCCGCCATAATGACGCAGCCACGATAAAAATCACCGCCATTACTAGTAAAAAAAATAATAATAATAATAAAAATGCTTTAAATCTTTCCCCTATTTTGTAGCCCCTATAACTTTTGCACAAACCAATCAATATACGTTTATTGCGATTTTTTTTTTTTTAACCAAAAATATGTAGAAAAATAAATATCGGCCTAAACTAAGAAAAAATAGCTTTTTAAAAAAAAAATGGGGATATTTATTATAGCAAAAAGTACAAAATATTGTGCTTTTTTTCAAAATTTACGCTCTTTTTTTGTTTATAGCGCAAAAAATAAAAACCTCAGAGATGATCAAATGCCACCAAAAGAAAGCTCTATTTGTGGGGAAAAAAAGGGCGTCAAATTTTGTTTGGGTGCTGCGTTGCACGACCGCGCAATTGTCAGTTAAAGCGATGCAGTGCCGAATCGCAAAAAATGGCCCGGTCATTCAGCAGCCAAATCTTCGAACCTTTACAATCACACATAAGTTAGAATAGGCTACAAACACTTAAAGGTATAGTTGTGACATCTTAGAATGAAAAAAGAAGTTCTGGGATTAAGGGGGTTATATGGTTTATGGTTCTGGTAACCAAAAGGTTAAACAATACTTATTCAGACATTGCTAGGTTGGGCTAGATGCCTGCCAAATAATTTATTTGTATATCTGTGTGTCTATGCAACAACTCTTCTGTGTGCTTCCAGGTACTCAGTTGCAGAAGTTTATTTCCAATGTGAGAGGTTTTCATCCTGTAGACCAGGACTATCCTACACTATGCGAACATCCATCATTCACACTGGAGTGTTTAATGTACTTCTATTAGTAAATCACATAAACATTACATAATGTATAGATTAGCCAATTGTTTGGACTAGGCAGAGCTTTGGTATCTCTATATTTGTGTGCCATGTGTAGAAAAAATGTGCTTATGTTACATGGGATTGTATACCTTATTATCACCCTTCATATCTCAAATACACAATCAGATAATAACCATGGGTTAAAACAATTGTCTGTTTTTTTTGCCATCTGTGTCCCATTGAGGGGATTTCCCTTCACTTCCTGTTCCATAGCCAAAACAGGAAGTGAGATGAAATCCCTAGAAAGTGAGGGAATCCCTGGTTGTCACCTGGGTCACCAAGACTAATGTCTCCATTGGTTAATTTCCCCTCTGTTACTGTTCTGGTAGCAACCCAAAATTTTTACACTTTCACTCTAGGTGATAATGGTAAACAGGACAAATAGATTGGGTGAACAGACAGCAATAAAAAGATGAAAAGTATTCTAATTTCTCTCTACTTTATCTAAATCTAAAAAAAGTTTTGCCTTTTGTTACACTTTAAGGCCTCTGTCCCTCTATTATGTTTAGATAAAATAAATATAAATTTATAAAAACTTGTAATACCACTCAAAACAACTTTTAACCATTAAAGCCGGCCATTGATGGTTTAAATCTCGGCTGGTTCAGCAGGGACTGGCCAAGATTCAAACCATCTATGGGCAGGCTGAATGTACCAAAGTCGATCCATCGATCGACTTGGGTACAACCAGCATGTCGGATTTTCGGCATGTGATTTTTGCCAGTGACAGTAGGAGCTAGCAATAGTCACTGTGTTCTCCTGGCAGGGACGCCTCCCCCCTTACGGGGTGAACACAATAGTTCCCACTGACTATGTTGATGGGGAAATCAAGCTATTTTTTTTCCTGCAACCCGTAGACTCAAGCAAAGTAATTTTACACTGACCAAATTACAGGCTACCACCCGCTATCCACTCCCAGGGGATAGTGGTTGGAAATAAGGCAAAAAAAGGGGGAGAGTGGACAGGGGAGCAGGTCTGATAATCCTATGGTACCTGGAGTCAAGATATTCCTGAGGTTATTTCAGCGGGTAGTCCTGAGGTAACTACTGAAACTATCCAGTGACAGGATTGTATATAAAGGTGAAAGCATACATTATTTGGCCAACTGTTTCCTGCCGTACACTCTGCCAACAATCCATCGTTCAGCTTATTGATGTTCTACTCAACAACAGCCACATTTCTCAGCCAAATCTTCCCAGTCACACCGGGCAGCTTGTAACCTGAATCAGAAACCAGAAAAAAACAGCAAAGCAGCCCCAGAGGAACAAGTTAATTTAAGTTAATAACCCTTTATTAATATATAAATTGGAATGATAGTGGTGACCATCTAATAGACCCACTTTTCTAGTGTAGCCCTCTTTTTGGGGTGGTTATGAGAAATGGCCCTCCCCAAACATGATATTGCACTAAACTTCTAGGTAAATAAGAGAACCAGAGCCTTTGCTAAGTGGAAGAGTGGGTTTGATAATAAAGTTGGCTGTGCCTCCAGCCAGGGGACAGGGCCTCTGTGAACAGGGGGGGTCACTTCCTTTGAAATTATTCAGTAATCAAATCAGAGTAATTGGAAGCTGAAGAACTATCGCAACCAACATATAGACACACACCAGTATAGAAATAATACAAGCTTTATATAAGAAAAGAATAATAGCAGTACATACATTCAATGTACAAACAGATATTATCAGCAAAAGGCCAGGTAGGAATACTGGTGGAATTGTGTACATATACCGGGTATATATAGTTATTTATAGAGAGAACTCCAGGTGAATGTTGCAATAAAGTCCTATTGCAGGGTCCCCTGGCAATGATGCAGCATCTGTCTTTGTAATTGAGAACTGAAGACAAGATTTGCTGGGATGAGGTGACCCTCCAGCTATTACCCAATCAGTCTGGAATGCAGTCCTAGTTATCTAGCACTGTGCATGTGAGATAGTAATAGGACAGAGTTACTCTGTCACGAGAATTTAGCAATACACTCAAGAAGCATTGGGCAGCTGCCTATTAGAACATAGAAATACTTGCATAATTGTCTTTTCTGATCTTGTTTTAGTAGCAGGGAGAGGACATGTGGCTGAGACCTTCTCTCTCTCTCCCTTTCCTCCTTCCACTAGTCTTTTCTTTTACGACCCTAACATGGGATTTTTCTGTCTATTACCACCCAACAAACCACAAATACATACAAATACCCCAATAATAAAGAAAGCAAAACATTGTTCATTTCAGCAGCAGACCTTAAATTGTAAATCTATACACACCCTAGCACCTTAGAAAGGGGCAATTAAAAAAATCAGACAATAAATTAATGATTGACTGATGGACAGTTTGGACACATTTTTATCTAGAGCAGCATTCTTTCCAAGTTTACTGGACTCAGTGCTCTTGTAAAAAGGTCCCTTCCAGATATCGGTGTCTATAAAGCGGGTTATTGTCAGGATCCCTGCAGAGCCTGGACTGGCTCTGTGATGTCTGCCGACAGCGAGCTTTAGCCTGCTGTTGGCTGAATCTGGGTCACAGGAGTGCAAACCTAAGTGTACTCCTGTGATCCATAGCAGAAGTACAGTATGGTCAAATGAGCTTTGGCTCTCACCTTTAAATAAGTAAAAAGTATGCTTGCCTGAGTATTCCTTAATAGTATAGTATTCCGCTATACTAAAGAGGAGCGGTGCTGGAGATGAGGCAGCGCTGCATCAGTGACAGGAGCCAGGTAAGTGTTTAGGGATGCGGGTGAGTAGGACAGTTAGCAGGGAGTTTTTTTTTTACCCCAATGCACAGAATGCATTAACCACTTGCTTACTTGGCACTTAAAGTGATGCTAAAGGTTGGCTTTTTTTTTAAAATGACAAACGTGTCATACTTACCTGCTCTGAGCAAGGATTTTGCACAGAGTGGCCTCCTCTTCTGGGGTCCCCCAGTGGCGCTCCTCCGCATTGAGTGCCCCATGCAGAGCCACTTTCCATGGGGGCACTCGTGTGAGCGCACTCCCGAGTCCTGCTGTTGCGTCCATTGACACAGACAGCAGGACATTGCCCCACCCCCTGTGTCACTGGATTTGAGTGACAGCAGTGGGAGCCAATGACTCCTGCTGCTATCAATCTATCTAATGAGGACCCGAGACAGCGGCTGGAGCTGCTATGCTCTTTCTCGTCGGAAAGATTGGGTTCAGGTAAGTAAACGGGGGGGCTCTGGGGGGCTGCTGCAGCATGGAAGGTTTTTCACCTTAATGCATATAATGCCCAGGCCAATTTTCCGCTTTCAGCGATGTCGCTCTTTGAATGACAATTGCGTGGTCATGCTACACTGTTCCCATATGACATTTTTATCATTTTTTTCACACGAATAGAGCTTTCTTTTGGTGTTATTTAATCACTACAGGGGTTTTTATTTTTTGCCAAGCAAACAAACATTTAGAAAAAAAATACTGTTTTTATAGTTATAAAATTTTGCAAATGGGTAATTTTTCTCCTTCGTTGATGTGCACTGATGAGGCGGCACTGATAGGTGGCACTGATGGGCACTGATGAGGTGACACTGATAGGTGGCTCTAATAGACACTGATAGGCAGCACTGATAGGTGGCACTGATGATGAGGCATTGATGGGCACTGATTCGCAGCACTGGTGGGCACTGCTTAGCAGTACTTACGGGCACTGGTAGGTGGGCACTGGTAGGTGGCACTGGTGGGCACTGATGAGGCGGCAGTGGCTCTCTGTGTGTGGGACCAATGTCCTGTTTACACAAGCCGGTAATCTGTATTTTTTTTCTCCTCATGCTGTCAGCGTGAGAGAAAAAAAAGCCGATTACGGGCTTCTGTTTACATCACGTGTTCAGCTGTCATCGGCTGACAGCTGATCACGTGCAAAGGGACCAGGATTGGCCCCCTACTCCGATCTGTGATCAGCTGAGTCTCACAAACTTGCTGATCACAGAGCACAGAGCCCACGCCCCACAGGTACGCAAGCAGTGCGAGCAGTTTTCCCAACTGTCAGTATTTTTACTGGCAGCCAGTAAAAAACAGGCAATTTTCTCCTGCCAGTTAATAGAAAAGGTTTCCAGTAAAAAATATGGCTGTGATGTTCGGCTCGGTCCAGAGCCGGCCGAGACCATCTGAGTCCCTGCTACAGTGTGTTCGGGCAGCTCTGGTGGAGGCAGTGCCCAAGCGTGTCATGTGATGTCATGGTGCAAGGGAGCCAAGCAGAGCGGCCAGAGCATGGTGTGCCGGTCTGCAGGACAGGAGCAGGGCAGGTCGGGACTGGAGTGAACTGAAGGGACCAAGAGTCAACTTCATGTGTGTGTGTGCCTTCCTATTCTAATTTCTTGCCCTCTTGAGTCCTACTTACTTACTATATCGAAAAATAAAAAGAAATATGTTTTTTGCCCTAATATCTACCTTAAATCACATTGCTAATTGCATGTTGTACTTGTTTGTAGCCTAAATACTAAAATTTGCACTTAAAACAGTTTTTTGTAACTTTTGGAAATGCCAGTAAAAACTTGGCTGTGCCAGGAAATTTTGGGTGTTGTGTCAGTAAATTTCAATCTGGTAGGCTGGCAACACTGAGCGCGAGCATGGGAGGACGTACATGGACGCCCTCCTGGCAATTTAGGCCCGCGCTGTAGCTGTCTTTCGGCTATAGCACGGGTGTGAAGAGGTTACGGTAAAAAAAAACCTTTAGACCCTTTTCACACTGAGGCAGTTTTCAGGCATTTTAGCACTAGAAATAGTTCCTATAAAGCGCCTGAAAACCGCCTCCCATGCCGCCCGAATGTGAAAGTCCGAGTCCTTCCACAGGGGAGCGGTGCGCTTGCAGGACTTTAGAAAATGTCCTGCGAGCAGCATCTTTGGGGCGGTTTGGGAGCGCTGTACACAGCGCTCCCAAAACACCCCTGCCCATTGCAATGAATGAGCAGCGTTTTCAAAGTGTCTGAAAAAGCGTTTCGAAAGCACTGCAACACGGGTGTTTTTAACCCCTTCTTTGGCTGCTAGCAGGGGGTTAAAAGTTCCCCCCTAGCGGCCGAAAAGCGCCGTTAAAAAGCGGTAAAGCACCGCTAAAATAAGCAGCGCTTTACCGTTAACACTCGGGCAGCCCCAGTGTGAAAGGGGTCTAAGACTTTAGAACTATGTTGAAGTAGTACTCAAGCATTTTCTATAGCTCTAGATAGGCCGACTGAGCAGAAGCAATTGCATATTAGCTTTACAAAAGTGCAGAATGACTTACAATCAGCTTAATTTACTAGCAAAACCTCTGGCTTGCTAAGCAAAATAAAATAGAAAGTTGTTCTCAATGCTTTATATTTAAAGGGCTAAAGAATGCAATTTAGAACCAGATTGGTCCCTATAGGCAACACTGCACACCCTTTGCCCCAGCGTTCAAAATTAGTGTAGCACTACCCCCCCCCCCCCCCCAGGGGTTGCAGATGACTGGTTTCCCCACTCCTGCACAGCCAGGCAACATGCATTTTCCACACTTTCTCCAGACACAAGGAACAGTCTTTGAGCTTGTTTTTTTTCTTGTTGTTTTATTAAGGGTAATAACTTGAATGGGGAATAGAAATTATGGGATGCCCAGTTTGACTTATAATAAATAAATAAACAATAACCAGGGACAACTTCTTCCATATATGCACGATTTTGACATGTCTTCCTTTCTGGACACTGAGAGTCTTTTAATGCTAAAATTGCAAAAGCCCCTTAAGGACTAGGAACTCTCAGTTTTTAGAAAGTAGCACTTTGTGTAGTAAGCAACATCCAGGGGTATCTCCCACTCTTCTGCGGATACTTATCCCAGTTCTACTGCCTGCAGGACTACTAGCCCACCTGGCTGCTTCTTCACCAGCCCACCCAGCTGCACTGAAGATTTCCCAGGTCAAAGGACAGGAAAGGTTAACCACAATGCTGTCCTCCAGAAATGCTTGCTACATGTGGCAGTATTACTTGTTAGAGGGCAAGGACAGTTAACCCATTAGCACCACATCCCTGGTAAATAAACACAAAAAGAAGGGGGGTGGGGGTATAGATACCCCTGGGATTTTTAAGGTGCTTTTCAAAATTTTTTTTGGGTAGGTCAGTAGAGAAGTATAACAACCTCAAAAAAAGAAAAGAAAAAAATCACTGTATGCAAATCGCCAAACTGACTAATAAATTTCTTATTTAAATATCTTTAATGATTACAAAAAATAACAAAACACATCATCTAAAAACATGCACAATCTTGAACAGATATGGTCAGATAGTGACATAATTTAAAATTTGAAACCACTTTGCGATACCAATCTCAACATGTTTCGCTCAATAGTCTGAGCTTCATCAGGAGTTTTTTGGTACAGGTGTGGCATACTAAAATTAAAAGGAGAGAAAAGACAAAACAAAAATATATATAAATACAATGCTTGCAAAACACTCAAAGATATTCATTTATCAGAAAGATCGAATTCAATTAAGTATTGCTAAAAAAGCTTCAACTGGTATATATATATTTGCATACAGACAATATATATGGGTAAATTTCACATATTACCCAATAGGTCTACACTGGTAACAATCTGATCAATATAGGTAGAGAAATAGGAATTTATTGAAATACTGTATATTCATTCGTTTCCAGGTCCGCAAAGGGAAAAGAAACACCCATGTGGACCTAGGAACAGTAAAAACAACATAAAAGAAAAAGAATACAAAAAACAAAAAAGATAGGGGTTTGCTTACCCAAGCCAACACAGATTCAAAGGTGCATAGTAGACACACAAGTGGTAAACGTATATACAATGCCGTGGCTACGAATGAAAAGGATGCGTCTCACCCGTCTAGGTCCTCCCAGACCCGTTCTATGGTCCACAGAGGGGCCCAAGTGTAGAGTAACTAAAATGGAGTATGGCAAAAGAATAAAGAAATGTTTCTGAATACATAGACTAAAGACAGGGACATAGAGCAGTCGGGTGAGGGAAAGTGGCGAAAGTATCAAAATATTACCTTCTAGATTGAATCAAGGGTAAATGTTCAAGGCTATAAAAGCCGTATGAACAGAAGCATAAAAGAGGACAGTACTCCAGTTTCACCACATGGTGGCAGTCCAAAAGGACAACCCTTGAGAACCAGATCAGAAGATCCCAATGTATGCTGCCCCAAGTAAACTAGAAAAAAAATGAATAAATAAAGACAATAAAGCAATTGCTCTGGAGAGCATTGTCTTATACCAAAATATCATTAAATCAATCCTCAAAAAGGGGAGTATGGCCCCCTTCGAATAGAGAATTTAGCTTACCTGAGAGGTGGGGTGGATGTGTACGGAAGGGGAGAGCGGCATATACCTCCCCTTGCAGCCTCAGCGCCACTGTCAGAGGATAGCAGCTGAGAAGCCGAACTAAATAGGCCCCTCCGATCCGATGGCGTCTGACGTCACCACCGGAAAGCGGACGTGCTGTGAGGCACCTCCCCCAGGATTCATGTGGCCAATAGGTAATCAAGGGGCGAAACCGAATGTCCGCCCAGAGCAAACCCAGCCTGGACCGACGTCAATCCTTCCGTCGCTTGTTTCGACGGTGTGGATTTGCGCATGCGCACGCCAGGGAGGGACGTCATTCGAGCCCTGGTTACCGCGCAAGCGCACTACAAACCGGAACGAGAGCTGGATAGACACGGCCCTGAGAGACCCAATATTATCAGGAGCAAAGCAAAAAGGAAAAAATCACTAGTCAACCATGTTGACTAAGGGAAACAAGAAGGGAAGGAAAAAAAGGAAAAAAGAGGGGAGTTAAGAAAAAATATGTAGAATACACCTTTTAACAATAATCTTTTAGATACAATTATTGAATATATTGATAAATAGCCAGCCAGCTGAAGCAAAGCCCATCTGATAATGCCAATAAATTGTCCCAATTTAGCAGGTTCTCAGAGGAAAAAATAAAAAAATAAAATAAATAAAAAAGAAAAAGGGATTTTGAAAAAAAGTGATAATATCTCGCTAAATTGGCCACCGGGTACACGCATCCAAAAGGGGAGTTTAAAAACCTCTAGGGCCCCCAGGGGGGGGCAATTGATTACTTACCCCACGCCCTAAGTGCCCGTGGCGTCCGTGCAGACCAAGACAAGGGACGGAAATGAGGAAGGAACCTCCAAATGACGGGGAGACGAAAAATAATAATTACTTTGGTCTAGGGGTAGGTATATATTGAAAGAGGGACAATACCGTCTAGGTCCGTGTTGGCTTGGAAGGAAAACCCCACTTTTTATGAAAACAACCTGAAAATAATCACATACAGGGAAAACATATGAGATGTTACAAAAATTGTATATAGGTGAAATTGTGTATTATAAAAGCTCAACCAATTTGGGAAGCAAGGCCGAAACAACAAATATATACAGTAAAATAGACCAAGACAATTAGATAGAAATGGACTAAAGAAATGGTTTGAAACTCAACGCATCATTGAGGCCTGGGGGTTTTAAAGCAGACAGGGTATATATCCACCGGGTCTCGCGTTGTAGAAGTATTCTATCATAGTTCCCCCCACGCTCCCCTGGGGGGACATGTTCCAACGCAAAGAAATGCATTTTGTTGCTGTCAAAATCATGATGCAGCCCCATATGTCTGCTAATGGGCGTCTCCATTTTCTTTTTCAGAACCAGGGACACATGGTCCCTGATCCTATAAAAGAAGGGACGTTTAGTTTTGCCTATGTAGAATCCATGGCATTCACACATCATGATGTATACAATCCCAATAGATTGACACGTCATGGAAAAGTTAGGTTTGTAATGACGACCATTGGGGAGCATAATACCTCTCGCAGAATGAATAAATCTACAAAAGGGGCATTTATGACAAGGTCTACACCCCTTGCGGAATTCTGTTTTTGATTGTATAGCACTGTCAAAATGGCTATGTACTAAAGTATCCTTGAGAGATTTAGATCTTCTAAAAGTGATCTCCGGATAGGGTTTTAAATGTTTGGATACCTTCTCATCTCCCATTAGGAGGTACCAATGTTTTTGAATGATCTCCCGGACTTGCTTTTGTTGGCCTGAAAATCTGGTAATTAGTCTGACACTAGAGTCCGTCTTAGTAGGTCTGGCTTGGTGTATAAGTAGAGATCTCTTTTGGCTCTTGGCTTTTGAATAGGCCCTTTTTAGACACTTTTTGCTGTAGCCTCGTTGGCTCAAACGGGACTGCAATAGTTTGGCTTGGTGTTCAAAATCTAATTCAGTGCTACAATTGCGTCTTAACCTAAGATATTGCCCATAGGGTAGATTATTAATCAATGGAATGGGATGTGAGCTTGTGGCATGTAATACCGTGTTGCCCGCTGAGGGTTTTCGGTATAGCGTGGTTCCAATGTTGCCCTCATCGTCTACCAATATTTGAACGTCTAAAAAGGTCAGCCGGTGCTGGTTCATTTCAAAAGTGAATTTCAAATTGTATCTGTTGACCTTTAGACCTTCAAGGAAGGCAAGGAGGTTGGATTTGCTACCCTGCCAGATAAAAAAAACGTCATCGATGAATCGCTTCCATGTTAGGACATGCTCAAAAAACGCCTGCATGTCCTCCCTGAAAAACAGCTCACGCTCCCACCCCCCCAGATACAGGTTGGCATAAGCAGGGGCACATTTGGTCCCCATAGCCACTCCCTGTATCTGGAGGTAGTGGGAGCCTCCAAACAAGAAAACATTATTGGACAAGATGAAGAACAGAAGATCCAAGATGAATCGGTTATAATCCACCGAGACATCTGGATCCTCAGATAGGAAGCCCCCCACAACTTCCACCCCCAATTCATGAGGGATGGAATGGTAGAGGGCTTCCACATCAAGGGCCACCAGCCAAGAGCCAGGGGGTATGGCAACCCCATCCAAGACACGGAGGAGATCCCCCGTGTCCTGAAGATAGGACGTCAACCCCTCCACATGGGGCCTAAGAAAGTCATCCACTAATTTACTTGCCATCTCCGTAAGGGACCCATTTCCTGACACAATTGGTCTGCCGGGAGGCATTTTTGGATTTTTATGTATTTTTGGAAGGGCGTACAGAGTTGGAGTACGTGGTGCACCTACATTTAGGAATTCGTAAGTGTTTTTTGTGATTAACCCTTTGTGATAGGCCGAGCCTATCAGATGCTTATATCGAGTAGTTATCAGGGTTAGATGGCTAGGGGAAACCTTACGATACCATTGATTGTTCCTGACTATGGCCGTAACCATGGTCTCATATTGGGCTTTGTCCATAATGACCAAATTTCCTCCCTTATCAGACGGTTTGATCACTATATCATTGTTGTTCTGTAGGAGTTTTAGGGCCTCTAGTTGGGAAGGAGATAGGTTTGATCTGGATATATTCTTCCATTTAGTTTGAGAGATTTCATTAGTAACCTGTTTCGTGAATGCCCAAACATTGGGGTTGCCCTGAAGGGTCGGGAAAGTGCGGGATTTCGGCTTGTATTCCCTAGGTTTTAATAGGGGACGTGGTAGGAGGGAAGATGAGGAGGATGGAGGTGGGGGAGGAGGGGGGTCTGAACCAGTCAGGAGAGAATCTGCCTCCATTAGATCACTCTCCTCAAGACCACCCTCCTCCCATAGCTCCATCAGCTCCTCTAGGGCTTTTATATCTGCAATGGTCATATCACTCCAGGCAGGGTCCCCAAGGGACTGGTCATTGGGAGATAGACTTGGTTTGTCAAAAATTATCTTGAACATCAACCTTCGTGAAAAGAGATTGATGTCCTTAATCAATTCAAATTGGTCGACCCTCTGCGTAGGGCAGAAGGTCAAACCTAACTTGAGAACTGATATTTGTTCAGCTGAAAGACTATGAGAAGATAAATTGATTACTTCGAAATTGTCCGCGGCCCTTTCGCCGATATCTCCAAAGGCCCTGCCTTTTTGACGTCCGTCACTGGTTGAGCAAATATCCGGTGGTGACGTCAGACGCCATCGGATCGGAGGGGCCTATTTAGTTCGGCTTCTCAGCTGCTATCCTCTGACAGTGGCGCTGAGGCTGCAAGGGGAGGTATATGCCGCTCTCCCCTTCCGTACACATCCACCCCACCTCTCAGGTAAGCTAAATTCTCTATTCGAAGGGGGCCATACTCCCCTTTTTGAGGATTGATTTAATGATATTTTGGTATAAGACAATGCTCTCCAGAGCAATTGCTTTATTGTCTTTATTTATTCATTTTTTTTCTAGTTTACTTGGGGCAGCATACATTGGGATCTTCTGATCTGGTTCTCAAGGGTTGTCCTTTTGGACTGCCACCATGTGGTGAAACTGGAGTACTGTCCTCTTTTATGCTTCTGTTCATACGGCTTTTATAGCCTTGAACATTTACCCTTGATTCAATCTAGAAGGTAATATTTTGATACTTTCGCCACTTTCCCTCACCCGACTGCTCTATGTCCCTGTCTTTAGTCTATGTATTCAGAAACATTTCTTTATTCTTTTGCCATACTCCATTTTAGTTACTCTACACTTGGGCCCCTCTGTGGACCATAGAACGGGTCTGGGAGGACCTAGACGGGTGAGACGCATCCTTTTCATTCGTAGCCACGGCATTGTATATACGTTTACCACTTGTGTGTCTACTATGCACCTTTGAATCTGTGTTGGCTTGGGTAAGCAAACCCCTATCTTTTTTGTTTTTTGTATTCTTTTTCTTTTATGTTGTTTTTACTGTTCCTAGGTCCACATGGGTGTTTCTTTTCCCTTTGCGGACCTGGAAACGAATGAATATACAGTATTTCAATAAATTCCTATTTCTCTACCTATATTGATCAGATTGTTACCAGTGTAGACCTATTGGGTAATATGTGAAATTTACCCATATATATTGTCTGTATGCAAATATATATATACCAGTTGAAGCTTTTTTAGCAATACTTAATTGAATTCGATCTTTCTGATAAATGAATATCTTTGAGTGTTTTGCAAGCATTGTATTTATATATATTTTTGTTTTGTCTTTTCTCTCCTTTTAATTTTAGTATGCCACACCTGTACCAAAAAACTCCTGATGAAGCTCAGACTATTGAGCGAAACATGTTGAGATTGGTATCGCAAAGTGGTTTCAAATTTTAAATTATGTCACTATCTGACCATATCTGTTCAAGATTGTGCATGTTTTTAGATGATGTGTTTTGTTATTTTTTGTAATCATTAAAGATATTTAAATAAGAAATTTATTAGTCAGTTTGGCGATTTGCATACAGTGATTTTTTTCTTTTCTTTTTTTGAGGTTGTTATACTTCTCTACTGACCTACCCAAAAAAAAATTTTGAAAAGCACCTTAAAAATCCCAGGGGTATCTATACCCCCACCCCCCTTCTTTTTGTGTACATGTGGCAGTGTCTCGCCTTGTGAATCCCTTTGTGTGCTGATGTGCTTACACTGTTCTCCTTGCTCCCGCTGCTTCTTAGGTAAGATTTCTTTCAAACTGCACTACTGTCAAGCCAGCCCGAGTTCTAGCCAAAGGCAAAGCCCCCCAGACCATAGGCTGCCTTCTAAGGCCATGGACAGTCCCCTCAGCGCTCCATCTTCCACCTGACTCCCCTGCTGGCATGACTCATCCATATTTAAGGGCTGGATCAGCCACCCTGCCAGGCCCACTGCCTAGGGATTGGCCAAGCTCCCCTAAGCATGCAGATCAACGCTCTTGGCCTCTGCCCTCTAGTGGCTAGAAATGTCTCCAAACTTCCAGAACCAGGGGGAGGCACCAGAGGCTTGCCTCTGTGAGTCATCCAGCCTGACCTGCAGTAAAGCCATGACCCAATTAAGACTCACAAGTTAACCATGAGTTAAAACATAAATTTGCCTTCACTCACACTAGTAGCACACTATAGGGTGCTACATTAGTCTCTTTCTTTTGGTAGTAAGGTTTAGCCCAGGTTCACATTGAGGGCGGGTTTGAAATTATGCAAGTTCATCTGAACTCACACGATCTCAAACCGGCAAAGCAGTCCGACTTCGGGGGCGATTTGACAGACATCTGTGCGGGTTCCTGCACAGATGTCTATTCAAATAGCCCCCGAAGTCGCCAAAAGTAGTACAGGAACTACTTTTTGGAATCGGTGCGGCGCTGCAAAGTCAATGTCGCACTGATTTGGACGGTGAAGTTGCTGGCAATAGCCGGCGATTTGACATGTCAATTCAGCCCGATGTGAACATTGGCAGTAAGCAGAACTCTAGACAGACGTATCAAAACCCTTTTAGGTATTTCAATTATATATGGATTTAGGTCGCATTTGCGACTAGAATTAGCGACCTGGCGCCTGGGGCGGCACAGCTGGGGTATCCTGTGTCCGTTCGACACCACCCCCCCCTCCCGCCGCGATCGCGTTGGGCCGCGCCGGTAATTGAGGCCCCGGCTTTGCGGCCTACTGCAGTCCTATGGTTCCTGGTTCCTTCTGCAATCGGGCGCCCTCTGGTGGTGGCCGTTGGTATGACAAGACATCCACCAATGCTAATGGAACTTTCCCTACCTGTTTTCACTGCCTGCTCATCTCCTTCCCTTTACTTGGAACCCCCAAACATTATATATATTTTTTATTCTAACACCCTAGAGATTAAAATGGCGGTCATTGCAATACTTTCTGTCACACCGTATTTGCGCAGCGGACTTACAAGCGCACTTTTTTGGGAAAAAATACTTTTTTTAATTAAAAAAATAAGAAAACAGTAAAGTTAGCCCAATTTTTTTTATATTGTGAAAGATAATGTTACGCCGAGTAAATTGATTCCCAACATGTCACGCTTCAAAATTTCATCCGCTCGTGGAATGGCGACAAACTTTTACCCTTTAAAATCTCCATAGGCGACGTTTAAAAAATTCTACAGGTTACCTGTTTTGAGTTAGAGGAGGTCTAAGGCTAGAATTATTGCTCTCGCTCTAACGATCGTGGCAATACCTCACGTGTGGTTTGAACACCGCTTTCATATGCGGGTGCTACTCACATATGCGTTCGCTTCTGCAAGCGAGCTCGGCGGGACGGGGCGCATTTAAAAAAATTATTATTTTTTCTTATATACACTACCGTTCAAAAGTTTGGGGTCACATTGAAATGTCCTTATTTTTGAAGGAAAAGCACTGTACTTTTAAATGAAGCTAACTTTAAACTAGTCCTAACTTTAAACAAATATACTCTATACATTGCTAATGTGGTAAATGACTATTCTAACTGCAAATGTCTAGTTTTTGGTGCAATATCTACATAGGTGTATAGAGGCCCATTTCCAGCAACTATCACTCCAGTGTTCTAATGGTACAATGTGTTTGCTCATTGGCTCAGAAGGCTAATTGATGATTAGCAAACCCTTGTGCAATCATGTTCACACATCTAAAAACAGTCTAGCTCCTTCCAGAAGCTACAAAACTGACCTTCCTGTGAGCAGATTGAGTTTCTGGAGCATCACATTTGTGGGGTCAATTAAACGCTCAAAATGGCCAGAAAAAGAGAACTTTCATCTGAAACTCGACAGTCTATTCTTGTTCTTAGAAATGAAGGCTATTCCATGCGAGAAATTGCAAAGAAATTGAAGATTTCCTACAACGGTGTGTACTACTCCCTTCAGAGGACAGCACAAACAGGCTCTAACCAGAGTAGAAAAAGAAGTGGGAGGCCGCGTTGCACAACTAAGCAAGAAGATAAGCACATTAGAGTCTCTAGTTTGAGAAACAGACGCCTCACAGGTCCCCAACTGGCATCTTCATTAAATAGTACCCGCAAAACACCAGTGTCAACATCTACAGTGAAGAGGCGGCTGCGGGATTTTGGGCTTCAGGGCAGAGTGGCAAAGAAAAAGCCATATCTGAGACTGGCCAATAAAAGAAAAAGATTAAGATGGGCAAAAGAACACAGACATTGGACAGAGGAAGACTGGAAAAAAGTGTTGTGGACAGATGAATCCAAGTTTGAGGTGTTTGGATCACAAAGAAGAACGTTTGTGAGACGCAGAACAAATGAAAAGATGCTGGAAGAATGCCTGACGCCATCTGTTAAGCATGGTGGAGGTAATGTGATGGTCTGGGGTTGCTTTGGTGCTGGTAAGGTGGGAGCTTTGTACAGGGTAAAAGCTAAGGAAGGCTATCACTCCATTTTGCAACGCCATGCCATACCCAGTGGACAGCGCTTGATTGGAGCCAATTTCATCCTACAACCGGACAATGACCCTAAACACACCTCCAAATTGTGCAAGAACTATTTACAGCAGAAGCAGGCAGCTGGTATTCTATCGGTAATGGAGTGGCCAGCACAGTCACCAGATCTGAACCCCATTGAGCTGTTGTGGGAGCAGCTTGACCGTATGGTACGCCAGAAGTGCCCATCCAACCATTCCAACTTGTGGGAGCTGCTTCTAGAAGCGTGGGGTGCAATTTCTCCAGCTTACCTCAATAAATTAACAGCTAGAATGCCAAAGGTGTGCAATGCTGTAATTGCTGCAAAAGGAGGATTCTTTGATGAAAGCAAAGTTTGATGTAAAAACAATGTTATTTCAAATACAAATCATTATTTCTAACCTTGTCAATGTCTTGACTCTATTTTCTATTCATTTCACAACGTATGGTGGTGAATAAGTGTGACTTTTCATGGAAAACACAAAATTGTTTGGGTGACCCCAAACTTTTGAACGGTAGTGTATTTTACTTTTTATTTTTTATTTTTACACTGTTTTAAAAAAAATAATAAAAATTGTGTCACTTTTATTTCTATTACAAGGGATGTGGCACATTTAATTTTTTTTTTTTTTCTTATTTATTTTAACTTTTATTTTTTCACTGTTCTTTAAAAAAAAAAAAAAAAAAGTCACTTTTATTCCTATTACAAGGAATGTAAAAATCCCTTGTAATAGAAAAAAAGCATGACAGGTCCTCTTAAATATGACATCTGGGGTCAAAAAGACCTCAGATCTCATATTTACACTAAAATGCATTAAAAAAATAAAATTAAAAAAAATTGTCATTTGAAAAAAAAAATATATAAAATGTCCCTTCAAGAGCTATGGGTGGAAGTGACGATTTGACGTCGCTTCCGCCCTGCAATGACTTGGAGATGGGCGGGGGGGGGCATCTTCCTCTCACTCGTCTCCATGTCAGGCCAGGGACAGATCCGGATCGCCTCCGCCGTTACAGACGGCCACGGTAAGCGGTGAAGGGCACCGGAGAGCGGCGGTAGGGGGGGCCCTCTCCTGCCACCGATAAAAGTGATCTCGCTGCTAATCTGCTGCAGAGACCACTTTTATCTGAAAGAGAACCGCTGGCTCTTGAAGAAGATACCGGGGTTATGGTAGCTAGCTGCTACCATAACAACGGTATTTCTCTTCAAAGACAGGACGTATATAGTCATCCTGCGGGAAGGAAGTGGTTAATTAAAATGAATTTATTATTTGTCATCTCCCTACTTGGCCCCTTTCACACAGGCTGTCTGATCAGGTTCGCCTGTCAGTTTTTCAGGCGGACCTGATTGGATCCTTAGCGGGAATATGGTGGTCTTATGTCCCTGCATGGCAGGAAATAAAAGCAGTCACATTAGTTCTAGTCGTCTCTGTGTAAATTTAAGATTGGTTCATTTTTATATTAAAAATAAAGCTTTGTCGGTCGTTTAAAAAAAAAAAAAAAAAAAACCTGGCTCCTAACTTTTTTAGCTGGCTCCTAGATTCCAAGCAAATTTGTCAACCCCTGATTTAAACAATTATAATTGATCTATCTTTTTATTAAAATGAGGCATTACACAGAGCTGTCTAATATATTTTTTCCGGCACTGGGGGCTGGATAGGAGGGTTAGGCATGCTGCGATAGAGAGAAGGGGTGTTGGACGACCTTTACAAATCAAGTGATGCTTATCTACTTTTCAGTAAGCTTGCTAAAGATAATGACGGGGTGTGAGTATGCGAGTTGTAAATAGTGGTGTCACCCATTTTTATATGGTTAGCAGAGCTGTATGAATCAGAAGCATGACTGGAAAGGATTATACATTTTTTTGCAAAGTAAAACAGTGCAGGTATATGTATTTAGATATTGGCTAGTATTCTGTTTTATGGGTATGACTTGTAAAAATTATGCATACTGATACTGACAGCAGGTTATGCTGCCATCTTCAGGACGCATTTTCTATTTATGCAATATATGTAAATAAATACAACAGAGCACAGAAAACATCATTTCAATAGAGCACAGTTAAAGCTCATCCATGTTGCCACTAAGCTGCTTCTTTAGACCCATAGCTCTTATGCATTTCATAGCTTGTAATCTAAAAGCAACTTTCTAGCTTTGCAGGTGTAGGGACACATTTTTGTACTTTGCACTATGGATTCTTCACTGTAGGAGCCCCTCAGTGCCTGTGTGCATAGGTCTTTGGATATACAACCACAAGCATAAAGGAAGATTTACTTTTGAACACTGTTTATTCAATTCTTTACATTTTTTTTCTACATTTATTTGCCCATTGTTTTCACTGTTTATGAAGTTCCATTATATTATAGTAATGTGTATGTAACCAAGGGGAGATTTCCCCTCCCCTGGAGGATCAAGCATTTCCCACTCTGAAAAGTTGTAACTGTGTTGGAGACATTTTCCATCATTTGCCTTGTCCTAGTGACAACATTGTGAGGATGGAAATAAAAGCCTGATAAAGAGTCTGTTATTTTTTTTCTAAATTCTGTGTTTATTTACAAAAAAGAAAAAAGAAAAGCAAAACCACTTTTATACAAAAAATTATTCAGAAATGATCAACAACTTTTCAAAGAACTACATCTAGATGACTTGATCCAGATATTTGAAAGTATAACTGAAGGCATGTTTTTTATTGCTGTTTTTTTGTCCCCGTTAGGGAGATTTACAGGCTCTATTTGTCTTGTTGACCACAAGTGAAAATAAAAAATCCCAAATTTTGTGTGACCATGGTATGAGAAGTGAAGGGAAATCTCCCCAATGGGACACAGATGGCAAAAAAATCGGACAGGAGTTTTAACCCTTTCTTTATTCTTAGTGACTAGCAGAATCCTTTACAAAATGTATAGTTAAACAACAGATGTTAAACTAAGTCAAAACAAAAAAAAAAAAAAGTATGGCTGGCGTTAGTTTTTAATCCCTTCCCACCCTGCCCCGGCATCCCTTTAGCATTATTAGAGGCCAAGGGCCTCTGACAGCTCATTTACAGTGCTGGGAGTGCAGGGTGAGCGTGCTCTCTGCATGGAAACCTCTGATGCCCATGGACGCATATGTGTAGTGTGTGGCTGTTGAAACCCACCCTCTTTGCCACCACACATATACATTACATGGTCAGCAAATAATTAAAGGAGGTGTGATGGGAATGTAAATATATACTCCTGTATTTTAAAATATGTGTCCCTAAGTGAAATGCTTGCAGTACAGCCTTAAAGTGGTTCTAAAGGCAGAAGGTTTTTTAATCTTGATGCATTCTATGCTTATATCAACCACAATTCTGGTTATTATGCTTTGAGTAGAAGACCAAATTGTTCTTCATTATTTATTTTGAAGTCTACATGATTGGTGGGAGCACTGGCTGGAAAGGAATCTATCTGCAGGAATGTTTTTTGGAAATTAATAATACTGCTGTTTAACACAGTGCTTTAAGAGCATACTAAATAAAGGTATTGGCCAGTGCATTCCAACAGGAAATAAGTTTAAAAGAGCTAAAATAAATCCTGGGTGGCTAAACTCTAACATAAAAATGCGTATAAAAGAAAAAGAAAAGGCCTTTAAAAAAATACAAGGCTGAGGGGTCATTGTCAGCATTCCAACATTACAAAGAATGCAATAAGAAGTGTAAGAGCGCAATCAGGGCAGCTAAAATAGACCACGAAAGGCATATAGTGAAGCAGAGTAAAAAATAAACTCCAAGAAATTCTTTAAATATATAAACAGTAAGGAAGTGAGACCAGAACATATTGGCCCCATAAAGGATGATGAAGGGAATTTGGTTACAAAAGGCAAGAGAAGGCAAAAGTTTTAAATGCATTCTTCTCCTCAGTTTTCACAAAGGAAATGGGGGGATATAGTAACCAAGACTGTAATGGTAATAACACATTACAGAATGTACCCTCATGGCTAACAGAAGACCGTTTGAGAAATAGACTTGGAAACCTAACATAAATAAGTCACCAGGACCAGATGGCTTACACCCGAGGGTCCTTAAGGAACTAAGTAACATGATAGTTAGACCATTGTTCCTAATTTTTATGGTCAGTTTACTGACTGGGATGGTACCAGCTGATTGGAGAAAAGCCAACGTGGTACCAATATTTAAAAAAGGGCCCGAGATATATCCCTGGGAACTACAGGCCAGTTAGCCTAACATCAATAGTCTGCAGGCTATTGGAGGGGATGATAAGGGACGATATCCAAGATTTTAGTAATTTGGGAGAACGGGAGAGTATAGGTGGGCTCAAGACTTTGTAGGCACAATAATAAAGATAATGTAGTTAAAATATTATTTTTATTTCGAAATTATTATTTTAAAAAAAGAGAGACGAAGGATAAAAAACAGGGTAGGACAAACAAAGTTTACAAATTATGCACTCCATACACATTAGGTAGGTTGGTATAGAAGAACAGCGAAAACTACAGAACCAACAAGAGACATACAACATATTGATACGGCGCGTAACATGTCGAGCTTATACAGAATCTGATTGCCACCATCACATAGCGTTTGGTTCAACGAAATGTACTGTAACTATATAGATCAATAAGTTGTATGTCTCTTGTTGGTTCTGTAGTTTTCGCTGTTCTTCTATACCAACCTACCTAATGTGTATGGAGTGCATAATTTGTAAACTTTGTTTGTCCTACCCTGTTTTTTATCCTTCGTCTCTCTTTTTTTAAAATAATAATTTCGAAATAAAAATAATATTTTAACTACATTATCTTTATTATTGTGCCTACAAAGTCTTGAGCCCACCTATACTCTCCCGTTCTCCCAAATGACTTCATATAAGACGTGGCACCTGTAACCTACCTCGTATCCGCATGACCACTTTGCGATGATACGCTCTTAATCCAATTAAGATTTTAGTAATGAAAACGGTATCATTAGTGGTAATCAGCGCGGATTCATGGAGAATCGTTTTTGCCAGACCAATCTATTAACGTTCTATGAAGAAGTGAGCTGCCATCTAAATAAAGGTAGGCCTGTGGATGTGGTGTATCTGGATTTTGCAAAGGCATTTGATACAGTTCCCCACAAATGTTTACTTTACAAACTGAGGTCTGCATGCACCATAGGGTATGTACCTGGATTGAAAACTGGCTACAGGAGCGGGTCCAAAGGGTGGTGATAAATAGCGAGTATTCTGACAAGTCCGGTGTGGTAAGTGGGGTCCCCCAAGGATCTGTCCTGGGACCAATTCTGTTTAATTTATTCATAAACCATATAGAGGATGGGATAAACCGCTCAATCTCAGTATTTGCGGATGATACAGAGTTAAGCTGGGCAATAAACTTAGCACAGGATGTGGAAACCTTACAAGAAGACCTAAATAAAATAATGGGGTGGGCAACTACATTAAAAATTAGGTTTAATGTTGAAAAATGTAAAGTAATGCATTTGGGTGCTAAAAATATGAATGTAAGTTACTCAACGGGGGGACAACCTCTAGGGGAATCTAGAATGGAAAAGGATCTGGGGGGTCCTAGTAGATGATAGACTCAGCAAACTGCTACATGCAAAACCAGCAGAATATCGGCATGCATTGAAAAGGTGATTCACTTAAGAGACTACAAGACTCTGGTCATCTTGAGTATGCCGTCCAGTTCTGGGCACCAGTCCTCAAGAAGGATGTGCTGGAACTGGAGAGAGTCCAGCGAAGGGCAACAAAGCTAATAAAGGGACTAGAGGATCTCAGCTATGGGGAAAGACCAGAAGCATTGAACTTATTCTCTCTGGAAAAAAGACGCTTGAGAGGAGATATGCTTAGCGATGTACAAATACCGTACTGGTAACCCTAGCATAGGGAAAATACTTTTCAGTGAAAGGGAGTATAAAAAGACACGTGGCCATTCACTGAAATTTAAAGAGAAGCAGTTCAACCTGAAACTGCATAGAGGGTTATTTACTGTCAGAGCTGTAAGGATGTAGAATTCCCTTCCACAAGCAGTGGTATCAGCAGGAAGCGTCAATAGTTTAAAAAACTATTAGATGGGCACCTTAACAATCACAACACACAGGGATATACAATGTACTATTGACATAAACACAAGCACACTCACACACCACAGTTGAACTGGATGCAGTGGCGTAGCGTGGGGGGTGCAGGGGGTGCCGTGGCCCCGGGCGCGATATTTAGGGGGGCGCCAGTATGTGTCACTGGCTGCCTCCTCCTAATTTCTAATTCTGTGTCCCCGGGCTCCGGCCGCCATGTTAAGTGTCCGGCGCCCTGTGATTGGGTGTATGGGGGTCATGTGAGGCGTAGGGCTGGCCTGTCCTCGATCGCTCCTGAAGTCCCGCCTCCGCACATGACCCCCCATACACCCAATCACAGGGCGCTGGACACTGAACATGGCAGCAGGCAGAGCGCAGGGGAGAGAAGAATAAGAGCCGGCGCTGTCTTCTCCTCCTCATCCGGATCGATGCAGCCAGGATAAGAAGGTGAGCGAGAGTTTTATTACTGGCCGGGGGGGGGGGGGGGGGGGGGCGAGAGAGAGACTGTAGGCAGGACAGTGTAGTGTAGTATAGTATGGAGGTCAGTGTAGTGGTCACTATGGGGGGCAGTCAGTGTAGTGGACAGTATAGTGTAGTATAGTGGTCAGTATAGTGGTTAGTGTAGTATAGTATAGTGGTTAGCATAGTGGTCAGTATAGTGTAGTTTAGTATGGAGGTCAGTGTAGTGTACTATAGTGGTTAGTATGGTGGTTAGTGTAGTGGACAGTGTAGTATAGTATACTGGTTAGTATAGTGGTCAGTATAGTGTAGTTTAGTATGGCGGTCAGTGTAGTGTAGTGGACAGTGTAGTATAGTGGTCAGTGTAGTATGGTGGTCAGTGTAGTATAGTGGACAGTATAGTATGGTGGTCAGTGTAGTGTAGTATAGTGGACAGTGTAGTATGGTGATCAGTATAGTGGACAGTGTAGTGGACAGTACAGTATAGTGGACAGTGTAGTATAGTGGACAGTATAGTGTAGTATGGTGGTCAGTGTAGTGTAGTATAGTGGACAGTGTAGTGTAGTGGACAGTATAGTATAGTGGACAGTGTAGTATAGTGGTCAGTGTAGTATAGTGGACAGTGTAGTATAGTGGACAGTGTAGTGTAGTATAGTGGTCAGTGTAGTATGGTGGTCAGTATAGTGTAGTATAGTGGACAGTGTAGTATGGTGGTCAGTATAGTGTAGTATAGTGGACAGTGTAGTATAGTGGACAGTGTAGTATAGTGGTCAGTGTAGTATAGTGGACAGTGTAGTATGGGGGTCAGTGTAGTATAGTGGACAGTGTAGTGTAGTATGGTGGTCAGTATAGTGTAGTATAGTGGACAGTGTAGTATGGTGGTCAGTATAGTGTAGTATAGTGGTCAGTGTAGTATAGTGGTCAGTGTAGTATAGTGGACAGTGTAGTATGGTGGTCAGTGTAATATAGTGGACAGTGTAGTATAGTGGTCAGTGTAGTATGGTGGTCAGTATAGTGTAGTATAGTGGACAGTGTAGTATGGTAGTCAGTATAGTGTAGTATAGTGGACAGTATAGTGGTCAGTGTAGTATGGTGGTCAAGTGTAGTGTAGTATAGTGGTCAGTGTAATGTAGTATAGTGGACAGTGTAGTATAGTGGTCAGTGTAGTATAGTGGACAGTGTAGTATAGTGGTCAGTGTAGTATGGTGGTCAAGTGTAGTGTAGTATAGTGGTCAGTGTAATGTAGTATAGTGGACAGTGTAGTATAGTGGACAGTGTAGTGTAGTATGGTGGTCAGTATAGTGGACAGTGTAGTGGTCAGTGTAGTGGTCAGTGTAATATAGTGGACAGTATAGTATAGTGGTCAGTATAGTGGTCAGTATAGTATAGTGGTCAGTGTAGTGGACAATGTAGTGTAGTGGTCAGTATAGTAATCAGGTAGGTCAGTACTATTGTATTTGAAGGGACTCAGGGATAGCTAAAAGTCAGGTTAGGGGGGGGGGGGGGGGGCGCAAATTACTTGCCTTGCCCCGGGTGCTGACAACCCACGCTACGCCACTGACTGGATGGGCTGGTGTTTTTTTTCAGCCTTACCAACTATGTAACATTTTATATAGCCAATATGAAAACCTTTTTTTTTTTTTTGGTTAACCTTAATTTTCTTGCAAACTAAGATTAAGATAAGGTATGCACTGGACAAAAACAAAACAATTGTAACTGGCTCTTACTGAATTCACCTAGGGAAGGGTTTAGTTGATGAATTTGACTTCTTTTCTGGAATGTATAAAGGCCTGCTGGATGTTTGTAATCAAGATACATTAACAATATTTTGCATTGTTCTGTAGTTTTCCATTTTGATGGGGATTTACTTAACTTAATAATAAAAGCCTGTGACTTCCTTTTCTTTGATCAGAGTTTGAGCACTATGGATGTGTTTTCCTCTCCTACGTCCACCTTCAAATATCCAGGACAGATACTGGTCCTCCTGCAGCATCAGTCACTGGCCAGTCGTATCAAAGTGATGGTACAGAAGGCCGAAAGCCTGGGCAAACTCACACGTATTCCTGGAGCACCAGGTAAAAGGCCACATTATTAAGAACTGCATTCATGAATGAAGGGGCAAAGAGATCACAAAATTTTAATTTACTGTTATATATTTGTATGGGTTAAAGTGTAACTGCATCAAAGGAGCAGTTACAATTATACCACAGCACCCCCACCCAGTCTTATACGTATCTGTCCTGATCTTCTGACATTTCACTGCCTAGAGCTGCCTGTCAAAAAAATCTCGCAGACTAGGCCTACGCATGAATTCTGCAATCTTATGTAGTTCTCTGTTTGGTGGGGGTGCAGCGTTATGACAAATGGCCCTCCCCAAACAGGATATTGCATTGAGCATGTAGGTAAATAAGAGAACCAAAATCTTTGCTAAGTGGAAGGGAAGGGGTTCTTATAATAAAGTTGGCAGTGCCTCCACCCAGGACATAACCTCTGTGAACAGAAGGGATTCCCCTCTAGTGAAATTAACCAGTAATCTAATCAAAGTAATTGAGAGCATACAAAATCAAGACACTGGAACATAGTCGAGGACTGCCGCCTGCTTCCTTTCAATGCTCTTCATTGTAAAGTGATTGTAAAGGTTTAACTTTTTTATTTTTTAAAAATAACAAACATGTTATACTTACCCAGGGCCATTGGTAGCAATAGGTAGGTCAGGCAGCCACCTAGGGTGCCAGGGTGGGCAAAATCCGGATCCCCAGCCACTCGCTAGGGATTCAGATTTTTAAAAGACCTGTCTGTCCCTCCAGCTAGCAAACTAAAACTTCCACCCTGCGCCCCATAGCAGAGAAGGCGCAGCATGGAAGCTTTAGTTTGCCTGTGGGGCTCGGGATGCGGAGCCGGGGAAGGGATCCCGATGGCCGGGGGGCAGAGGAGGGGCAGGGCTTGGCATGCACAGCTCTGCTGGAGGGGGTGTTCCCTGTAATGTGGCCAGACACTGGACTCTCTGCTCTGTCTGCTCTCCGCTGTCTCCGTCCTGCCCTCAGGTAAGGGGGGTGTGTGTGCGGGGACCAGGGGCGGACTGACCATTAAGTAGGGGGCCCCATGAGAGGCTTCTGGGAGGACAGGGGGGATGGATGGAGTAAGCGGGCCGGTCCTGTGCGGAGAGAGAGCCAGAGACAGCCTGGGGAGGAGGACACTTCCCGAACCAGTGAGAGTGAGAGAACTCAGGGCAAGGGTCGGCATTAGTTCAGCAGCACCACCGACACATAGGTAGCATGTGTGACTTGTTTTATTCATGTACCTTGTGTCGGTGAGAACAGCAATGTTAAAGCCTCTCCTACACTGCTATCTGCATAGTTACGCTTCCCAGCAGGAGGTCTGGCTGCTGTTTTACCCAAATGCAGCTGGAAGCCGATTGGTCTGCTGCCCTGTCACTCAGCTCTGTACCTGTCTGCTGTAGCAAGAGTGGTAAGAGCCAGTGGCCCCTCTTGTCACAGTTGTACACTGAACCCTGTTTACCATCAATGGTAAACATGAGTGCAAAGGGGGTGAAGCAATGCAACATATGTGATGGAACATGGGGGGGCAGAGAGGACTATGTGTGTGTAGGAGGAGGGGGGGCACTGTACTTCATATAATGGGGGCCCCCTGTGTGTCCTGAGCAGGGACAGTGTACTCACAATGGGGGGACCCCCTGTCATATGGATTAGGGGAACTGCACTCATATTGAGAGACCACTGTGTGTCCTGAGGATGGGGGGCACTGTACTAATAATGGGGACCTCCTGTGAGACCTCAGGATGGGGACCTCATTACATCTTATAACGGGACCCCTGTATGACCTGGGGATGGAGACTTTGTACACCTTGTAATGATGAGCACACTTTGTGACCTGAGAATTAGGACTATTTGTGCTTTATTGGGATCCCCTTTCTGCTTTAAGTGGGGGCTCTGTGTGCCTTATAATGAGGGGTCCACTCTGTGACCTGAGGATGAGTATATACTCTCATATATGCACTCCATAATGGGGAAGCCCCTGCATGCCCTGAGGATGGGGGCACTATATATCTTATAATGGGGTGTCCTCTGTGTGACCCTCTGTATGTATGGGGGACTCTGTATGTCTTAAAATGGGGAACCCCCTGTGTGTCCTAAGGATGGGGGCACTATACATCTTATAATGAAAACCCCCGGGTGTTGTGAGGATGGGAGGCACTGTATGTGTTATAATGAAGGACCCTATGCATGACTCTCCCCCCCCCCTCTTTTTCTCGCTCACCTCTCTCTCTCTTCTCTCTCTCATCCCCCTTCTCTCTCTCAGCCCCCCTCCTCTCCCAACCCCCATCTCGTCTCTCTCTCTCTCCCCACTCTTTCTCACCCCCGTCTCTCTCTTTCATCCCCCTTTCTGCACCCACCTCTCCCCCCCCCCTCCACCTCTCTCCTACTTTCTGATCTCCCCCATCTCTCTTCCCTAGCCTGTCTACATACTACCCTAGCCTGTCTACATACTACCCTAGCCTGTCTACATACTACCCTAGCCTGTCTACATACTACCCTAGCCTGTCCACATACTACCCTAGCCTGTCCACATACTACCCTAGCCTGTCCACATACTACCCTAGCCTGTCTACATACTACCCTAGCCTGTCTACATACTATCCTAGCCTGTCTACATACTACCCTAGCCTGTCCTGTGCCGCCACTATTTGTCTTAAGGCCAAGTTCAGAGGCACAGGTGTGGGTGGAGAGGCACCGCAAAAACCTCCGCCCGCTACCTCCACCCTATACATGGGCAAGGCAAAGGGGATGGAGCCAGGGGCGGAGCCAATGAGGGCGGCAAAATGAGGTTTCGCCTAGGGTGTCAAAAATCCTTGCACCAGCCCTGTACTTGCCTGCTCTGTACAATGGTTTTGCACAGAGCAGCCTTGATCCTCCTCTTCTCGGGTCCCCCACTGGCACTCCTGGCTCCTTCCCCTTGCCCAGTGCCCCCATAGCAAGCCGTTTGCTATGGGAGAACTTGTGCTTGCTCCCTCTCAAGCCCTGCTCTGTGTGTCCATAAGGCTCAGGTGAGTATAACAGGGGGACTGGGGGGAGCTGCATGCAGAAGGTTTTTTACCTTCATGCATTTAGGACCACTTTAATGTACCTCCTCACTATTACTTTTGGTACCTTCAGGTTTTCCCATGTCTTTGGTAGCCAATTTCCTGAGTGCCACATAGATCTTTATTATCCTTGCTCTGAGTCCCTAAAATGCAAAAACCCACCTTGGTGGTGTATCAACGCTTTATAATGACCGCCATTCCTGGGTTATCTGCCTTGAGACAAAAGTGGCAATTAGGCGTTCCTGATCTGGACAAGGTGGATTGGTTGGACATGTGGTACATAACATTCAAACAACTACTGTCTGCTAGAGAGATAAACTCATTTAATTCAAAATCCTACATTGTGTTTAATTTACCCCTTCCAGGCTCCTCAAGATGAACCAAACAATCTCCCCAGCTTGTTGGCATTGTACTCAATTAACTGGATATTTTTCTCATATGTTTTGGCCCTTCACGGCAATTACTCCCTACTGGAGTAATATTATCGTCATTAATGCCATGGCCCAGCTTTCTATTACCTCAAAGCCCAGACTCTGCCTGTTAGGTCTGGTGGAGGACTTGGTTCCTACTGTGGCAGAGAGAACTTTCCTTAGCCTTCTATTGTTCTACTCTAGAAAAGCTACCACTATGTGTTTGAAAAAAATCCTCTCCTCCTACTGTCCAGTTTTGGAAGCAGCTGGTAAACTCTAAAGCCGCGTACACACGGGCGGACTTTTTGACCGGACTGGTCCGACGGACTTTCCAACGGACTTCTACCGGACTTTTGATGGACTTCCGACTGACTTTTTAACGAACGGACTTGCCTACGCACGATCACACCAAAGTCCGAACGGATTCGTACGCGATGAAGTACACCGGACTAAAATAAGGAAGTTGATAGCCAGTAGCCAATAGCTGCCCTAGCGTCGGTTTTTGTCCGTCGGACTAGCATACAGACGAGCGGATTTCTGGGTCCGGCGGAGTTACGATGTAAAGATTTGAAGCATGTTCCAAATCTAAAGTCCGTCAGATTTTCGACTGTCCGGTCGAAAAGTCCGACCGTGTGCACGCTGCATAACTTACCTCTATACTGAGATACATTCCATAAGAGAAACTGTACCAAAATTCTTTTCTAAAGTCTGGTCATGCTGGTTAGATGATCTCTCCACTGCTACGACGTCTACTATCTGACGAGCCATATTCTACTCCTTCTACTGTGGTATTTTGCACAGGGATACTCTTTGTTTTTTTCTTGGGGACCCTTAACTCTTTTAGGGAGAGTCCTTTGTTTTTTGGGGCAAGGTTTTATCTTTCTCGTATCAGCTTAGTGCTCTAGCCACACACTTTAGGAACTGTAATGATTTCCACTATATTTTTTGGGGTTTGACTTTTGAGTGCTGCCCCCACATGGGCGCTGTGCTCATATTCACTGCTACTCTCTTTTTTTCGTATGTTGTAATGTTTCTAAATACCTATAAAAGAGACTTACTTTTTTTTATTGGGAGCAGAGGAACTACTGCAAACAGCAAATAACCATAAGTTTATAGATACACACCAGTATAGAAATAAAAAAGCTTTTAACAAAGGGATTAATACCAGTACATACATCCAATGTACAGCAATGGGCCCGATAGGAGTCCTGGTGGAATTGAGCATATATATACCCGAGTATATATACCCTAGTACTATGGTATAATTATCTAGTTATTAGTAGAGCTATCCCCGGCCAATGTTGCAGCAAAGTCCAGTTGGCCTAAGGATGAGCACGTGTCAAAAACTTGTAAACAAGATCTGCGGTGATTAGAGACCCTTCAGCCATTGTCCAACTGGCCTGGAATGCAGCTTCTTACACGCAGAAACTATGGTGTGGCACTGGAACTCAGTCACCTATCTACTCTGCTCTTTAGTCTCTAATAGTCCCCAATCTGACATGCAACTGGATCTCTAACTATAATAAGTGGCTATCGGATGCCTAACCTGCCTCTAGCCTATGCTGATTATTGAGCCTAGAGCTAAAACTAGCTATAGAATCCCAGACCAGAAAGGACAGGGTTAACTAAAATTAACAGGAGCTGCATATAAACTCTATTGCAATAAACAAGTTCACCTACTAATCTACCGGAAGGTGATCACTACACACATACAGTAGCCCAGACCTAGCTATGTGACACTAAGCATGTGAGATAATAATAATTGGACAGATTTAAGTCTGTCACAAGTGTCTGGATACACATTCAAGAAGCTATGGGCATATGTAGTTAAACTATTAGAACATAAGAATACTTGCCTAATAGTCTCTGCTTCTGGTCTGGATGAAAATACAGCAATGGTAGCAGCCCTTGTGTGTAAAGTAGGGTTGTCCCGATACCACTTTTTTAGGACCGAGTACAAGTACCGATACTTTTTTTCAAGTACTCGCTGATACCGATTACTGATACTTTTTTTTTTTTAATGTCACGTGACAGTTTTTTTTTTTTAACAATGCTTTCTTTTTTTTCGGGGGGGGGGGGGGGAAGGTGTCTGTGTGTTTTTTTTTTTTTTTGTAATTCCTACACCGTTCACCTGATTTGGATGTAAATACCCTCAAATTAAAGCTGAAAGTCTGCAGTTAAAGCACATCTTGTTTGTTTCATTTCAAATCCATTGTAGTGGTGTATAGAGCCAAAAAGATTAGAATTGTGTCGATGTCCCAATATTTATGGACCTGACTGTATGTGTGCTTTAAAGAAAACCTGTTACAAAGCTGAAAAACAGAACTAGTTGACTTAACTCGAGTCTGAATAAACAAAGTTAAGATATATGAATTTATATGACTTTATGGCCGCACAAAATGGAGTCACTTCTGTTCAGTCATATTACTGCACAGTGAACATTATAACATTGAATATTGAGTGCCGCATTAACGTGACTGTAATGGTTATTTGTGCAGCTTGGTCGTGGTATAATAAAATTAGTTTTAGCCACTAATAATAGTAGCCAATAATGTATGTGAAGGTTTTTATTTATCCCAGTCATGGTATATCTCCCAGGACTTGGTCACATTCAATTGGACTTGTTGTGTAATGTTGGAGACATCTTAATAGATAAGTTCACTTTTGGAACATGTAACATGTTCCACCCGTTTTTATACCCCTTTCAGACAGAGCGGAATCCATCAAGTGGATCCTACTGCTCAGTGGGGGATCTCTCTGCTGATCCCTGCTGAGCAGCCGGATGACAGGTCAAGGTTCTCATTGGGTCGGTCGTATGGAAACAGACTGGCTGTGCGTTCCCATCCGACTGTCATCTGCTACGCCGGACGGATAGCGAAGTATCCCCATCCGTCTGTTTTTAGCAGATCGGATCGGATGCTGGTGGGTGTCAGCAAACACATGTCCACTGACATCTGCTGCTCCATAGAAAACAATGGGTGGTCCGATCGGTTCGCTGGTGTGAAAGGGGCCTTAGGGTGGAACATTTTCCAGCATCTGCAGCTCTCCCCCTGCTGCCCACCTTTCTGTGACATTGGGCTGGGGATCTTCTCCTTGCACCTGCTGTCACAATTTAAAAAGAATGTGGCCATGTGTGGCTCTGTCCACACGCCCACATCATTCATTCACAGTTTCCTTCCTACTTTAGTACCGCACTATAGATGAAAGACCAGCTGCTGGTTATCGGTTAAGGAGTGCCAGTAAGCGGCAAGGCTCTCAGTACATTCTTCACACTGATAATCAGTGCCCTGATCATCAGTGCAGCCCCAACAGTGCCCATCAGTGCCCATCAACGCAGCCCATCAGTGCAGCCTCATCAGTGCCCATCAGTGAAGAAGAAAAATTACTTATTTGCAAAATTTTACAAACGCTAAGAAAAGTTTTTTCTAAACTTTTACTCTTTTTTTTAATTTGTTAAGCAAAATATAAACAAATGGCAGCAAAAAAAGCTCTATGTGTCTGAAAAATATTTCATTTGGGTACAGTGTTGCATGACCGCGCAATTGTCATTCAAAGTGCGACAGCGCTGAAAGCTGAAAATTGGCCTGGGCAGGAAGGGGGTGAAAGTGCCTGGTATTGAAGTGGTTAATGCCAACATGTACCATCAGCCATTGAGGCTGATGGCTTGTAGTTTCCAATGAGTTGTGAGGGCACTGGTGAATGTCCTAGTAGTTGATTCTTCCTGCTCTCAGGAAACTGTCTGCCCGTATGAGGTACGAGCAGACATCTATTCGGAGAGTCTGCAGGAGCTGGACATTGCACCTGCGATTTGCTGATCCTGGGTGCAATGCTCTGCAGGCTCCTTAGAGAAAAAAAATAAATGCACATGTCTAAAATGCAAAAATTGTGCATTTATTTTTATAATAATTTAATTATAATAATAATTTAATTATAATTTATAATTTTTTAGGGCTGGGTTCACATCTCCATGCGGAGCTCACAGCAGGGGTCTGGTGCGTCCCTAATCACCGTTTCAGGTCCGATTTCGGTCTGAATTTTTGCCTGATTTCGGACCTGAAACAGACCAGAAGACGCACAGGACTCTTGTGCAATTCGCTCCGCAGCCGTCCCAGAGCTGTGTGAACTGGCTCCATTGAGAGCCAGTCACAATCTCTTGTCATACAAATTGAATTCGCGGAAACCCGCATCCAATTCGCAATAGTGTGAAATTATCCTTTAACAGAATAAGTCGAATTAAATGTGACTAACTGCTAATAGATAGTACTAATAATAGTAATTTCCTAAAGGAGTTTTATGGTCACAGCATATACGGTAGTTTCATTTTAAAACATCAGCATTGCAATAACAATACAAACAATCGTTATTTTTGACAATCCAATATTATCTTACTTGAAAAATATCCTTTCATGTTGTGCTGCCTATCTGCTGGCCATGTTTTTCCACACCTTCCTACATTCCCAGCATGCTTTGCAGCTTCTTCTCTGTGATGAGCCCTTTCACACTGGGGCGGTTTGCAGGTGCTATTGCGCTAATAATAGCGCCTGCAAACCGACCCGAAAGTGCCGCTGCTTTCATTCCAGTGTGAAAGCCCCGAGGGCTTTCACACTGGAGCGATGCGCTGGCAGGACGGTAAAAAAAGTCCTGCTAGCAGCATCTTCGGAGCGGTGAAGGAGCGGAGTGTATACCGCTCCTTTACCGCTCCTGCCCATTGAAATCAATGGGATGGCGCGGCTATACCGCCGGCAAAGCGCCTCTGCAGAGGCGCTTTGCGGTGGTATTTAACCCTTTCTCGGCCGCTAGCGGGGGGTAAAACCGCCCCGCTAGCGGCCGAATACCGACGGTAAAACACAGCTAATAATAGCGGCGTTTTACCGCCGACGCCCGCCCCAGTGTGAAAGGGCTCTTCCTTTCAATTTCTAAGGACTGCATATCCCATGGTACCATGTTGCCTCCTGAAACTCCTCCTCTATGAATTCTGTGACACAGCAATGCCTTCTCACAGGGCATAGTGAATATGTGTCATAGAATTCAGGGAAGTAAATGTATAGGGATCCTCACAAGTTTACAAAAATCAAGATCCTTCAGAATAATAGGAGTAGGCTATAAATACATGAAATTAGAATGTGGAAATTAATAAATAATTTTTCATTTTGACCATAGATACACTTTAATTGTCATCTCCACCCTCACTTTCCATTTTGTTCCTCATACATGTAATCTGTCTCCAACTCTAGACCACTTTGTGAGCATACGACTGATCCAAGACAAGGAGGTAGTAGTTATAAAGGAGACCCGGACAGTGTCAGGCTCCTCCCCTGTGTGGAATGCTCCGTTCCTCTTTGATGCTCCGCTGGAGGCCATGCAGAATCAAAGTCTATGTCTGGAGTTCCTAATTATGCAGGTGGGTGATCAATCCTTTGAAGGGTTTTTGTAAATATTTTTAAACAAAGGTATTCACAATTTCCATCTATTACATCTCTGTCCATTTACAGTACTTTAAACCTGGCATTGACAGTTGCCAGCACCCGTCAGACTCGCCCATTGATGTCAATAGGACTGTGGTACAACCATGAGCCAACCACTTTGACTCATGGTTGCGACACAGTATTACTATGCAAAATCCCCTTTGGGATTAAACAAAAAATGGGCATCTGGGAAGTGACAGGATCACCTCCTCAGTGCTTGGCAGCTACTACTCTACTGCCCTCTGAAAACTGATCCAACACGGATTGCTTTCTAGAGGGCAGTAGAAACTGCCACTCATGTGGAAAAGCCCTCAACTGAATTTCTACAATGTTCTTTAGTCTGTCTTTATATTACCCTCCTGTGATCCCCTTGTACAGCAATCTTAATATTGGGAGAGGACGTGGCATTAGTTGTAAATTAATTAGACCTTCACTATCCAATCACAGGCTGGGGGGAGGATCTTTGACTAAGTTATATTGCTTTGACTGCAGTAGAGAAAAGCAAGTAAGACAGTTCAGATTAAAGTATTTTTTAAATAAATGTAGCTGTTTGCCTTCAATTCTGCTTTAAATTATTCTCCTAAATCCATAAACACTCAAGGGCACATCAGATTATTTATTCCTGATATGTACTTTGAGGGGGGTTATATTTCCCTAAGAGGTCATCAAATTAGAGTCTTCCCACACAACATTTTGCGGGCTGGACAAGGATGGTGGTTGTGGTGGACGGGTCGGGGAATGGGATATTCACAAAGTCTGTCCTCAGCCCCCTTTACACCACAACCCTTTACAACACAGCCCCCCTTTATATCAGTGTCCACAGTCCCCCTTTACATCACAGCCCCCCCTTTACATTACAGTGCCCCTTTACAGTGCAGTCCTCTTTACATTAATGTAACGGGGACTGCTCTGTAAAGGGGGCACTGTAACTTAAAGGGGGGCTGTGATGTAAAGGGGGCACTGTGATATAAAGGGGACCACACTGTAAAGAGGGCACTGTAATGTAAAGGGGGCTGTGATGTAAAGGGGGCTCTGTGATATAAAGAGGACTGCACTGTAAAAGGCTCACTGTAATGTAAAGGGGGCTGTGATGTAAAGGGGGCACTATGATATAAAGGGAACTGTAACAGTCCTCTTTTTCAGTGCAGTCCCCTTTATATTTCAGTGCCCCCCTTACATTACAGTGCCCCTGCAATCTGCCCCCTCCCCTCCTTTCCTTTCTAACATCGAGAGATGTTCAGAGAAGAGGCTGCTAACAGTCCATGTGTCCTCTCCCAGCTCCTCCGCCCGCCTGCCTGGCTGACGATGTCAACCTATCAGCAGGGCAGGGGTAGGGAGGAGCTCTCTATTTCGATCTGCAGCTTCTCCCACCCCCTGCCCTGCTGATTGGTTGACATTGTCGGTTGGGCAGATGGAGGACCCGGGAGCGGACACACGGACATAACCACATAGCAGGAGGTGAGCAACAACTGCAGTCTGTTAGAGCCTTATGCAGACCGTGGTCGCCGCTCATCTCCAGCTGTGTGGCCTGGCAATGGCCTGGGGGTTGGGGACCCCTGATATAACACACTACAGAGGATCAAGACCTCAGGTTCCCCTTTTGTAACTGTACACCCAGCATGATATCAAGTCAGTTGGCCAAGAATCTGAAATTAATAGACATTAGTACATTTTTTTTACATTTGCGGGTTAAAATTACCCACTTCATTTTTGTGCTAGATGTTATATAGATATATAGAGAGTCTTCACCACTCCATGCCTGTATTAAAAACCCTTGCCTCTGGAACTCTGGATGCTGACCAAAGGAAGTCCAACCATGCTCTAGATATTTAGCAGGAAAGCAGTAAAGCCGGTCATAGATGGAGCGTTTTTCTTTCCTGCAACTACGATTCTGTCCCAGCTGAGAGAACACAGTGATTACTGTTGCAGGCTATAAAAGCTGCCAGCAATAATCACATGTAAATCCGACAGGCTGATTGTACCCAAGTTGATTGATTGATTAACTTGGGTACATTCAGCCTGCCCATACATGGTTTGAATCTCAACTGGTCCTTGCTAAACCGGCCAGGATTCAAACCATCTGTGTCTGGCTTAGGTCACACAGCCATGATGCCAGATCAAGCCCATGTTAGTGGGGCTGCAGTGTGCTTTGTCAAGCTTTAATAAAGTTGGATTTGATCTAACATCATCGGTGTGCAACTTCCTGCTTTCCATATGTTACATAGGGGTTGATTTACTAAAACTGGTGCAAAAACTGGTGCAGCTGTGCATAGAAACCAATCAGCTTCTAACTTCAGCTTGTTCAATTAAGCTTTGCCAAATAAAAATCCTGGAAGCAGATTGGTTTCTATGCAGAGTTGCACCAGATTTTGCACTATCCAGTTTTAGTAAATCAACCCCATTGAAACATAGAAGAGTGATGTAAAAAGGAGACCGAGTGATTTATTGAGTCTGACCCTTTTTGATTTTTTTACTTTTTCATTTTTTTTGTCTGAGTATAGAGCTGTTTGTCTGATGTTTAAATGTATCTATTGTAGATCGACTTACTACCTCTGTTGGAACTCTGTTCCAAGCATCAACTACTTTGGTTAAAAAATTACTTTATAAGGTTTTTACATATTGAGTTCCTGCAATCTCCTGATATATTTTATTCCTCAAACCTTTCATAATTTCTGTTGTAACTCTCTTGACCTTTTCTATTTTATCAATATCTTTTTGTAAGTGAGGTCTCCAGAACTGGATACAGTATTCTAAATGAGGTCTAACTAACTAATATAGGGGAATCCCAACCTCTGTCCTCCTGATTCCCCTGTATAGATGTTCAGTTAGACCTCATTTAGAACACTGCGTACAGTTCTAAAGACCTCTACACCCATTTAAAAGTCAGCAGCTCAAAAAGTGTAGCTGCTGCCTTTTAATAATCAGACACTCACCTGTCCCACGGTCCAGTGATGCGGGTGCAGGAACCCTTACTTCTCTCTCCCTCCTTTCCGAGGCGCAGGCATTCTAACTGTGGGCGTCCAGCTGTGGCTTCACAGCCGGGAGCGCACTGCGCATGTGTGAGCCACGCTCCGTGCTGTAAATGGCTGGGCAATCCTCTGGGAGCTGTGAGGTGTCCCAGAACATTGAAGGGAGGGAGGGGGGAGAGGTGATCTTCCTCCCCGTGCCAGTGGAGGAAGTGGGAGCTGGGTGCCTGTAAAAACAGGGTACCCGCTCCTCCCTCAAAAAAATGTCAGGGGATCACCAGTACTTGAAGTGGAAGTTCCATTTTTGGGTGGAACGCCGCTTTAACCACTTGCCGACCGCCTCACGCCTATATACGTGAGCAGAGCGGCACGGGCAGGCAAAATCACGTACCTGAAACGTGATTGCCTTCCCGCGGGTGGGGGGTCCGACCCCCCCCCCCCGTGCCAGCTGCGGTCGGCATTTGGTTGGAAGCGATGAGAGACGAGGGGGAGGCCATCCGATCGTGGCCCCCCCCTCGCGATCGCTCCCAGCCAATGAGAAACATCCCCTGCCTCTGTATAGTACACAGAGGCAGAGGATGTGATGTCATCTCTCCTCGGCTGGCCAGTTTCCGTTCCAGCGCCGAGGAGAGATGACATGTAAGTGCACCAACACACACACACACACAGTAGAACATGCCAGGCATACATTACACCCCCGATCCCCCCCCCGATCGCCCCCCGATCCCCCCCCAATCCCCCCCCCCCGTCACAAACTGACACCAAGCAGGTTTTTTTTTTTTTTTTTTCCTGATTACTGCATAGTGTCAGTTTGTGACAGTTAGCAGTGTTAGGGTAGTGAGTGTTACCCCCCTGTAGGTCTAGGGTACCCCCCTTACCCCCCCTAATAAAGTTTTAACCCCTTGATCACCCCCCCTCACCAGTGTCACTAAGCGATCATTTTTCTGATCGCTGTATTAGTGTCGCTGGTGACGCTAGTTAGGGACGTAAATATTTAGGTTCGCCGTCAGTGTTTTATAGTGACAGGGACCCCCATATACTACCTAATAAATGTTTTAACCCCTTGATTGCCCCCTAGTTAACCCTTTCACCACTGATCACCATATAACCGTTACGGGTGACGCTGGTTAGTTCGTTTATTTTTTATAGTGTCAGGGCACCCGCCGTTTATTACCGAATAAAGGTTTAGCCCCCTGTAGGTCTAGGGTACCCCCCTTACCCCCCCTAATAAAGTTTTAACCCCTTGATCACCCCCTGTCACCAGTGTCGCTAAGCGATCATTTTTCTGATCGCTGTATTAGTGTCGCTGGTGACGCTAGTTAGGGACGTAAATATTTAGGTTCGCCGTCAGCGTTTTATAGTGACAGGGACCCCCATATACTACCTAATAAATGTTTTAACCCCTTGATTGCCCCCTAGTTAACCCTTTTACCACTGATCACCGTATAACCGTTACGGGTGACGCTGGTTAGTTCGTTTATTTTTTATAGTGTCAGGGCACCCGCCGTTTATTACCGAAAAAAGGTTTAGCCCCCTGATCGCCCGGCGGTGATATGCGTCGCCCTAGGCAGCGTCAGATTAGCGCCAGTACCGCGAACACCCACGCACGCACCGTACACGCACCGTACACCTCCCTTAGTGGTATAGTATCTGAACGCATCAATATCTGATCCGATCAGATCTATACTAGCGTCCCCAGCAGTTTAGGGTTCCCAAAAACGCAGTGTTAGCGGGATCAGCCCAGATACCTGCTAGCACCTGCGTTTTGCCCCTCCGCCCGGCCCAGCCCAGTCCAGCCCACCCAAGTGCAGTATCGATCGATCACTGTCACTTTTTTTTGTAGCGTTTTGGTGAACTGGCAAGCACCAGCGGCCTAGTACACCCCGGTCGTAGTCAAACCAGCACTGCAGTAACACTTGGTGACGTGGCGAGTCCCATAAGTGCAGTTCAAGCTGGTGAGGTGGCAAGCACAAGTAGTGTCCCGCTGCCACCAAAAAGACAAACACAGGCCCGTCGTGCCCATAGTGCCCTTCCTGCTGCATTCGCCAATCCTAATTGGGAACCCACCGCTTCTGCAGCGCCCGTACTTCCCCCATTCACATCCCCAACCAAATGCAGTCGGCTGCATGAGAGGCATTTATATATCCTCCCAAGTACCCCTACCCAACGAACCCCCCCAAAAAAGATGTTGTGTCTGCAGCAAGCACGGATATAGACGTGACGCCCGCTATTATTGTCCCTCCTGTCCTGACAATCCTGGTCTTTGCATTGGTGAATGTTTTGATCGCTACCATTCACTAGTTGAGTATTAGCGTAGGGTACAGCATTGCACAGACTAGGCACACTTTCACAGGGTCTCCCAAGATGCCATCGCATTTTGAGAGACCCGAACCTGGTACTGGTTACAGTTATAAAAGTTACAGTTACAAAAAAAAAGTGTAAAAAAAAAAAAAAACACAAACAAAAATAAAAAAAAATAGTTGTCGTTTTATTGTTCTCTCTCTATTCTCTCTCTCTATTGTTCTGCTCTTTTTTACTGTATTCTATTCTGCAATGTTTTATTGTTATTATGTTTTATCATGTTTGCTTTTCAGGTATGCAATTTTTTTATACTTTACCGTTTACTGTGCTTTATTGTTAACCATTTTTTTGTCTTCAGGTACGCCATTCACGACTTTGAGTGGTTATACCAGAATGATGCCTGCAGGTTTAGGTATCATCTTGGTATCATTCTTTTTAGCCAGCGGTCGGCTTTCATGTAAAAGCAATCCTAGCGGCTAATTAGCCTCTAGACTGCTTTTACAAGCAGTGGGAGGGAATGCCCCCCCCCACCGTCTTCCGTGTTTTTCTCTGGCTCTCCTGTCTCAACAGGGAACCTGAGAATGCAGCCGGTGATTCAGCCAGCTGACCATAGAGCTGATCAGAGACCAGAGTGGCTCCAAACATCTCTATGGCCTAAGAAACCGGAAGCTACGAGCATTTTATGACTTAGATTTCGCCGGATGTAAATAGCGCCATTGGGAAATTGGGGAAGCATTTTATCACACCGATCTTGGTGTGGTCAGATGCTTTGAGGGCAGAGGAGAGATCTAGGGTCTAATAGACCCCAATTTTTTCAAAAAACTACCTATTGCTATCATAGGGGATATTTACATTCCCTGAGATAACAATAAAAATGATTTAAAAAAAAAAATGAAAGGAACAGTTTAAAAATAAGATAAAAAAGCCAAAAAATAATAAAGAAAAAAAATAAATAAATAAAAAGCACCCCTGTCCCCCCTGCTCTCGCGCTAAGGCGAACGCAAGCGGCGGTCTGGCGTCAAATGTAAACAGCAATTGCACCATGCATGTGAGGTATCACCGCGAAGGTCAGATCGAGGGCAGTAATTTTAGCAGTAGACCTCCTCTGTAAATCTAAAGTGGTAACCTGTAAAGGCTTTTAAAGGCTTTTAAAAATGTATTAATTTTGTTGCCACTGCACGTTTGTGCGCAGTTTTAAAGCATGTCATGTTTGGTATCCATGTACTCGGCCTAAGATCATCTTTTTTATTTCATCAAACATTTGGGCAATATAGTGTGTTTTAGTGCATTAAAATTTAAAAAAAGTGTGTTTTTTCCCCAAAAAATGCGTTTGAAAATCGCTGCGCAAATACTGTGTGAAAAAAAAAAAATGAAACACCCACCATTTTAATCTGTAGGGCATTTGCTTTAAAATAATATATAATGTTTGGGGGTTCAAAGTAATTTTCTTGCAAAAAAAAAATAATTTTTTCATGTAATCAAAAAGTGTCAGAAAGGGCTTTGTCTTCAAGTGGTTAGAAGAGTGGGTGATGTGTGACATAAGCTTCTAAATGTTGTGCATAAAATGCCAGGACAGTTCAACCCCCCCCCCCAAATGACCCCATTTTGGAAAGTAGACACCCCAAGCTATTTGCTGAGAGGCATGTCGAGTCCATGGAATATTTTATATTGTGACACAAGTAGCGGGAAAGAGACAAATTTTTTTTTTTTTTTTTTGCACAAAGTTGTCACTAAATGTTATATTGCTCAAACATGCCATGGGAATATGTGAAATTACACCCCAAAATAAATTCTGTTGCTTCTCCTGAGTACGGGGATACCACATGTGTGGGACTTTTTGGGAGCCTAGCCGCGCACGGGACCCCGAAAACCAAGCACCGCCTTCAGGCTTTCTAAGGCCGTAAATTTTTGATTTCACTCTTCACTGCCTATCACAGTTTCGGAGGCCATGGAATGCCCAGGTGGCACAAACCCCCCCCCAAATTACCCCATTTTGGAAAGTAGACACCCCAAGCTATTTGCTGAGAGGTATAGTGAGTATTTTGCAGACCTCACTTTTTGTCACAAAGTTTTGAAAATTGAAAAAAGAAAAAAAAAATTTTTTTTCTGGTCTTTCTTCATTTTCAAAAACAAATGAGAGCTGCAAAATACTCACCATGCCTCTCAGCAAATAGCTTGGGGTGTCTACTTTCCAAAATGGGGTCATTTGGGGGGGTTTGTGCCATCTTGGCATTTTATGGCCTTCAAAACTGTGATAGGTAGTGAGGAGTAAAATCAAAAATGTATGCCCTTAGAAATCCTGAAGGTGGTGCTGGGTTTTCGGGGCCCCGTACGCGGCTAGGCTCCCAAAAAGTGCCACACATGTGGTATCCCCGTACTCAGGAGAAGCAGCTGAATGTATTTTGGGGTGCAATTCCACATATGCCCATGGCCTGTGTGAGCAATATATCATTTAGTGACAACTTTTTGTAAATTTTTTTTTTTTTTTTTGTCATTATTCAATCACTTGGGACAAAAAAAATAAATATTCAATGGGTTCAACATGCCTCTCAGCAATTTCCTTGGGGTGTCTACTTTCCAAAATGGGGTCATTTGGGGGGGGTTTGTACTGCCCTGCCATTTTAGCACCTCAAGAAATGACATAGGCAGTCATAAACTAAAAGCTGTGTAAATTCCAGAAAATGTACCCTAGTTTGTAGACGCTATAACTTTTGCGCAAACCAATAAATATACGCTTATTGACATTTTTTTTACCAAAGACATGTGGCCAAATACATTTTGGTCTAAATGTATGACTAAAATTTAGTTTATTGGATTTTTTTTATAACAAAAAGTAGATAATATCATTTTTTTTCAAAATTTTCAGTCTTTTTCTGTTTATAGCGCAAAAAATAAAAACGGCAGAGGTGATCAAATACCATCAAAAGAAAGCTCTATTTGTGGGAAGAAAAGGACGCAAATTTCGTTTGGGTAGAGCATTGCATGACCGCGCAATTAGCAGTTAAAGCGACGCAGTGCTGAATTGTAAAAAGTGCTCTGGTCAGGAAGGGGGTAAATCCTTCCGGGGCTGAAGTGGTTAATATGTACAGTCTTGAGGAAAGAAGGAAAAGCGGAGACATGATGTTCTTAACCTTCATAAAATGTAATTGCCAATTTTGTTCTTTCCTAGGGTCGAATTTATAATCGTGCCCAAATTCTTGGACGTGTATTAATTGGTGCTGGGTCACCCGAGGCTGGTATGGCTCACTGGCAGGAGATGTGTAACAAATCACCTGTGGAATGTTCCCGCTGGCATATGCTGCAGGCAGATGTATCCTAGTGGACTTTGGAGACCATTACATGGATGAATCCATCAATTCATAAGAGCGGAGACATTAAAGAAGAACTTCACAGATTTTTATTGGGTCTACAATGGCTACATAATCTTTTTAGAAAAGCGAAAAAAAAACATCTGGTGAATTCTGAATTTTTATTCTCATATTAGAATTCTTCCCCCACTCAGCATGTTACAGCACTAGAATTACTAACAACAGGAAGAACAAAGCTGTAATAATCCAATGTGGGCTCCCAGTAAACTGTGCTGATAAGGAGCATGATAAAGAAAACAGAGTCAGCATTGACACCCATGGTTCCAGTTCTGGGCACATCGCCAGGAATGACAGATCCCCGTTTTAAGGCCCTGTTAAGACAGGGCATTAGTAGGCTTTTTCATTTTTCAATAGAAGGACGAGTGATGATAAATAGAGGGATTGAAGGCAATTTCTCAGCGGACCTAGATTTCCTTCGCTGGTTACAGTTGAGTACGTATATTCAATCCCAGTTAAGAATCCCTACTTTAATATGTGACCCCTCGACTTTTGAACACATATGTTTAAAGGGGGAATCATTGAAACACTCACTGTCATATCTATATGCCCTGCTAATTGAAATAGAGGCCCCACATTAATTGCCTTTTCTGCAATGTTGGGAAAGAGATATGGGGGTATCTTTCTCACAGGCACAGAAGGATAGGATTTTATTTTTCTCTCACAAAGCCTCACTGGCGAGTAGATATCATGAAGGAGGCTATAAAATCCTTACAAGGTGGTATAGAACACCGAAAGCATTGCATTGGAATTTGGATATTTCCTCAAGTATCAGATGTATGCTGGAGATGTCAGGAATCGGAAGGCACCATGATACATATTTTTTGGGAATGTCCAATGTTGAGGGAATTCTGGAAGATGGTTGAGGAAACCGTTGAAACGACTACGGGTGTGTCTCTTGGAGAGAATCCGGCAGCCTTTCTCTTGCATGACACCCCATTGTCAAATGAGAAATATAAAAACTCACTGTTAAAACATTTGCTCACTGCAGCAAAGGCTTGTATTCCAGTATTGTGGAAAAGTAATGTATCCCCAACGAGATTACAGTGGATGACAAGGGTTTTGGAAATTCAACAAATGGAAGATCTGACTAAAACACTGAAAGAACAGGACAAAAAATATTGGAGGATCTGGAATCCCTACTTTCAATATAGGGAACAGACTCTCCTATCCGAGTAATGTTGGTCAATCCTGAGATATTTATTTAATAGTTAGAGACTGGGCAGTGAATATGGCTGAGATGGGTCTTATGGGGGTGAGGGGGAGGAGGATTTAATGTTTTTTTTTCCTCTCTCCTTGTTTATCTCTCTGCCTATAGAGGCAAAACCAGGACTTGTTCTTGGAAAGGAAAAATAAATGGTGTTTATTTTGTTAAGAGATTGAGCATGTAACATGATAATTAATATCAATTAGGATTAAGATAAGAAGAAAAAACTAAATATATATAACTGTGGTGTTGTGCACTATGAATCCTTATTTGACATGATTGTATAATGTTTTGATATATGAAAAAAATAAAAAATAAAGAATTTATAAAAAAAACATAGACACAAAAATATGAGGATGACATGTACTGGACTCCAAATGTGATGCCCACCCATTGCAAGAAATGTAGTTGAAAGTGTTGGTTGTATTTAATAATTTAATTTGCTGCTAGCCATAAGACAGTATCCTGATTTTTTGGTATTTTCCTTTAGGAAACCTTGTGAATTTATATTTATGAATATATAACTAGGCTATTCTATTACCAGTGCCTGCAGATATGGTGTTCTTGGTGAACCTCTTGGATCACACAATGTAATAATATCAATTTAACATAAAATCATCCAATGGCTATGCACAAATTGGGGACTTTGCTTTACATAAGTGCTTATGCTCACAATTGGTGCCTGTGTTTATTTGTATATACTGTAAGTAACATGTATATTTGTAAAGCCATCATGTAAAAATATACATAACAGAAATATTTAACGCACTAAACTCAGTAAGACTATATACTGTTTTAAGGTAACAATCTATTGCTATAAATATATTTGTACTGTATATGACATGTTCTGCCATAACACGGACAATATCGTGTCCATTTACATTGCCATAATTAATAAGTAATTTTTTTTTCTTTACTTGTAACGTGATCATTCAGCCTACTGAAAATATTGGGCCTTATGTATATTAGTTCTATAAGCTTCCACAATACATCAGAAACACGAAACAAAGATTCCAGTTACAGCGAGTAAAGGAAAGAGTTCTTCCTATCGAAGATAGGAGCCTGTACTGCTCAGTGCTCACTACGGGATGAACGCTGTTTACAATTATATCTTTATTTAGCTTACTGTCTCATGCGTTTGAACAGGAGAGAAATACAAAACACAGCACAGTATTTTGATCCTTTCGACAGCATATTCTGTTAAAGCGGAGCTCTGCCCAAAAGTGGAAGCTACGCTTACCGGGCTTCACTGCCGGTTTCCCTTAGAAGCAATGGCGGTGGCAGCATCGGCTGCAAAAATTGGCTGGGGTGCTGACATCATGCGGGATCCCTGGACAGGTAAGTGTCCTAATATTAAAAGTAAGCAGCTACAGTATTTGTAGCTGCTGACTTTTCATTTTTTCTGAAGGAGGCTGGACCCCGTCTATAACCACTTCCGGACCACCCACTGCACATATACATATACAGGGCGGCCCAACTGCATGAACTGACGTACCTGTACGTCGGTCTGTGCATGAGATACAGCAAGCACGCGCTCCAGCCTGTGGGTCCGGCAGACTCAATGTCCGCCAGCCACCCACGATCGAGAGGCAGAACGGGGATCTGCCTATGTAAACACAGTTAACCCCTTGATCACCCCCTAGTATTAACCCCTTCCCTGCCAGTGTCATTTATACAATGATCAGTGTATTTTTTTAGCACTGATCACTGTAATAATGTAAGAAAACAGAAAAGAAAGGGCGCACCGGCCTTGTGCATTATCCTTTAACAAGTTTATTTAACCGGTTCAATACAGGACATTTTCACCCCCTTCCTTCCCAGACCAATTTTTAGTTTTCAGCGCTGTCGAACTTTAAATGACAATTGCGCGATCGTGCGACCCTGCACCCAAACAAAATTGAAGTCCTTTTTTACCCACAAATAGAGCTTTCTTTTGGTGGTATTTGATCACCTCTGCGGTTTTTATTTTTTGCGCTATAAACAAAAGAAGAGCGTCAATTTTGAAAAAAAACACAATATTTTTTACTTTTTGCTATAATAAATATCCCAATTTTTAAAAAAAAAACACCAAATTTTTTCCTCAGTTTAGGCCGATATGTATTCTTCTACATATTTTTGGTAAAAAAAATCGCAATAAGCGTATATTGATTGGTTTGCGCAAGTTATAGCGTCTACAAAATACGGGATAGATTTATGGCATTTTAAAAAAAACTTTTTTTACTTATTTTTTTTTACTAGTAATAGCGGCGATCTGCGATTTTTTTTTTTGTGACTCCGACATTATGGTGGACACATCGGACACTTTTGACACATTTTTGGGACCATTCACATTTATACAGCGATCAATGCTATAAAATTGCATTCATTACTGTATAAATGTGACAGGCAGGGAAGGGGTTAACCACTAGGGGGACACGAGGGGTTAAATGTGTTTCGTAGGGGAGTGATTCTAACTGTAGGGGGTGGGGACTCACAAGGGGAGGAGACTGATCGGTGTTCCTCTGTACTGGGAACACAGATCGGTCTCCTCTCACCTGACAGGACGTGGATCTGTGTGTTTACACACAGATCCACGGTCCTGCTCGGTTAATGGGCAATCCCGGTTGCCTGGCGGACATCGCGGCCGCCGGGCACACGCACCGGATCCCGAGCAATGCGGCGGGTGCGTCCTTGCGCCCCCTAGATGGCCGGGAAGCCCAGGACGTCATATGACGGCCGCCCAGGATGGGAGATCCCATCTGCGGCCGTCATTTGACTATACACCGGTACTGAAGTGGTTAAACGAACACGTAATAAAACTACTCACAAAGTTGGATGAAAATCACCCTTAAAATAGTCTTTGACTTTTGACAATCTGTCCACTGGTAGCAGTCTCCAGATCCTACGAAGAGGACGTACAAACCGCTGCTGGCTGACGTGTTTCGAAGGATACACCTTCTTCTTCAGAGCCTAACAGTGTTCATCTCTTACAGCTACTTAAATATATGTACTCATCAAGGAGGCATAAATCAGACAGACTCTGATGCCCCTCCCATGTAGGTGGGCGGTCCAAAGGCGGACCTTGGCACAGGACCATGGAAACCACCTGTGTACACATATACACACACCCACATATAGGGATGTGTAATGGGCACCCGTGCACAACACACAAGTACACGCATACACCCATAGGAGTTGGGTTGGTGCGGATGCCCGTGTGGGTGCCCTTGCTGATGTTGGTTGCTCTGATTTTCCTCCCGGTGCCTTCCGTGTGCAGGCTGGTGTGCACCATCTTTACACATAGTTTGCTCATGCATGTGACTATGTATGGGACATGGGATTGGGGCCTGTCTGGTGGGGTGATGTGTCACATTGTGTATGGATGTGTTAGAGCGTGATATCATTGTTGTCGTTGCTGTGTCTGTGGGCTGGTTTAGCTGCAGGGGCTTTTTTGGATCAACTCCTTTGGGTGCATGCGTGTACCTGTGTGTTGTGCATGGGTGTCCATTACGCATCCCTATATGTGGGTGTGTGTATATGTGTACACAGGTGGTCTCCATGGTGCTGTGCCAAGGTCCGCCTTTGGACCAACCCCCTACATGGGAGGGGCACCAGAGTCTGTCTGATTTATGCCTCCTTGATGAGCACATATATTTAGGTAGCTGTAAGAGATGAACACTGCTAGGCTCTGAAGAAGAAGGTGTAACCTTCGAAACGCGTCAGCCAGCAGTGGTTTGTATGTCCTCTTCGTAGGATCTGGAGACTGCTACCAGTGGACAGATTATCACAAGTCAAAGACTATTTTAAGCGTGATTTTCATCTATCTTTGTGAGTAGTTTTATTACGTGTTCTTTTAAATAAACTTGTTAAAGGATAATGCACAAGGCCGGTGCGCCCTCTCTTTTCTGTTTTCTTGTTTGATCGACAGGATATCCCTATCCTTGAGGGCAGCAAGGCTGAAAGTTACCGTCCATCCTGAACTTAGAACTGTCAGGCTAACACATTTATGCGCAAAAGTTTTTGTTCTATTGCACTGTAATAATGTCACTGGTCCCCAAAAAGTGTCACTTTGGGTCAGATTTGTCTGCCGCAGCGTCACAGTCCCACTAAAAACCACAGATCGCCGCCATTACCAGTAAAAAAAACAATACTTTTTTTAAAAAAGTCCATAAATCTATCTCATAGTTTGTAGACGCTATAACTTTTGCGCAAACCAATCAATATACGCTTATTGCGATTTTTTTTTTTACCAAAAATATGTATAAGAATACATATTGATCTAAACTGGTGAATAAATTTGTTTTCTTATATTTTTTTTTTTTTGGATATGTATTATATGGATATGTATTATATAGAAAATTTTTTTCAAAATTGTCACTCTTTTTTGTTTATAGCGCAAAAAATTAAAAACGCAGAGGTTATAAAATACTACCAAAAGAAAGCTCTATTTGTGAGAAAGAAAGGACATCAATTTTGTTTGGGTACAGCATTGCAGGACCGAGCAATTGTCTGTTAAAGCGACGCAGTGCCGTATCGCAAAAAATGGCCTGGTCATTTAAGGGGGTAAATCCTTCCAGGGCTGAAGTGGTTAATACAACATGGAAATAATAGCAGCATAGTGATAAGAAATGTGCATACACAAACAGTGAAATAATGGCATAATACACTTAATACATAATATTTTAAGCAACAGACAGCATGGACTCATGAAAGACAGAAATTGTCAAACAAACCTGATTTCTTTTTTATGAAGAGGTAAGTAAAACATTGGACAGAGGGGTGGCTGTGGACGTGGTATACTTGGAATTGCAAAAGCGTTTGACACAGTTCCCCACACACGGCTCATGTGTAAGGTAATAGGTAGAAATGTATAGAAAACTGGCTAAAATACCCAATTCAGAGGATAGTGGTTAATGATTCTTATGGGGCGTACACACGGTCGGACTTTTCGTCTACAAAAGTCCAACGGACGCCGACGGACTAAAGCTGGCTGGTAATCCGATCGTGTGTGGGCTTCTTCGGACTTTCAGCGGACTTTTTCAGCCTCAAATCCGACGGACCTTAGATTTGAAACATGATTCAAATCTTTACGTCATAACTAGGACGGACCCCGAAATCCGCTCGTCTGTGTGCTAGTCCGACGGACAAAAACCCACGCTAGGGAAGCTATTGGCTACTGGCTATCAACTTCCTTGTTTTAGTCCGGTGTACGTCATCACGTACGAATCCGTCGGACTTTTGTGTGGTCGTGTGTAGGCAAGTCCGTTCGTTAGAAAGTCTGCCGCAAGTCCGCCAAAAGTCCGTCGAAAGTCTGTCGGACAGGCTGTCGGACTTTTGTAGATGAAAAGTCCGACCGTGTGTACGCCCCATTACTCTGAATGGTCTAAGGTTATCAGAGGTGTACCCCAAGGTTCAGTGTTGGGACCCTTATGTTAGGATTATTCTTCTCCTGTGATCAGTCAAACTCCAGATGTATTGAAAAGCAGACAATTTATTTCAGATGTGTCACACAAAAGGATAAAGCTTACAAGTTGAAAGATGCAGTAAGAATCATACAAAGGGATGTACAGCCCCCCTCCTAATACCTACAATATAGCTATAACGCTTCTATTGGCTGAGGAAACACAGATAGCGTGCCTGGTACAAAATGGTACTTTATTGGCTAATTAGTGTTTCCTGTACAGTCTTGTTCTACCATATATGGTTAAGCCTAATCATTCTACAACTTACTATGTAGTTAGTTAAAGCAAACGATAAAGCAAATTAATACAACAACGTGCTCAGAAGTCATCTTAAAAATCAGTCTCAGGGTTTTTGTTTTTCTAATAGTCACACAATAAACATTTAAAACTTTTCTAAAATTCCCTCCTCTTGTGTGACTATTTTATCTCAACACACTTCAATGATAGTCCCTGTGTTATACACTTTCGGACTGTATGTCATTAAGTTGAGCTTCAATGTCCACATAGGTCTCCTCAGAGGTAGGAAGAGCTTGATACATTGTTCTTGAGACTGCGGTTTCAATCAGTTTTTGTGAAAGTCCTTGAATACAGAGAATGCAGCAACATCCGCAAGTGACCAAAACGGCCAAAGCCACAGCAATTGAGATCAAACATGATGTGATAAGTCCAGTCCATTTACCGAACCATCCTTCAAGCCAGTTTGTGAATGGATCCTTATTACCTGAGTTTTCCGCTAATTCATTCGATAGAGTAGTCAGTCTTTCCAAGGCTCTGGTCATGTTCCCTCCAGGAGCTGTATTGTTAGAGATAAAGGTGCAACACATGCTACCAAACATTTTGCATACTCCTCCTCTTTCAGCTAGGACCCTATCTAAGACCATTCGGTTCTGCCATGTCATTAGAGGTGTGGGGGCCAACTGTTCTGCTAGGCCCTTCACAGCATCCCTAGTATAGTTTACAAATCGTTGTTGGTTATAGTATATATAGTTAATCCAGTCAAAATTTTTATTTATAGTCACCCACCAGAGAAGAGACTCAAACCCAGCTGTCACCTGATTCCTGGCCTTAAACTCACCCGGCACCCCGCGAGGAACCCCAATCTCATCTATGTAGATCTGAGAGTCAAATGACCCCATGGGAGAGGTGTCCCTCCTATACCACTGGTGACTCTCAGTCCACAGGTGTTCTGACAGGATCCTCAGGGGAAAAGCCAGCTGGACCATAGCGCAATTACCTTGGGCATTGACCGGTATCCTAGCTCGCAGTTTCTTATCCCCACACATCCAACAAACGAACGGCGAGGCACATTCTGGTCGCATCACTTCCGGGTCCCATACTTCCGGTTTACTGTACTACGGTGGTGGAACCAGGGGTGGACTGACCATTGAGCCACTCGGCACTGCCCGAGGGCCCTGGGCCACTAGGGGGCCCCATCAGGGTTGCCAGCCTCAGTAAAACCAGGGACAGTATGTATAAATCTGTGTTTTTTATACATCTGTCTGTGTATACTGTGTGATTGTATACTGTGTGTGTATACTGTGTGGCCCCATAATCTCTGATTGCCTGGGGGCCCCATGATCTCCTATTGCCCAGGGGCCCCATGAGTTATCAGTCCGCCCCTGGATGGAACGCACGTGGGCTTACGAGAGCAGAGCAGCAGTGCATTTCTGCCAATAGTACTACATGCCAGTGCCCTCAGTGCCAGGAAAAGGGACTTTTAAAAGTAAGCAGCCATTTGCCATTTTGCTATGTATGTTATTTTAAAATAAACAGTTTTATGCTTAAAGGATGACGGGGCCAAAGCTGCTACTTTACTTCAATCTGTCTGATTTTGGTTGGTATGGGGGTCTCATTAAAAAAAAAAAAAAGCAACACACAATATTTGTTATAAACAAATTGTTCAGTTAACTGCTTGCCGACTAGCCGCCGCAGTTTTACTGCGGCAGAATGGCACGTCTGGGCGAAACATCGTTACCTTACGTCGCTTCACCTTTTGGCCACTAGGGGCGCTCGCCCCCTCAGCGTCTGCCCGGAGCTGATGTGAGTGCCCAGCGGGCGCGATGACCGCCGGGCACCCGTGATCGCTCGTAACAGAGCGAGATCCGAGATCTGTGTGTGTTCTCTCAGGAGAGAGGAAACAGATTGCGTGCTCATACAAAGTATGAACATTCATCTCTCTCTTCCCCTAGTCAGTCCCACCCCCCTACAGTTAGAACACACCCAGGGAACGCAGTTAACCCCTTGATTGTCCCCTAGTGTTATCCCCTTCCCTGCCAATGACATTTATACAGTAATCGGTGCATTTTTATAGCACTGATCGCTGTATAATTGTCAGTGGTCCAAAATATGTGTCAGATGTGTCCAATTTGTCCACCGCAATATCGCAGTCCTGATAAAAATCACAGATTGCCGCCATTACTAGTAAAAAAAAAATAATAATAATAAAAATGCCATAAATCTATCTCCTATTTTGTAGACGCTATAACTTTTGGGCAAACCAATCAATATACGCTTCTTGCGATTTTTTTTAATCAAAAATAGGTAGAAGAATACATATCAGCCTAAACTGAGGAAAAAATTAGTTTTTTTGAAAAAAAATGTGTGCTATTTATTATAGCAAAAAGTAAAAGATATTGTGTTTTTTTCAAAATTGGCGCTGTTCTTTTGTTTATAGTGCAAAAAAAAAAAAAAAACGCAGAGGTAATCAAATACCACCAAAAGAAAGCTCCATTTGTGGGAAAAAAAAGGACGTCAATTTTGTTTGGGTACAGCATCGCACAACCGCGCAATTGTCAGTTAAATCTTCCGGGGCTAAAGTGGTTAGAGTGGAAGTAAACCCATCGATGAAACAGTTTAATTTAGAAATGTAACACTCCCATTGGCTGTGCTCTCAACCAAACTGTCAAACCATCCAATGGCTGGAATCATAACTGATCACATGTGCAGCATCATGGCAGTTGTAGATTAAACAGAGGCAAATATGGCAGCTTCCTTGGCTGAAAACGATAGGGGGGTTTACTTACACTTTAAGATATAGAGACGCAAATGGATTTGTGTTGTTTCTTGAGACGGAAGTAAAGTCACAATACTTACCTCCCCACCAATGGTGATGCCGACATCTTCTCCCTGACTCCTTATAGGTACATACCGATTTTGTTTGTTTTGATTGGCTGGCACGGAAAGACATAACTCCTGCACATGCACAGGAGTAATTCATCCCAGTGTTCTATCGAGAAATGTCTCCTGTCGAAAAATGCCTCCGATGTGTCTGCGCATGTGCAGTACCAAATGTCACTCCAGCTGATATGTTGATCAGCTGGCATGACATCAACACAGCGCATGCGCAGATCTTCTGAGGCATTAACCCGACGCTATGCAAACAGCGGAGGGAGAACGTATTTGTCAGCTACAGCCTCGCTGTTGTGGGGCGGGTTGTGGGTGTGTTGCAATCCGCCCTTACACACAGGCAAAACCCACCCCGCAACAGCGAGGCAGAGTCTGACAAGTACGTTCTTCCTCCGCTGTTTGCATAGCGTCTCCCTCCGCTATTTTTATTACATTGAATACTGTCTCCTGTCGAAAAATGCCTCCCACAATCTGCACATGAGCTGTGTTGATGTCACGCCAGCTGATCAACGTATCAGCTGGAGTGATGTTTAGTATTGCGCATGCGCAGACACATCGGAGACATTTTTCGACGGGAGGCATTTCTTGATAGTACACCAGCATTCAGCGACTGTGCTGGCAATGAATACTGAACTGTGCATGTGCAGCTCAGTTTACATACCAGAGAAGACTGAGAGCAGGCAGGTATATTTATTTTATTGCATGTCTTTTCTGCAAAAATGAGTCTTCCTGTTTGTAAATTGTATATTGCATTTAGCTCTACTTTAAATGAGATAATATTAACCTAAAATACTATGAACCTTTATAACTAGCAACTAGTAAAACCTCTTGTACAAAACTGCTATGAATTGTTGTGAACAATTTGTGAATATTATACTGTTAATAGCCATACTCATATGCAAAAGAACAAGCAACTACTCCAGCACTCAAAGGGACAATCACCAGACCAGATGATGTGTGTGGCAGGCCTGTACTGGCCATCGGGACTACAGGGAGTTTCCCGGTGGGCCGATGGCTCAGTGGGCTGGTTTCAGTGACAGCCTGTCAAAGTAATGGCTTTCTTGGTTCGCCCTCAACTTCACACAGTGATGTGAGAAAGATGAAAAAAATACAGAGGAGAATAAGTGAAATAGTAAAAGAGGTTAGTGAGGACTCCTTATGTTATGCTACTTATGTTTTTTTTGCACAATTGCGTATAGTTTATATACTGTTTTTGTGCTTGTTTGCACAAATAAAGTGGGCCGGACTGGATGAAGTCCAGGGCCAAATTTTTATCCCAGTCCAGCCCTGGTGTGTGGTCAATATTTCCTCCTCTGGGACAATGTTTCAACGTTGCAGCCCTCCTCAGATGGGGGAAATCCAACCATAAGCTACAAAAGAACACACATAGGGTGCAAACACCTAGTGCATTACTCAATATTTATTAAAAGACACCAAATAGCCAACTGAATACTCACAAAGGACAGAAGTAACATGCATAACAACAAACTCCAGTGATCAAACAGAATTATTTTTCCTCCACGATTCAGAATTGGAATGGGTTTTGGTGATGATTTGCAATATTTTGTTTTCCCCAAGCATGTTAAATGCTCTGTGTATTGTATTAATAAGAATATCTCTTTTTTGTATACTTTAGATGATCACATTATGACTGATTAATGCAAGCGTTAAAAAAATAATAATGGACAAAACTTCACATAACTATGCTTATTATTATTATTATTTTGGATTATCAACAGAAAATTCACAGCCATGTGGAGTTTCATGTGTTCTATAAAATTCTTTTGTTTAAATTTACCGTTTGGAGGTTTCATTCCTTCCATACAGTGGTTATTAAACATTGTAGTCAAGTCTTGACTATCCTCTTGAATACTAGGAGATCATTCTTGACTACAGTATTCATAAATCTTAGTAGTAACTAAAGAAACTGAAGAACACAATTCCATTCTATAGTCTGGAGTATTCATGAGGGGCCTGACCAATCCCCAACAGATAGGTTGGCAGGGGGCAGGCCCCCTCAAATACTCTGGGTCAGCCCAGCTGGGCAGAAGAGTTTGGGTGGAAGACTGGGGATGGAGTGCTTGGAGGCTGTCAGAGACCCTTGAGGGTAACCTCTTAGTCTGGGGGGGGGGATCTTGGGTCTGGGAGCTCGGGTGCAGGAGGGATCCTCTGAAAACCCAAGGAGAAATTGTGTCCAGTGGCACCGGAGCAAGTGTGAGGTCAGCAGGAGCCAGTGAGCATGTCCGGGGGGAGATCTCCAAGGAGAGGACAGCCAGGTGGGCTGGTGAGTGTTAGCCCGGGAGGACTTGGAGAGATCAGTCTGAGATTAATGCAGAGTCAGTCTAGGAGGACTGTGGAAGCTTAGCCAGGAGGGCTAGAGAAAGGGGCAACTGCAGCCAGGTGGGCTGGCAGTGCCTGAAGAGGCGGTGCTGGGATCAGTAGCCACAGCAGGACAGCTAGACACTAGGACTTTTCTACACTACCAAAGTGGCCTGCAGTTCCTGCCTGTAAAAGGCATTTGCTACAAATCTGACTGAGCCCTATTGTCGGATCACCTAACAGTGTGCCAGCTGGTCCTGGGAATTTTGTGCTCAAGCAAGCGTTGTGCTGAAGGAGCTAAGGAGTTTGTAAATAGACTGTACAGAAGAAGTTGTCCCTGAAAAAGTTCTGCTAAAGTCAAGTGGGCATCCCAAAATACCCTTAACGCCATCCAAGTTCAATACCCCCTAATAAAATACAAAAACAAAGCTGCAAAGACTGTTTCTTGACTCCAGAGTGTTGTGGAAAATTCTGTTTGCCTGGCTATGCAGGGCGGGGAATCCTTTTATTCACCAGCAGCTCCTGCGTGGGTTGCACTACACTTGCAAGCACCTGAAAACCAATGCCTGTTCTGTAACACAGTCTAGTTCACATGAAATTCATAATGTGTTTTTAATTTTGATGCACCACTTGGAAGCTTTTAATTTTGTAACATTTGGCAAATGCCTCAATTTTAGTCAGCGACAGTGCACCCTAAAGTGTAACTAAAGGCTTCTCATGATAGTCTAAACTAGTACCAAATCCAGTTACTATGTGGTGAACAAGCCTCATAAAGTAAATAACTTTCCTTCCTTTACCTTACCTGACTGAAACAAATGCTACTGCCACAATTGCTAGGGACCTAGAATGAGGCATGTGTGATACATATGCAAAGTACATGTGCAAATACCATAGCTCCCAACTGTCCCTGATTTCCGGGGACTGTCCCTGATTTGGAGCAATGTCCCTCTGTCCCTCTTTCCTCCTCATTTGTCCCTCATTTTGGTCTGATCTATATAGTTGTATATAAAATGCACTTTTTATCTATAAAAAAGTGTTTTCTAGCTCTAAACCTATCATCTGATTTCTAAATTGCTGCATTTGTAAATTCCATAAGCCAATATAAAGGAATAGTAGTGGTAATACAAACATAGCTGGAAACCTTTGTCCCACAGGAATACGTGGTACACTAAATTTGCAGAACAGAGATGAGATAAGTGGCTGTCAAGGTAAGCCCACATTCAGTGCTACTGGTTCTCCTGATGTGGACTCCAGCCTCCCAATCTTCAAGAGTAATTTACTGCTAAATTTATTTCAGATAGAATCCTTCAGTATACAAAGGAGAGCTACTGATTTTCTGCTCCTTTGTTATCACATCTTGTGAGTCCAATGCATAGCTGCCAAAGGTCCCTGCAAGACAGTACTTCCCTCCATTTTGAAAATTGTCCTGATAGCCTTATGTTCCGCAGAATGCCTTGCCAGGTAGAAAGCAACACACAAGTTGCCACAACAGGGCATCACTTTTTCCTATGACAGGAAAGTGGCTTCCGAAAATGTGATTTTAGGATCATATTTCAGTTCCCAACATACAGGCTGAGTGCCTCTGTGCTATGCCACTGTACTATTACATTATCACACAACTGGCCTCTCCTCCTGGTAGTTTTTTTTTTTTAAGTGGAACTACAATCTCAATGTAATGTCTCTTCTGCAATAAAAAAAAACCTACCTGCCTGCGCAGAGTCTTCTTTAGAATGTACAATAAGATGCACAAGTGCATTTTACAGTCCAGCACAGATCTTGTGTACTGGGATAACTGAATTTCTGTGCATATGCCGGGGTGATGTCATCCCATGCAGTCATCCCAATGAAGATGGCTGCAGCCCGACACCTGGAAGAAGCCGAGTAGAAGATTCTGAGAAGGGTCTTCAGACTGTTGAAAGAAAGGTAAGTATCGCAGACTTTAATTCTGCCTTACAGCCTAAGTTTCATTTTAAAAATCAGCACAAGGGACATTTATTACTTACTATTATTCCATCATGTCCCTTGTGCTGAAGGCTTCCGCATTCCATGATATCTTCCCCCATCGAGCCCCCCTACCCTTGCCACCATAATCTTCTGCTATGGGGGGGGGGGGGTAATAGAGATGAGGGAGCTGTGACAGGCACACATTAAAAGTGCCTGACTTTCCACCTCCTCCTTTATTAATAGAAGCCATAGTATAGCTTTTATGAATGAAATATGGTCTATGAATTGAAGCTACAGACCATTTAATTATACGCCCATCCTATATTCTTGATTGTGTTTCATTCATAGAATGAATACATGTAGTATAGGACTGAGGATATCTTTATTAGTGAAGAAGCCTTTGCCTAGATAACAAAATTTTCTATATTTAATACATTTTTAAGCATCCTTAAAAGTTAACGTATTACAACCAGGTTTACACAAGAATCTGATCATTTAGACTTAAAAAGTGTATCCAAACCCTAACACAACTAAACCAAATCTGTTGTTGCGCATGTAATGTCATAAAACGTACTCCCTTTTTTATAGTTCCTGTTTTTAATTAAAGCGGGGGTTCACCCACACCGCCAAAAAAAAATAATATTAAAAGCCAGCAGCTACAAATACTGCAGCTGCTGACTTTTAATAAATGGCCACTTACCTGTCCCAGGGTCCAGCGGTGTCGGCAGGGGACGCCGAGAACCCGCTCGGTTCTCGGCAGCTGCCGCCGCCATCCTAGGTGAGGGAATCAGGAAGTGAAGTGTTGCGGCTTCACTTCCCGGTTCACTACTGCGCATGCGCGAGTCGCGCTGCGCGTCCCTAGTGGTCCCCGCTCTCTCCTGGGAGCTGTGTGTTCCCAGCAGACAGCGCGGTCGGGACGGGAAGAGGCATAGACTCACATGGGAGTCTATGCCGGAAGTGGGTGCAAATACCTGTCTTAGACAGGTATCTGCACCCCCCTCCCCCCTGAAAAGGTGCCAAATGTGACACCGGAAGGGGGGGGGGGAGGGTTCCGAAAAGCGGAAGTTCCATTTTTGTGAGGAACTCCGCTTTAAATTACACCTGCTAATCCTACTAGCAAGGTGTATCCATAGACACTTCTTTTTCATATGTTGTCACCCTTTTCCATGCTCTCTTGACGTGGACTACAAGCAACTGTTCCAAAACACTGAGCTGGCATGTTCAGTCATTGTCAGTACATGTCACAAGTTCAAACAGAGAGTCTATAATATTTACATTTTTTGTTTTACTTTGCTTTGTTTTTTTTGTTTTTTTCATTGCTGCATAAAAAAATGCAGAAAATTGGAAAAAACATGCTTTTTATCAGTTCATATAGTTTTAGCATGCTTTACATAACAATTATCATTTTAGTGTAATTTTAAATGGGACAAATTATAGAATAAAATGTATAGTTTAGTTACAGTAAAGCAACTTTCTTTTTAATAACACTGGTAAAAATAGTTTTTTTGTCTAATACTAAATAAACAAATCCATATTGAAAATGTAAAAATGTATCTGGTCCACAAGAGCTGAACTGGCTAAAGTTTATCTGAAGGCAAAACTTTCTTTCATTGTATTTATGGAATAGTCGTTTGGGTATTAACACCAGGTGGTTAACCCATTTTTGGTGGTGGAAGAAGGAAAAAGTGCACATTCACATTAATGGACTGGTGGTGTTTTGTTTATATTTGTCTATATTTTTGTTTTATATATATATATATATATATATATATATATATATATATATATATATATATATATATATATATATACACACACACAGTATATATACTATATTACCAAAAGTATTACATGCACATGAACGTTAATGGCATCCCAGTCTTGCTCCGTAAGGTTCAACATTGAGTTGGCCCAACCTTTGCAGCTATAACAGCTTCAACTCTTCTGGGAAGGCTGTCCACAAGGTTTAGGAGTGTGTCTATGGGAATGTTTGACCATTCTTCCAGAAGCGCATTTGTGAGGTCAGGCACTTACGTTGGACGAGAATGCCTGGCTCGCAGTCTCCGCTCTAATTCATCCCAAAGATGTTCTATCAAGTTGAGGTCAGGACTCTGTGCAGGCCAGTCAAGTTCCTCCACCCCAAATTCGCTCATCCATGTCTTTATGGACCTTGTTTTATGCATGGTCGAAATGATTTGGTGAAGGGGGATTATGGTGTGGGGTTGTTTTTCAGGGGCTGGGCTTGGCCCCTTAGTTCCAGTGAAGGGAACTCTTGAGACGTCAGCATACCAAGACATTTTGGACAAATTTCATGCTCCCAACTTTGTGGGAACAGTTTGAGGAAGGACCCTTCCTGTTCCAACATGACTGCACACCAATGCACAAAGCAAGACCCATAAAGACATGGATGAGCGAGTTTGGGGTGGAGGAACTTGACTGGAGTGCTGCCCTCAATCCGATAGAACACTTTTGGGATGAATTAAAGCGGAGACTGCGAGCCAGGCCTTCTTCTTGTCCACATCAGTGCCTGACCTCACAAATGTGCTTCTGGAAGAATGGGCAAACATTCCCGTGGACAGCATTCCCAGAAGAGTTAAAGCTGCTATAGCTGAAATGAGTGGGCCAACTCAATATTGAACCCTATGGACTAAGACTGGGATGCCATTAAAGTTCATGTGCGTGTAAAGGCAGGCGTCCCCATTCTTTTGCCAATATATATATATTTTGATTAACTGTGGAAAATTAAACCCACATAAAATACAGCCTTTGAAATAAACCAGTGAAAAATAATATGTAAATCTGTGACCAATATTGTGCCAAACAGAGAAAAATCTGTGCTCTCATATTGCTCTGCTAGTGTAGAGTTTTTCACCTTAAGGTCATCACAGAGGACAAGGGGGCACTCTTTACATATGGGGGAAAATAGATTTAATCTCCAAATACTGAAAGGCTTCTTCACAGTAAGAGTTGTGAAAATATGGAATAGACTCCCTCTTATGAGCTGGTTCTAGCCAGCCCAGTAGATTTTTTTTAAAAAGACCTGGATTCTTTCCTAAATGCACATAATATAAGTGGATACTATTATTTATAGTCAAAGTTGATACAGGTAAAATACAATTGACTCTTGGGGGATCAGGAAGGACGTTTTTCCTCCACTGGAGCAAATTGGATCATGCTTTTTATTGAGTTTTTTTTTTGCCTTCCTCTAGTATAGTGTATTGTTTTCTATTTTTTTTCTATGTTGGTTGAAATGGATGGACTAGTGTCTTTTTCAACCAAATTACCACCTGTACCTATATAACTATGTAATATAACTCATATAAAACTCTTAGTTCAAATCCTCCCAGTGATGGTGTCCATACACTTTCCAATACTCTTCAAAAGAGTAAACTGCATACACTTAGGTGTCCGTTTATGAAGCAGTGATCAGCGGTGATCCTGAGGATCGCCGCTGATCACAGTCCATAAACAGTTTATGAAACAGTGATAATCGGGGGAGAACTTGTTTGAACTTGTTCTCCGATTATCTGTACACATGGAGAATCCTCATTGACTGACACAGTAATGGCCAGTTTATGAAGCGGCGATCTCACCGCTTCACTGGCGATCTGAGTCCGAATTCACACTCCCAGGTTCACCAGCTCAGAGCTGGTGAATCGGGGAGTGAAGAGGAAATCTGGGGGGATCTGAGGGATTTTTAACTTCCTTATGCCTCGTTCAGACCCCCCAACACTGTAAGCATGTCCCCCTGTCATATTTATGAGTATACATATATACATATAATGTGTATATGTATATATATATATATCATGTGTGTGTATATACAGTGGCTTGCGAAAGTATTCGGCCCCCTTGAACTTTTCAACCTTTTGCCACATTTCAGGCTTCAAACATAAAGATATAAAATTTTAATTTTTTGTGAAGAATCACCAACAAGTGGGACACAATTGTGAAGTGGAACGAAATCTTTTGGATTTTTGAAACTTTTTTAACTAATAAAAAAATGAAAAGTAGGGCGTGCAAAATTATTCGGCCCCCTTGCATTAATACTTTGTAGAGCCACCTTTTGCTGCGATTACAGCTGCAAGTCGCTTGGGGTATGTCTCTATCAGTTTTGCACATTAAGAGACTGAAATTCTTGCCCATTCTTCCTTGCAAAACAGCTCGAGCTCAGTGAGGTTGGATGGAGAGCGTTTGTGAACAGCAGTTTTCAGCTCTTTCCACAGATTCTCGATTGGATTCAGGTCTGGACTTTGACTTGGCCATTCTAACACCTGGATACATTTATTTGTGAACTATTCCTTTGTAGATTTTGCTGTATGTTTGGGATCATTGTCTTGTTGGAAGATAAATCTCCGTCCCAGTTTCAGGTCTTTTGCAGACTCCAACAGGTTTTCATCCAGAATGGTCCTGTATTTGGCTGCATCCATCTTCCCCTCAATTTTAACCATCTTCCCTGTCCCTGCTGAAGAAAAGCAGGCCCAAACCATGATGCTGCCACCACCATGTTTGACAGTGGGGATGGTGTGTTGAGTGTGATGAGCTGTGTTGCTTTTACGCAAAACATATCGTTTTGCATTGTGGCCAAAAAGTTTGATTTTGGTTTCATCGGACCAGAGCACCTTCTTCCACATGTTTGGTGTGTCTCCCAGGTGGCTTGTGGCAAACTTTAGACGAGACTTTTTATGGATATCTTTGAGAAATGGCTTTCTTCTTGCCACTCTTCCATAAAGGCCAGAATTGTGCAGTGTACGACTGATTGTTGTCCTATGGACAGACTCTCCCACCTCAGCTGTAGTTCTCTGCAGTTCATCCAGAGTGATCATGGGCCTCTTGGCTGCATCTCTGATCAGTCTTCTCCTTGTCTGAGCTGAAAGTTTAGAGGGACAGCCAGGACTTGGTAGATTTGCAGTGGTCTGATACTCCTTCCATTTCAAAATGATCGCTTGCACAGTGCTCCTTGGGATGTTTAAAGCTTGGGAAATCTTTTTGTATCCAAATCCGGCTTTAAACTTCTCCACAACAGTATTACGGACCTGCCTGGTGTGTTCCTTGGTCTTCATGATGCTCTCTGCGCTTTCAACAGAACCCTGAGACTATCACAGAGCAGGTGCATTTATACAGAGACTTGATTACACACAGGTGGATTCTATTTATCACCATCAGTCATTTAGGACAACATTGGATCATTCAGAGATCCTCGCTGAACTTCTGGAGTGAGTTTCCTGCACTGAAAGTAAAGGGGCCGAATAATTTTGCACGCACCACTTTTCAGTTTTTTAATTGCTAAAAAAGTTTAAAATATCCAATAGATTTCGTTCCACTTCACAATTGTGTCCCACTTGTTGGTGATTCTTCACAAAAAATTAAAATTTTATATCTTTATGTTTGAAGCCTGAAATGTGGCAAAAGGTTGAAAAGTTCAAGGGGGCCGAATACTTTCGCAAGCCACTGTACATGTATATATATAGTGTGTGTGTGTATACATATGTGTATAATGTAGGGGGACTCGTTATTTTATTAACATTAATCCACGCCGTTGAGCGGTGATAATTTATCACTGCTTGATAAACTGACATCTGGTACTATAATCTCGTAAAGTCTCACGAGATTCCAGTATCAGGGGCCGTTCTCCACTGTTTGAAGCATTTGTAGATCTCTTCACTCCTCCAAAGGTGAAGCGATCTACAAAGCTTCATAAACTGGCACACAGAGGAGAAGATTCTTCACTGTGAATGCCGGAGAACGAAGCAGTGAATAGATTTCACTGCTTCATAAACGGACACCTTAGTGTAATTCCAGTGATTCAGTGTCCCTCCATCACTTCTTAATAGCAATAAATCACCTGCTCAATGTGCCTCTCCTTTTACGGATCAGCATAACTCGCTCTGTTAATGCAGACAATCAGTAGGTCGGACTGCTTTCTGTTAACACAGTGCCCTGCCTCATCTCTCCTCCCCACATTGCAGCCGAATGTTGTTAAAAATGAAATAAACTATAAACTGCTACAATTTTATAAAACCTAAGATATTTATTTAAGAGAAAACACTCACAAACATGATAAGCAAATGGAGCCTCTGTACATTTATACAGGTTAGATGGGTTCTGGTAGGATTGCTAGATCAGTATACATGAGCCTGGTTGCTGCCAAGTCACAACGCGTTTCGTCAGCTTTTTAGTTGCTCTAACCCCAACTGCACCAGAAGATTATGTGGGGGGCAGGACAGAGAAAGATTTTCACTAACAGAAGAGGAAGCAACACAAGGTACACATCCTACCAAGTGTAAGTTGTGTTCCTTGTGCTGATTTTTCTGTGTGCGATTTTGACTGCATTTAGCCTTTAACTTCTTTCAGGTTTCTATTTCTGTCCCCCTTTGAGGGGATTTTCCCCTACTTTTTGTCTCTTTGATGCCTATGCAAGAAACTGAGGGTGCAGCTATCAAGGGACTGAATGGCAAATGCAGCAACAAAAAAAAAACATAGTTAGAAGTTTCTAACCCTTCCCCGCTCTTCTGAAAAGAAATAAGAACAATTTCTTGGTTCAGCTGTTTGCAGATGGATCAGGCAACAATCTACAGTCAGATGCAGATTCCTGGCTTAGACATCTTAGGGAAATAGTGCTGACTACCATTGTAGTATTTGCTCTTTTTTCTTTGACAAGCTGGTGTTTGGGGTGTTTGGCAGGTTAACCCCTTCATAACTGAACGTTTTCATCTCCCTAAGAAATGTTAGTGACATGCATTGGGGTCAATGAGGAAGTTGAAATTAAAGTGAATTTTGATGGTTTTTCAATGGAGTGCAATGGGTTTTAAATGGCTCCTAAGGGTCATGAAAGTTGCTTTCAGCTAACCTGGCGTTGTCTTAGTCTTGGAACCTCATTAACCTTATTCTTTTATTTTTTTTACAGAAAGGAGAACAAACAGTTTAAAAAGTTAAATTAAAAATCATCAGTACACAAATAACAATCAAATACATACCACAGAAACACAAATACTGTATACATAACACTTTGTGAAAAAATTAAAACTGGTCTAAATACACCCCAAAAAGCCCACACCTTCTAAATAAAGAAAAAAATATTTTTTCAAGCAAATTTTAATGTGTGCAATTGAGAGCTTCCAACTGTTTACTCAACGTATTGCTAACATCCATACATGAATATGGCTTAGCCAAGTGAGCAAATGTATGTTGCAACTGGCTGTCAGATTAATATATTTTTGTGTTGCTTGATTGATTTTTTTTTTATAATAAAGAGTAAGTAAGCAACCTGGCAGGAATCCTTATAGATAGATAGGTACATAGATAGAGATAGATAGGTAGAAAGGTATATGCCAGTGGTAGCAGAGGTCTCCTTTTTCCCCAACTTCAATAACTGTTAAAAAATGTCTCTTAAAGTGGTTGTAAACCCCATTCATGAAATTCGAACTAAGCACATATATCTGTAGTGTTTACTTGTCTCTCTGCAAAGCTCTAAGTGTCATTTCTCTCTGGTGCTTCCTTCCTCTGTTATCAGCATGAATAACTTCTGACAAGTTCTCCGACACACAAGGTAACATGAGCTAAAAATTTGTGTCTGGGAGGGGAGATAAGTGCACAGCTTGTCTATTCAGAATACAGCTCTGTGTGTTCCTTTGCCTATGTGGAGGGGTGTGTGTGTCCCTTTCTTCCAATCAGCTCCCACACAGTGTAGCTGCAGTCTCTCCACCCTAACCTATGTACTGCTGGCAGATGAAGAAAGATTTTTAAAACAATCTGCACTTTTGAAAGGGTGTAGAAAGGAGAAGACTGCAGATATTTGTTTCATTTTTGTGTATCATCTGAGGCTATTCACTTCACTGGGTATATGTGAGGGTTTTACTATTACTTTAAAGAAGATAATTGTGTTTTCTCCACAAAATGCAAAACATTTTCCAATGTGTAGCAAAATCTCTGTAAGCAATATAAGGCACTTCCAGCTCTTGCACATGCATACACTTACTTAGGTAAGGACCCTACACTGCCCAGTGTTCACATGCATTGCTTAGATCAGTTACAATGCTTGCTTCTAATATTGGCTTACATAGGAATGGCCATAAATAGTTTATAACACTGACTAGTTGCACTCTGCCTCACTGTAAATATATATATATACACATTCAAATTTTGCAGCATTTACTTTTCCTATTAGTGCCTTACTAACTGTTATATAGCATACAGGATTCAATTACTGTGTCCCTAGCTCAGAGTGTTTAACATAAACAAGTCTTTGGGGAATTATTTCAGCTACACTGGGAAACAAAAGAAACTTAAGGTTAATTGTATAAATAAATAGGTATCTGTGTTATAAATGGTAGCATATCTCTCAAATTGTAATATGTGTGAATTTATGAATAAGGTAACCTCCTTAGTGGTATTCCCGAGTGTGGCTCGGGGACAGAGCACTGCGCCAAATTCAAAAAGTTAAGAACACCCTATTCATACAATACACTGTAATCTTACAGATCACATTACTGTATCACATTATTTCACATCCCTTTTGTCCCTAGTGGTTTGTCCAATGCCCTGCATGCAGTTTTATATTATATATACTGTTCTTTCTGCCTGGAAACTGGAGATTGTCCATAGCAACCAAAAAGTGTCATTACATCAAAGTGTCATTACATCAAAAGCGGTTTTAGACTAGCTAGAAAACAGCGATAATAAATTAGAATCACTTGCAGAATTGAGCGATAGTGATTTGTAGGGAAATTCGTCATCAAACACTGAAAGTAATGACAGCGACAATTCTGCAACTGAGCAAATTTCAGTGTTTTTGATTTGATTACATTATTGAATAATTTTTATTATTATTATATTATTATTTGTTATAATTATTTATAGTTATTTATTTCATTATAATTTATGTTTTTGTGTTTCAAACTTTATTATACCCGGGCTGTCTATTAGACTCTTGTTTGGACAGATGTAAGTGTGTTATTCTTGAGAATTACAGGCCTACAATATAAAAGGCCAAATTTCCATGCAAAACATTGTACCGCTTTGAGCATCAAAAATCTGACATAATCATACCGCCAGGGAGGTTAACTGTCTATGCAATGTTAGGATTCTCCAAATTTTTGCAATGTTTTACTATTCCAAGGCTGATAGGGCCTTGGGGAGAGCAGAGTGGAAGCCCTGGGAGTCAGGGAACCCTCACTGTCAGCATTACTCCTTGGACTCAGTAAAGATCCCTCCATGGAATTCCTCCAGCTCCTGCCCATAGTTCCAGGAAAGTTAAGTCTCAGTGGTGAAGATGTTGCATTATTTGTATTTATAGGAGTTGGAGATCTGGAGCTTTGTTGAGAACCTGACCAGGATCCCTCTGGGGTTTGAGTTCCAGCCACTGGTGTTGATAATCCTTGGCTGTTTGATTCAAGTTCATTCTCTTTATGAGAGGCTTTGGTATCTCTAGATAAGCGTGGTACAATGGGATCTCTTGGCTCTTTTTCACATCCTGGTTGGGATATGCTCCTTATCTGCTGAACCTGTTGCTGGAAACGCAGCTTAGCTGCAAAAAAATTTACCAATATCATCAGACCATGCAGTAAGGCATGAAATTAAAACTTTCATAATACCAATACACATTGTCCTAACCAATGTAAGTGCAAATACACCAATAAAGTGCCTGGCTAAATTTCATCAAAATCCATTTTATGCAAAATTATATTGTTCTACTCACAAATTAGCAATCAAATTGTATTAGTACTTTTTAAAGACCAACATTATTATAATCAGCATTGTTATAAACAAAAACATACTTAAAGCGGAGTTCCGGCCACCAAAATGTTTTATTTTTTTTCCAGGTATCCCCTCACACTGCATTAATAACACACATAAACTATATGTGTATATGCTAGTGGATAGTAATCATATTTTATTTTTTTATCTTTAGATTTAGCTCATCCTCTTCTGGTCGTTGCCATGATGAGTGTGGGCATATGAAGCTCAATCGCAACCTCTTCCTGGATAACCGATTGAGAGGTGCATGCTGGGTAACCAGCATGCACCTCTCGATCTCGCGCATGTGCAATGCTTCGACGGCCGTATGGCCGATTGTTTAGCGACTGAGAAGCGATGCGGAGCTGGAAGTGGCAGATTAGGAGCCACCACCTAGCAACAGGGCACTTCTGGTAAGTTTTAAAAAAAAAATTGCTCCAAATGTTTTTTATTATCAATAAAAGACTGAGAATAATAAAAAAAAAGTTTTCAGGGTGAAACTCCGCTTTAATGGAAAACTGTGAGAACTGACAGAAATATGGTGCCTCATTCTGAAAATGCTAGCTGCCTGCTGTAAAGAAATTGTAAATTCTGTATAAAACTATTCCATTTGAATGCTTTGCTTTTGTAATATACATTGCAATCATTGTGCACACAGCACTAATAATGTTTGGTTCTTTTGTGTCTGTTCCCTACTGCAGTAGTTATTAATTTGGAGCCACTAATCAATATTAGGATGGGATTTGCCAAGCTATAACATTTCCAGAACATCTGGCTTTCTAAATCAGCCTTTTTCAACCAGGGTGCCCAGAAACCCTGGGTTGCCTTGAGGTTTCTTCAGGGGTGCCTTAGCAAAATGCCTATAAATTTCCCCAGAATTGTATACAAGGCGGTGGGTGGATGAAACCTGCCTTTTAGTTACACAAAGCCATGGGTTTTCATTGTGTACACCATTACAACCTTGTAGCTGCCAACCCCCTAATGACCAATGACATCATCATTCGATAAGGAGGATGTCAGTTCCCTGCATATCATCCTTGTTTGACCCTTCCTTGCCTCTCTCCATCAGCTTTGGGGTCTGATTAGCTAAGTGATGGAGAAAAATTGAGGGAGAAGAGAAACATTGGAATACTAGTCATTACCAGTTTGCAAAAGTGTATTTGCTTTGGAAGAATACATTACCTTAAACTTTGGGAGTCCTACATGTATTAATGTTGCTGCATTATGTAAAACTATTAGGACTGTTACTGATTAAAATTTTTCGTGTTCAATTAATCGTTTTTTTTTAATCGATTAATCGACTAATTTCGATCAATTATAACGCGCATACAGATCCAACTACTTTTAGCTGATCTCCTTGCATTGCAACTCCGCATTAGTCAGTGGTAAATGTGGTATACACTATATACAATCAACCGACACTAGTTAGTTTCCACAATCCATGACTTAACGTCACAGTTCACACAAATACGTTTTAAATTCAAACTGTAGCACTGACGTAAGTAATTTTTTTTTCCACAGTAGCGTGACAATCCCTCCACCTCCGGTCTAACTAATCACTCTCACCGTATGGCATGGACCCCTGTGCAAACAGGTGGTCATGCAAGCGGGTATCAAAAGGATTAACACAGACCATAAACTTCTCTCACGTCTCCTTAGATCTCAGCAAGGATGCCAGGTCATGGGTAGAAAGAAAAGATCTACGTGCTCCCCGCTTAAGTATAAGATTTAATTTTTGTGTTCAAACACAAACTACTCACATAAAGATGATAAAATCACAGCATGTAAAGCCGACAATCGTGTTAGTTCCGTAGGGCAGCAGTGAGTGACGTCATGCGTAGCTCCTCCCCCGTACGCGTTATGTTCAATCAGAACTTCAACGTCACCGGACTCCTCCCCCCTTCCCCAAGTGCCTCCGTCTGCTAACGAAGGGAAGGGGGGAGGAGTCCGGTGACGTCGATGTCCGTAACGTCACCGGATCTCTGATGGAACTCCCTGAAGACCCGGAAGCCGGCAGAGAGCTGAGAACCGATCAAAAGAATTTTGATCGATCAAAAAAATTAATTGATTAATCGAGGAATTAATCTTTAATTTCCACAGCCCTAAAAACTATCAGAATAAATTTTACATTTTATAATGGGGCGCCTCAAGACTGTCCATAATTTTAAAGGGTGCCTTGATTGAAAAAAGGTTGAGAAAAACGAAATCGCTGACTCCTAATTTACATATTTGTTTTAGGTCACTAACTTGAAGCTCTTAAATTAGTATAAAAGCCAACTAACATTTTCAAAAAGATAGTTCAGCAAGGCAGCCTACAAAGTTTCTTAGAATAAGTTTGTTTAAAGTGAACCTGTCATTCGTTTTTAATTTTCCAAAGTAAAATCCCTCCTTGTAAAAGCAACTACAAGCTGCTTGCTGCTATATTGATTTACTAGAAAAGCCTCTTCTGTGTATGCCAGCTAGAATAACTAAGAGTCTGAATTCTCTATCCAGTAAATGTTCTCTCATCAGACAGGGGGTGATGAGAATAGAATCACAGGAACTCACAGAATGAGCTTTTTCTGGACAGAAAAGTATTAACAGTGACTGGATAGGCTTAGCCAGGCCGATGAACTTGACGTCCCACCCAACCACTGCTCCATCACACCACCATCACTCCTGGATCATCACTTCCGGTAGAATGTATTGCGTCACTTCCGGTTGCCGTACAGCCACGCCTCAATGAGTTTTGTCATCACGACTTTGTCCAGGGATACAAAGTCATCTGGAACCCTTGGACAGTGACTGGATAGACTAAGGCTATCCAGTCACTGTAGCAACTTTGCACAGTATTAAAGTGATTGTAAGGGTTCATTTTTTTTTTAAATATCAAACATATCATACTTACCTCCACTGTGCAGCTCGTTTTGCACAGAGTGGCCCCAATCCTCTTCTGGGCTCCCCCAACGGCTCCTGCGGCTCCTCGCCACATCAGATAACCCCCTAGGAGAAGCGCTCTCCCGAGGGGGTTACCTTGCAGGTGCGCTCTCGAGTCCATAGATGCCGAATGTATGACTCGGCCCTGCCCCCCGGCGCCCGCGTCATTGAATTTGATTGACAGCAGCAGGAACCAATGGCTATGCTGCTATCAATCTATCCAATCAAGTGCCGAGAACCCCGGGCAGAGAGAGACATCATGTCCCCGCCGGGTCAAGTTCCAGGGCTCAGGTAAGTAAAATGGGGGGACTGGTGGGTCGGTCACTGCCAGGTGTTTTTTTCACCTTAATGCATAGGATGCATTAAGGTGAAAAAACACAAAGGTTTACAACCCCTTTAAGGTTATAAATATTTGTTGACTTTTGAGTGTAATTTGAGGCAGATCCGAAATAAATGGTGTTTTTAACATACTTTCGGGGTTCCTTTGTTTTTCCCTTTTTATGAGCATCATGAGCAGATTTATGTAAGATAGCGTAAGATATTTTCTCTATCACAAAGGGGTGAATTTATTTGGATTATATAGTATTACTTTACTATGGTATTACTTTGAAAGTGGAAGCCGGATAGATAAATAAAAATTGGCACTGTGTTTTATAAAATCTGTTGCACAGAGGTAAGATTGTTGAGCATTGGTGGCTGGGTGCACAATCATTTTTTTTGGTTATATACAGTAGGTCCCAGCCAATGATTTATGGCCAGGGCCTGCTGATCGGCTTAGCAAATCACTCTACAGAACCCTGTGTTTACTAACACAGAGCTCTGTCCTGGAGCAGCGATGTGGCTGTTTTTTTCTCCACGCAAAGCAGAGAGAAAAATCAGTCACATCCATTAGTAAAAGCAGCACACATTACAAACATTACACATTGTTAGGCACACGGTTAACCCCTTGATTGCCCCTAGATGTTAGCCCCTTCCCAGCCAATGTCATTAGTATAGTGACAGTGTATAGTATTAGCACTGATCACTGTATTAGTGTCACTGGTGATGTCAGTGTTAGTCAGTTCCCACCCAGTGTCAGTTGCCTGCCACACTATCACAATCCCACTATAGGTCGCTGATCACTGCTATTACCAGTATAAAAATAAATAAAAATCCCAGTATATATACAGTACCATCATTTGTAGACGCTATAACTTCCATGCAAACCAATCAATATACAAGTATTGGGATTTTTTTTCTTTACCAAAGACATGTAGCAGAATATTATTGTCCTAAATTTATGAAGCAGTTAGATTTTTTGTACTTTATAGCAGAAAGTAAAATATATTGTTCTTTTTTCAAAATGTTCAGTTTTTTTCGTTTATTTAACCTCTTGCTTACCGGGCACTTAAACCCCCCTCCTGCCCAGACCAATTTTCAGCTTTCAGCGCTGTCACACTTTGAATGACTATTGCGCGGTCATGCTACACTGTACTCAAAGGAAATTTTTATCATTTTTTCCACACAAATGGAGCTTTCTTTTGGTGGTATTTAATCACCATTTGGGTTATTTTTTGCTAAACAAGCAAAAAAAGACAAAAAATTTTTACAAACGGGTAATTTTTTTCTTTCATTGATATTCGCTGATGAGGCCGCACTTATGGGCACTGATGGGCTGCACTGATGGGCACAGATAATGCGACACTAATAGGCATAGATAAGGCGACACTGCTAGGCACAGATAAGATGACACTGATAGGTAGTATTGATAGGCAGCACTGGTAATGACGCACTAATTGGTGATTTATAGGCGGCACTGTGGGCACTGATAGGCGGCACTGTGAGCACTGATAGGTGGCACTGAGGGCACTGATAGGTGGCACTGTGGGCACTGATGGGTGGCGCTGGTGGGCACTGGTAGGTGACGCTGGTGGGCACTGGTAGGTGACGCTGGTGGGCACTGGTAGGTGACGCTGGTGGGCACTGGTAGGTGACACCTCTGCGATCGGGACCAATCTCCCTCTCGCAGCCGCCGGTGATCAGCCTTTTTTTTCCTCCTCACGCTGTCCAGGGACGCCCTCCCGGCAAATTAAGTCCGCGCTGTAGCCGTCTTTCAGCTTGGACAGAGGGGTGGCTGTGAACATGGTATATCTGGCCTTTGCAAAAGCGTTTGATACAGTTCCCCACACACGGCTCATATGTAAGGTAAAGTCTAGAGGCTTGGAAAGAACAATTTGTAAATGGATAGAACACTGTCTAAAAGACAGAATTCAGAGAGTAGTGGTTAATGATTCTTACTCTGAATGGTCTAAGGTTATCAGAGGTGTACCCCAAGGTTTGGTGCTGGGACCCTTGCTTTTTAAAAGCTTTATAAATGATATAGGGTCTGGGGTTAAAATTAACATTTCTATCTTTGCAGATGACACCAAGCTATGCAGTGGAATAACATCCTTACAGGATGTCTTCAATTTACAAGCCGACCTCAATGCACTGTCTTATTGGGCAACTAAGTGGCAAATGAGGTTTAATGTTAATAAATGTAAAGTTATGCACTTGGGAGCTAAGAATATGCATGCATCATACATACTAGGGGGAGTACACCTGGGGGAATCAATGGTGGAGAAGGATCTGGGGGTTTTGGTAGATCATAAGCTCAATAATAGCATGCAATGCCAAGCTGCAGTTTCCAAAGCCAGCAAAGTCCTTTCTTGTATTAACCACTTCCCACCCGGCCACTGCACATAAACGGCCGGGTGGGCTATCTCTCCTTCTGAGTGGACGTGCAGGAACGTCCCTCAGAAGGAGCGGGATCGCGCGCAGCGGCGTGATCCCGATGCGCTCGTGTCACCCGGACACGGCGCATCTCCGATCGGCAGGAGGGCTCTGCGATTGGCCCTCCTGATCACATGACGGCTGTGTCGAATCACAGCCGTCATGTGATGTAAACACAGAGACAGTTGCTAGGCAATCGGCTCTCCTCTCCTCACACGGAAGTTGTCAGTGAGGAGAGGAGAGCGGATCGCTGCAGCCGGCTGGTGATCAGTGAGTATGAGCTGTTTTTTACAGCTTTTTACTCACTGATCACCAGTCTAGTGTCACCACACACATGTAAAAACACAAAACAAACAAAGTAAACACACAATGTCCCCAAAACACATGTCCCCAAAGCATGTCCCCAAAACACATGTCCCCAAAACACGTGTCCCCACATAGTAAAAACACATGTCCCCACATATGTCCCAGTAAAATCACATGTCCCAATGATTATCTGCACACATATGTCACCTGCGCACATCTGTACATGATCATTTGCGCACGTGTCCGTGATCACACTAACCAATTATTATACACTTAATGGGATTTTTTTTACCAAAAACATTTAGCAGAATACGTTTTGGCTTAAATTTATGACAAAATTTGATTTTATTGGATTTGTTTTAAAATAGAAAGAAGAAAATATTGTTTTTTTTTCCAAATTTCCGCTCTTTTTTCGCTTATATCGCAAAAAATAAAAAGTCGTGAATAAATACCACCAAAAGAAAGCTCTATTTGTGTGAACAAAATGAAAAAAATTTAATTTGGGTACAGCATAGCATGACTTCGCAATTGTCATTGAAATTGTGAGAGCGCTGAAAGCTGAAAATTGGTCTGGGAAGGAGGGGGGCGAAAGTGCCCAGTATTGAGGTATGGACTCCAGAGAGAGGGATATATCATTTTGCCCCTGTACAAATCCTTAGTAAGACCTCATCTGGAATATGCAGTTCAGTTTTGGGCACCAGTTCTTGAAAAGGATATCAGGGAACTGGAGAAAGTATAGAGAAGAGCAACCAAACTGATAAGAGGCATGGAGGAACTCGGCTATGAGGAAAGATTAGAGGAACTGGATTTATTCTCTCTTAAGAAAAGGAGATTAAGGGGGGATATGATCAGCATGTACAAATATATAAGGGGTCCATATAGTAAACTTGGTGTTGAGTTATTCACTTTAGGGTCATTACAGAGGACAAGGGGGCACTCTTTACGCCTAGAGGAAAAAAGGTTTCATCTCCAAATACAGAAAGGTTTCTTCACAGTAAGAGCTGTGAAATTGTGGAATAGACTCTCTCCAGAGGTGGTTCTGGCCAGCTCAGCCGATTGCTTTAAGAAAGGCCTGGATTCTTTCCTAAATGTACATAATATAACTGGGTACTAACATTTATAGGTAAAGTTGATCCAGGGAATATCTTATTGCCTCTCAGGGGATCAGGAAGGAATTTTTTCCCCTGCTGTAGCAAATGGAATCATGCTTTTGCTGGGTTTTTTTTTGCCTTCCTCTGGATCAACTGTGGGTATAGGTTTGTGTATATGGGATTGTATTTTTATTTTTTTTGGTTGAACTTGATGGACTTGTGTCTTTTTTCAACCTGACTAACTATGTAACTATATAAGTCGGTGATCACTGGCATTACTAGGAAGAAAAAGATATCCCATAGTTTGTAGACGCTATAACTTTTGCGCAAAAATATATGCTTATTGGGATTTTTTTACCAAAAGTATGTAGCAGAATAGATAAAATGATAAAGAAAATGTAATTTTTTACATTTTTTTATTGGGTATGTTTTATAGCAAAAAGTAAAAAATATTGTTTTTTTTTTACAAAATTGACGGTCTTTTTTTATGTATAGCGCAAAAAAATTAAATCTACAGAGAAAGTTCTATTTGTGGAGAAAAAAATACAAAATTTTATTTGGGTACATTGTCGTACAACAGCGCAATTGTCAGTTAAAGTAACGCAGTGCCGTATCGCAAAAAATGGCCTGGTCAGGAAGGGGGTAAAACCTTCCTGAGCTCAAGTGGTTAAAGCGGACCTTCAGTCATGTTTTTAACTTTCCATCTATTAAATCTTCTGCCCTTGTTGTTTTAACTTTGGATAGTAAAACATTTTTTCTGCCAGCAAATACCTTATACAGCCCACTTCCTGTTTCTTGTCTGGTAAAAAGCATAGGCTTATGGCATCATGCACAGCTCTCTCTCTCTCCTGAGAGTTTGCCAGGAAGGGAGGGGGAATGAGTCATAAGAGGGCCAATCAGAGCTGCAGAGCTGGAGGTGTGCCTCTGTGTGTCTGTGTAAATTCAGGAAGTGAACAGGCAGCAGCTTCAGCTGCCCACAGTTAAAATGGATGCAGCCAGACTTGGTGGAGGGAGATTTCTGCAGCATATTTGGCAAGTACAGAATTACAGTATATAAAATAATATGCAAAGTGGTTGGAGGGAAGCTTCATAATGGAAAAGATGTTTTTATTACAAATTATGTGAGCAGACCGCAGTTCCTCTTTTAGGCTGGGTTCACATATGAGCACGCGGGGGCTCACAGCAGGAGTCCGGTGAATCCTCATTCACCGTTTCAGGTCCGATTTCAGACCGAATTTTTGGCTGAATTTGGACCTGAAACGGACAAAAAAAAAAATTGCACCGGAGCTGCTATGGAGATATGTGAACCGGCTCCATAGAGAGCGGGTCAAAATCTCCTGCTGTGCGAATTGGATGCGAGCTTTAGTGTGAACCTAGCCTGAAGTAGTGCAATGCCGAATAGTAAAAATGCCCTGGTCATGAAGGGGTAAAAATCTTCCGGAGCTTAAAGCGGAGGTCCACCCACCGCTGCAAAAATTAAAAGCCAGCAGCTGCACATACTGCAGCTACTGACTTTTTAATAATCGGACACTTACCTGTTCTGGAGTTCAGCGATGTCGGCACCGCAGATGATGTTTCCATTAGCTGTCGGGTGCATGCCACCTCCATTGCGAGTAAAGGAACCCGGCAGTGTAGCTTCACGCCGGGAACCCTATTGCGCATGCGCGAGGCTCCGCTCCTAACTCCTACTGGCCTGGCGACAGGGGGAGGAGGAGGGAGCCCGAGCCGTAATGTCAATACCGTGGCTGAGACTCCCGGAAGTGGGGAAAGCATACTTGTGAAAGATAGGTATGCTGTCCCCCCTCCCCCCCGAAAGGTGCCAAATGTGGCACCAGAGGGGGGGGGGAGTACAATGAGCGGAAGTTCCGCTTTTGGGTGAAACTCCGCTTTAAGGGGTTGTTTTGTATTCACTTGCAATATGCTTTTGAAGTTGATAAAAAATTTGACTACTCCAGGGGAGTCAATTCCCTAGCACAGTCCTCTCCTTTCTTACACATCATAGCCCTCTCATCTTCTGGGAGTGTGTTTTTACCCTCTTTGATGGCCCAGCTTCTCCATTCCTCCTCTCACCTCCCTACATAACTTTAATGTAGCTATTGGGGCAATAGTGAAGGGGAATACTATAGAAAGTCAGTTGAGTGGTGGCTCAAAGTAAAGTACACATCCTGTATGGGAAGGCTTTTTTTTGAAGTGAGTGGTCTGGCGACAGGATCTCGTAAAAACAGTTTTGCTTTAAGAGAAGTGCTCTGAAAGAAATGCCATTGTAAAAGCAGAATCTGAAGGTGGGTGTTTTGGAAGAGATGCATACACATAACTGTTTGCAGCACAAGATATACTCAAAGCTGACCACTTCCTGATTCATGTGATCGTGCGCCTAGTCTATTTTGGCTGCTCCCAGCCTCCTACATCTTTTTTTTTTGTTTTCCCAGCAAAGCTAAGGCTTGTACAAACCTTTCATTAGAGATTCATTTTTTTCTCGCAGCATTTTGATTTCAGAAGACATTGTGGATATCTGAAAAAATAATAAAATATCGATATAAATTGATTTAACGGGTTCATTTTGACTAATCTTGATAATAAAGAAATTGTACTCTTCCTAGCATTGCAGTATAATTATTTTACAAAGGGAGGAAAAATAAATATATAGCTAGAATTTACCGTATATATCGGTGTATAACACCCACCCCAATTTTAGGAGGGAAGTTTAAGGAAAAAAACTTACATTTTAAATAAAGAACTTTGAAGCAAAATTAGGGTCATAGCTCATCAATGCACCCTGCTCAGTGCCCATCTGCAGCCATTAAATTGCCCAACAATGCACCCTGCTCGGTGCCCATCTGCAGCCATTAAATTGCCCAACAATGCAGCCTGTTCAATGCCCATCTGCAGCCTATAAGTTGACCAACAATGCAGCCTGTTCAGTGCCCATCTGGAAACATTAAATTACCCAACAATGCAACCTGTTTAATGCCCATCTGCAGCCTATAAGTTGACCAACAATGCAGCCTGTTCAGTGCCCATCTGGAGACATTAAATTACCCAACAATGCAACCTGTTCAGTGCCCATCTGCAGCCTATAAATTGACCAACAATGCAGCCTGTTCAGTGCCCATCTGCAGCCTATAAATTGACCAACAACGCAGCCTGTTCAGTGCCCATCTGCAGCCTCATCTTTCCCATCATTGCAGCCTCGCCAGTGTTGGATTATCCCTGCTGTCTCCGAGGGAAGAGGAGGAGCGAGCACCGGTGAATTACGCAGAGCCGCGATCTCCTGTGTACCTGGCGCTCCATCACTCACAGCCACGCCTCCTGGCCCTGCTCATATGATAGTCAGAACAGTGGCACAATGCGGGGCCAGGAGGCGTGGCTGTGAGTGACAGAGCGCCTTGTACACAGGAGATCGCGGCTCTATGTAATTCAGTGGCGCTCGCTCCTCTTCCCTCTGAGACAGTGGCGATCGGTGTATAAAACGCACCCACGATTTTCCCCTGATTTTAAGGGGAAAAAGGTGTGTGTTATACGCCGATAAATACGGTAAATATTAAATGTTTAAAATGTTGAAGTTAAAAAAGCTGCCCAAAGGACCAGGAAATAAGGTATACAGTGAAATACGTTTCGCAAGGAAATTTTTTGGAGTAGTAGGGCGTTCAGCCCTGCACAGTGTGAGGAGCCATGTGTTTGTTTTTGTAATTGCGGTGATCTGCATGATGGCTGTAGGTGAGCCTGTATGGCAGTGTGCTTCCATTAACCAATATGGTGGGCTGCTTGCAAGCACCTTGCTGCAAGTACAAAAACATAGACACACAGCTCTTCATATACAGGGCCCAATACATATGTGAATAAACTTCCTATTGATTCCAAGAGCCCAAGGCGACCCCTGTGAAGCAATATAAGCGGCGCTAAATGACAGTGATCAACATCCAAAATAGGATTCTAGTGCATCTATCTATACCCAAAATAATGAAAATAAAAAATTATTATGTGGTAATCTATATAAACACTTTTCAGTATACAGTAAACCAGTGAATCTCAAAAGAACCTAACAGTGTATATTAAAGTGTATCATACACCCAGTAATATCAATTGGCAAATGAATCAAGAAGTGAAATCAAGCAGTATAGTCCATATGAAGTCCATAGACAGGACACCGTGCAGGAAAGGTGATAAGCTGGAAAACGTCCACCACTTCACTTAGTGTCAGTGCCTCCACTCCCCTTGAATTCAACACTCACCGACTCAAAATGCCTCACACTCTCGTGTTTTGGCAAAAAAGCATGGGTGTATAGCAGGTCAGCTGAGGATATGATCTTCCGAACTCCTTATAAATCCAGTGTCACCTCAATGTATAGAAAGACTCAACATAGTGTGATACCGTAAAGCATATAAAATTTATTAAACTTAAAATCTTCAAACATTAAACTCACAAAGAAAATCTTGAATCAAGCCAAATGACACTGCACAGCAACTTCCAAAACAATCCTCCTCTGTGAACCGCCCAGCACCACTGTGAAAAGAGGGTCACGGCGGACCCCAAAGAAACGGGTTGGATAGGTTCTCACCCCTCTCAATGGCGCTCTATAGGTGTGGATCTCCTGCTATCCCGCAAGTCCGAGCCGCAGCTCCTCTATCGTCCTCAAAGGATCCCGCCGGTATACGGAGATGTACCGCCCCGTCCCGTCCCTTACTGTCTGTTAGTGATGGATGCCGTACAGCCACGCCCCGACATGTTTCGTCACACTTGACTTCCTCATGGGATTGGCTGTACGGTACGGCACCTCCCATTCTTATACCCCTCACGTCTATCGACGTTGTAATATGCAAATCTCCCTGCACGTTCCCAGGTGTCCCCGTAGTCCTCAACGCAGCAGCGCTGGGCTGATCGCATTCTTCAGAGGGCATTTTTATTGCAAAATCTCCCAAAGACTGTCAGAATACATGTAGCTATCTAAGACAAATGTACTGAATTGCAAGTAAAGATCACAAAGGACGCTTACAGCATTATTACTAAGATCATGGTAAATACTATATGTGCATCATAATATTAGAACATCCCCCACTAGCTATTGTGAAAGATCATCCAAAGGCCTTATATTTAGACGTACATCCTGATATACTATATTACATAATCAATCAGTGCAACCCATACAGTGCCCAATCAGAATCCTAGGTGGGTTTTCACCCTAAACTACCCCCCATCACTTCTAAAATTATCTAAAAATATAACTAAAAGTATATGTGTATTGGTGAGATCCTCTACAAATCAAAAAAAAAAAAAAAAAAAAACGTGCAACTTATGCAATATCTAAAAAAATATTGTGTACTTAGTGGATCTCTGTGAAATTGTTTAAAGTGTCTCTATATTGGTTCAATAATGTTAGAGCCCTCTAGTGGTGAAATAGAAAAAGACTCCTTGGTTCTCTCTCCCAAAACCAAAGATTGAACCGCACAATTACCACCCACTATCTGTGTGTAGTCCACTATCCCTCCTGCTGTGTTAAATCAACATAAGCATAATGTAAGAGATCATATATCAGAAATTTAAGATTCCATGCCTCAATAGGTGTAAGAATTAATATTAAAATTAAAAAACTGAAAGTGAAACTTATGTATATGTATATATATATATATAGTATACAGGGTTGTCTCTATGAGTTCATAGTTTAGAAATCATTAATAAAGCAGTTCAAATCTACTTCAATATTCAAGCCCCTGGGGGCAAGGCTTTTCAAACGATATATCCATAGGGTTTCCCTTTGTGAGAGGTCCCTCACCCTATTGGACCCTCTCCATGATGGATATACACAGTCTAATCCACAAAATTGTATTAAGGAAGGATCTCGGTGGTGTTTCTCTCTAAAGTGTAAAGAAACACTGTGGTTTTTGAAGCCATTTTTGATGTTCGTGAGGTGTTCAGAAATTCGAACTCGGAGTAATCGTTTTGTTCGTCCTACATAGAGTAGCCCACATGGGCACCATAAAAGGTAGACGACATGTGAGGAATTGCATGAAATGTATTCCTTAATTTCAAAAGTTTCCTGGTCTGTACTCATGACAGAAGTCATCCCCCTATTGGAAACCCTTACAGTTTTGCAACACACACATTTCCTACATGGGAAAAAACCTTGTAGATTGATCCTTAGAGTCTGTTGTCCTGGTGGGTCCAAAATCTTTCTTACCACTTTGTCCCCAAAGTTTGGGGCTCGTCTATAGACGAATTTAGGTGTTGAGGGTAAGATTTGGCCCAGATGTCTGTCACGGGCTAGAATGTGCCAATGTTTCCTAAATATAGTCTCAATGTCCCTATACTGAAAATGGAACCCTGTGATGAACCTGATCTGATGTTGGTTACTCCCATCTGGTGAGTGTCCTCTCCCAAAGCACTGTTCTCTGGGTGTAAGTGCTACTTCCTGTATTAGGTTATCCAATGTCTGTTCACGGTAACCCTTCTGTAAGAATTTCTCCTTTAATGTTTTAACTTGGGTGTGGTAATCCTCCAACTCAGTACAGTTTCTTCGTACCCTGAGTATTTGACCCTTCGGTATATTACGGATCCAGGTGGGGTGGTGTCCACTGGTGATGGTCAAATAACTATTGCGATCCGTGGGCTTGAAATAGACTTTTGTCTTTAAACCATTAGTATTCCTAATTATGGTTACATCTAGAAAGTTGACCGAAGTGTCGCTAATTTGGTAATCTAATTTGATGCCATTGGAGTTGTCATTCAGATGCTCCAAAAAATTCATCGCTGAATCTTTAGATCCTTCCCAAATGAACATCAAATCATCTATAAAGCGACGATAAAATTTTAGCTGGGGTCTATGGGTGCTAAATACCCGCTTATCTTCCCACTCGGCCATAAACAGGTTGGCGAGGCTGGGAGCATATTTAGCTCCCATAGCCACGCCAACCTGTTGTGAAAAGAAAAAGCCGTGGTACCAAAAATAATTGTGGGACATGCAAAAGTCCAGAGCGTGTCCCAAAAAACGCTTTTGCATGTGGGGGATTTCATCCCTCTTGCTAAGTGCCCAATTAAGTGCCAGCAGTGCATCCTCATGTTGTATGATGGTATATAATGAGGACACATCAGCCGTTACCAAATATGTCTCTCCTTCAGGATTGATGGCCACATCCCTCAGGAGTTGCAACAGGTCTGATGTGTCCTTCAAGTAGGCTTTAGTGGTAACGACACTAGGCTGCAAGAATGTGTCTAAATATTCTCCCAAGCGTGCCGTGACAGACCCTATCCCGTTCACAATTGGGCGGGCGGGGGGAGTGTGCACGTTCTTGTGGATTTTTGGTAGTGTGTAGATGATTGGTATCCTACACACTGAGGGTACCAAATAGCGCTTCTCCTTAGCGCTCAAAACACCACCTCGGTGCCCCCATTCTACCAACACACTCAATTGTGTTCTATAAGCTTCTGTTGGATCCACACTCAGTTTTCTGTATGTGATTCTATCCCCCAAGAGTTCCATGAGCTGATGGTGATAGAAATCTTTATTCATTAGGACCACCCCACCCCCCTTATCCGCCGGGCGGATGATGATATTTTTCTTTTCTTCCAAAGATTTTAGACCATTTTTAATATAGCTCGGATTTACTGTTTTTTTAACAGGGAGCTCCTCGATGTCTTTCAACACCAAGTGCTTGAATACCTCTATAAAGTGATTGTTCGGTAATTGCGGATTAAAAGTTGACCTGTTCTTCAGGCCACTATCAATCCTCTGTTCTCGAATGTTCGCCTTGATCCCTGACTCCACGGGATGGCTGAGAAAATATTTTTTTAAATTAAGCGTTCTAATGAATTTGTGTGTGTCGATGTAAGTTTCAAACTTATTCATCACTCTCCTGGGTGCACATTTAAGACCAGTTTGTAATATATTTAATTCCTTCTCATTTAACTTAACCTCACTCAGATTATATATACCTGTATCTACATGTCCCTTGGCCTTTTCCTTGGGTTGTCTACGTCTGCCTGCCCGACATCCCCTTCTCCTCTTTGATAAGGGGTAAACTCTCGAATTGGATGATATGGGGGCCCAGTGACGTTGCCTCCCCTGTGTTCTCCTGGGTGTGTATTCCTCCTTGGTGTTACACCCCCCCTCCCCCCCCTCCCCCGTTGTCCTAAAAAAGGCTCCTGTTGATATTGGGTTCTATATTCTTCATCCATTAGTGGTTGGTACCTATTGTACAATGGTACATGGTAATTGGGTTCAGGAGGAGGATAATGATGCCATTGTTGGGGGTGATCCATGATTCGCCCCCCCCCTCCCCTTTTTTGTTGATATGAGTGGGGTGAGGAGTAACCATGCTGCTGTGGATACCCTCCATTGTTAGTTCTGGTTGGACCTCCTGATTGGTAGTAATCGTTATGACGATAATCCCTGTTACCTGGGGTATTGCCATTCCGATTAGGGTTGGGGCCTGATGTACCTCTATTGTTGGTGCCCCTTGGGGGTGCATCTTTGGTTTGATGAGTCTGTGCAGTGGTTCTGACCGGTTCTCCCTCTTTAATGAAACCGTCAGCCTCTGTGTTTTCAATGTTAAGGTTCTGCCAGGCATAAACCTTATTGGTTTTGAAATCATTTGAGTCCCTATTGTATTTTTTTACTTTTTTCTTTTGGGTTTCTCGATCTATTTTCTCTAACTTCTTTTGCATGTTGGTGTTGAAGTCTCTCATCTGACTGGTCTCCTTAATTGGTTCCAACTTACTCTGCAAAGTATTAATTTTCTCTTTAATTTTACTGAGCTTGATCTGTTTTCTCTTTAAAACAAGGGTTTGTAGTTCCCTTCCAACTCTATTAAAAAATTCGAACCACTCATCCATGAACACCTGTTCGTTAAGCCCATCCTGGGGTGCTACTTCCCATCTTAGGCTACGAAAGATGAGTTTTTCCCTTAGGTAATGCTCAAATGTAAAGACATCCCACCATGTTTTAATCTGCTTTTCCAGCAGATGATCTAAATTTTTTAAAATACTCGTGTAGTCTTCCTCACAGTCAATCATTTCATGACTAGTGGAGAAGATAGATTCGGGGTTCATTTGTCTGTTAGATAAAAAGTTAATGGCGTCCATAGCTGCAAATGGTTAAAAACGTGTGTAAATTGTCAAAAATTGAAAACTCGAACCAACGCGCCCTTCTTGAGTTCTCACCACTGCGCTCGATGCCAGATAAAGGGGTGTGACCCCCTATGAAGGGTGTAAACTGACACTGTGTGTGAAACACCTGTGTACAATAAACTAATAAAATGATCTAATAAAATGAAATGAAATAAAATAAAATAAAATGAATACAAAGCTGCCACTTATTAAATAATCAGTGCAAAAAACTTCCTATTGATTCCAAGAGCCCAAGGCGACCCCTGTGAAGCAATATAAGCGGCGCTAAATGACAGTGATCAACATCCAAAATAGGATTCTAGTGCATCTATCTATACCCAAAATAATGAAAATAAAAAATTATTATGTGGTAATCTATATAAACACTTTTCAGTATACAGTAAACCAGTGAATCTCAAAAGAACCTAACAGTGTATATTAAAGTGTATCATACACCCAGTAATATCAATTGGCAAATGAATCAAGAAGTGAAATCAAGCAGTATAGTCCATATGAAGTCCATAGACAGGACACCGTGCAGGAAAGGTGATAAGCTGGAAAACGTCCACCACTTCACTTAGTGTCAGTGCCTCCACTCCCCTTGAATTCAACACTCACCGACTCAAAATGCCTCACACTCTCGTGTTTTGGCAAAAAAGCATGGGTGTATAGCAGGTCAGCTGAGGATATGATCTTCCGAACTCCTTATAAATCCAGTGTCACCTCAATGTATAGAAAGACTCAACATAGTGTGATACCGTAAAGCATATAAAATTTATTAAACTTAAAATCTTCAAACATTAAACTCACAAAGAAAATCTTGAATCAAGCCAAATGACACTGCACAGCAACTTCCAAAACAATCCTCCTCTGTGAACCGCCCAGCACCACTGTGAAAAGAGGGTCACGGCGGACCCCAAAGAAACGGGTTGGATAGGTTCTCACCCCTCTCAATGGCGCTCTATAGGTGTGGATCTCCTGCTATCCCGCAAGTCCGAGCCGCAGCTCCTCTATCGTCCTCAAAGGATCCCGCCGGTATACGGAGATGTACCGCCCCGTCCTGGAACCCTGTGATGAACCTGATCTGATGTTGGTTACTCCCATCTGGTGAGTGTCCTCTCCCAAAGCACTGTTCTCTGGGTGTAAGTGCTACTTCCTGTATTAGGTTATCCAATGTCTGTTCACGGTAACCCTTCTGTAAGAATTTCTCCTTTAATGTTTTAACTTGGGTGTGGTAATCCTCCAACTCAGTACAGTTTCTTCGTACCCTGAGTATTTGACCCTTCGGTATATTACGGATCCAGGTGGGGTGGTGTCCACTGGTGATGGTCAAATAACTATTGCGATCCGTGGGCTTGAAATAGACTTTTGTCTTTAAACCATTAGTATTCCTAATTATGGTTACATCTAGAAAGTTGACCGAAGTGTCGCTAATTTGGTAATCTAATTTGATGCCATTGGAGTTGTCATTCAGATGCTCCAAAAAATTCATCGCTGAATCTTTAGATCCTTCCCAAATGAACATCAAATCATCTATAAAGCGACGATAGTATTTACCATGATCTTAGTAATAATGCTGTAAGCGTCCTTTGTGATCTTTACTTGCAATTCAGTACATTTGTCTTAGATAGCTACATGTATTCTGACAGTCTTTGGGAGATTTTGCAATAAAAATGCCCTCTGAAGAATGCGATCAGCCCAGCGCTGCTGCGTTGAGGACTACGGGGACACCTGGGAACGTGCAGGGAGATTTGCATATTACAACGTCGATAGACGTGAGGGGTATAAGAATGGGAGGTGCCGTACCGTACAGCCAATCCCATGAGGAAGTCAAGTGTGACGAAACATGTCGGGGCGTGGCTGTACGGCATCCATCACTAACAGACAGTAAGGGACGGGACGGGGCGGTACATCTCCGTATACGGCGGGATCCTTTGAGGACGATAGAGGAGCTGCGGCTCGGACTTGCGGGATAGCAGGAGATCCACACCTATAGAGCGCCATTGAGAGGGGTGAGAACCTATCCAACCCGTTTCTTTGGGGTCCGCCGTGACCCTCTTTTCACAGTGGTGCTGGGCGGTTCACAGAGGAGGATTGTTTTGGAAGTTGCTGTGCAGTGTCATTTGGCTTGATTCAAGATTTTCTTTGTGAGTTTAATGTTTGAAGATTTTAAGTTTAATAAATTTTATATGCTTTACGGTATCACACTATGTTGAGTCTTTCTATACATTGAGGTGACACTGGATTTATAAGGAGTTCGGAAGATCATATCCTCAGCTGACCTGCTATACACCCATGCTTTTTGCCAAAACACGAGAGTGTGAGGCATTTTGAGTCGGTGAGTGTTGAATTCAAGGGGAGTGGAGGCACTGACACTAAGTGAAGTGGTGGACGTTTTCCAGCTTATCACCTTTCCTGCACGGTGTCCTGTCTATGGACTTCATATGGACTATACTGCTTGATTTCACTTCTTGATTCATTTGCCAATTGATATTACTGGGTGTATGATACACTTTAATATACACTGTTAGGTTCTTTTGAGATTCACTGGTTTACTGTATACTGAAAAGTGTTTATATAGATTACCACATAATAATTTTTTATTTTCATTATTTTGGGTATAGATAGATGCACTAGAATCCTATTTTGGATGTTGATCACTGTCATTTAGCGCCGCTTATATTGCTTCACAGGGGTCGCCTTGGGCTCTTGGAATCAATAGGAAGTTTTTTGCACTGATTATTTAATAAGTGGCAGCTTTGTATTCATTTTATTTTATTTTATTTAATTTCATTTTATTAGATCATTTTATTAGTTTATTGTACACAGGTGTTTCACACACAGTGTCAGTTTACACCCTTCATAGGGGGTCACACCCCTTTATCTGGCATCGAGCGCAGTGGTGAGAACTCAAGAAGGGCGCGTTGGTTCGAGTTTTCAATTTTTGACAATTTACACACGTTTTTAACCATTTGCAGCTATGGACGCCATTAACTTTTTATCTAACAGACAAATGAACCCCGAATCTATCTTCTCCACTAGTCATGAAATGATTGACTGTGAGGAAGACTACACGAGTATTTTAAAAAATTTAGATCATCTGCTGGAAAAGCAGATTAAAACATGGTGGGATGTCTTTACATTTGAGCATTACCTAAGGGAAAAACTCATCTTTCGTAGCCTAAGATGGGAAGTAGCACCCCAGGATGGGCTTAACGAACAGGTGTTCATGGATGAGTGGTTCGAATTTTTTAATAGAGTTGGAAGGGAACTACAAACCCTTGTTTTAAAGAGAAAACAGATCAAGCTCAGTAAAATTAAAGAGAAAATTAATACTTTGCAGAGTAAGTTGGAACCAATTAAGGAGACCAGTCAGATGAGAGACTTCAACACCAACATGCAAAAGAAGTTAGAGAAAATAGATCGAGAAACCCAAAAGAAAAAAGTAAAAAAATACAATAGGGACTCAAATGATTTCAAAACCAATAAGGTTTATGCCTGGCAGAACCTTAACATTGAAAACACAGAGGCTGACGGTTTCATTAAAGAGGGAGAACCGGTCAGAACCACTGCACAGACTCATCAAACCAAAGATGCACCCCCAAGGGGCACCAACAATAGAGGTACATCAGGCCCCAACCCTAATCGGAATGGCAATACCCCAGGTAACAGGGATTATCGTCATAACGATTACTACCAATCAGGAGGTCCAACCAGAACTAACAATGGAGGGTATCCACAGCAGCATGGTTACTCCTCACCCCACTCATATCAACAAAAAAAGGGGAGGGGGGGGGGCGAATCATGGATCACCCCCAACAATGGCATCATTATCCTCCTCCTGAACCCAATTACCATGTACCATTGTACAATAGGTACCAACCACTAATGGATGAAGAATATAGAACCCAATATCAACAGGAGCCTTTTTTAGGACAACGGGGGAGGGGGGGGGAGGGGGGGTGTAACACCAAGGAGGAATACACACCCAGGAGAACACAGGGGAGGCAACGTCACTGGGCCCCCATATCATCCAATTCGAGAGTTTACCCCTTATCAAAGAGGAGAAGGGGATGTCGGGCAGGCAGACGTAGACAACCCAAGGAAAAGGCCAAGGGACATGTAGATACAGGTATATATAATCTGAGTGAGGTTAAGTTAAATGAGAAGGAATTAAATATATTACAAACTGGTCTTAAATGTGCACCCAGGAGAGTGATGAATAAGTTTGAAACTTACATCGACACACACAAATTCATTAGAACGCTTAATTTAAAAAAATATTTTCTCAGCCATCCCGTGGAGTCAGGGATCAAGGCGAACATTCGAGAACAGAGGATTGATAGTGGCCTGAAGAACAGGTCAACTTTTAATCCGCAATTACCGAACAATCACTTTATAGAGGTATTCAAGCACTTGTGTTGAAAGACATCGAGGAGCTCCCTGTTTAAAAAAACAGTAAATCCGAGCTATATTAAAAATGGTCTAAAATCTTTGGAAGAAAAGAAAAATATCATCATCCGCCCGGCGGATAAGGGGGGTGGGGTGGTCCTAATGAATAAAGATTTCTATCACCATCAGCTCATGGAACTCTTGGGGGATAGAATCACATACAGAAAACTGAGTGTGGATCCAACAGAAGCTTATAGAACACAATTGAGTGTGTTGGTAGAATGGGGGCACCGAGGTGGTGTTTTGAGCGCTAAGGATAAGCGCTATTTGGTACCCTCAGTGTGTAGGATACCAATCATCTACACACTACCAAAAATCCACAAGAACGTGCACACTCCCCCCGCCCGCCCAATTGTGAACGGGATAGGGTCTGTCACGGCACGCTTGGGAGAATATTTAGACACATTCTTGCAGCCTAGTGTCGTTACCACTAAAGCCTACTTGAAGGACACATCAGACCTGTTGCAACTCCTGAGGGATGTGGCCATCAATCCTGAAGGAGAGACATATTTGGTAACGGCTGATGTGTCCTCATTATATACCATCATACAACATGAGGATGCACTGCTGGCACTTAATTGGGCACTTAGCAAGAGGGATGAAATCCCCCACATGCAAAAGCGTTTTTGGGACACGCTCTGGACTTTTGCATGTCCCACAATTATTTTTGGTACCACGGCTTTTTCTTTTCACAACAGGTTGGCGTGGCTATGGGAGCTAAATATGCTCCCAGCCTCGCCAACCTGTTTATGGCCGAGTGGGAAGATAAGCGGGTATTTAGCACCCATAGACCCCAGCTAAAATTTTATCGTCGCTTTATAGATGATTTGATGTTCATTTGGGAAGGATCTAAAGATTCAGCGATGAATTTTTTGGAGCATCTGAATGACAACTCCAATGGCATCAAATTAGATTACCAAATTAGCGACACTTCGGTCAACTTTCTAGATGTAACCATAATTAGGAATACTAATGGTTAAAGACAAAAGTCTATTTCAAGCCCACGGATCGCAATAGTTATTTGACCATCACCAGTGGACACCACCCCACCTGGATCCGTAATATACCGAAGGGTCAAATACTCAGGGTACGAAGAAACTGTACTGAGTTGGAGGATTACCACACCCAAGTTAAAACATTAAAGGAGAAATTCTTACAGAAGGGTTACCGTGAACAGACATTGGATAACCTAATACAGGAAGTAGCACTTACACCCAGAGAACAGTGCTTTGGGAGAGGACACTCACCAGATGGGAGTAACCAACATCAGATCAGGTTCATCACAGGGTTCCATTTTCAGTATAGGGACATTGAGACTATATTTAGGAAACATTGGCACATTCTAGCCCGTGACAGACATCTGGGCCAAATCTTACCCTCAACACCTAAATTCGTCTATAGACGAGCCCCAACTTTGGGGACAAAGTGGTAAGAAAGATTTTGGACCCACCAGGACAACAGACTCTAAGGATCAATCTACAAGGTTTTTTCCATGTAGGAAATGTGTGTGTTGCAAAACTGTAAGGGTTTCCAATAGGGGGATGACTTCTGTCATGAGTACAGACCAGGAAACTTTTGAAATTAAGGAATACATTTCATGCAATTCCTCACATGTCGTCTACCTTTTATGGTGCCCATGTGGGCTACTCTATGTAGGACGAACAAAACGATTACTCCGAGTTCGAATTTCTGAACACCTCACGAACATCAAAAATGGCTTCAAAAACCACAGTGTTTCTTTACACTTTAGAGAGAAACACCACCGAGATCCTTCCTTAATACAATTTTGTGGATTAGACTGTGTATATCCATCATGGAGAGGGTCCAATAGGGTGAGGGACCTCTCACAAAGGGAAACCCTATGGATATATCGTTTGAAAAGCCTTGCCCCCAGGGGCTTGAATATTGAAGTAGATTTGAACTGCTTTATTAATGATTTCTAAACTATGAACTCATAGAGACAACCCTGTATACTATATATATATATATACATATACATAAGTTTCACTTTCAGTTTTTTAATTTTAATATTAATTCTTACACCTATTGAGGCATGGAATCTTAAATTTCTGATATATGATCTCTTACATTATGCTTATGTTGATTTAACACAGCAGGAGGGATAGTGGACTACACACAGATAGTGGGTGGTAATTGTGCGGTTTCAATCTTTGGTTTTGTGGGAGAGAGAACCAAGGAGTCTTTTTCTATTTCACCACTAGAGGGCTCTAACATTATTGAACCAATATAGAGACACTTTAAACAATTTCACAGAGATCCACTAAGTACACAATATTTTTTTAGATATTGCATAAGTTGCACGTTTTTTTTTTTTTTTTTTTTTGATTTGTAGAGGATCTCACCAATACACATATACTTTTAGTTATATTTTTAGATAATTTTAGAAGTGATGGGGGTAGTTTAGGGTGAAAACCCACCTAGGATTCTGATTGGGCACTGTATGGGTTGCACTGATTGATTATGTAATATAGTATATCAGGATGTACGTCTAAATATAAGGCCTTTGGATGATCTTTCACAATAGCTAGTGGGGGATGTTCTAATATTATGATGCACATATAGTATTTACCATGATCTTAGTAATAATGCTGTAAGCGTCCTTTGTGATCTTTACTTGCAATTCAGTACATTTGTCTTAGATAGCTACATGTATTCTGACAGTCTTTGGGAGATTTTGCAATAAAAATGCCCTCTGAAGAATGCGATCAGCCCAGCGCTGCTGCGTTGAGGACTACGGGGACACCTGGGAACGTGCAGGGAGATTTGCATATTACAACGTCGATAGACGTGAGGGGTATAAGAATGGGAGGTGCCGTACCGTACAGCCAATCCCATGAGGAAGTCAAGTGTGACGAAACATGTCGGGGCGTGGCTGTACGGCATCCATCACTAACAGACAGTAAGGGACGGGACGGGGCGGTACATCTCCGTATACCGGCGGGATCCTTTGAGGACGATAGAGGAGCTGCGGCTCGGACTTGCGGGATAGCAGGAGATCCACACCTATAGAGCGCCATTGAGAGGGGTGAGAACCTATCCAACCCGTTTCTTTGGGGTCCGCCGTGACCCTCTTTTCACAGTGGTGCTGGGCGGTTCACAGAGGAGGATTGTTTTGGAAGTTGCTGTGCAGTGTCATTTGGCTTGATTCAAGATTTTCTTTGTGAGTTTAATGTTTGAAGATTTTAAGTTTAATAAATTTTATATGCTTTACGGTATCACACTATGTTGAGTCTTTCTATACATTGAGGTGACACTGGATTTATAAGGAGTTCGGAAGATCATATCCTCAGCTGACCTGCTATACACCCATGCTTTTTTGCCAAAACACGAGAGTGTGAGGCATTTTGAGTCGGTGAGTGTTGAATTCAAGGGGAGTGGAGGCACTGACACTAAGTGAAGTGGTGGACGTTTTCCAGCTTATCACCTTTCCTGCACGGTGTCCTGTCTATGGACTTCATATGGACTATACTGCTTGATTTCACTTCTTGATTCATTTGCCAATTGATATTACTGGGTGTATGATACACTTTAATATACACTGTTAGGTTCTTTTGAGATTCACTGGTTTACTGTATACTGAAAAGTGTTTATATAGATTACCACATAATAATTTTTTATTTTCATTATTTTGGGTATAGATAGATGCACTAGAATCCTATTTTGGATGTTGATCACTGTCATTTAGCGCCGCTTATATTGCTTCACAGGGGTCGCCTTGGGCTCTTGGAATCAATAGGAAGTTTTTTGCACTGATTATTTAATAAGTGGCAGCTTTGTATTCATTTTATTTTATTTTATTTCATTTCATTTTATTAGATCATTTTATTAGTTTATTGTACACAGGTGTTTCACACACAGTGTCAGTTTACACCCTTCATAGGGGGTCACACCCCTTTATCTGGCATCGAGCGCAGTGGTGAGAACTCAAGAAGGGCGCGTTGGTTCGAGTTTTCAATTTTTGACATATGTGAATAAGCCCTAATGCTACAGTACAGTATAGTATAGACAAAAAAAAGACAGGATGATGTCATGTACGTTTTCCTGTTGCTCTTTCAATTGTGTCTGTAATTTCTTGACATCTTTTTCCTCTGATTCTACATGCAGGTTTTTCTGTTCTTCCTGTTGCCTTTTCTCCTTGACAACATTCTCCTGATGCTCTTTGTGTGCTTTGACAGAATTTAGCACATTCTGAAAGAAATCAGATCCTAAGATTGTAAATACATACAGTATATAACAAAAGTAAAGACATCGGCCTGTCCTCATATTGCCTCCTCCTCCCCAACAAGACACGAAGAGGTCTTCTAGGTACATGCATGGTGAATAGTTTTGTTCCCTTTTCTCTCTAGAAAATAGAATGATCAACTATGACACAAAGGTGTCCTTTTATGAAACTGAGATCAGCGGCGATCCCGAGTCTCACCGCTGATCTCAGCTCATTACCAGTTTATGAAACTGAGATAATCAGCGGAGAACATGTTCTCCGCTGATTATCTCAGCACAGTGAGAATTCACAGAAACGGCCAGTTTATGAAGGTGCGATCGCAGCACCTCACTGGCGATCTGTGACAGAATTCTCACTTTCTGATTCACCATTTCAGAAGTGGAGAATCAGAGTGAGAAGCCTGAAACTGGCTGATATTCTGGAGAAAGCAAGAAGTCTTTTGACTTCTTTCTTTCACCAAACAGTCAGAGCACATCTTCCCCACCATTACACACCCCAAAACCAGCCGGATACGAATTTATAGTGTGCACATATATATATATATATATACATATATACATATATATATATATATATATATATATATATATATATATATATATATATATATATATATATATATGTGTATATATATATATATATATATATATATATATATATATATGTATATATATATGTATATGTGTATATATATCTATATATATATATATATATATATAGATATATAGATATATACATACATATATATATATATATCTATATATATATATAGATATATATATATATCTGTATCTATATATATCTATAGCTATATATAGATATAGCTATAGATATATATAGATATATATATATATTTTTGTTTAGATGTTCACGTCTCTGGCTGAGTTCACACTTGTGCGATGCGTGAACCAGCGTGATTCCTGTGTGGGTTTTCACATCGCACCTACATTGACATCTGCGCACCACTGCGGGTGTCAATGTAAAGTTAATGACACCCCCAGATCATTTCACAGATCGCAGTGCGAACTATGTAATGGTGCAGGAATCGGATCGCATGCGTGTTCACACCCATGCGATCAGATTCCAGTGCGGACCAAATAAAGGGTCCTGTACCATTTTGGTGCAAATGCAATATGGTTTAGGGCCAGTTCCGACTGCTGCGGTGTCCAAGATCGGATGTGATTCGCACCGCACTGCAGTGCAAAATCACATCCGATCTCTGTGCGATGCGATTTCAGCCATACAGATAGTATTGCTAAATTTGCATTGCCCTCGGACCAAACTCTTACAGGACCCTTTTTTTGGTCCACAGCAGAATCGGATCGCATGGGTGTTCACACCCATGCGATTCAATTACTGTCTGAGTTTGCAGATCGCACTGCGATATGCGAACTGATTTGGGGGTGTTGTTAACTTTTAGGCCCAGTTCACACTTGTGCGATGCCGGACATCGCACAGGCATCGCATTTAATTCGCAGCACACTGCCATTCACATTACATGCGATGTCTGTGCGGTGCGATATCAGCTGTACAGATAGTATGGCTGATATTGCACCGCATTCGGTGCAAACACGCACAGGACCCTTTTTTCTGTTCGGACCAGAATCGGATCGCATGTGTGTTCACACATATGCGATCCGATTCATGTCCGGACTGTCAGTTCGCAGTGCGATATGCAAGCTGAACTGGGGGTGTCGTTAACAATGTATTGACACTCCCCAGCGATTCGCATATGGCAGTGTGAACTGACATGCGAGTCGGTGCGATGCGGTAACCCGCAGTGGATTCGCAGTGTTCTCGCATTGCACCAGTTTATCAATTTTTATGTTTATCAATTATGAAATATATTTTATTTTAATTTATTAATAAATATTTATACTTGTATACTTTATAAAAATTATTTTTTTAATGATTATAAATGTATTTTGCATTTATATGAATGCTGTATAGCTGCATTACATATGTGCATTACATTCATTTACTATACACCATTCACATTTAAATAAGGACATGTATGATCTTTAAATATTGATAAAAACAATGTTTTTTTATAATTAGGTTAATGTATATTGTGTAGGGGGAATTTAACGTTGTTATTTTATTAATATGTTGGGGAATGTGTGCTGATTTGTGTTACACTTTGTATTTTATGGTTCCTCATACTGTAATCCCGCTATATCACGCGAGATTATAGTGAGAGGAGCCGTTTCTCAGGAGTTCCTGGCATTTGTAGATCGCTTCTCAACTCAACATGAGAAGCCATCTACACACTTTCATAAATAGGCACTCAGAGGAGAGCGATCTCCCCTGAGAATGCCTGCGAACTGAATCGCGGTATTTTACCTCACTTTCATAAAAGGACACCATAGACACGTTAGAAAACCTCAGAGACTGTAGAATCTGAGAAAGTTTGTGATCAGACAGCTCACTTGGTTATAGAATGCAGGGCCTCCGTGCAAGGCCTTGCATCTCTGACCACATCTGTAAAGAAGCTCTGACATGTTATAGACAAACCCGTTCTTAGTTTTAGCCATTACAGAGGATGGGTTAATAAAAATCATGTAAGCATTATTTTCTTTCTGCATCAGCTTTTATTAGAATTGAGATGTGTTTATGACTCTATAATTGTTACATTTCAATATCATTATGTGTGGGTCAGATCTCTGAAACTACTTTTTAAATGTGTTTATAAATTGCACTGTGCTTGTGGTCAGGGCACATCTGAATCATGATTCCTCTTTATATTTATTCTGCTACATGTTTTTGGTAAATCAGACACTAAGTGACTTTTTTTTGGGGGGGGGGGGGGGGGGGGCAGTGACACCAATAGAGTGATCTGTGCCAATAAAAATGCACTGTCACTGTACTAATGACACTGGCTGGGTTAAATGTGTCCCTAGGGAGTGCTTTCTAACTGTGGGGAGGTGCTTGCACAGTGGGAAGACAGAGATCCATGTTCCTGCTTAGTCCTCTGTCCGGACGATTGGCGGATCCCGCTGATTGGCTCCTGCTGTGTCCAATTACAGCGGAAGCTGGTCGCCAGCGTAGAAAGAATGTACAGGTACGTGATTTTGCCTGTAGGAGCCGCCACCCTGCAGTACATATATAAGTGGGGCGGTCGGCAAGCGATTAAACAAAGCCTTTGCCCCGTTAATTCATATACTGCCAGATATAAAGTCAACTGCCACCCTCATAAGGTTCAATGTTCAATACTCTGTTACCAGTTTTATCTCAGACTGTACTACTAAAGTGGCTATTAATCCGTAACGTCTCATTGGTCAAATGTTGTGGCCACCCTTAATGTTAACTGGATTCTCGCTTAAAAAAACCCAAAAGAATAAAAGTTTGAATGAGGTGAAATTACCTTCACTAATCTGGATTTCACTGTCCAGTCATCAGCTGGCTTCTCGTCTTTAGGAATTTGTTTATAAGCACTTTCCAAGTTTTGCTTTTCTTTGAACAATCCCTTGAGCTGCTCAAATAGACAGAAAGTACATACAAGCAATATAATGAAGAAAGCCGATATAGTGCAGCTAATGTTTAGTTACTCACTACCAGATGATGACAGATTTATGATATATCACATAATACATTTTTTCCTAGCATTTAAAAAAAAATCTTTTTCTTAGGGTTGCAGCGATACAGTTTTTACCGGCGAGTACCAATACTTTTGGCCAAGTACTTATCGAAACTGAGTACCAATACCTTTGCGGTGCAAATTGTGCCCATACAAAATGAATGGGCTCAAATCACACTGCAAAGAATCGCATGTGATTTGAACAGGAATCGCACTGCATTCTTATTCAAATCACATGCATTTTCCTGCACCGCTCCTGTGTGAACACAGGCTGAAATCACTATGACAAGCCTGGGTTCACACAAGAGCGGTGCGGGAAACTGCATGCAATTCAGACAGAGATCGCATTCCTGTTCAAATCGCATTTGATTCTTTGCAGTGCGATTTGAGCCCATTCATTTTGTATGCACTCCAACTGAACCGCAAAAGTATTGGTTTGGGTATCAGAGCATTTGCAGGAGTGCGCCTGCAAATGTTCAGTGTCGGCACTGATACCGGTATTGGTGCAATCCTGCTCTTCATACAAAACTAAAAATGACATGCACGAAAGGAAAAGTTTCAAACCTCTTATTTTACATAAAGATATAAAGGTGCATATTTATTTATGAGCAAAATTTAGTCAACAAGCAAATGCATTCAGTGAGCACCTAATGCTATCCAGCAACTGCTGCTATAGTGCTTAATGTGATAATAAATTCTTTGTTTTTTTAAAGCGGTTTTATACCCCGCTTTCACATTTTTACCTACAGGTAAGCCTATAATACAGCTTACCTGTAGGTAAAATGAATATCTCCTAAACCTGTTTGGTTTAGGAGATATTCACCTTGCATGCAGCCGTGGACGTCACATGTGCTCTGAAGGTCCAGCGGATGCTGCCGGAAAATCAGAGCTCCTTGGCGGAAAGAGGACTCCTGCGCACCACTCGCCACGCCGGAGCCGCGAACCCAGAAGAAACACCGAAGGAACATGTTAGCTCCCTCAGCGGTGACTGGGAGGTGATGCCGGCGCTTCATTCTAAGGTAAGTATTTCATAATGAGCTAGTATGCAGTGCATACTAGCTCATTATGCCTTTGCCTTACAGGTTTTTTTTTTTTTTTGGCAGGCATACAACCGCTTTAAGTACATTTAGTACTTTAGCATTTGATTTAATAACTTACTGAGTATGCAGCTCCTTCATTGTTTAATCATTGACTATGTTCCTGTTTAACCAGCCTGGTGGAGTGTGATCCCAGCCATTGTTGTTTCTAACTGGGACCCACTGTCTCCATATATCTAGGGGGACAAGTACGCCCTCCCATGTGGAGTTTTAGTGTTTCTTGGTGGAGTGGAAAGCATGATGGCTCAAATATATGTCCATACTAAATGATTTTTGGGGCATTCCCATTTGTATACTTGCAAAAATAAACCATGTTTTGCCATTTGTATACATGTCTGCATGAGATGACTTGTGAACAGATATACAGTATATTGCACTACGTGGGTTATCCTCTTCCTGAGGAAGCAGGTTAGGCCCGAGATACAAGTAGATATATGGGGTACCCTTTAAAATACTGTATATCATTGATTGTGGTAGTAATATTGAACATGCATAGGAAGTTGTGAGCTTTTGTATTGTGACTCATTTGTGATACTATCTTTATACTCTATGAGAGCTAGGTGTATTCCGTGTTTTTATGGAAACAAATTAATAAAAAAATGTCTGTTTTTATCTGTTTGCATTGCATATGTTGATGCACTTGACAAACTTATATTACTTTCCCAAACTTAATTACAATAAAGTATATGGAGAGGATCAACACTGCAATAGGTATGTATTTTATTTTATTATGTATTTTATGTGTTTTATGTTTGATCACCAATCAATACATAATTATGAAGTGATAAAGTGGTATTGCACCCAAAAACAAAATTGTATTATGTTGCAGCTCACCAGTTCTTAGATTTAGCCCGGGTTCACACCTATGCGAATTAGATGCGGCTTACACCGCATCTAATTTGCAGGACATTTTAAAATACATTCATATGAATGCATCTGGTTCACATATGTGCGTTGCATTCGCACTGCGCATTACACAAAAAACGTGTGCGTTTTCTGGGCATTGCGGTTCGAATTACGAGCTCCTTATCTTCTATGGGAACGCATCTGCTTCGCAGATGCATTGCGTTCTGAACATGGATTTTCTCCTTCTCCTCAATACACCTCCCCCCCTCCCTCCCCCTCTCCCTGCTCACTGATCCTGAGCTAAAACGCAGTGATTCCTTTGAACAGGAGATTTTTATCTCCCCAGTGAAACCTGAGCTTCAATTCGCACCGCACATGTGTGAAACCAGGCTGAGTGGCTGCATTTGTTTTCTTTTGTTAGACCCCATTCACCTAGGGGCAACACGACTTGCAGGTCGCCTCACCGAGGCGACCTGCACACGACTGCCCGGGCGACTTGCAAAACGACTTCTGTATAGAAGTCTATGCAAGTCGCCCCAAGTCGCCCCCGTACAGGTTTAGGAGGTATTTTTTTTACCTACAGGTAAGCCTTATTATAGGCTTACCTGTAGGTAAAAGTTAAAAAATTGACTATACAACCGCTTTAACACAGAGGTATTGTTTCCTTTTATGCTTAGAATAAAATAAAAAGTATAACTATGACAAAACAGTTTACATATGCTGAATAAAAATATTAATGCTTGGGCCTCATGCACACTGGGCATCAAAAACACCACTTTTAAGGATGTTTGCCTTTTTTTCTGCCTCTAAACTCCCCTCCATGCTAGCCTATGTGTCATTTACAGGCGTTTAGAGGCAGGAGCGTTTAGAAGGAGAAAAAATCCCTGAGCTAGCATGTACAGGAGAGAAAAACCGCCACACGTCTAAACGCATGTAAACCCGCCTAAGCACTAGGTGCGTTTAAAAAAAATAATATTCTGGCCGATGAAATGAATGAATGCCCAAACACCTAATACACCTAAACACATCTGCCGAATGTGGCTTTAGGCACGTTTTGAATGCTGCTTTTCTCCAGCCAGAAGAAAGGTGTTTTGGTAGAGCTGGGCAAACACTCAGTGTGCATTAGGCCTTAGATCTGAACTCTGAGAACTAGACAAAGTCTACCCTTGCTTTCGGCCCACACCCTCGACACTGCAAGGGTTAAATACTAGTTTAGTCTAGGGGTGCAGAGATAAGGTTTATTAGCTATCCTATCCCTTGTTCCAGTACTTCTGCCTGAAGTTCTGTGTTGTGGGTGGTCCCTCTGGGTTACCATGTGCAGTACAGGGTTATTAACCCTGTACTGTAAGTGAGGAGGCAAGCATGCAATTGAAGCCCAAAGCACCTTTTAGAGATAGCAGTCCTGGAACAGTCTCACAGATGGGGGGATCCTGCTCAAGTAAGTAATAAGGTATCACTCCTTACTGATGCACCCCTAGACTAAACAAGCATTTCATCCTTGCAGCACAAGGGGCCCTACTGCATGATTACATTTTTCCTAACTCCTGGAGTTAAGCTCCACCAAGTGCCATTAAACCTTAAAAAAATTATTTTATTGAGGATTAACTTTGTCTTTATTTAGACTTATAATTATTGTTTGACATTCAATGGCACTAGTAATGCCTTAAACAGGTCTCCTGCTTTAAGTATGGCAGTTATATTTCATGATAACCATCTTAGTGCAGCTTGGGAAATTCTTACCTGTTCGGTTACCAGTTTGTGCTGGTGTTTAAGAGCCTCATTGTCCACTTGAAGATTTTGAACTACCTCTTCATTTATTTTAGTTTGCTTTGAGAGATTCTATTGAGATAACAGAAAATAGTCAGCTTACAAAACAAAATAGTGTAAGTTATCCATGCACATTAGACCAGTGATCTCCAAACTGCAGCCCGGGGGCCAGATATAGCCCTTTGCTCGCCATTATCCGGGCCTTCAGCACCGTTCTTCCCACTGATACAAGACACTATTCCTACCACTGACACCAACAATGGGGCATAATTCTTCCTACTGACATGAACAATGGGGCACTATTTCTCAGATTGACACCAATGATGGGGCACTATGCCACACACCGATACCAATGATGGAGCACTATTTCTCCCACTTACACCAATGATTGGACACTATTTTTCCCACTGATACCAATGATGGGTCACTATTCTTCCAACTGATACCAGCAAAGGGGCACTATTCCTCCCATTGACACCAACGATGGGGCACTATTACTCCAACTAACACCAGCAATGGGGCACTATTCCTCCCATTGACTTTTCTTTCCACTGATACCAATGATGGGCACTAATCCTTCGCCTGACACCAATGATGGGCACTATTCCTTCTCCTGACACCAATGATGAGCCACTATTCCTTCCACTGATACCAATGATGGGCAGTATTCCTCGCATAGACACCAAAGATGCATTGTTTACTCCCACTGATGCCAGAACAATTTGTACTCCCAATGGCCACAGCCCCCTAAACTCAGGACAGTAAACTGGCCCTTTTTTTTAAAAGTTTGGAGACCACTGCATTAGACTGTGATTCAAGTGTACATTTCATAAATATCATATGTAGTAGTCGCACATTCATTTTTATGTGCTTATATACATTGAGGATACATTTCAGCGCTGTCACACTTTGAACGACAATTTCGCAGTCATACAACAGTGTACACAAATTACATTTTTATCATTTTTTTCCCCACAAACAGAGCTTTCTTTTGGTGGTATTTGATCACCTCTGGGTTTTTTATTTGTTGTTAAAAAAATGAAAAAAGACCGAAAATTTTGAAAAAAAAATACAAAACTGTTTTTTTATTTTGTTTGCGAATTTTGCAAACAGGTAATTTTTCTCCTTCATTGATGTACGCTGATGAGGCTGCACTGATGGGCACTTATAGGGTGCACTGATAGGCTACACTGATCGGCACTAATAAGGCAGAAATGGTGGGCACTGATAGGCTGCACTGGTGGGCACTGAGAGGTAGCACCTATGGGTGGCACTGATGGGCAGCACTGAAGGGCATTGATAGGTGGCACTGAAGGGCACTGATAGGTGGCACTGATAGCTGGCAGTGATGGGCACTGATAGGTGGCAGTGATGGGCACTGATAGGTGGCAGTGATGGGCACTGATGGGTGGCAGTGATGAGCACTGGTAGGTGACACTGATAGGCAGCACTGCTAGGTGGCACTGATAAGGCATTGATGGGCACCACTGTTGGGCATTGATAGGTGGCACTCGTGGGCATTGATGGGTGGCAATGTTATACACTGGTGGGCACTGATATGCACTGTGGGCACTGGCAGGTGGTACTGGTGGACACAGATGAGGTGGCTGTGCCTCTTAGTCTTTGGGACCGATGTCCCTTACACAGACGCTGGTAATCTGCTTTTTTTTCTCCTCACGCTGTCAGCGCAAGGAGAAAAGAAAAACGATTACCAATCTGTATACCGCACGTGATCAGCTGTCATTGGCTGACAGCTGATCACGTGGTAAGGAGCCGGGATCGGCCCCTTACTATGACCTCTGATCATCCGAGTCTCATTGCAAAGGGGAGGATGTCTACTGACGGTCTCCCGACAATGTGGGTCCGCGCTGTAGCCGTCATTCGGCTATAGCGCGGACGGGAAGAGGTTATGGTAAACTTATTACATCCCTGTAAAATTTAAACACAGCATACAGAAAACAAATGCATTAATGCATAAACATGTATCACCACCAGGCCCTTGCAATTGCTTTGGCCCATATGGCTTATGTAGCCTCCCAATTGGTCAGGTAGGTGGCCATCACATAACAGGTACAATAGGTAGGCTTGGGAAGGAAGGGTGGGGCTGGCCTAATGGAGAGGCTTGGGAAAGGGGGAATAGATTTATGAATTGCATACGACTTCAGCTATATATATCTCTGGATCTACTAATTGTTTGGATGTATGATGTTCACTGACTTTCATCACATGCTGAGTTTGAATTGTCCAAGGTTGTAACAAGTTATTTTCAAGGGAATCATTTGACAACCAATATTTATGTTTTCAGTTTCAATACTTTTTCATTCAAATATTTCAGGATATAAGGTATGACATGAAGAAACGGAGAAATATGAACAGTACATTATGAATCATTAGGGTTATAGCCACCAATGACATAAATCCACCCATAAGCGTAGCAAGAATACCCAATAGTTATGTTTTCTACCTGATTTATGCATAAACATTATACATTATACATAACGCCTAGACTGTAAAGCATTTTGCTACAATGTACAAAGCTACATCTGTGATGTGTGGTGATGTAATATCATGGTCTCTGAAAAATGTATGTACATATTTGTGATGATACACTACTATATTTTTTGAATATTGCATGACTCTAAAAATAAGAATAAAATCATACCATGCTCATATGTTCAATATTGATTAAATTCTTAAACTGTCCCCCACATCTCTTATGTCTGTAAATAGATTTGATTGGTATAATATTATTTTACAGTGATCACCTTTAGAACATCTTGCAGTTGGTAAAGACAGACAAGAGTTTGGTTTTTCTCTTCCTGTAATTCCACATTGCGTTCTTGACATCCTGATTAAAAACAAAAGTAATACGTTTTATCTATCCACATTGTAATGAGCATATTATTGACTGCATATTTTAGCATATGTTATATATATATATATAGTAATCCTAATAATTGGAAATAAACTGTACAAGAAGTCATTGTTCAACATATATATATATATGTTTAGCATTGGTTATAGGATGTTGCCTCTTACGGGTTTGCTGATATTTTTTTTTTTATGGCAGTAACAAGCATAATGACCAATACTAGCAGACGTGTTTCTTATTTAAAAAAAGAAAAGCAGAGGGGGTAGGAACAGAGCAAACACAAGTAAAGACATTAGCAAGAGGGGGTTGCTAAAAATAAAACAGAGAATTTGAAGCATCACTGTATTATAATTATTAACATACCGAACAAGAGTATAGTTGTGACAAATGTGGTCACAGATGGGCAGAAATCTCACTTAAAATGATAAGAGATCTGACCAGATTCATTCAAACGGTGCAAGTCTCTGCCACAAAATATCTCCTCAACTGGCCAACAGCCAAAAGCAGTGCAGATGCAGTGAAAGCTTAATGTAGAACTATAGGCAAAACTTATTTTTTCATTTTGGATAGAGTAAAGGAGGGTTATAACCTCTGTAAGGTTTAATTTTGCCATATTTGTCTCATTGGGGAGATTTACCTTCACTTCCTGTACCATACCCAAACAGGAAGTGAGAGGAAATTCCTACAAATTAGGGAATCTTTTTGAGACCCCCAGGTCACTAGAACTAGTAAAGCTGGAAGCCGCACACCGGTATAATGATGAATGCTTTATTTAAAAAGCTGAATCATGAAGAAACACGAAACATAACAGCAGAAGCGTACAAAAGCAGCTGACGCGTTTCACACTACAATGAGTGCTTATTCATAGCTTCATTTGAGCTATGAATAAGCACTCATTGTAGTGTGAAACGCGTCAGCTGCTTTTGTACGCTTCTGCTGTTATGTTTCCTGTTTCTTCATGATTCAGCTTTTTAAATAAAGCATTCATCATTATACCGGTGTGCGGCTTCCAGCTTTCCTCGATTTGTCTGCCTCATCTTGCATCAGTGAGCACATGGGACTCTTCCCAAGGATAATACTACACTGGCTTTCATCTCCCCTGGTCTGCGCCTACCTGAGCGGTGGGACCCCTCTCTGCTTAGCTTGCTTTTCTGGATTTATCACTAGAACTAGTGTCCCCATTTGAAGATTTCTTTTCTGGGGACAACCCAAAATGAGTGATTTTCTTTTACTTTCAATGATAATTGTAAACAGGAAGCACAGAGAGGGTGAATCTTCGCAATGGGGACACAGACAGCAAAAAATCTGACGTGTTCTAATCCATTTCCCCTCTGTCCAAAACTAAAAAACAAATTTGCCTCTATTTATACTTTTATTTCCTTTGGTATTGAGAAATGGGATCCATCACCTTTATTATTTGTATTATTATTGGAGAAATCTTGCACTCTGTAAAGTGGCTGGGGTGGGCATCCTCATAGGATGGGCTTACCTTTAATCGCTTTCTCCACCTGCTGAAGGAAGACTTCACAGCGAGAACATTTATGTGAACTTGCAGGAGGCTGGCCTACTCTTGGGCTCCGGCTTTTCACTCCAATCTGGGCTCCTTGCACAATGTTATTAGAGGAGGTTTTTCCATACTGTTGTTGCATTTCTGCCAACTGAATTTCAGAATTCATGACTTTAGACTGTTAGCAAGTTACAGTACAATCTACAGATCATTATTTATATTTCTTGATGGGTTGGGATAAGAACCCATTAGGAGACCTCCAAATTGAATGTAACATTATTGAACTTATTACTTATATACATTGCAATGTGTGCCATGGACAGAAATACTATGTGACATTTTTTTAACATCTATATTTTGCCATAGGTTGACCGACAGGATCTGCATGTTTGTCTGTACTTTCTGGGCTGCAGTAACTTGTATCGGTCACATCATTTATTTTACATACATTTTCAAATTACAGTAAATAACCAGATCATATAACAGTAGATTGTAGTGGTCATATTGCTTATGCAATATCTCAGGGATATCCAATTAGTGGACCTCCAGCTGTTGCGGAACTACAAGTCCCATAAGGCATAGCAAGTCTCTGACAGCCACAAGCATGACACCCAGAGATAGAGGCATGATGAGACTTGTAGTTTTGCAACAGCTGGAGATCCGCTAAATGCATATTCCTGCTATATATTATACAGCTAAATAACAATTAGTCCAGCACTATTGCAAACACATTACTTGAATGTGTCAAAGTAGAATACAGTAATACCTCGGATTGCGAGTAACGTGGTTTACGAGTGTTTCGCAGTACGAGCTATTATTTTTTTTAAAAACCTGACTCGGTTTGTGAGCGTTGTCTTGTAAGATGAGCAGGATTCAAGCCAATGGGGTGTGCAGTATTGCATTTGGCCAGAGGTGTGGGGGTGCCGTTGACACTCGGAGCTGCTTGGAGACACTCGGAAACACTCAGAAACACTCCCTTCCTGAGTGTCTCCGAGTGTTTCCGAGTGTTTCCGAGTGCATCCAAGCGGCTCTGAATGTTTTGGAGTGTCTCTGGCGCCCCCACCTCTGGCCACATACGTACTGCATACAATAGCAGTGACTGTGGAATGAATTATCTGAGTTTCCATTGACTCCTATGGGGAAACTTGCTTTGATATACGAGTGCTTTGGATTACAAGCATTCTTCTGGAACAAATTATGCTCGTAATCCAAGGTACCTCTGTATGCTTGATTTACTGCTTGTAAACAAAGAATACCTTTAATTCCAAGGAAGACCTCTCAATATCCATCTCTGTTTTCTCCATCTCCCTAATTTGCTGCAGATGCTTTATTGACTGTTCCCTACATAAGAAAGAATGAACAAGCTGTGCTTATCAGCTAATACATCATTAAAGCACTCACTGCAAAAGGTCAAAAATTAAAAAATGTATTATCAGCCTTTTAGTTACTGTATATTTTATTGATGAATAATAAATGAAAGTGACATAGTGACATAATAGATTAAATTTACATGCTTCAGTCAATACTGTATATTATTGCTGTCTGTGCCCCCATAAGAGAGATTTCTATTTACTCAGATGGTACATGTCTGGCAGAACAGAAAGGAGGGGATACCTTCTCTATTCAAATCTATTCAAATCTGACACAAAAGTCTTTTTAATAGGGACAAACAGTTCCCACTCCCCCCCCCCCCCCCCTCCCATACAGTTTTTTGATGTTTAAAGGAGAAGTATAGCCAAAGCTATTTTGGATATACACTCACCAGTCACTTTATTAGGTACACCTTGCTAGTATCCGGTTGGACCCTCTTTTGCCTTCAGAACTGCCTTAATTTTTCATGGTATAAATTCAATTTATGCTGATTTTCCAGCTGCACATCTATGATGCGAATCTCCCATTCCACCACATTCCAAAGGTGTTCTATTGGATGGAGATCTGGTGACTGTGGAGGCCATTGGAGTACAGTGAACTCATTATCATGTTCAAGAAACCAGTGGTGAGATGATTTGAGCTTTGTGACATGGTGTATTATCCTGCTGGAAGAAGCCATCAGAAGATGGGTACACTGTAGTCATAAAGGGATGGACATGGTCAGCAACAATACTCAGGTAGGCCGTGGTGTTCAACAGCTTGCTGACCGCCTCACGCAGATATACAGCGGCAGAATGGCATGGGCAGGTAAAGTAACGTATGGGTACGTTACTTGCCTCCCGCGGGCGGCTTCTGTCCAAAAGCGATCAGAGGTGAGGGGGAGGCCATCCATTCGTGGCCACCCCCTCACGATCGTTCCCAGCCAATGACATTCTTCCTCTGCTGCTGTAATGTAAACAGCGGCAGAGGAAGTGATGTCATCTCTCCTCGAGCCGATCTTTTCGTTCCGGCGTCGAGGAGAGAAGACATCAAGTAAGTGCACCAAACACTACTCTAACAGTAGAACACACTAGGCACACATTTCACCCCCCCGATCACCCCCCTGTACCCCCTGTCACAGTGACACCAATAGCAGTTTTTTTTTGCATTGGTGTCAGTTTGTGAGAGTTATAAGTGGTAGGGCAGTTAGTATTAGCCCCCTTTAAGTCTAGGATACCCCCCTAACCCCCCCTAATAAAGGTTAACCCCTTGATCACCCCCCGTCACCAGTGTCACTAAGCAATCGTTTTTCTGATTGCTGTATTAGTGACACAGGTGACGCTAGTTAGGGAGGTAAGTATATAGGTTCGCCGTCAGTGTTTTATAGTGACAGGGACCCCCATATACTACCTAATAAAGGTTTTAACCCCCTGATTGCACTCTAGTTAACCCTTTCACCAGTGATCATCGTATAACTGTTACGGGTGATGCTGTTTAGTTAGTTTGTTTATTATAGTTTCAGGGCACCTGCCGTTTATTACCTTATAAAGGTTTAACCCCCTAATCGCCCGGCGGTGATAGAAGTTAAGTTTTAGGGTCAGGTAAGGTCTGCGTAGCCCCAGGCAGCGTCAGGTTAGCGCCAGTACCGCTAACACCCACGCACGCAGCATACACCTCCCTTAGTGCTATAGTGTCTGAACGGATCATTATCTGATCCGAACAGATCTATACTAGCATCCCCAGCAGTTTAGGGTTCCCAAAAACGCAGTGTTCGTGGGATCAGCCCAGATACCTGCTAGCACCTGCGTTTTGCCCCTCCGCCCAGCCCAGCCCAGCCCACCCAAGTGCAGTATTGATCGATCACTGTCACTTACAAAACACTAAACACACATAACTGCAGCGTTCGCAGAGTCAGGCCTGATCCCTAAGATCGCTAACAGTTTATATAGGTAGCGTTTTGATACAGTCGCTAACAGTCAGGAGCTTTTTTGCCTGTGAGACTCACTAGTGTACCACTAAATTTAGAGCCCAAAATGGCAAATCGAAGGTACACTAGTGAAGAGGCCTACACGTTTCTGAGCATGACAGATAGTGAAGAGGAAGTCACTCATTTGTCAGATTCAGGCTCAGCATACGATCCTGTAGAGGACAGCGGCTCCATGACAGATAGCTCTGACGACGGAGTTGTGGTCCCTGCCAAGGTCAGGCGTACCAGACCCCGAACTTCTTATTCTGTCCTTGATGTGCAAGAACCGCAGGTCCCTCGTATGGAGCAGAGCAGTACTAGCGCCGCTATTCCTTCTGGTGAACTGGCAAGCACCAGCGGCCTAGTACACCCTGGTCATACATCCAGCACTGCAGTAACACTTGGTGACGTGGCGAGTCCCATAAGTGCAGTTCAAGCTGGCGAGGTGGCAAGCACAAGTAGTGTCCCGCTGCCACCAAGAAGACGAACACAGGCCCGTCGTGCCCATAGTGCCCTTCCTGCTGCATTCGCCAATCCGAATTGGGAACCCACCGCTTCTGCAGCACCCGTACTTCCCCCATTCACTGGCCAACCCGGCATTCATGTGGAAACAGTTGATTTTACGCCACTGGATTTTTATTTGCTGTTTTTCACCGAAGATCTCTATAGATCTATTGTGGACCAAAGCAATTTATACGCTGGTCAACACATCGCCGCTAATCCCCAGTCCTCCCTTGCCAGAGATTGGAGACCAATTACGGTCTCCGAATTTAAAGTGGGGTTCCACCCAAAAAAAAGAACATACCTAAAAAATTCTAAAAAAAAAAACAAAAAAACATTTGGATATTTTTTTTTTTTTACTTACCTCTAAATGCCTGTTGCTAGGTGGACCCTCGTAATCTGCCCCTTCGTCTGCCTGGGCTGGTGACATCACTTCCCCCTGGCACAGGAAGGGCTCGGCTCTTCTCCCCCCCTCCTGTCAATCATCTGGGACCCATTGCAGGTCCCAGGTGATTGAGCGGCCAATCACGGCGCTCGGCGCCGCTCGCGCATGCGCAGTGGGTGCCAGGCTGTGAAGCCACAGCCCGGCGCCCACAGTTGAAATGCCGGCGCCGACGAGCGGAGGGGGGGGACGAGCGGGGCTTCGATCCCCCGCACCGCTGGACCCAGGGACAGGTGAGTGTCCAATTAAAAGTCAGCAGCTGCAGTATTTGTAGCTGCTGACTTTTAATTTTTTTTTTTTTTAATGGCCCCCCTGGGTGGAACTCCTCTTTAAGCTCTTTCTGGGCCTTTCCCTCAACATGGGCATAACTAAAAAGAGTGAGTTGCGGTCATATTGGTCCACTGACCCAATTCACCATATGCCCTTGTTCTCTGCCTCCATGACCAGGGCACGATACGAGCAGATTTTGCGGTTCATGCACTTCAACAACAATGAACTCTGTCTTCCTCGTAGAGACCCTGAATACGATCGGCTCTACAAAATTCGGCCCCTCGTAAACCACTTCAACCAACGTTTTGCAGACTTGTTTACTCCCCATCAAGTTGTCTGCGTTGATGAGTCCCTGATTACGTTTTCTGGCCGCTTGTCATTCAAACAGTACCTTCCTAGCAAGCGTGCCAGATACGGGGTCAAGATGTATAAGCTTTGCCCAGCGGCTTGTAGATTCCCGTCTTAGGCTGGAGGAGAGAGCCTGCTTCAAGTGTAATAACTTGCTCGCTATGAAGTGGAGGGATAATAAGAATGTTTTCGTTCTTACCTCCCTTCATGCAGACACGACGGTCCAAATTACTACGGCGACTGGTGTTGTGGAGAAAAACCCCTCTGTGTCCACGAATATAACCAAAATATGGGAGGGGTGGACCTCAACGACCAGTTGTTGGCGCCGTACCTAGTTGCCCGTAAGGCCAGACGCTGGTACAAAAAAGTGTCTGTTTATTTATTTCAATTGGCTTTGCTGAACGCTCATGTGATATACAGAGCTTCAGGACGGACTGGATCCTTCCTTAAATTCCAGGAAGAGATTGTCAGAGCCCTTCTGTTTCCAGACTGTGCTCCACCTCACCATCCCCAACCAAATGCAGTAAGCCGGCTGCATGAGAGGCATTTTCCTTATGTCCTCCCGAGTACCCCTACCCAACGAGCCCCCCAAAGAAGATGTCGTGTCTGCAGCAAGCACGGATATAGGCGTGACACCCGGTATTGTCCCTCCTGTCCTGACAATCCTGGTTTTTGCATTGGTGAATGTTTTGAACGCTACCATTCACTAGTTGAGTATTAGCGTAGGGTACAGCACTGCACAGACTAGGCACACTTTCACAGGGTCTCCCAAGATGCCATCGCATTTTGAGAGACCCGAACCTGGTACCAGTTACAAAAGTTATAGTTGCAAAAAAAAGTGTAAAAAAAAAAAAAAGGAAAAAAAATAAAAACACAAAAAAAATATAAAATAAAAAAACCAAAAATAGTTGTCGTTTTATTGTTCTCTCTCTCTCTATTCTCTCTCTATTGTTCTGCTCTTTTTTACTGTATTCTATTCTGCAATGTTTTATTGTTATTATGTTTTACCATGTTTGCTTTTCAGATATGCAATTTTTTTATACTTTACTGTTTACTGTGTTTTATTGGTAACCATTTTTTTGTTTTCAGGTACGCCATTCAGCTGCAGAGCGGATTTATTTATCTTGACAGCAACAGCGTTTGTTCCCACGATACATAAAGCCGTGACTCCAGCGCTGTCGTAGGTGATTTCACCACCAGTTACATAATTCAGCATATATGCCGAAGCGTGGGGGCAGCAGTGGGTGGAGGAGCGATTTGCTCCTACCTTTTGCGGGAGGATGCCCCCATGCTTCGGCATATATATATTTTAGGCACAGGTTGCGTTAAATGTTTTATTTTTCACTATGTTTTTTTTTTATTTGCTTTGCAGGTATGGTAAGTCTTACTGTTATACTGTAATGTTACATAAAGCCGTGACTCCAGCGCTGTCGGAGGTGATTTCATCACCACAGTTACATACTTCAGCATATATGCCGAAGCGTGGGGGCAGCAGTGGGCGGAGGAGCGATTTGCTCCTAACTTTACGGTGCATGTATGCCCATCATTAGAAGTGGGTGGATGAAGGGAGGTATTCTAATGGTGGGCATACCCACCGATCAGTCTCTTTTTTTCGTTCAGCCCACAGGCTGCATAAAAAAAAAGTTTACAATATATGCCCAACAAGGACCAGCAACGTACTGGTATGTTGCTGGACTTTGAGTGGTTATACCAGAATGATGCCTACAGGTTTAGGTATCATCTTGGTATCATTCTTTTCAGCCAGCGGTCGGCTTTCATGTAAAAGCAATCCTAGTGGCTAATTAGCCTCTAGACTGCTTTTACAAGCAGTGGGAGGGAATGCCCCCCCACCATCTTCCATGTTTTTCTCTGGCTCTCCTGTCCCAACAGGGAACCTGAGAATGCAGCCAGTGATTCAGCCAGCTGACCATAGAGCTGATCAGAGACCAGAGTGGCTCCAAAGATCTCTATGGCCTAAGAAACCGGAAGCTACGAGCATTTCATGACTTAGATTTCGCCGGATGTAAACAGCGCCATTGGGAAATTGGGAAAGCATTTTATCACACCGATCTTGGTGTGGTCAGATGCTTTGAGGGCAGAGGAGAGATCTAGGGTCTAATAGACCCCAGTTTTTTCAAAAAAGAGTACCTGTCACTACCTATTGCTATCATAGGGGATATTTACATTCCCTGAGATAACAATAAAAATGATTTAAAAAAAAAATGAAAGGAACAGTTTAAAAATAAGATAAAAAAAGCAAAAAAATAATAATGGAAAAAAAAAAAAAAGAAGCACCCCTGTCCCCCCCTGCTCTCGCGCAAAGGCGAACGCAAGCGTCGGTCTGGCGTCAAATGTAAACAGCATTTGCACCATGCATGTGAGGTATCACCGCGAAGGTCAGATCGAGGGCAGTAATTTTAGCAGTAGACCTCCTCTGTAAATCTAAAGTGGTAACCTGTAAAGGCTTTTAAAAATGTATTTAGTTTGTCGCCACTGCACATTTGTGTGCAATTTTAAAGCATGTCAAGTTTGGTATACATGTACTCGGCCTAAGATCAACTTTTTACTGGTCGACCACGCCCCCTAAAACGTCACAGTCCCGGCATGCCCAGGGACTGTGACATCATATGGGGGCGGGGTCTCCGCCTATATAAGTCACAACGGAGCCCTCAGAGACCAGTCCAGCCGGAGAGAGCGTCGTGTCAACATCTGGGGGAAGAAAAGAGAAGACAAGACAAGAAGCCCAGAAGTCCGGACCTCCGCTGGCAATAGAGCTACCTGAAGACAGCGGAGGGGCCGGCCGAAGACCTGGGACACCGGGAGAAGAGGCCGGAGAGAGCGTCGTGTCAACATCTGGAGAAGACAAGAAGTCCGGACCTCCGCTGGCAATAGAGCTACCTGAAGACAGCGGAGGGGCCGGCCGAAGAACTGGGACACCGGGAGGAGAGAGCGGAGAAGAACCAACCGGACGCCGGGAGAAGATGAACCGGAGGGACCCCCGAAGACGGAAGAAGACCCCCCCCGGAGCGGTTTAATAAATTATTTTAAAAACCTGTGTTGTGTTTTAATATTGACACTTTTTACCTAGGTGAATGGGTAGGGGTACCATGTCTCTTATTATAGGGGGCTCCCAGATTCCGATAAGCCCCCCGCCCGCAGACCCCGACAACCAACGGCCAGGGTTGTCGGGAAGAGGCCCTTGTCCTCATCAACATGGGGACAAGGTGCTTTGTGGTGGGGGGGCACCGCAAGGCGCCCCCTCCCCCAAAGCACCCCCCCATGTTGAGGGCATGCGGCCTGGTACGGTTCAGGAGGGGGGGTGCTCGCTCGTCCCCACCCCCTTTCCTGAGCGGCCGGGCTGCGTGCTCGGATCGGGGTCTGGTATGGATTTTGGGGGGACCCCACGCCGGTTTTTCGGCGTAGGGGTTCTCCTTAAAGTTCCATACCAGACTTAAGGGCCTGGGATGCCTGCGACGGGGCACACAAGGTTTCAATCTCGCCAAAAAAAGCGGCGAGATTGAATTCCTTTTCTAGTCCCGTCGTACCCGAGTCGCGTTCAAAATGAACGGACTTGTCCGTGTGTGGGAAAGTCCGTTCATTCTGAAAGTCCGTCGGGAAGACCGGCCGTGTGTAGGCAAGTCCGGCCGTGTGTAGGCAAGTCCGGCCGTTCAGAAAGTCCGGCGGTAGTCCGCCGGAAGTCTGGCGGTAAGTACGTCGGACCTAGCTTTCCAGAAAGTCTGACCGTGTGTACGCCCCATTAGAAATCCTGAAGGCGGTGATTGGTTTTCGGGGCCTTGTATGCAGCTAGCCTCCCAAAAAGTCCCACACATGTGGTATCCCCGTACTCAGGAGAAGCAGCAGAATGTATTTTGGGGTGTAATTCCACATATGCCCACGGCATGTTTGAGCAATATTTTATGTAGTGACAACTTTGTGCAAAAAAAAAAATTGTCACTTTCCCGCAACTTGTGTCAAAATATAAAATATTCCATGGACTCAACATGCCTCTCAGCAAATAGCTTGGGGTGTCTACTTTCCAAAATTGGGTCATTTGGGGGGGTTTTGGCATTTTATGGCCTTCAAAACTGTGATAGGTAGTGAGGAGTGAAATCAAAAATTTACGCCCTTAGAAATCCTGAAGGCGGTGCTTGGTTTTCGGGGCCCCGTACGCGGCTAGGCTCCCAAAAAGTCCCACACATGTGGTATCCCCATACTCAGGAGAAGCAGCTAAATGTATTTTGGGGTGCAATTCCACATATGCCCATGGCCTGTGTGCGCAATATATCATTTAGTACTTTTTGTAAATGTATTTATTTTTTTGTCATTATTCAATCACTTGGGACAAAAAAAATGAATATTCAATGGGCTCAACATGCCTCTCAGCAATTTCCTTGGGGTGTCTACTTTCCAAAATGGGGTCATTTGGGGGGGTTTGTACTGCCCTGCCATTTTAGCACCTCAAGAAATGACAAAGGCAGTCATAAACTAAAAGCTGTGTAAATTCCAGAAAATGTACCCTAGTTTGTAGACGCTATAACTTTTGCGCAAACCAATAAATATACGCTTATTGACATTTTTTTTACCAAAGACATGTCGCCGAATACATTTTGGCCTAAATGTATGACTAAAATTGAGTTTATTGGATTTTTTTTATAACAAAAAGTAGAAAATATCATTTTTTTAAAAAATTTTCGGTCTTTTTCCATTTATAGCGCAAAAAATAAAAACCGCAGAGGTGATCAAATACCATCAAAAGAAAGCTCTATTTGTGGGAAGAAAAGGACGCAAATTTTGTTTGGGTACAGCATTGCATGACTGCGCAATTAGCAGTTAAAGCGACACAGTGCCAAATTGGAAAAAGTGCTCTGGTCAGGAAGGGGGTAAATCCTTCCGGGGCTGAAGTGGTTAAAGAATGCTCAATAGGTACTAAGGGGCCCAAAGTGTGCCAAGAAAATATCCCCCACACCGTTACATCACCACCACCAGCCTGAACCATTGATACAAGACAGGATGGATCCATGCTTTTTATGTTGTTTACGCCGAATTCTGACCCTACCATCTGAATGTCGCAGCTGAAATCGAGACTCATCAGACAGGCAACGTTTTTCCAATGATCTATTGTCCAATTTTGGTGAGCCTGTGCACATTGTAGCCTCAGTTTCCTGTTCTCAGCTGACAGGAGTGACACCCGATATGGTCTTCTGCTGCTGTAGCCCATCAGCTTCATGGTTCAATGTGATTTTCATTCAGAGATGGTATTCTGCATACCTTGGCTGTAACGAGTGGTTATTTGAGTTACTGTTGCCTTTCTATCATCTGGATCCACACAACTGCTGCTCACTGGATATTTTCTCTTTTTCAGACCGATCTCTATAAACCCTAGAGATGGTTTTGCATGAAAATCTCAGTAGATCAGCACTTATTGAAATACTCAGACCAGCCTATCTGACACCAACAACCATGCCACGTTCAATGTCACTTAAATCCCCTTACTTCCCCATTCTGATGCTTGGCTAAAGATCCACCCAAATACCTGGACCGGCAGCTGTCTTAGCCTCTTAGCGAGATAGTGAGAGCCAGAGCCAGCCGCTCCTGCCCCCTCTGCAGCCCAGTGCTCCAGTGAGCACTGGAGGGGCAGAGCAGAGAGAGCTCTCTGCTTACTGAAGGCTGAGAACCAAGTGATCTTAGAGCCCAGCAGGGAACAGATGCAGCATTAAATCGATGCTACATCCATTTAGGCGAGTGCAATTTTTTTTTTCACAAGTCCATACTTCCATACTCTCAAGACAACGAGTCAGGCTCAGACAAAGTAACTAAAGGTAATTAAGTGGACAAACATAAATCCTTCACATGTACACCTGTCCATTTACTATAATTTAAAGTGGTAATAAACCCAAAAACAAGCATTTATTATTATATTGCAGCTTAGATGTGGTAGCTGCATTAGTTTTCTTTTCTAAGGATTTAGGGGGGTCTATTTATAAAAAAAATTGTTGCAAAAATGTCAGAAACATTTGTGCAAGCTGAACTAAATTTCAGCTAAATAGATTAACTCCAGTATCATCAACTTCATGTTGTGTACAACATTTGGTATAGTTTTCTGAAATACCTCAATGGCAGTCAGGGGATTGAGACAAACCATTTAAAACTGACAGGGTTGCTTACAATGGTTAACTTTTATTAATTTATTCGGAAGGAAAAAAAATCTGTTGCTGTAACTGCTTGAAAAGTGTTGGCGGGTGGTTTTTTTTTGCATTCTTAGTCAAGTCTCTATATATGCAAGTGCATCTAAAACAAGCCATAGATGATGCAATTTTCTTTTCTGTAACCACGGGTCGCAGGAAAGAAAATTGTTTAATTCCCCCATCAACACTGCCTGATGAGTGCTATTGTGTTGTGCCCATGGGAAGACTTCCCTGCTGGCAGAACACAATGATTACTGCTGGCAGCTATAGCCACCAGCAGTAATCACATGCAAAAAATCTGACAGGCTGGTTGTACTGAAGTTGACCGATGGTTTGACTTCAGTACAACTAGCCTGTTCATACATGGATTTGATCCATATATGGCTGTTACACTACCCTCTCTCCAGATTGACAATGCTGCTGTCCAAAGGTAGCTCCATTTTGTCCCTCCATTCAAAGTGGAGACACCCTAAGATAGGAAGCGCGTTACTGGCCAGATCACTGGGTGAAAATAAAGAAAAGAAACAAAAAAAAAAATTTAAAAAAATGCAGCCACCACATTTATTGGTAGGCTGCAATATATTCATTTTTGTTTTTGGGTTTAATACAGCTTTAAAATTGAAATACTTAAAATCTTGCATAAGTCAAATTGGGTCTCGTTCTCTTTAAATTACAAAGATTTGAACAACTTACTTTTCCTCTGTTTGTTTCTGTAGAGAGGTGACAAGCTGCTCCAATCTGACCCTTTCAGTGCTGCATTCTGTGTACTATGAAGAGAAAGAGAGCACAGGCCATCATTTACCTAGAAAATCACCTTTCTAGCCAGATAATCAAATGTCTATATTGACAGATTGTGTATTGTTTTTCAATATTAGCTATGTGAGATCCACTGTCACTTCTTAAAGTGGAGCATTAGTCAGAAAATGAAGTCCTGCTGGATCACTTTCATCTGGCCCCTTTTGCAGGTATAGCTATGTAAAACATTAAAAATACATGCCTATACTGTTTAAAATCCAGTTATGTACCCTGCTCTGTGCATGCTCAGTTGCTCTCGTTTGTTAGCTCTGTGTCTAAAGAGATACTAGAGGCTGATCTGCTGACAGACTAAAGATTTTCTGCTGCTCAGGGGCTCTGGGCTTCAGTCACGATAAAAATTGCAGATCTCCGCCATTACTAATAAAAAAAAATAATAATAAAAATGCCATAAAACTATCCCCTATTTTGCAGACGCTATAACTTTTGCGCAAACCAATCCATATACGCTTATTACGATTTTTTTTACCAAAAATATGTAGAAGAATACATATCGGCCTAAACTGAGGAAAAAAATGTATTTTTATATATTTTTGGGGGATATTTATTATAGCAAAAAGTAAAAAATATTGTGTTTTTTTTTTAAATTGTCACTCTTTTTATAGTGCAAAAAATAAAAACCGCAGAGGTGATCAAATACCACCAAAAGAAAGCTCTATTTGTGTGAAAAAAAAGACGTTAATTTTGTTTTGGTGCAACTTCGCACGACCGCGCAATTGTCAGTTAAAGCGATGCAGTGCCGAATCGCAAAAAGTGCTCTGGTCAGGAAGGGGGTAAAATCTTCCAGGGCTGAAGCGGTTAAAATAATTTTTTCCAGCAAGAACTCATGTATGTGGTCTTTTATTAAACTCTCCAGTATCTTCCCGACTATAGAAGTTAAACTAACAGACTTTGTTCCCTCTTTAAATATAGGCACCACATTGGCCCTACACCAATCCAGTGGTATTATTCATTAACCACTCAAGCCCCGGACCATTTTGCTGGCCAAAGACCAGAGCACTTTTTGCAATTCGGCACTGCGTCGATTTAACTGACAATTGCGCGGTCATGCGACGTGGCTCCCAAACAAAATTGACGTCCTTTTTTTCCCACAAATAGAGCTTTCTTTTGGTGATATTTGATCACCCCTGCGGTTTTTATTTTTTGCGCTATAAACAAAAAAATAGCGTAAATTTTGAAAAAAACGCAATATTTTTTACTTTTTGCTATAATAAATATCTCCAAAAAATATATAAAAAACTTTCTTTTTCCTCAGTTCAGGCCGATACTTATTCTTCTACATATTTTTGGTAAAAAAAAAATCACAATAAGCGTTTATTGATTGGTTTGCGCAAAAGTTATAGCGTCTACAAAATAGGGGATAGTTTTATGGCATTTTTATTGAAATTTTTTTTTTACTAGTAATGGCGGCGATCAGCGATTTTTATCGTGACTGCGACATGACAGACACATCGGACAAAATTAGGTGTATAAACAGAAAAAGAAAAAACAGAAGAAGAAAAATGTTTCTGTTTATACACCTAAGGCTCTATACAAATCATTAGTTTTAATATGTAGTACTTGAACACCTTCGTCCTTTTCCTGATGAAGCCGATCCGGCGAAACATGACGAAACTTTAGGACGCAGGAACTATGTACATGCAACTCCAGTTTTTCTCATTAGGTCAGACTTTAGATAGGTGTGCACACCCAGGACCATGATTGGAACTGCAGTTGCATATTTTTATTATGTCATTTAATGTGTCTATTTGTCTTTGAATAAACGATTTATACTCTTATTTAAGTAATTGTCTTTCTGTACATATATGAAGTACCTTTAAAGTCCCCTTTCCCAATAGATTCTTTCTTTACCAAAGAATATAGAAAGCTGAAGTCAGCAGATATGCATGTAAAACGTATGTAGGGAGATTTGTTTCATCCCCGTGTATCATCTGAGGCTGTTCACTTCACTATGTGAGGGTTTACATCCACTTTAATGTGGAATGTATGCTCCTTGCTATAGAACATTATTTTTTTATAAAATTGTTATGGGTAAAATTCCACTTTAAGTAACAATGAGATCCTGATATTCCATTCACTTTTCATGCTTTCCTAGCTTACTATCAGTACGGCATGGTTTTTACATTTAGTTAATAAAATTTTGCTCAAAACAAGCTTGTGTTTCTGGTTTGTGCCAACTGATTGGGTATTCTATAAAACCCAAAATATACCCATTGCCAGTCAATGGTCTGTCTTAACATTTTCCGACCACGCTAAACTGATAAAATGCAAAACTTGATGTTTCATTGTCATCATATCACTTATCGGGTTAATAATTAGTGTGTATTTTTTTCATACCTGGTCCCTAGCAGATTCCAGTTCTTGATACTGCTCTTCTAGTTCTGTGTCCTTTGACTTTAACATATCCCAAACCTTCTGTAGCTCTTCTTTAACCAGAACTAATTCAGAATCCACTTCCTCCAAAGACGTCTGAACAGAACACAGTCAAACATCAACAACATTGCCTAGATAAGAATTCTATTACTTAATCCACAAAAAAGTAAAGGTAGCATATGTGGAAGACAGCAAAACAGAACATTAAACAAAGTTCTGTAGATAATGTTCTAACTTAAAATATATTTTGTTCTAATATCCCATACATACTTGTATCTTATCACCATTATGTATCTTATTGTGAATCATAGCAGTACACTTAATTATGAAAGGACTGTTGACTACAGGATCTATAGAAAATGTCCAACCCAGTAGGTTGAGCTTCTGTTTAATGCCAGTGTCTAATGCCGTGTACACACGACCGGACTTTTCGACCCAACTGGTCCGACGGAACAAATCCGTCGGACAATCCGACTGTGTGTGGGCTTCATCGGACCTGCAGTGGACCTTTTCTGTAGAAAATCAGACGGACTTTAGATTTGGAACATGTTTCAAATCTTTCCGGCGGACTCGAGTTCGGTCGAAAAATCCGTTCGTCTGTATGCTAGTCAGACGGACAAAAACCGACGCTAGGGCAGCTAATGGCTACTGGCTATGAACTTCCTTATTCTAGTCCGGTCATACGTCATCACATTCAAAAGAATGGACTGTCGAATGGACTTTAGTCCGTTCGTGTGTGGCCAAGTCCAGTCGTTCGAAAGTCCGTCGTAACTCTGTCAAAAGTCCGTCGGAAAGACCGTCGGAAAGACTGTCCGACCTTTGATGCTGAAAAGTCCACTCGTGTGTACACGGCATTAGAGTTACCTTTCACATCTATTTCTGCATTATTTCTGTTTCTGATTAACATCCAACCTTGGAAAAGAGCAATATATTACAGAAAAAAATGGTTTATATATACAGGGCGCTATATGTAGTATAGTCCAATGCATCACAACGATATAATGTTCCAATATCAAAAGCTTCCATGTGGAATTTGTACAACTTTCCTCCTATCCTATAGCTGACATGCATGTAGGATGAAATGACAATAAATCCAGGCCACAAACCCATTTGTATGGTTAAATGTAAATATCATATCTGATCAAATATCTTAAGGCAGACCGATTTGCATCATTTTTTTTTTTTTGCTACACATTTACCTTGATGTCTCCAGGCTTCTTACAGTTCAGATCTTCTAACTCCTAAATGTAGGTAGAGATCAAATGTTTAGTTATCATTGTAGTTATAAGTAGACAGTGTCAGAAAACGAATCATTAACTTAAATTATTAATACATTTAAAAAACAAGTAGCAGTTACAATATTAAAGATTTTAAAATAATAATTACACTAGCATAGTAAATGATGTAAAATGTGCACTCTGAGATTGTCAGGGGTGCTGCGGCATCCTATTTGAGAAATTGCTCTGCACATTACAGTTGGCTCTCACTCTGCCGATGGTTTGCAGCTCTGCTGGTCTCAGCCCCGTATAGTATATTGTTTGTGTGTGTGTATGTACAGTATGTAGGTGTGTGTGGGTGTATGCGTTGTATGTATGTATGTACGTTTGTATGTATGTGTATGTATGTGTATGTGGGTGTATGTTTGTATGTAAGTACTGTATCTTTATATGGATGTACGTAAGGCATAAGGCCAATGTGGTGCCTAAATTTAAGAAGGGATCAAAGACAATGCACCCATCCATTGTGTACTGCACATAGTGTAGCACCTATACAGTGCACGCTGCACGTCTTACTGCAACCATCCAGTGTGCTCTATACCCATACGTTGCACACAGCATGTAACACTGCACCCATCCAGTGCACATTGCTCTACACCCATCCAGTGCTCACTGCATGACACGCTGCACCCGGCCAACGCACATCACACTACGCCCCTCCAGCGCTCACTGCATTATGCACTGCACAAATCTGGTGCACACATCAAACTGCACCCATCCAGTGTACACTGCACATCGTGTTGCACCTATACAGTGCACACTGCATGCTTGACTGCACCGCCCTGGGGTGCACGGCATGTCACACTGCACCTGTCAAGTGCACATTGCATGTCACACTGCATCCATCCCGTGTGAGCTACACCCATCAAGTATTCACTGCACATAGCTCTAACCTCACCCAGTGCACACTGCATGTTGCACTGTGCCCATCTATTGAACACTGCACGTCACACTGCATCCATCCAGCACTCACTGCATGTCACACTGCACCCATCCAATGTGCACTGTGCAAATCCAGTGCACACTGCCTGTTGCACTGCACCATCCCGGGGTGCACTGCATGTCACGCTGCTCCTGTCCAATGCACACTGCATTCATTCAGTGTGCTCTACACTAATACAGTGTGTGCACAGCATGTCCCATTGCACCCATCCAGTGCATGTCGCTCTACACCCATCCAATGCGCACTGCATGTTGTGCTGTGTACATCCAGTGTACACTGCACGTCAAACTGCACACACCCAGTGCTCACTGTACGTCACACTGCTCTGACCCAGTGCTCGCTGCATGGTACACTGCAAAACCAGTATGCACTGCAGCCATCCAATGCACACGGCATGTCACACTGCACCCAGCCAATGCGCACTGCATATCACACTGCGCCCATACAGCGCTGACTGCACAACGCACTATCCCCTTCCAGTACACACTGCACCTCATCAAGTGCACATTGCACCCCTCCAGTGTGCACTACACATTGTACTGCAGCCATCCAGTGCAAACTGCAGCCCATCCAGGGTTCATTGCATCCAGTTTGCACTCTAGGGAGCACTACATTGATCCAATGTGCACTGCAAAAATCTAGTGTGCACTCACACATCACACTCCACCTTTGCATTGTGCACTGCATGTCACACTGCCCCCAACCAGCACACACTGCACCAATCCAATGCGCATTGCACCAATCCAGTGCACACTGTACAATGCACTGCACCCATCCAGTGAGCACTGAACACCACACTGTGCTGATCCAGTGCGCACTGCACTAGTCTAATGTGCGCTGCGCAAATCAAGTGCACACTGCAACCATCCAGTTCTTACTGCATGTCACACTGCACCAGGCCATTGTGCAAGGTACACCACACTGTGCCCATCCAGCGTTCACTGCACGATGCACTGCACCCATTCAGTGCACACTGCAACAGTCCAGTGCGCACTGCGCAAATCCAGTGGGCACTGCTACTATCCAGTTCACGTCAAACTGCATCCAGCCAGTGTTCACTCAACATAACACTGCACCCTTCCAGTGTGCACTGTGCAAATCCAGTGCACCCCACCCAGTTTTTAGATGTTGAATAAAGCTTTTGGATCTTTACCTGGCTGTTCCTTTCTTCTGACAGTTTGGACTCCAGTTCTCCTACTTTATTTTGTAGCAGTTCCCGACGGTTTCTCTCCAGTTCCAGCTGCTGCCTACAGGCATCTAGCTCAATTCGAAGGACTGATCCATTGTCGCTCTGCTTAAATAGGTGAAAGGTAAAATATCATTGCATTTCTTCATATTCTTACTTACACATATATAATTTAAACCCAAGAAAGGTATTTCAGCTTACAATTGCATGTTACCTAAATTTTGATGAACATCTAATTTTGACAAAACCAAGTGCTAGGTGACAAGAAGGATCTTAGTGGACCATATAACTTCATATATTATAAGAATATCAGGCTCTAGAGGAAAGGCTGTAACTAAGGCTTTAATATACAATGTTTTGTTTGTACCACATACATTTTATATTACATGCAACAAATCAACCATTGCAGCAGTACAGCCTCTGATTTACTCATAGCTTCCTCCAACTGCATACACTTGGTCTTTCCATTACATACACTCACTTTATGATTACATTGTGATTTTAAATTGAATTTAGCGAATGAGTTAGCTTGATGTTAAAATGTACAGCCATAAAGTATACAACAGAGAGCTTACCTTTAGTTTTCTCATCTCTAATTCTTTATCTGACTTTTCCCTCTCCAGTACTTTTATCTTTTCACTGTGGAGATAATGTGACATAAGTAATCCTATCACTTATTCATCTATAAACAGGTTCTACATTCCAAGACACAAACAGAGAATAAAAATTTCAGGAGGGCAGACCTGGGTGTGCCAATTACAATACAGTGAGACTGGGCACTATTCATTGCCATGCCAAATACCATCTGCAATGTTCTACTAAAGTTATATATAGGTGGGTATTATTGTACTAAAAATGTAACATAAAGTTTGCAAAAAAAAAAAGAAGAGAAAAATGATCATGGTGTGAGATAATATTAATATTTGCTTGCATAGTGCCTTCATGATTTGAAGTGTTATACAGTTAACCCTGTACCATTCAAAGCAATTTCTGTTCAATGGGGCCTACACACATACACACACACTGTATATATACAGTATATCACAAAAGTGAGTACACCCCTCACATTTTTGTAAATATTTTATTATACCTTTTCATTTGACAACACTGAAGAAATTACACTTTGCTACAGTGGGCCCAAAGTGTCAATATTTTGTGTGCACTGCCTTAATCCTCTTGGGAATGGAGTTCACCAGAGCTTCACAGGTTGCCACTGGAGTCCTCTTCCACTCCTCCATGACGAAATCACGGAGCTGGTGGATGTTAGAGACCTTGCGCTCCTCCACCTTCTGTTTGAGGATGCTCCACAGATGCTCAATAGGGTTTAGGTCTGGAGACTGGCTTGGCCAGTCCATCACCTTTACCCTCAGCTTCTTTAGCAAAGTAGTGGTTGTCTTGGAGGTGTGTTTGGGGATGTTATCATGTTGGAATACTGACCTGCGGCCCAGTCTCTGAAGGGAGGGGATCATGCTCTACTTCAGTATGTCACAGTACAGGCATACCCCACTTTTAAGTACACAATGGGGTTTATTTACTAAAGCTGGAAAGTTCAAAATCAGGCTCCCTTCTGCATAGAAACCAATGAGCTTCAAGGTTTTTTTTTACCAAAGCTTAAAGGGGTTGTAAAGGTAAAAATTTTTTCACCTTAATGCCTTATATGCATTAAGGTGAAAAAACTTTTGACAATACCGCCGCCCCCAGCCCCCCCCCCCCCCCCGTTTTACTTACCTGACACCTCGAAACTCAGCCGCTCGCTCCCGACATCTCTATTGCCACTCAGCCTGGTCGCTGATTGGCTACAGTGGATGGATTGAAAGCAGCGCAGCCATTGGCTCGCTCTGCTGTCAATCACATCCAATGACGCGGCGCGCCGGGGGCGGGGCCGAGTGATACAGCGAGCGGCTATAGCCGCCAGCTGTATCACGGGAGCGCGCCCGCAATAACTAACCACCATGCGAGGGAGCTCGCATTAAGGTGGTTAGTTCTTGCGGAGAGGAGCTGAAACAGCCGCCGAGGGACCCCAGAAGAGCAGGTTTGGGGCCACTCTGTGCAGAACGAGCTGCACAGTGAAGGTAAGTATGACATGTTTGTTATTTATTTATTTTTTTTTAATTACCTTTACAACTCCTTTAATTGAACAATCTGAGGTTAGAAGCTCATTGGTTTCTATGCAGAAGGGAGCCTGATTTTGCACTTTAGATTTTCCAGCTTTAGTAAATAAACCCCGCTGTGTACTTAATAGTGGGGTATGCCTGTACATGTTGGCATTCATGGTTCCCTCAATGAACTGTATCTCCCCAGTGCTGGCAGCAATCATGCAGCCCCAGACCATGACACTCCCACCACCATGCTTGACTGTAGGCAAGACACACTTCTCTTTGTACTCCTCACCTGGTTGCCGCCACACAGGCATGACACCATCTGAACCAAATTTTATCTTGGTCTCATCAGACCACAGGACATAGAGATATATATATATATATATATATATATATATATATATATATACAGTAAAACCTTGGATTGCAAGCATAATTCGTTCTGGAAACATGCTTGTAATCCAAAGCATTTGTATATCAAAGCAAATTTTCCCATAGGAAATAATGGAAACTCAAATGATTCGTCCCACAACCATTTATTCATAAGTCCTTCAGTTTATAGTCCAAATAAAAAGATTATAGCAATGTGATAGGTTGTGTAACCATAAAATGTTCATCCACAAATGGAAGCCTCCACAAGGGGATTAGAAGCAAAACCCAGCAGGAGCTACAGAGTATAAAAGAGAAGAGAGGCGCCTCTAAGTGTAGCAATATGGTTACATTTAATGAAGGTATAACATTTAGCAACTCACATGGTTAATGATTAAAAGAGGTACATCTAAGTATGCAGGCATCCGGGGTAAAGCTACCTAATAGACCATACCCCACACCGCCGGTTCTCAGCGCTGTCAGTCTGCAATTGTGACCGGGAAGACTACCCTGCAGGAGAGCAAGGTTTGAATTGCTTATGGAGCCCAGCTTGGAAGAGATGACGTTGATGGTGGTGAGGAGGATGGTCTATGTGGACAGCTTTACCCCGGATGCCTGCATACTTAGCTTGCGCGCTTACAACTCATCCAAAACACGGCGGCAAGACTGTTAACAGGAAAAAAACCCTGGGAATCCATCTCCCCTTCCCTGAGGAGCCTACATTGGCTAACCGTAAAGAATAGGATCACTTTCAAGACCCTCTGCCTCACCCACAAATGTATACACGGAAACACTCCTCAATACCTATGTGAGAAAATAAAACGCTACACACCCAATCGCAGTCTTCGATCTTCTAACCATAACCTCCTCCTTGTTCCAAAAACCCGCTACAAAACAAAGGGAGAACGAAGATTCGCAGTCCAAGGACCTCGGCTATGGAACGCTCTACCTACTCACATTCGCATGGAAGAAAACCATCAGGCCTTCAGAAAGAAACTCAAGACCTACCTCTTCTAAGAAGCTTGACAACACAGGATGGATCCAGCGCCTTGAGGTGATTCAGTTTGCAACTGCAGAGCTATACAAATCATTCATTCATTCATTCAGATGTGCCTCTTTTAATCATCAAGCATGTGAGTTGCTAAATGTTGTACCTTCATTAAATGTAACCAAATTGCTACACTTAGAGGTGCCTCTCTTCTCTTTTACACTCAGTTGTGACATGACGCTACTCTTATATCAAGGCATCGCTTGTATATCAAGTCAAAATGTATTTAAAAATTTTTCTTGTCTTGCAAAACACTCTCAAACAAAGTTACTCTCAAACCAAGGTTTTACTCTGTGTGTATATATATATATATATATATATATATATATATATATGTAGCAATAACTCACAGTGGAGCTGCTGATTTTTAGGAGGCTGTTACCGTCACCTTTTTTTCCTGTAATTTCACCAGTACCGGGTCTAGGGTCCTGTTGAGTTTGTTACCAGACAATGTATACACCAGTCACTTGAGTACTTTTCCAATGCTTTAATGGGAAATAACTGGAAGAAGTAGCAGGAAAGAAGTAGAAGTAGAGTCGCAGGGAAGTTCAAATACCTTTCCTTGGCGTAGCACTAAGGAATTGAAATCTTTGGGGATGAATATATCCTCAGCTCAGGATTAAATCTTTGCCCGCCCGGATAGGTCTCTCTCACCAACCTAGCAGCCGGAACGTAGCACGAACAGAAAGTCTCTGCCACAGACTTGGATTAAACAAAACTGTACGATCCTCTGCCACAGGATGTAGTAGTTTTCGATGAACAGCAAACACAGTACCAGAACCTTTAAGCCGACCCAGCAGTACTTGTGCGGTAGAGTCGTTTAGGATGCGTCCTCCAATCGAGTCACCAGGCCCTTCTTAAGACCAGCCTTGCATGGTCCCTTCCAAGATGGGTCCTCCCCTGGATCTTCCCGATTGTCCGGCTTCTTCCCGCAGGACAGAAAGCACAGGACCATCCCAGCAACAACAGGCCCCAGACAGACTTCTGGGTCTACCCGCTCGGCTGCCGCAACGCAACCCTCCAGGCCAGGAGGGCCACGAGGTAAAGCTCCCAGAAACATGGCGTCTGTCCCATAAATACCCTCTCCCAGAATGCAACCCGGAGGACCACCTCCACCGAGTTGTCTCTGGGACAGAAGAGCACTCATATGTTTCAGCCTGTTGCTTTCCAACACCGACCCAGAGTGACAACGACACCCACAGGCAGAGTGTGGAAATGCACACAACACAGCCAAACTGGAACAGAGGCTAATCTAACTGTAAATTAGATCTGAACTATGTACAGCACAGATAATCCACTAAATTTACCTAGAAGCGGTAGATTGGAAAAATCTACCAGCGCTACATATATATATATGTCCTGCCTCAATATATTCAGTTTATCAGAAAGATGTAAGTATGCTTTAGCTGATATTCAGAATTACTCAGGGCCAAAGTGGTTCCAAGTAGTCACTCACTGAGCTTGCTGGAGCTCTTCATATAAGTCTTTTAGTTGAGTTGTCATTCCTTCATTATTTTCTTGCTGCAGAGATAAATGTATAACTTAATCAGTAGAACTACTCTGTACCACTTATTTTTGTTTTAAAAATATACATTAAACAAAAAAGAATAGAAATAAATTAAAATACAACAGCTTTAACTAAGTAACAGGAGTTCTAAGAACAGATTCTGGTTTTTCAACTGCTCTCTCTTTTTCTATTCCTCTCTATTTCTCATTAAAATATTTTTTATTAGGTATATACATACACAATGGGTTTGATTTACTATAACTGGTGCAGCTGTGCATAGAAACCAATCAGCCTCCAGGGTTTTTTTTTTTTTGTCAAAGCTTAACCACTTCCAGACCGCCTGTGCGGTGGGCACACCCACTGCATGCCGGGGGAGGGAGCGTGTGTGGGTCCGGTAGATTCAATGTCAGCCGGCCACCCGCAATCACACAGAGAGGCAGAACGGGAGTCTGCCTATGTAAACAAGGCGGATCCCCGTTCTGACAGGGCACTACACTGAAATCGGATATTCCTAGTAGTCAGGTACAGCGATCTCTGTGTTGTCGCAGTGAGCCCATCCCCCACAGTTAGAACACACACTGAGGGAACACAGTTACCCCTTTGATCGCCCCCTTGTGTTAACCCCTTCCCTGCCAGTGTCATTTATACATTGATCAGTGCATTTTTTTTAGCACTGATCACTGTATTGGTGTCACTGGTCCCCAAAAAGTGTCACTTAGGGTCAGATTTGTCTGCCACAATGTCGCAGTCCCTCTAAAAATCGCAGATCACAGCCGCAATTACCAGTAAAAACAATAAAAAAAATTAAAGGTCTCTAAATCTATCCCCTATTTTGTAGACGCTATAACTTTTGTGCAAACCAATCAATATACAGTAAAACCTTGGATTGCGAGCATAATTTGTTCCGGAAACATACTTATAATTCAAAGCACTTGTATATCAAAGCAAATTTCCCCATAAGAAATAATGGAAACTCAGATGATTCATTCCACAACCATTTATTCATAGGTCTTTCAGCATAATTTGTTCCGGAAACATACTTATAATTCAAAGCACTTGTATATCAAAGCAAATTTCCCCATAAGAAATAATGGAAACTCAGATGATTCATTCCACAACCATTTATTCATAGGTCTTTCAGTTTATAGTCCATATAAAAAGATTATAGCAATGGAATGGCAGCCACCACAAGGGGATTTGATGCAAAATCCAGCAGGAGCTACAGAGTATAAAAGAGAAGAGAGGTTCCTCTAAGTGTAGCAACATGGTTACATTTAATGAAGGTACAACATTTAGCAACTCACATGGTTGATGAATAAAACAGGCACATCTAAGTATGCAGGCACCGGAGTAAAGCTGTCCACATAGACCGTCCTACGCACTGTCAGCTCTCACCACTGTCAGTCGGCAATCGTGACTGGGAAGACTACCCTGCGGTAGAGCGATCTGAAAGCGAGGCTTGAATCACTCATGGAGCACAGCGTGGAAGGGATGACGTTGATGGCGGTGCGGGGGATGGTCTTTGTGGAGTGCTTTACCCCAGATGCCTGCATACTTAGATGTGCCTGTTTTAAACATCAACCATGTGAGTTGCTAAATGTTGTACCTTCATTAAATGTAACCATATTGCTACACTTAGAGGAGCTTGTCTTCTATTTTATACACAGTAGTGACATGACGCTACTTGTATATCAAGGCATTGCTTGTTTATCAAGTTAAAATGTATTTTAAAATGTTACTCTCAAACCAAGTTACTCTCAAACCAAGGTTTTACTGTACGCTTATTGGGATTTTTTTTACCAAAAATATGTAGAAGAATACGTATTGGCCTAAACTGATGAATATATATATATATATATATATATATATATATATATATATATATATATATATATATATATTTTTTTTTTTTTTTTTTGGATATGTATTATAGCAATTTTTTTTTCAAAATTGTTGCTCTTTATTTGTTTATAGAGCAAAAAATAAAAATGGCAGAGGTGATCAAATATCACCAAAAGAAAGCTCTATTTGTGGGGAAAAAAACACATCAATTTTGTATGGGTACAACGTCACACGACCGCGCAATTGTCAGTTAAAGCGACGCAATGCCACATCTCAAAAAATTGATTGGTCATTAAGGGGGTAAATGCTTCTGGGCTGAAGTGGTTAATTGAATGAGCTGAAGTTAGAAGCTGATAAGTTTCCATGCACAGCTGCACCAGATTTTGCACTCTCCAGTTTTAGTAAATTGACCCCAATGTGTACAATTATTATAAATGGTTATACATCCAATCACAAGCAAACAGAAACTTCCATAATCATTTAGGTTGTAGAATAGGCACATAGTGGGGTTGATTTTCTAAAACTGGAGAGCGCAGCTATGCATGGTAGCCAAGCCAATCAACTTCTAACTTCAGCTTGTTCACTAAGGCTGCAATCACACCTGAGCATTTTATTTTCAGGCAGAAAGTCGCGGGTTTTTACTGGGATTTTGGTGCGATTTTTTACTGCGTTTTTGTTGCGACTTTGTACAGGTTAAAAGGTCACCAATGTAAAAAGCAGAAAAACGCCTGTAATCTGCCTAAATGTACTTTTTTGAGCTTCATGCGTTTTGCTTCAGGTGACAAAACACACAGATGTGAACAGGTGCCATTGAAATGAATGGGATTTTGCTTGTTGGGCTTTTTGCATGCTTTTACATGGGCGTTTTATGAGCTGAAAACGCTCGGGTGTGAATGCAGCCTTAATCTTTGACAAAAAAAAAAAAGGAAGCTCATTGGTTTCTATGCAGAGCTGCACCAGATTTTGCATGCTCCAGTTTTAATAAATCAACCTCACTGTGTCTTGTTTCAAGACTTACTTTATCCTGTCCTAATACAAAAGCATATCATTCTGTTTTAAAAGGGTTGAAAAATGAAAAGAAAGCTTATTTTGACCTTACTATTGAGTTTTGAAGGTGCTGTAGGTGACGGCTTTGTTCTACTTCCATTTTTTGCTGGCACAGCTGCCTGTTTTCCTCTTTTAATCTGAACAAAGGTGAGATATTGCATGTACAATTCAGACAAATATAACACGTAGTTCTGAACAGAAAAAAATATGTATTTTTATATTTCTGACACAAATACTGTACTATTTGGGTTTTATTTTAATGTATTTATGTATAACCAGAATGTGATCCCTATAAACAATTGATTGGTTCAAGGACCTTATTAAAGCGGAGTTCCACACAAAAATGGAACTTCCGCTTTTCGGAACCCTCCCCCCCTCCGGTGTCACATTTGGCACCTTTCAGGGGGGAGGGGGTTGCAGATACCTGTCTAAGACAGGTATTTGTACCCACTTCCGGCATAGACTCCCATGGGAGTCTATGCCTCTTTCCGTCCCCACCGCGCTGTCTCCTGGGAACACACAGCTCCCAGGAGAGAGCGGGGACCACTTGGGACGCGCAGCGCGGCTCGCGCATGTGCAGTAGGGAACCGGGAAGTGAAGCCGCAACGCTTCACTTCCTGATTCCCTCACCTAGGATGGCGGCGGCAGCTGCTGAGAACCGAGCGGGTTCTCGGCGTCCCCTGCCGACATCGCTGGACCCTGGGACAGGTAAGTGGCCATGTATTAAAAGTCAGCAGCTGCAGTATTTGTAGCTGCTGGCTTTTGATATTTTTTTTTTTGGCGGTGTGGGTGAACCCCCGCTTTAAAATAAAGCTTTCCATCCAGGGCTCGATTTCTCACATTCAGTCCCTTGCGAAGTATAACTTCACTTTGCAAAGTGAACATGCTTTACTTCTTTAGAAAATCTACCCCAATGTTTACATGTAAAAGAAGTTCAGGTACAGGGTATTATTCTTAATAGATAACAACTGATGACAACTAATGTTCTGTAGCATTTGATAACCTTTATGGGTCTACTATAGGAAAAATACCGTGCACGGGTACAATTCATGGTAGGTTACAACAAAGATGATGCTCTAATATTCAAAAGATATTAGGTAATACAACAAGACAGTGATCCAAAGCAGAGGAATATATCAATAGCAAAGTGGTTCAAGTGTACGCAATTTTATAGTACGGATTTCTCAGCAGTTTTTTTCAAATGTATACATAAACAGAAGTAACTTTGTATTTTGGGAATAGCCATAGGGAGTGAAAAATCTGGTGCAGCTGTGCATGGCAGCCAATCAGCTTTTAACTTCAGCTTGTTTAATTAAAGCGGGTTCCCATTAAAAAAAAAAAAAAATTAAAAGTCAGCAGCTACAAATACTGCAGCTGCTGACTTTTAATCGGACACTTACCTGTCCCAGGGTCCAGCGATGCGGGGGATTGAAGCCCCGCTCGTCCCCCCCTCCGCTCGGCGGCACAGGCATTTTAACTGTGGGCGCCCACTGGCCCTGCAATCATCTGGGACCGGTCACGTGTCCCAGATGATTGACAAGAGGGAGGGGGGAGAGGCGATCTCCCTTCATGCGCCGAGGGAAGTGACATCAGGAGCCCAGGCACCGAAGGAGGCAGTCTACGAGGGACCCCCTAGCAACAGGCATTTAGAGGTGAGTAAAAAAAAAAATTTCTCCAAATGTTTTTTTTTAATTTATTTTTAAGCACTTTACTAATTTTTTTTTGGGGGGGGGGGGGTAGAACTCCACTTTAGGCTTTGACAAAAAAAGCTGGAAGCTGACAATGCAGAGCTGCACCATATCTTGCACTCTCCAGTTTAAGTAAATCAACCCCATAATATCGCCTAACATCTGGTCAGATCTGCCAAGCAGCTCCAAAAATATCAAGAAAAGAGGGACTCACGGTTACTTAATATAACGGTTGACAAAGTTTCTCCATCAATTACCTTCACTGTATAAGATATGACGATGTAAAATATGTAATCTTGGTTAACCACTTGCCGAAAGATGGCTACAGCGTGGTCGTCCAGTTCTGGGAGGATGTCTAGTGACGTCCTCCCAGAACCACGCCCCCACCCGCGCCCGCTGTGCACGCATTCGGCATCCTTCGGACACAGCTGACCACAGATTGAGGTAAAGGACCAGGTGTGTCCAATGACAGCTGATCACAATGTAAACACGCTTGCCGGTTATCGGCATTGCCTCCTCACACACTGTCACAGTGCAAGGAGAGGGGAGCCGGTAACCGGCAAGTGTGAAAGGGGACATTTATACTTATAATCAGGGCACTGATCATCAGTGTCCTGATTATCAATGCAGCCCTAACAGTGCCCATCAGTGCTGCCCATCAGTGCCACCTATCAGTGCCCTTCAGTGCCGCCTATTATTGCCAATCAGTGCCATTTATCAGTGCCCATCAGTACCATTTATCAGTGCCGTGTATCAGTGCAGCCTTATCAGTGCCTCCTTAGAGTGCCCACTGGTGCTTCCTCATCTGTGCTGTCTCATCAGCGTACATCGGTGAAGGAGAAAAATTACCTGTTTGCAAAATGTTATAACAAAAACGAAGAGAAATGGGTTTTTTTTTCTAAATTTTTAGTCTTTTTTCCGCATATTTAGCAACAAATTTAAAACCCAGTGGTGATTAAATACCACCAAAAGAAATCTCTATTTGTGTGAAAAAAAAATGATAAAAATGTCATATGAGTACAGTGTTGCATGACCGTGCAATTGTCATTCAAAGTGTGACAGCGCTGAACGCCTGGGCAAGAATGGGGTAAAAGTACTTAGTAGGCAAATGGTTAATAATAGTTAGTTCATTTGTTACCATGATCAGATCTGATTTTAAATAAATACTTTCCAAAATGTGGAGGATTCACAATTATTCTCTCACAACGGTTTAGATTATAAAGTGCAGAAAAAATAGCCCACATGTAGAACAATGGAGTACTGTCGATTTTTATGTACCGTTCAGTCACTAATAAAACCCAAATGCAGGTCTACTTGTTTGTAATTATCTCTAACCAACCTGTTCACTGTCGCTTTAAGCTCTGACAACTCCTCTGTGTCAGCCTGAAGCATTTCACAATCTTGCAGTAACTCTGTGTTCTAGGCAGAAAACAGAATAAGAAATAAGATAGAAGTCATTATTCTGATTCAAAGTTTCCAGTACGGGATAAATATGGCAGGCAGGTGTTTTCAACCAAATTGCTCTTTAGGCATTACTTTCAAATGTGACATCCATAGAGCAACATAATATTGTATAATCAGATGTTCATTCAGTACAGTTTAGTAAATGACTAAATGAATAAATGTATGTAAAACAATGGAATGACTACTATATTTGGCACATTGGTGGAAAGAAAAGAAAATAGCATACTCTATTGCCTGCCATAAGCCTCGTACACATGATGAGAATATTGGACTAATGATCGTCCGTTTTTTTTTTTTTTTTTACATGCTAGTCTCATATCAAAAACCAATAGGTTACTAAAGTTATGATACTTCTTGTATGACAGAATACAACTTCGGAAGTGCTGTAATCGGTTGTATTGTATTGTAATGTATTCTTTCATTTCTGAGCATGCGTGGTCTTTGTCTTCTGATTTTGTTTGAATAAATACTGTACTGATTAAATGAAAATAGTTTAATCTAGCATCGTATGGGAACATTTTTCGTGTTTGTCCCTTTGGAAAATTTTGCATGAACTGTCGTAATAGACTCTCGAAAGCTGTATACTAACGATCAGATTATTGGACAATTGGTTTGAAAGTGGTATTTTTCATTCGATTGATGAATCAGTATGTGATTATTTGCAAAATTCACATTTTTATTGAGCTTCCATTTTGTACCTGAAAAAATTGTTGCTTCTTACGACATCAAAATGCTAAAATTTAATGAATAGGGCCGATAGGAAACATTTGACTGAGAAAGATAAGAAAGGAGTGTAGCAGAAGAGAGCAGAGTATGTAAGAAAGACGCACTGAAAGCCAAAATACTTGCGAATGGTTCCTGATAAAAGTAAAAACTTGAAATGTGGCTGACAAGTGGTAAAAAATACCTACATATTTGGCAAATGAAAATAATAGCTCAATGCCAGATTAAAACTGCCAATAGAAGGCCAGTATAGAATAAGCTAACTGTCTTTCATGATCAATACCCATTTTTACTAAATTTTCAGCTGTACAACAACTGTTTTTTTTTTTTTTTTATGCCTCAAACATTACCAATACACTAATAGTACTATCCAATCTATTTATTTACCGTACAGAATGGAATTTATTTCTACAGAGCAACCATATTCCGGAATGCCTTGCCAGATTTAATTGTAGCATCCTTGTCTTAAACAGGGCTGCTAGTAAATTTAGTTCCGCTAGGCGGTAACTAGCCTGGCTAATTTGTAGTCTTGAACAACTGGGTTTTCTCCTAAGTTTGAGTTTAATTGTAGTCTCTTTCTTCTGTCAATAGGTGGCCTTGTTGCCTTTGGCATAAGGATGATAGATTGCAGTGAATTCAGATTATGAGTGAATATGTTGTCTTAGCCAATCAGCAGGGGTTTTCTTTGGCCGTTGAGCATGCTGGGATAGTCTATTTATTTGGAAGCAGTCAAGTGATCTGGATTTTCTCCACCCGGGCTGCGGCCTGGGTGGGTGCATGTGGAGTAGCAGCATAGGTGTAAGCCTGAAGCCTGAGGCCTAACCACGTGTAAAGAGGCTCAGCCCGAGGGGAGCCTGATCATTGCCAGGTGGCATAGGAGAAGCAGTTGCCAGAGGGAAAACCACTCTTGTGCCGGAGGCAAGTGTAGAAGGGATGGAGTTCTGAAGGAGTACCAGAGCAGACACTTCACTAGCCGGGGACGGTAAAGTAAGTAAGAAAGCTTCAAGCTCATCCAGGAATACAGTGAGCAGCTGTAAGTAGAGCTTGAAGATAAGTACAGCGGATAGCTGTAAGTAGAGCTTGAAGATAAGTACAGCGGATAGCTGTAAGTAGAGCTTGAAGATAAGTACAGCGGGTAGCTGTAAGTAGAGCTTGAAGATAAGTACAGCGGGTAGCTGTAAGTAGAGCTTGAAGATAAGTACAGCGGATAGCTGTAAGTAGAGCTTCAAGATAAGTACAGCGGGTAGCTGTGAGTCAAGCCTGAGGGGTCCGGTGGGTAGCTGGTAGTCCGAGTTGAGCTTGAAGATCTACAGTGGGATAATGTGAGTGAAGTTGTTGCCATAGGAGACAGCAGTTGCCACAAGATACAGATCGCTGCATTCAGCTTAAAGGCCCTTTTTCTGTATTGCTGTCTGCCTAGTTCTATTTTGTCTTCAGAGTCTGCCAAGTTGCTATTGCATTTGCCTAAGGGTGTCCTGTGCCCTAATCCTCTCTCCCCTGTTCCTGTTAAGAGAAATAAAAACTCTTTGTTCATTTTTAGTAGTGACTGGCTCCCATCTTTCCATCTTGCACTACACTCACCATGCCTAGTAACCTGCACCCTGAGAAGGAATATCATCTCTCCCTGACTCTGGGGGTCACCATCAGGCCCTTAGAGGTTAGGGAGACCGCTACATAATGATAGCACTATATTATTAAAAGATAATGGTCCTAATAATTGAATTGCATTCTCTAAAACATATCATGCTTTAACTTAAAGTGGTTTTAAACCCCCCTGACCTATTTTTACATATAGGTAAGCCTATAATAAGGCTTACCTATATGTACTGAAAATATCTCCTAAACGTGCGCTGTTTAGGATATATATGCCTTGTAGTGCGCCGATGATGTCATCGGCACATTTGCAGTGAAGAAACGGCCCTCGGTGTCATTCCTTCCCCAACATGTGCCGTGACTGGCGGCTCTCGCGTGCATGCGCAGGAGTAATGTCACGCGGCTCCAGCCAATCACAGAGCCTTAGTCCGCGGCCCCGGAAGGAAAAGATGGATGCTTCCACCAGCGGGGACCTCGCGGACATCGCAGGCTTTGTTTGCAGGTAAGTGCCACATAATGGGCTAGTATGCAATGCATACTAGCCCATTACACTTTTACTTTGCAGGGGAATAAAGAGGAAGTAAAACCCATCAGGGTTTACTTCCTCTTTAATAAAAAAAAAATGGTAAAACAATTTTAGTAAGATTATATCATAATATACTTTCCCAGAACATTCCCACACCTTTTCTGCAGCTTTCTGACACTGAGTTTTTTCTTGCTCCAGCAGCTCCTCTACATTCTTCAAATTTACTGATGTCTGTTGCCATCTTTCCTTCCAATATAGGGTGACCTGCTGTTGCTCCTGGATTTGGGACCCTAATTGTTCATGTGCTTGTTCCAGGGCTGCCTCCAGTTCACGGCAACGAGTGTGCAGGTTGTCTCTTTCTTCCTGTAGGTGTTCTTGGGAAGCTCTAAAATGTACATGTAGTTGTTTAAAAAAAAAGACATTAGCAGAGTTTTTAACTTGCCATGAAACACAAACATAATCATAGGCATGCATAGGGGGTGTGCCTAATCACTCTGTGCAATGCCGAATCCTCCTACTGCCCGTGCTTCCCCCGTGTTGTGTGCCCCCGCTACAGTAGTGCTGCTGGCTTCCCTCCTTTCCCCCTGGCTGCTGCAGGGGATGTTTCAGGATTGAGAGTGGGGGAAGGGGATAATCAATATGTCATTTACCAGCCCCTTCCTTTTCTAAATGAACACACTCACTCACTGTGTTCAATCATAACTAAAGCATAGTAAACTATGTTTACTATGCTTCAGTTTGTGAATGAACAGGAAGCCGCTCAGCACAGAGCAATTCCCATTCATTCACTGTCCAGTGCAGCTGAGGCTGCAGAGAAAGTTATGTGTGTTTGAGTGTTATGCCCCGTACACACTGTCAGACATTGATTGGACATTCCGACAAGAAAATCCTAGGATTTTTTCCGACGGATGTTGGCTCAAACTTGTCTTGCATACACACGGTCACACAAAGTTGTCAGAAAATCCGATCATTCTGAACGTGGTGAAGTAAAACACGTACGTCGGGACTATAAATGGGGCAGTAGCCAATAGCTTTCATCTCTTTATTTATTCTGAGCATGCGTGGCACTTTGTGCGTCGGATTTGTGTACACATGATCGGAAATTCCGACAACGGATTTTGTTGTTGGAAAATTTTATATCCTGCTCTCAAACTCTGTGGGTCGGAAAATCCGATGGAAAATGTGTGATGGAGCCCACACACGGTCGGAATTTCCGACAACAAGGTCCTATCACACATTTTCCGTCGGAAAATCCGACCGTGTGTACGGGGCATTACTGTTCCCAACTGTTGTAATGATATAGTGATAAAAGTATGGAGGTTGTTGCAGGTCTCAAATAAGGATACAAATAATAACTATAATATATAACTTTGTATAGCAACAAATATGTTTTAAATGGTATTAAACTCAAACCCAAAAATGTAATATATTGCAGCTAACCAATCATTAGGTGTGGTGGCTGCATTGATTTTTTTTTTTTTTAGGCTTTTTCCTCTGTTTTCGCCTGGTGATCTGGCCAGTAATACACCTCCTGTATTAGACCTTTGTCAGTCTAGGGGAGGGTAGTGTTAGATGTACTAGCAGATTTAGATACACTAAAAAATTTAAGCCAAACTCCATCTAATACTTTATAAGCATTTACAACAAACTGTTTTTTTTTTTAATTTTTGGATAAAGGGTTTACATAAAATAACTCAAAGCTGACCATTGTAAGCACCCTTGCTAGTGTTAAATGGTTTGTTTCATCCCTATAACTGATACATTCTGCTGGAGAGCACCTGCTTTTGAAAGACAACAGATTTACTGGCTTGATCATCAGATGAAAAGAGAAGAAAGAAAACAAAAAAAAAAAGAAAATGAATGCAGCCATCACATCTAAAAATTGGTAAGCTGCAATATAGATATATTTTTGGAGAAAGCTTTTTCTTGGTCATCCCATGTTGTATATCCTCATCTATAGACATTGGCTAATGGTAAATTTTGAATTGGGGATTCTCATTGTGGTAAGAGCAATGATAATAAGTTTTATTATCCTGAAAGACACAGGGATGGGTTATTTACTAAAGGCAAATCTACTCTGTACTATAAGTGCACTTGGAAGTACAGTCGCTGTAAATCTGAGGGGGACATGCAAGGAAAATAAAAGACAGCATTTTTGCTTGCACGTGATTGGATGATAAAATCAGCAGAGCTTCCCCTCATTTCAGATCTTCCACTCAGATCTACAGTGACTGCACTTCCAAGTGCACTTTCAATGCACAGTGGATTTGCCTTAGTAAAGCTATCCCAAAGTATATAATCTTCTCGTACCATAAATCAGTAGAATTTCATTTTGGGAACATTTGATTTTTAATTTGTTAGTGGAATCATGGTCGAAGTTCATTTTGGTAACTTTTTCTCGAATAAACAAAATTCTAACTGTAAATGTCATTTTCGTTTGTGAAATGTTGTACATGTTTTAATGAAAATTGTTTAATATGTCTGGGATTCCATTCAAATAGCAAGCCTGGCCAAAATTGTAAGGGCTTTCAAATGAAATTAGTTGAAATTAGTTGACTCATAATTTTCATACAAGCGTTCAAAGAAACATCCAGCCGTGTATGGCCGGTGTCTTGTCGAATACAGTCCCCTATCATATAGTGTCCGCAGGCGCAGTACGGAGGACAAATGAGACGCCGAAAGTCTCTGAAGTTTAACAGCTGATCATCAGCTGTACACGGCGCCTGCGCTTTTATTCTCACCCTATGTCCAGGTTCATTCCCTACTATCCAAGTGGACATAGAGTTAGAATAAATAATTGCCGAGCGCAGCGAGGCCGTGCCCGAAGCATGGCGAGCGAAGCGAGCCCACGAGGGGCCCTCTTACAAAGCCATCGCCCAAGCGCCGTGTACAGCTGATGGTCAGCTGATCAACTTCGGACACTTTCGGCATCTCCTTCTGCTCCGTACTGCGCAAGCGCTGCGCCTGCGCAGTACGGGGCAGACACTATGCGATAGGAGGACAGTTCTAGTCAGAACACCGGCTTTATTTTGAGCAGCCTTCTAACGGTGATTTGAAAATCTTGTGCAGATGTCCCCATGATAGTTGACAATTTCAGGCATGCCAAACTAGAGGGAGTTTCTATGACTGATCCTGAAAAATCTTGTTATTGCATTTCATTTATTTTACAAATGCTCCACCAATGAGCAGCTGGAGTCCATGATCAATCCATGATCAATCAAAGAGAATTCTGGGACAACAAGCATAGCATGCTGCACCAGAGACCACCAACTAGTATAAATTGTAGGCCAGGTTAAATTAATTATGAAATATTTTAGGTTTGGTTCACACTGCTGCGACATGAGATCTGACTTGTGAGACCCCAAGTCACATGGCATGTCAAATTTAATGTTTCCCTATGAGAGCCATCTGAACCGATACTACATAAGTTGCTCCAAATTTAGAAAAGATTCCTGCATTACTTTAGTCCGACTTGGGTGCAATTTTAGCCCTTGTACAGGCTCCCAAATAGCATCCAAGTTGGATCAAGTTAGAAAAGAAGTCGCAGGGCAAAGTCGCAGGCAAAGTCGTACGACTTTGCCGTTACAGCAGTGTGAACCGAGCCTAACAATGAACTGTGAGCAGCTAAATGTGTCCATAGATATCACAGTAAAAAAAAAAACAAAGTGAAAAACATATACTAAAAAAAAAAAAAAAAAAAGAATGTCCGAGGTTGCAAACTAATGGGGCACAACGGATTACCTGAGGTCCTGGACGCTTTGGCTTTCTTCATCATTTTCCACAGCAGCCATTAGAAGCTGCTTCTCTTCTAGGAGTTGCTTGCGTTCATATTCCAGTGCAGCAGAGAGATTGCTGGAAATCTTGTGCTCTGCCTGGATCTGGTGCAATTGCTCCAAAGTATTCTGCAGCATTTGTTGTGTTTGCCCCAACTCTTCTGTCAGTTTCTCATTGACCTGGCAAAACAGAGGACAACAATATAATATGTATTGATCAATTTATAGCAATGGTATGTTAAATATACGTTTTAATTTTTTTTTAACCTCTGGTAATGAGGAAAGAGTACTAAATGTATATAGGAAAGTGTTGAAAAGGTCTTACTTGTTTCAGCATCACCAGTTCCTCCTTCATTTGCACCTTTTCTTGATCTTGTCGGTTAGCCTGGGCCTTTGCACCAACTAGTTCAATATGGAGATCACTGACCTGATCATTAAAGCCTTCACGTCCTCTCTGAGACCTCTCTAGTTCTAGAGACAGCTCCTGTGTGCGTCGGTGGAGCTCAAGTTTCTCCTGTACGCATGGTAATTTATAAAACCAGTAAATATGAAGGGAAAAAAGGCAACGCTTCTATATCAAACTGCTACCATGCGTACCTGCATATATCTCTCTTTGTCAGACTGAGCAATTTTCAGCCTTAAGGTGAGATCTGAAACCTTTTCTTCTAACCTCAGTACTTTTGACGACAGAAGTTCTTTCTCCTGTTAAAAATAAGAGCTTCATCACACTGGAAAACACAGGTTGGGGGTCACATGACAACATTTAATATTTTTCATCCAGTATCCATACCAGATTAATGTTGTTGAAGTTCAGTTGAAGGTCAGAAAGCTCTTCCTGTAGGTTCTGATGTGTCCTAAGAGTGTCAGTCGCCCTCTGGTTTGCTTCATTTGTGTGGCTGAGCGCCAAATGACTCCCCTTTAAACAGTAATATTGGGATTGAACAATTAAACCTTTGACAACACAGGTGGATTTTTCTGAACACCATGCAGTCACTTAGAGATCACCAGGTTGTTTCATATTGTTTTGGTCATTGTTGTCTAGCACAAGGTGTTCCCAGATAGCAAGGATAACTTGCCACAAATCTGTGGCAGTGTTGAATTGTAAGTCTTGTTAACTTGCTGCACATTTTCACTGGCAAGTTGTACACTTGCAGAGCACTTGAAGCACACGTTCTAGTTGACACTTTTCCAGTATCTAGCAAGAGCAAAGTTGCAGTGGTGAGTCTACAGCAAGAGCTCTGCAAGTCACAGTGACCCCTGTGGTGGGATGACTATTGCACAACATAACTGAACCCGTAACTTGTAGTAGACTTGCAGAATGCTTGCAAAGAAAGTTGATCTGAAGTCATGCAATGCGGACTTGCTGCAATTGTGCAACAGACTTGTGAAGCCTGGTAAGTCTAGCAACAGCTTAGCATGTAATTTTCAAACTTGTAGAACAATTGCTTGCTATCTGGGTTTTTATTTTTATTTTTTTTTTCTTATACCTAGTGGCTAAAAATAAAAAATGCATCTCTGTAAAAAACAGTATGTATGAACAAATATAGGGATATTATCACTAAACAATGACGTATTAACTAGAAAAGGTAGATTCCAAATGCCAGGATCCTGGCCCTGTTAAATTTTGCTCCAGGAGGGATTATTTTTTGGGAGGCATTTTTCCTGGTGCAGGAGAGGTGAGTTTGCAATCAGGAGGTTAAGTTTACATCTGAAAGGTTTAGTGATAGTGGCACACTACTACCTGGGTTAATAGGAGGGTTAGTGTAAGGAGGGCATAAGGTATTCCATAGCTTTAAACATTAGAAGCTCTGCACCAAAAAGCTTCAGTGACAAGCTCACAGCACTAAAAGCTAAGGTAAGAAATAAGCAATGGTTATTTTCAAAAACATCAGATAGAATTACCAACACTCTATTGTTAAGTAAGGTGAAAAAGATGTATGCCAACACACTAATGCCCAGTACACACAGTCGGACATTGATCGGACATTCCGACAACAAAATCCATGGATTTTTTCCGACGGATGTTGGCCCAAACTTGTCTTGCATACACACGGTCACACAAAGTTGTCAGAAAATCTGATTGTTTTGAACGCGGTGACGTAAAACGCGTACGTTGGGACTATAAACAGGGCAGTACCCAGTAGCTTTCGTCTCTTAATTTATTCTGAGCATGCGTGGCACTTTGTTCGTTGGATTTGTGTACACACGATCGGAATTTCCGACAACGGATTTTGTTGTCGGAAAATTTTAAAGCAAGCTCTCAAACATTGTGTGTTGGAAATTCCGATGGAAAATGTGTGATGGAGCCTACACACAGTCGGAATTTCCGACAACAAGGTCCTATCACACATTTTCCATCGGAAAATCCTATCGTGTGTACAGGGCATTAGACATATTGGAAACATTGTAATAACAAAATTCAAATTTGTTAAAGGGGGCTTTCTGCTTTACAGAAATACTTGTAAAACGGGCTGAATATGATAGAGAGCATTACGGCAGTAGTGGTGAGCACAGAAATGCACATTGGTACATTGGTGGCAAGTGCAGAGGCAATCATCAGAAGTGGGGGCATGCGGAAAAAGTAGTGAAGTTAGAAAGGAGATATGGGGGTGGAGATGGGGATCCAGTGGCAAGACTGGGGGTAGGGGGGTGTTATGAGTTTATGGGGCAAGAAATTAGAAGGCTGTGTCTCATTGCAGCTCAAACGCACCTGCTGTCTGGACTGCTCTGGATGTGCTTTCTGTTGGGTTTGGCTGTTTTGCAAGGAACTGGTCAACATTTAAATGTCAATGATACCTCCATATGGGATAGTGTCTTTGGGATAAGCAAAAATGGGGCCGATACCTGGTGCATGGTAGTGTCACAATGTTAATACTACACTACCTTCAGAGCAGACCCGGCTTTACTTACAGTGATGCTAATCTCCACTAATCCCAACAACAATCAGCTACCAACACTGGAAGACCCATGTCACTATTGACCTATTTTCAGGTTATACACGCCACAAAACTGATCAAAATATTAAGGTCCCCTTCACACTATGTCATTACATTGCGTGCGTACTGCATACAGGTTAGTGTGCGGTATTTTGCACATAGGCAGCCAGTTCATCAAGAACTGGCTGCCAATGTAGGGCAAATGTAAGAAAAAACAAACCTGCACCTTTTTTTAACAACAACGCATAGCGTGTGCTCTGCAGTGCAGGTTTATTGTCACCTATTGTGCTTGTGTATTCTGTTGCCATTCTAAATAAACAGCACGCCCCATGGATTACCATATGTGGCCATGACTTGAGGTGATGTGATGTAAAACATACATAACCACAATGCATAGGTATAAAGTGGGGCTACTTTTAGATAACCTAATTCTAAGGAATCTTCCTCCACATGCTAACTAAACTCCTTTGCGGTTACTTTCTGTCAGCAGACAATGCATCCAGGAGCCTTCACCATATCGAATGGTGCTCAGTCACAGAAGCCTTTCTGCAGACTTACAGGTAGATTGCTCTTGAATTCAAATCTATGGAGAACCCAGTACCCTAGCACTCCACACCTCCTTGCCACCCAGCACCCCATTCACCCCTGTCTTTAAACCTCCCTGACACTGAAACCCAACACCCCATACTCTACGCTTTTCTGCCACCCAGCAACTCAGCCCTACCACCGCAAACTCCACCACTGCTCCTTCTGTCCCAGCAACCCACCCCTCTCCTCTGCAGGGACATGCAGAGAGGAGCAGAAACAAAGATGGAGAAGTTTCTAGCACCTGCTTAGTATTTGGCTCCACCTACTTCCTCCTCCATCTGGTGACATCACCTCCTACCTAGTGCAGGCTGTTAATGCAGATCACCCCCCAGAGACTTGAAAGCTTTGCTATGATGTCTTAAGACCTGGGCGAGGACCCTCAAAATTGGGTGAGTTTCCTGGGTGATTTGACAGCTTTGCACTTGGCATCTATGGTCAGGCAGCCAGTCCTCTGGTCTCTGAGGGCACTAAACACTGTGTGTTCCCAAGGGAAGGGAGGTGCACACTTCCAGACTAAAGGGCAAAGGTAAGCCAAACACTGAGCCCGCCCACCACCTCCATTAAAACAGAACCCTTTCAGACCTGGCAGCCATATTTAAAATGTCCAACATTTATATTTATTCCTTATTTCGATTCCTTATTTCAAGGCAAGCATTTTATTTGAAATACAACATCACCATTTATCACTTCTAAACTATTTAACCTTCTATATTATTATTTTGAATACTCAATTACTATATTAGAATGGACTCCATTTTCTTTCCTGTATTCCTTTTTTACAATAAGTATAGGAAGTAGTCCTAAATCCGAGCACTCTCGTTCCTTCCCAACAGCATCCAGTAAAGGGACTATCAAAAGAGTGCATTAAATGAATTGCAGCTTTCAGTTACCATTCTAATTCAAAGATTCTAATCTGTGATGGATATGTTTACTTCTCTATACCAATATAAACTAAAAAACTCAATATGCACCCTTCTGCAGTTGATGTGTGTTGTTTGTGTCTTCAATACACAGTGGTGTTAAAATCTAGCGTCTACCTAAACTTTAAATAGGAAACTTAAGTAAGTATGTCAAAAGCAGCATGCATTAGCATATCTGTTTACCTCTCTGAGTTTTCTGAGCTCTTCCACAGCTTGGTTCTTCTCTGCCTCAAGGATTTTGACTCGATTTCGAAAGTAGATTAAATTTTCCCTTGCTGTCTTCAATTCCCGATTTACCTCTTCATTTCCCTACACAGATTAGGTTTTAACGTATTCCTTAATTGTACATAGACTAAATCTCAATGACCTGATCTGTGTATTACATTGTGAATACATCTCAATACAAATAATAATATTAAAATCATGAGCAGCGTAGGACATCTGATGATATCCTTCAAGGTACTGAAAACTGTGAGGTGCTGAATAATGCTGCTGTTTAGAATAAACTAGCAATGTGCACAATGCAAAACAAATGTCTTTGTATTAATATGTCAAGAATTAATTTGATGCAGGAAAAAAATATTTTTATTTTACTCTTCAATGTCTATTGAGGGACATGGCATTGTATATTCATAACTTGCGGGTATAATGCCATATACAGGAGAACTAGTTACACGAGGACAAGCTCCTTTTAGTGGCCATACCCTTGTACCTGCTGATACAGCCTAGTTTAGCTTTAATCAGAACTTCACTTAAAAGTCCCCCTCCTCTACCACTACTGAAAGTTGTTTTTTTTTTTTTGAGAGGGTGCCTTTTTCTGACAGCTCCCACTTCTGTTTTTCTCACCTAGTCCTCCCCCCCCCCACCCCCGCAACCTCCTGGGACCTGTCACATATCCCATGAGACTGCAGGACTATTCTGTGCAGTGCTTCTGGTGCAGCTGGCTCCCCACTGTGAAACAGTCAGAAGTCCTAGCCAGCTTCCCACAGTCAAGATGGCGGTGTTGGGAAGCCAAAGACCAGCGAACAACTGGTCTGGATCCCTGGGCTGGTAAGTGTCTGTTTATTAAAAGTCAGCAGCTACAGTATTTGTAGCTGCTGTCTTTTCATTTAAAAAATGACTGTAGATTTTCTTTAATATCCTAAGAAAGTAGGATGTTTCTCTCCATATTGCTGATCTTTTGAACTGAATTTATTTATTCAAGCTGCTGCTTGTAATTTTATGCCAGATAATTGTTATTCTGGATTGCCTTTTTAGCAGCAAAAGAGTGGTGTTTTCCCAATTAACTGAAAACTGGGCATTTCACTGTGACAGCCCTACATTTGCATACCTGAGCAATGCTTGCACTGTTGGGTTGATTTACTAAAACTAGAGAGTGCAAAATCTAGTGCAGGTCTGCATAGAAACCAATCAGCTTCCTGTTTTTATTTGTGAAAGCTTAATTGAACAAGCTGAAGTTAGAAGCTGATAGGCTACAATGCACAGCTGTACCAGATTTTGCACTTTCCAGTTTTAGTACATCAACCCCTGTGCCAGAGTTTCTTCCGTTCATTTACAGGAATAGTTCTCTCAAAGTTTCACACCAACGAGATCCAGTTCCAAGGCTTGCTTTAAGACAATCCATTGTAGTAGGTAGCTGTGATTCACTGATTTTTTGCTGGTGTAAGATCTATATGATATATGATATGATATATTATATATATGTAAGAAGTATATTTTGGGTTGTGGCAGCATCCCCTTTTTTTAAATCACAGCCCCATTTACATTGCAGCAACTTGTCATGCGATTTTACAGGTCATGCAACTTGTCATGGGATTTGACAAGTCGCATCCTAATGCCGGCAATCGCACTGTTCAGTGCCGCACTGCCAACTTTGCAGTGCCGCATCGCTTTGAAAAAGTAGTTCCTGCACTACTTTTGGCGATTTTGGGGGCAACCTGCATAGACATCTGTGCATGAAGCCACACAGATGTCTTCCAAGTCGCACTGACATGCGACTTTGAAATCCTGCGATTTCAGATGAAGTCGCACGATTTCAAAGACCCAGTCAATGTGAATGAGGGTTAAAGGCCCTGTGTGTCACTGGCCCCTGATGGCCTTTCTCTGTGTCCCTCCATGAGAGATGATTAGTTGGTTGGTGGTTGAACAGGTTATACAAACATGCTCGCACAAATGTGTTGTCAGCCCCCTCTGTCTCTTTCATACACGTAGTTTTAATAAACATGTATGCAAATAAAATTGTGGATTTGGTGCCCACTTTACTGCTCCTATCTTCTGGATACATGCACAATAGCTTAAACCAGTCCAAAAATTTAGCTTAGCCTATTGCTATTCAGGAGACATTACATCTATGCAAAGAAATGATAATGAAATTCGTATCTGAATTTTTTAATAAAATCTTACCATTGAGGTTTTCTGATTCATGAGCTCATTGGTGTAGTTAAAATTTTCTAAACTAGATTTTGCCAACATTACTTCCATCTCCAAATTAATAATCCTGGCGATAAAAACATTTGTCATAAAAAAGTGTCAAATTTAGCATAGATACCTAAAATGTGTAAATGCTACATTAAGAAATTTTACTGGATTAACCTAAATAAACATGTTCACAAATTCCAAACACTAAAACATTTTCATGCAGTTCAGTGTCAAAGAATCTCCAGATTCTGTGTTGTGCACTGTATACTGACATACAGCAATAATGTGCTTGCTATATTTAGCATGTAGCATGAATTTTTAAAAGATCGGGCCAGTTTCAAAAAGATGGCTAAATACAATTATCCTATTTATGTCTGTTTGATCTTATGCCATGATATATAAAATCAGGGATGGACTGGCCATCGGGACTACCGGGAGTTTCCCAGTGGGCCGAATGGCTCAGTCGGCCGGTTTCAGCGGCTGCCTATTGTGTCTACGATTTACCCATCAATCGCCGACAGCTGGCGTCTGACGGGTAGATCGAGATGCATGCAGAGTAGCGCAGGCAGCCTCTGTAGTAAGTTCTCTCTCATGTCACGCTGCTGCTGCTCCCCCCGGCGGCCCCTCCTCCTCCTCTCTTCTCATCTATCTCCAGTTGCTTGTGACATCATCTGGGATGGACAAGAAGAGAGGAGGTGGAGGGGCCGGCGGGGGGAGCAGCAGCAGCGTGACAAGAGAGAGAACTTACTACAGAGGCTGCCTGCGCTGCTCTGCATATGAAGAAAACAAGTAAACACTGTGCCCTGATTGTACCCTATGAGCCCTGAATGTGCCCTGAATGTACCCCATGTGCCCTGATTGTACCCCATGTGCCCTGAATGTGCCCTGAATTTATCCCATGTGCCCTGATTGTACCCCATGTGCCCTGAATGTACCCCATGTGCCCTGATTGTACCCTATGAGCCCTGAATGTGCCCTGATGTTCCCTGAATGTGCCCTGATGTTCCCTGAATGTGCCCTGATGTTGCCTGAATGTGCCCTGAATGTGCCTGATGTGCCCTGATGTGCCCCATGTGCCTGATGTACCCCATGTGCCTGATGTGCCCTGAATGTGCCCCATGTACCCTCATGTGCCCCATGTACCCTGATGTGCTGTACCCTCATGTGCTGTGTTCTGTTGCCCTGATGTGCGCTGTGCCCCGATGTGCTGTGCCCTGGGCCAGTCTGGATAAAGTCCAGGGCCACATTTTTGTCCCAGTCCAGCCCTGTATAAAATGTATAACTTAGTATAATATACAAAAAGGTGATAAACATATAGTTTTAATGAAAAACTGACCTGTCTTGCAGTTCGCCTCGTTGTCTCTTATCTTCAAAACGGGATACTTCCAGCCAACCTTTCTCTTTTTCTAACTGAGAAATTGAGGTTTCAAGTTGCTAGACAATAAAATATAGGTGTGAAAATCACCATAATGTACATGAAAATATTGTGCTTTATCAACCATTCCACTTCCCCCCACTCAACTGTCTTTTAAAAACAATCAAATTCAGAACCTCTGGGGGAATCTAGGATGGAAAAGGACCTGTGGGTCCTAGTAGATGACAGGCTCTGCAGTTGGCAACAGCATGCAATGCCAAGCTGCTGCAAGCAAAGCCAATAGAATATTGGCATGCATTAAAAAGGGAATTAACTCCAGAGATAAAACAATAATTCTCCCGCTCTACAAGACTCTGGTCCAGCCACCGTATGCCATCCAGTTCTGGGCACCAATCCTCAGGAAAGATGTGATGGAAATGGAGCGAGTACAGAGAAGGGCAACAAAGCTAATAAAGGGACTGGAGGATATTAGTTATGAGGAAAGATTACAAGCACTGAACTTATTCTCCCTGGAGATGAGATGCTTGAGAGGGGATATTATTTCAATGTACAAATACCGTACCGGTAACCCCACAATAGTTATGAAACTTTGCTGCGAAAGGGCATTTAAAAAGACTCGCGGCCATTTACTAGAATTAGAGGAAAAGCGATTTAACCGGAAACAGCGTAGAGGGTTCTTTACAGTAATAGCAGTAAGAATGTGGAATTCTCTTCCACAAGCTGTGGTTTCAGCAGGTCATAGATAATTTCCAAAAACTATTAGGCACCTAAACGACCACAGCATACAGGGATATACAATGTAATATTGACCTCAGAGCGCACACATACGGGTTGAACTTGATGGACTTGTGTCTTTTTTCAACCTTACCAACTATGTAACTATGTAAGATCTACACTACAAAGTAAAGTATGAAGAATTTAAGTTTAAAGCTGTTAAAAAATCATTTGTTGCAACAGCAATATCCTTAACAGCTTATATGTGCATTTAATGTATTCTAAGCAAAAACATTTTAATACAAACATAAGGTAATAAAACATATGGCAAGGGGTACTTCATAAAAGAAAAGCTACACCAGGAGGTACTTTGCAAAACATTGACTCAATTCACTAAGCTATAATGATTGTTATGCACCACAATGACTGTTATTTTCAGTATAGAAAGTCAATGAGAGCTAAAAATTACCATTACTATGACAAATTGCACAAAAAGACAATGCTAGAACTGACCTCTCAGCTTTAACTGGTTATGCAGGTTACAATCTAATTGTACATTCTCTGAATAATGTTCTTTAGCTTTACAACTATATTATGCACTTGAAGACCAAGACTTTTCTGGCACTTCTTGTTCAAAAGTTTAAATCAGTATTTTTTGCTAGAACTCTATGACCCCTAAACATTATATATTTTTTAGCAGAGAACCTAGGGAATTAAATGGCAATCATTACAATTTTTTATGTCACATGGTATTTTTGCAGCAGTTTTTCAAATGCAATTAAAAAAATTTCACAGGTTACCTGTTTAGAGTTACAGAGGAGGTCTAGTGCTAGAATTATTGCTCTTGCTCCAATGCCTAGTACACACAATGAGATTATCGGACAAATGATCGTCCTTTTTATTTTTGGATGCTAATCTCCATATTGAAAACGAATAGGTTACTAAAGTACGAAAATTCTCGTACGACAGAATAAAAATTCGGAAGTGATGTAATGTGTTGTAATGTATTTGTATTGTATTTTCAGATGGAAATTGCACTGATTAAATGAAAATCATACTAACTGGCATCGTACGAGAAAAATGTTGTCTTTGTCCCTTTGGAAAATTTCGGACGACAGCTGCGTACTAACGATCAGATTATAGTGCAATCGCTTCGAAAGTGGTATTTTTTCCCGATATTCTGATTGATTTTCTGATCGTGCGATACCTCAGACATGTGGTGCAAACACTGTTTACATATGCGTGCGCAACTTACGTATGCAGTTATTTCTGTGCACGAGCACAGAGGGATGGGGAGCACTTTCATTTTTTTTTTGAGGCAGACAAATCGAGGAAAGCTGGAAGCCGCACACCGGTATAATGATGAATGCTTTATTTAAAAAGCTGAATCATGAAGAAACACAAAACATAACAGCAGAAGCGTACAAAAGCAGCTGACGCGTTTCACACTACAATGAGTGCTTATTCATAGCACTCAATGTAGTGTGAAACGCGTCAGCTGCTTTTGTACGCTTCTGCTGTTATGTTTTGTGTTTCTTCATGATTCAGCTTTTTAAATAAAGCATTCATCATTATACCGGTGTGCGGCTTCCAGCTTTCCTCGATTTGTCTGCCTCATCTTGCATCAGCCAGCACCTGGGACTCTTCCCTCTTGAAGGATAATACTACACTGGCTTTCATCTCCCCTGGTCTGTGCCTACCTGAGCGGTGGGACCCCTCTCTGCTTAGCTTGCTTTTCTGGATTTATGCTTCATTTTTTTTTCTTATTTATTTTATTTTGACACTATCTCTTAAATTTTATTATCACTTTTATTCCTATTAGAAGGAATATAAACATCCCTTGTAATAGATAACGATGACAGGTCCTCTTTATGGAGAGATCTAGGGACAAAAAGACCCCAAATCTCTTCTTTACACTTAAAACAAAGGATCCCCCAAAAAATCTTTGGGATGTTTTGCTTTAAAAAAAATAAAAAATAAATTTTTTTGTGATGACATGACGTCGCTGCAGTCATCCAAGGCTATAGAGGCAATCAGAGAAAAACTGGTCTCTGGTAACCTCTGTGACCAGCCGGCCGCACTGTCGGATCGTTTCTCAGCCGCGCCGATGAAAACGGTAAACCAGAGAAACCCCCGCTGTTTCAGAAAGCGATCCAACGGCAAATGAGCAGCTCGGGACTCTTTCATGAGAAAGCCAGCCGCCCGGTGAAAAAAAGAAACGCCGGGGTTATGCCTGATATCTTCAGGCATAATCCTGGTAAAGCACTTGCAAACCGCAACATTTATATGCGTATTGAGGTCGGCAAGTGGCTATTCAAAGGTCTATGTAAAAAAAAAAAAAATCTCTTCTCAGGTGGGTCCTTCTCACTGCGTTAGGCCCCTTTCACACTTATACGACTTCAAAGTCGCACGATTTTACCGCGATTTCGCGGCCGCGATTTTGCCGCGATTTGGGAGCAGTACTACTTTGCCACGTTTTTGGCATTAACAAATGAAAACATACAGTAGTTGGTATGAATCATAAGGGGGAACTCCACGCCAAGTTTTAAATAAAAAAACTGGCGTGGGTTCCCCCCCAGGGGCATACCGGGCCCTTAGGTCTGGTATGGATTGTAAGGGGAACCCCCTACACCGAAAAATCGGCGTGGGGGTCCCCCCAAAATCCATACCAGACCCTTATCCGAGCACGCAGCCCGGCCGGTCAGGAATGGGGGTGGGGACGAGCTAGCGCCCCCCCCTCCTGGACCGTACCAGGCCGCATGCCCTCAACATGGGGGGTGGGTGCTTTGGGGCATGGGGGGCACCCTGCGGCCCCCCACCCCAAAGCACCTTCTCCCCATGTTGATGAGGCCTCTTCCCAACAACCCTGGCCGTTGGTTGTCGGGGTCTGCGGGCGGGGGGCTTATCGGAATCCGGGAGCCCCCTTTAATAAGGGAGCCCCCAGATCCCGGCCCCCCACCCTATGTGAATGAGTATGGGGTACATGGTACCCCTACCCATTCACCTAGGGAAAAAAGCGTCAATAAAAAACACAGTACACAGGGTTTTAAAAATAATTTATTAGGCAGCTCCGGGATCTTCTTCCGACTTCGGGGGTCCTCTTCCGACTTCGGGGGTCTCTCCGGCGTCTTCTCCCGGTGTCCGCATCTTCTGCCGGCACCACAAGGTGCTTTGGGGTGGGGGCCCGCAGGGTGCCCCCCATGCCCTAAAGCACCCACCCCCCATGTTGAGGGAATGCGGCCTGGTACGGTCCAGGAGGGGGGGGGGGGGCGCTCGCTCATCCCCACCCCCATTCCTGACCGGCCGGGCTGCGTGCTCGGATCGGGGTCTGGTATGGATTTTGGGGGGGACCCCACGCCGATTTTTCGGCGTAGGGGGTTCCCCTTAGATCCATACCAGACCTAAGGGCCTGGTATGCCCCTGGGGGGGAACCCACGCCCGTTTTTTTCATTTAAAACTTGGCGCGGCGTTCCCCCTCTGGATTCATACCAGACAGCTGTCAGCACTGCCTGTCGCTCTTCGGGAAAGGAAAAAAAAGTTTTCCTTTCCCGATCAGCGAGCCAGGCTTGTGCTTACAAAGTCGTACTGAAGTCGTGTCTATATTATTCAGGCACGACTTGCATGCTACTTCAGGGTTTAACATTGAGGTCTATGGAGTACAACTCGCATAGAAGTTGGACCAAAGTAGTGCAGGGACTACTTTCAAGTCGGCACGACTTAAAGTCGTGCCAATATGAATGGTAGTCATTGAAAATCATGGAGAATGACTTGTCATACGATTTTGCAGTACAAAATCGTGGGACAAGTCGTATAAGTGTGAAAGGGGCCTTAGGGTTATTAGTTGCTGATAACCTGTGTGGCCAGCTTTAGGCACCTCCAGATAGGTTTAAAAAAAATGCTGTTGCATACCGGTCTTACAAGACATTTCTACCCAGTTTCACACTTGTTCACATGGCACTAAATCATTAAGTTGACTAACTTAGCTGACCAGAAAATAAAAATCTATTACATAAGGAAAATGTATAGAAAAAAACACAATAAACATTTGCACTCCACCTAATGTTTCATCCATATATTTGAATATTTGAGATATTTGAATTGCTGTACTGTCAGGGATGATGGTGATCCTATGATAACCACATATACAGGAAGGTTTACCATTGGATATACCATTTTCCTGATTGATATCTGAATGAAAGCTGATTGGCAGCAATTATCTGAATCTCCAAAAATTTGGCATTTTTTGAAAGATTAGTCTAAAATGGATTAATCTGCACAAAATGTGGCTTGTGTTTGTGCTTTTTATGACTAATATCTTGTAGATACCACTTTTCTTACTTTCTGCTTCAGGGCAAGTAGCTCTGTTTTGGCCCGGCTCAATTCCAGCTCTTTATCCCGCTTTCTGATTTCCTCTGATTGCTCCTCCAGTTTCCCTTGAGTCTCCCTCAAGCGCTGTACAAGATCTGTGCGTTTCTGGGCACTTTCTGAGAGAGATGCCCTGAGGTCCATTTCTGAACCACTCCATCCTCTACGGGACAGGGACAACTCCAGGACAGACTCCTCTGGAGATGATGTGGACAGGCGAGACAGAGAATTTCTCCTCGAAATGGGAGGTGTATTAATTGGCAGCTTGCTGCAATTAAAGACAGATAGAATAACCATGAACTATATAAAGCACCATTTTATAAAAATGATTACCTAGATGAAGGTTTACTAAAAAAAATATGAAGCCACACACAAACTATAAAGGCCATCTGAAAGCTACTAGTAAATAAATAACTACAAAAAAACAGTCAAAGGAAAAACATTTTCTAGTAAAGCAACCTTTTAAGAAACCAGCATTAAACAAATAAGGGAAATGTTGCAGTCAGGGTGTGTGCAGATAATGTTCATATTAAAACTTAATTGTCTACTTTGTCACAATACAAAGCATGACTGGAAAAGAACAGTAATGGTTGACAACTAATGGTAATGAGGTTTGTAATACTATGTCAATATAATATAAATATTACTTTTCCTGTGGTTCTAATACAGTATGTGCCCTATGTGTATTTTAAATTAAGTAAGCCAACACCATTATACATTTCCCACACTAATATTGTTTATCCCAGTGAATTGTTCTGTTATTAAACCTTTACGAGCTAAAGTGTAGGTCAGAATGTGGTGACATCACAATGCAACATCAGACAGAGAAGGGAGCCTGGATGTGTAGTTGCAGCACTAGCCTGTATCAGCAATATTGATGCCATGGAGTGGAGGTGCACAAGAGAAGTTTTTGTTTGGAGTGATTCACAGAAAGCAGATTAACGAATAGAGAAGCTGTTTAAGGATTAAGCTTATTACAAATAATTGTATTGATGGGACTCATGTCACATAGTGATTGTTTTAAAAATAGATTTTAAAAGTATCATTCATGTGAAGGGGTGTTAACACAATCGTGGTGGTTTAATGTGATATATAATATGGTTATGGTATAAATTACAGAGCGCTGCACTGGGATTAATAAGATTTAATGAAGGTATGATAAAATACTAAAAACTATTTATTTATTTATTAACAATTAATTGGTCTTGGGGACAAATTCAACCAGTACAATGTTAACTAGAGATAAAGAAAAATGGAAGCTTCATTTGTCCCACAGACCCAAAAATGTATTCTACAAAATCTAAAAAAAAACATTTAGAAAACTGTATTCGATAAATCTTAAAATTAGTATAAAGCATAACAAAACCACATTGATAAGCAACCTTGGACATGGCCAGCCCCACTATTTAAACTACATTACCCAAGAAGTAAATAATTAATATATACTGTGTAAAGCCACACAGTAAAATAACTGATATTATGAGGTTTATCTCCCTCTAGCTGCACCCCTCTTGTGCTTTGTTACCTGCTCCAAGAGAAATTAGCTAACCTTATCAGAAAGAATAAGTGGGATGATTTATTTTAGATTTAATTCATCATATTTACTTTTGCATTAATTGCAAGGACATTGTGAACCTGTCATGCTAATATTGTTTTTATGCTGAGAAACTGAGGTATCTTTATATGCCTCTACAGGATATATTTGGAGTGTTATATGCATCAGTTATATCATATATATGATATATGCATATCAGTTATGTTACTAGAATAAATGGCTATACGTATGGGTTTTAATATATTGAATATTTACATCCTCATGATTGTAGTTTAAATAATGGACCTGGCCATGTGGTTTTAATATGGTTTATACACGTTTTTGAATTTATTGAATAAAATTATCAAAAAACGTTTTAGTTATTTTGTGGAATATTTTTTAATATTTTTTTGGGGTCTGTGGGACAAATTAAGCCTTTTTTCTGTTTCACAAAAACTGAGATGACTGTTCTGATTTGCATTTTATGGAATAGAATAGTGGTGGTGACCATATATATGAATGGACCATGAACACAAATCAGCAACTTATGCTTGGACAAACAAGCCATCTACATTTTGGAATAAACACATACACCAATACAAACATGTTGGATTGCAGCCATACTGTAGCGTGATTTGGACACAAACATGCACAATCATTTTGGCCAAGCATGCATATTTATGCACTGAGCACCTTATCTCTTTAAGGCTGGGTTCACACTGCAGCACACTCCATCTCACAGCAGGAGTCCGGTGCATCCCTAATAATTGTTTTAGGTCCGATTTCAGCCCAAATTTTTTGCTGAATTGGGACCTGAAACGGACCAAAAGACACACAGGACTCCTGTGTAATTCGCTCCGGAGCCGCTGCGGAGATGTGTGAACCGGCTCCATAGAGAGCCAGTCACAATCTCCTGCTATGCGAATTGGATGGGGCGAAACCTGCATCTAATTCACAACAGTGTGAACCCAGCCTGAAACAATAGTGACTATCTGAAAAAAATCTATATTTGGCTGGTCTAAAGCTGGTCATATGCCAGCAGAATTTAATTTGAAATGTCTTTTTTGGAACAATCATTTGATTTTCTAATGGTTAGAGGGGTCAAAGTGACATTCATAGTAATAAGAGAATTCAAAGAAGCAGGATGAAATTTTTCTGGAACAAACAATTCTAACTGTAATACAGTTACAAAAAAAACAAAAAATTCAATAGCATGCCTGGATGAAATTTTAGGGGCTTTTAAGCAAAATTAGTTGACAAAATAATGGCAAGAAAGAATGTTCTAAAAATAAAAAAAATAAATAATAAAAAAAAGAATGCTCTGATGAATGACTTTTCAGATATTCCATATAAACATTCACTTTAAAATCGAATTGTGTATGGCCAGCTCTATAGAAATGAGTAATGTTCGATAATTGTGGTTGAATTCATGGAATGATTGTTATGCTGTCACTTTGTGGCTGTAGGGATCGGCCCTTGTGGTTGCATTTAGAGATCATCAGTCTATAACTTTAATAAACATTACTGAAGAATGACAAGAATGCTTTTACTGTTTGTACACATGTAATCTCTCTATTTACAGCGAAGATGTTTGTTTCATTGTACACTATACCTGTAACATTCCAAAGAGTGGATGCCCCGCAGGGGACTCACAGATCTTGCTCTGTCTGTATGTCGTGGACTCGTAGGCCCTCTAGTGTAATCTCTCCACTGTCCCATGCAGTGTTCTGTTTCCATGTGCCCAGCTGCCTTTTTGGGAATTATTCAGGCAAGATAATACAAAGACAAGTTATTGAATGCTTAAAATACTATCAAAACAACCTTAACAACACTATAAAGAGACCATTTACCACATCCTGCAATAGTAATCTTTAGAAACATAAAATTTTCTGGTCAGTTGTCTTAAAAAAAGAACTCTCATTAAATATTTTCTTAACTTTTAACTTTTTTTTTTTTTTGGTGTAACTAAAGGCAACACTTTTTTTTAGGGTAGAGTGGAGAGGGACTAGAAAACCTGTGAGATTTTATTGCTGTCTGTGGCCCCGTTAGGGAGATTCACCTTTTCTATTTGGCCTGTTTACCATTATCATCGAAAGTGAAAATCCCAAATTTTGGGTTGAGATCAGATAACTAATAGAGGAGAAATCTTTCAATGGAGACATTAGTTCTGATGACTCTGGTGGCATACCAGGATGCCCTTACTTTTGAGGGATTTCCCCTCACTTCCTGTTTTGGCTATTGGATAGGAAATCACAGAAATCCCCCCCAATGGAACACAGATGGCAAAAAAGAAAATAACTCTTCCCTTACTTTATCCAAAATTAAAAAGTTTTGTCTTTAGTTACACCTCAATCCCGAAGGGGACAAGATGTCACTTGGTCCCCGCCGTACCAACTGCTCTGTTGGGGATTAAAACCCCCTTTTATTTGGCTGTAGTCCCCCCTATTCTTAAGTCCAAATTATGAGTGTTTCTGTGGGGGTAGGTACAGCCTGCGATAAGACCCACACCTTCTCTAAGATTACTGGACTTGGCACTGCCCCCTGACAGTGCTGGTTGTTCATTACTAAAAAGATCACTCAACGCTGTGTCATAATTTATAACAAAAAATGTATTAGATTCACAACTATCAATAACATCATGGTGAGGGGAAAAATAGAATATAATAATTTATTTGTTATGAATTACGCTTGATGGATATATTAATTCACTGTCACAATATTACACTAATTGCTATAGAGTAAATCAATGTGTTGATTTGTCTTCTAATGCCGCGTACACACGAGCGGACTTTACGGCGGACTTTGCCCGGCGGACTTTTCGACGTACTTTCCGACGGACTTTCCGAATGAACGGACTTGCCTACACACAATCCACCAAAGTCCGTCGAATTCGTACGTGATGACGTACGACCGGACTAAAACAAGGAAGTTCATAGCCAGTAGCCAATAGCTGCCCTAGCGTGGCTTTTTGTCCGTCGAACTAGCATACAGACGGCGGACTTTTCGACCGGACTCGATTTCAACGGATGAATTTTAAACAAGTTTCAAATCTAAGTCCGTCCAACTTTTGAGAAAACAAAGTCCGCTGGAGCCCACACACATCGAATTGTCCGACGAAATCCAGTCCGCCGGGCAAAGTCCGCCGTAAAGTCCGCTCGTGTGTACGCGGCATAAGGCTCCATTCACACTAGCGCGTTTTTTGATGCATTTTGCATTTTGCAGAAATGCACGGTAATTTTTTAACATGGGTTCCTATGGAACATGTTCACATCAATGCCTTTTTGTATCTCTGCATTTTTGGAAAGGGTCAGGGACTTTTTTTCATGCAAAATGCAGCGTTTTGCATGTAATAGAATTCAATGGACAAGCATCAAAAACGCAAGTGCACCGTTTTTGCAGCGTTTTTGATGCGTTTTTGGTGCGTTTTTGATGCGTTTTTGCCGTTTGTTTTTTTTTGTTATTTTTTTTTAAGACTGTAAAAAAAAACTGTAAAAAAAAAAAAAGCAAAAACGCGGCAAAAACGCCGCTCAAAAACGTGGCAAGCATGAAAAAAAACCCTCCAAAAACGCTCAAAAGCAACATGCATAGGTGTGAATCCAGCCTTAGGAGATGGATTGGGGACTGTGGAAAAAGGAGAGGATCAGAGAAGACAGGATCAGACAGCCTTTTTAATGCGCTGGATTAACCCCTTACGTTTACAGACTGCTTATACAGACTGATTTTACTGTTGTGGGTTTAGTAACACTTTAAGTAGCTTATATTTGAGATAAACTGCTCTCTTATTGTGCATGATGAGAATACATTAGCTCCTCTGTTTTAAAAGTATTCAGAAAACATAACACAGGAAAACAGTATCACTGTCCTATATATGTCTTATCTTCAGCAGTTTGTTTAAATATAAATATTCCATGTACTACAATTAAAATACTCTCAACATTCTAAACCCCATGTATTTTAATGGTGGCTGTTCACATATGAGAGCTCAGGCTCCTGTAGCTCGATGCCTGACACTCCAAAAGCTACCTGAGCTACTTTTGAGGCAGATTTGGTAATTTTTGGCCCCATTGACTTTCATGGGAAAGTCTGTAAATGCTTGAATTGGGCATTTTTCGGGTGTTCCAGGTGTTCTAGGAGAACTGGTCTCCTCCGCTGATACTTTCCATTGGCTAAAACAAAAATGCCTGAAGCTTGAATACACATGTAAAATAATTGTAATGTGCTTCCAAAATACTCTCATACACATGCAAAAATACACAAATAAAAACACCTGAAAATTGCACTTGAGCAGCAATTTTAAGGCATTTTATTTGAGCATGTTTTAGTGTTTTTACATGCATACTGTATATGAGTATTTTGGAAGCTAATTTCTAGCATTTCACATGTGTTTTCAAGATTCAGTCATTTTGTTTTGGAAAGCAATGGAAAGCATCAAGAGAAAGATACCATTTCTTACAGGCTAAAAATGTTTACAGACTTTCCCTTTGAAGTCTATGGGGTAAAATGCCAAAATCTGCCTCAAAAGTATCTTATGTAGCCTTTGGAGCATCAGGAGTTGAGTGAGCTACAGACACCTGAGCTCTCATATGTGAAAGGGCCACCAATTAATTACACGGGTTTTATTAGTTGAGAGTTTTGGAACTTTGAGCTTCAAACTATAAAAAGTGCTCAGACATCAATGGAGCCTTAGACAAAAAACTAGAACAAGAATATATATTATGAAGAAGTCTCACCGTAATGTTCTTCTCCAGCTCTGAGAGACCAAAGAGTCTTTGTGAGTCCAACCCATGCCTGCAGCTGCCTAGGTCTTTAGAGGTCCACCGAGGAGACCTTCTTCCATTATCCAGATGGTGCTGAAAGTTCTCTGTGGAACCATAACGTGAAGGCAAACTGACAAATCCATTGCTGACCCGGTACGACATTTGTTACAAAGTTACAAAATACAAGATAGCCAAAAATAGTGCAGGGATGGCTAGGCAACTTTTATGACCATTGTGCTTGGCTCAGGCGTACAAGTCTGAGTTGCAAAATAAAGAACCTGTAAAAATAAGTACCAAGATTAAATATTATATTATTTAATATAGCCATTTGACATTATCACTATTTATATAATTATTAACCATATTGACTATGATTTTTGCTTAAAGTGGACTTGGCATGACAAGAAGACATACTGGCAGGATCCTATTTGTTGTTCACTTATATTTTTAAAAATAATATATATTTAAAAAAAACTATATATATGAAATCGAAATCGAAAAATATTTGAAACATGTAAACAAAGATTCCAGTGTTGTTGGTTCTATATGCTCCATACACCTGTTTCATATCTGCATTCAATAAGTATCAAAATGGTAAGAAAGCCTAGTTCCAGTTTACTGGTTCTTTGATGTGTACAGTCAGTGTTCGTTCTGCACACCATTTAAGGCCTGGCTCATACATTTACATTTTAACACATGCAAAAATGCTTGGGCAATACATAGCAATATTATTGATAGAGCCTGTTCACATCTGTGTGCTGTGATGCAGCACGATTTTAAAAATAGCTCAGAGCGGAGCTTGTTCCAGTTTAATGCATTTTTAGCAACATAGAAATCAACCAATGTGCATGAAAATGCATGTATGATACATTTTGTTTTACACCACCTGGTAGCAAGTCACTCCCCTGGATACCTGCCATGTACTCACACACCGCAGAGCAAGATTGCCGCAGGAGAGAGATTCCTCTATTCAGAAATGCTGATCAGGGAATTTCACAGTCTACTCCTGCTCTACGACCCCTCCTACTGCCACTACACTGATAGGGAGAGAAGGGCAAAATCCAAAATCTTCAGTTGAATGCAAAACTTTTGCCCTTTTCTTCCCCACATCTTTTTCTACCAAAACAGCAACAGGTGCTGCTGCTGCTTACAAAATTCCAGTGAAATGAGACGTCTCTGCTGTATGTGCACCAATACATGCCACAAATAATCCTGAAAGTAGATCTCACAAGGTCAACATGTGTCACAGTATACAGTGCCAGATTAAGACCTTGGGGGGGCCCCGGGCACCTCAAGTTCGGTGGCCCCTCAACATAGAAATTAAATTATATGACAAATGAAATAAAATGACTGATAAACTGCATTTGTTCTAAAAATATATATATATTAGGTTCTGAAAAAGACACTAGTCAGACCCCCCCCCCCCCCCGCAATTTTAATGACTGTAAGAATACACATTACACAGTTGGTTGGAACTGGCAAGTCATACATCACAGTTATGCATCACATTACAATATTTACTAAAGGTCTGTTTTCCTGCACTTAGCATCTGTAAAATCTTTAACTAACTCATCAAACTGTATCATTGTGAGCGCACTGCTCTCGACAGCAATTAGGCACAGAGCACTTAAGCCTAGTACACACAAGTCGATTTGAATTCCAATAAAACCGTCCGAAATTCAGCCCATGTGTCTGGCAGCCTGTCAGAACACAACAGCACAGCAGGGGAGATCTCGGTACCAACCTCTGATTGTTAGTACAGCAGCGCCGACCTGAGCTGTCAGTTTTTTTTTCATTCAACCCCCTGGGTTGAATGAAAAAAAAAACTAGTAGTGTGTACCTGGCTTTAGTCTTTCATTGGTTATTGTGCTTCCCAGATAATTCTTTATCAAAGCCAATTTTCTGAACGCCCTTTCTCCCGAACTACTAGTGACCATCATGCTCAAATATACTCTAAGAGCTACATTAACACCTAGAAAAGCATCAGCAAGCCCTTCATCATGTAATAAAACTGATGGAGTGAGACATGATTGGAGCATGGCAAAGGTTGCAAACTGGAAAATGTCATCAATGAACGCACTACTGAAGTCTCGAGGGTAAATACGTTTCATATTTTTTCACAAAGGAAGTCTGGGCCCCCCCTGGAAGGGGGGGCCCGAGGAATTGCCCTTTTTGCCCCCTTATAAATCTGGCACTGACAGTATAAACAGGTTTTTATTGGCTACAGTAAAAATTGCATAACAATGGAAGTGCTTGAAAATGGGCGTTTAACTCGCCTGAGAACGTGCCCTAATGCACATAAACAAATGCATTAAGAAAAACACAAACACACTGTGAACCTAGTCCTAATGCAGCATAGACGTCCATCTGAAATCTTACAAGCGTTAGAGTCATTAAAGACAAGAAATAACATCATGTGAATAACAAGAAACGCTCATGGTACATCAAATATGGCAGACAATTTTCTGGCCCTCAATAAATCAGCACACAAAAAAGTTATGCTAACACCCAACACAGACCCCTGATGCTCTTCTTTGATATGTAGTCCATGACTTTAGTACAACCCATTTAGCTATTTGACAAAAATATTTTTACTTTTCTTTATCTCCCTTTTTCCTCGCTTAGGTTCAGCCTCTGCATAGGCATACTGTAGATATGAAGGCCTAGATATTAGTTATGAAGTAACTATATTCTGGGCTCTCAAAGTGTACCAGGGTAATTTGTTGCTATTAGATTTATCTTCTGGTGTGTGTGTGACTCTCCCCAATGGCAGATGTTTCATGTCGTTCATCCAAATATCACTGGTAATAGAATCCTGACTTTGCCTCCTCCCTTCTCTGTTTCACATTGGTTCCTGACATCTCTTTGTATGACCATGTGTAAAACAAGAACATATTTCTGTCCAATCAGATAAAAACAATGGTTGCACTACCGCAAAGTTGAACACCTCGTTATTTCGTGTCTCTGAGTGTCTCTTGCAGTAGGTTGCTTATTTGTGTCCCTCCATGACAGTTCCTGCGCTTTTCATGCTTTGGGGTTCTTATGTATTTTTTTTAATTGTTAATTAAATGTTTTTTTGGAAAGTTAATTTCATATTTTTATTTTTTTCGTGGACATAATTTCCTTATCTTGCTCCTTCTCTTGCTTTTTGTTAACCTTGTTTCTGTTTATACAATAGTTTGTAATGATATATTTACATGAGGGCAGCCATAAAGGCTGTGCCTTGCTGTTCTTCTTATCTTGTTGGACATCCCACAGACAATGACAGAAAACAATAGATTCTTTGTAGTATCTATTGACATGGCACACCCATAAAGCTCCAGGCAACCGAAAAACATGGGATCTTAACCCCTACTTAGTTCTTAATTCTTAGTAGAATTTAATTCACAAATCTTTGTTTTAAGAAAATTCCTTCATTTCTTTAATTGGTATTGGGATCAACTCAATGTTTGATTTCAACCGCAGTGCTGAGAAAATCTGAAGGTCAGGATGGAAATTTTTTCTGAAGCAAACAAATTTCTGACAGTGAGCCCAGGTTCACATTGCTGGGGGTTAGAAATCGTGTGAGTTCAGCTCAACACGCAGAATTTCAACCCGGCAATGCATTCTGACTCCGGGGGGCGATTTGACAGACATCTGTGCGGGATCCTGCACAGATGTCTATTAAAATCACACCCGAAGTTGCCAAAAGTAGTGTAGGAATTACTTTTGTGAAACGGTGCGGTGCCACAAAGCTGGCGTCGCACCGATTTGGACGGTGCTATTGCCGGCAATAGCCGCCGACTTGGCATGTGATTTGACATGTCAAAAAGCATGCCAAATCGGACCAATGTGAACCTAGGCTAAATGTATTTTTGTATAGGAATGTCTATTTAAGTACAGGCAGTCCCCTAGTTACAAACATCCGACTTACAAACGACTCCTGCTTAGAAACGGAGGAAGACAACAGCTAGTGAGAGGAAATCTACCCCTAAGAAGAGAAATCTACTCCTGTAATGCCGCGTAAACACGGTCAGAATTTCCGACAACAAATGTTCGATGGGAGCTTGTTGTCGGAAATTCCGACCGTGTGTATGCTCCATCAGACGTTTGCTGTCGGAATTTCCGACAACAAAAATTTGAGAGCTGGGTCTTAAACAAAATCCATTGTCGGAAATTCCGATCGTGTGTACACAATTCTGACGCACAAAATTCCACACATGCTCGAAACCAAGCAGAAGAGCCGCACTGGCTATTGAACTTAATTTTTCACGGCTCGTCGTACGTATTGTACGTCACTGCGTTCTTGACGTTCGGAATTTCCGACAACATTGGTGTTACCATGTGAATAGTAAAATTTCCTTCGCGCTGGTGGATGTGACAAATATTGATAACTCAGGTAGTGTAAATTAATAAATAAATAAATATATAAATATTGCTGCAAAATAAAAGTGCTCACACAACCACTTAATAAAATGATAATAAAAAGATTTCGCGCAATATTTACGTGAGTAATGTAAAGTGATAATGCTGTGTTTAAAGTGAATTAGGATAATTATTATTATTATTTTAATTTAGGATATTTATTCACTAATATTTAATATTTAATATTTAATTTGCATCAATTTATTTATGGTATCGGAGCTAGCTGTCACCTTATGGTTATTTCAACCATTTGCATGTATTCACTTTAAACACAGCATTATCACTTTACTGTTAATCAGTGGCAATAGTTTATGTTTTAATATAGAGATCTTAGATCCTTATTAACACTATCACAGTTACCAATACCTTAACCACTTTTGTCCTACCCCACCCAATTCACATTACTCACGTAAATATTGCGCGAAATCTTTTTATTATCATTGGTGTTACCATGTGTATGCAAGACAGTTTGAGCCAACATCCGTTGGAAATAAATCCACGGTTTTCATCGGAATGTCCGATCGTGTGTACGCGGCATAAGAGTTATTATGGGAAAAAGGTATCTTCACTCATGCTTTATCACCAAGGCTTGTTTCCACTACAACCCAAAATTTTCAAAATACAATTGTCATTGGGACAGAAAGTGAGGTAAAATCTTCTGAACAGGGGCACAGACAGCAAAACAAAAGTTACAGGGGTGTTAAACCTTCCCTATGCTGTGCAAAAAGCTTAAAAATATTTTTTGGGCTGGAGCTACACTTAAAAAAATGTACCTGTTCCGACTTACAAACAGATTCAACTTAAAGCAGGGTTCCACTCTCTCCGATCAATTTTTTTTTTTGGCCAAATGACAATGATTACAATATAGCAATAGGGAACTCACTTGTTCCGTTTTTCAGTGACATTGCTGTCTGTTTTCGCCTAATAAATTAACTTAGATAATTAAATCTACATGGTTGTCATCTTGCCTGTGGGCATGTGAAGCCCACAGACATCCTCTTCCGGGATACGGTGCTGCTGATCGACCAGCATGCACCGCCCGTTCTTTTCCTGATCTCGCGCATGCGCATTACACAGAAATCGGAGCGCCGTCAACAGCTCCGGTTGCCATCACAACGAGCAGCGTCGTAAGAGGTCCCGCCCTGTTGTGATGGCAACGGAGCTGTTGACGTCACTCCCACTATGGAAATCTCGAGATGACTCTTGTAACAGGCCGCCGCACTGACTCCTGGGAACAATGACACAAGCTCCCAGGAGCCAGTGCGGCTAAGAGGAAGTGACTAATTAGCCGCTCTAAACACGCCCCTAACCGCAGCCTGTGCTTCCTGCAAAAAAGAAAGAGATCTTCTACAAGAAAGGTACAGCCAGAAAAAAAAAAAGTGCCATTTTGTCATTAGGACAATGCGGTAATCAGCTGCAGCTAGTGTAGAAAAATCGGGTGGAGCTCCGCTTTAAGAACAAACCTACAAACCCCATCTTGTTTGTAACCCAGGGACCACCTGTATTGAAGCAAAATCAAATGTAATGTGGACATTTCTATTTGTAGTGTAATTTTTAAGAATAGGTCCAGTTAGGTTGCTTTACTCTATGTTATGCAATTAAGCTCTTTAGTGTTGTATTCTGCATTATGAGCCAACCAAAGCAAGAGTAATACGAAAGGAAATTGCGTTAGAGAGTTTATGTTATTGTCCAATTTGTTCCTTTGTGGTATAGCAAATAGTGCATCTATTTTGCATTGTGTTTAATAAATGTAATATATAAAAAGGTGAAATGGGGTCCTCTTTTAATACAAGGACATTTTTAGGGAGCCCATTTTGATTAAACAAAATGTGATTTACATAAAAGAAATCTGCCAAAAGAGAAAATGGGGGCTGCCACTGGTGACCTCCTTCTGAAATTGCTATTGTTGCCTGACTGTTCTGCTGACCACTTTTGAAACCCTTGACCTGGAACAAGTATGTTGATGAGGAAAGCCAGAAAAAAACTATTTTTTTTTTTACTTTCCTTGCATGTGATTAGGTATTCTTTGCAAAATAAATAGTCCTAAAAAGAAGGCTGCGCTCAAAAAACAGTCTATGCAAATGACAACAAAGGGATTTTGAGATCCTTTCAAAGTAAACAACACCGCCACCGTGTACTTCTAAGCAGTAGTGACAATCCACCGTAGTAGTTAAGCCTGCTTACCAGATGGCAAGCATGAAAGGGCAGGTGGCTATAGCCCAGCCAAGGCCTTTTAGCTTGCTGGCACTCCCGGTGTTCATGTGGGGGGTAAATCTCCAGGTTCACTTGCGTTGTCACGTGTCACCATTCACCACGAGAACCACGGATAACCCAGAAGGAAGAAGAACTCACCACGGACTACCACTTTTTCTTCTAACAGTACTAAACAATCACATACTATCAAACCATTTATTACCTGTACTACGGAGGGGGTAGTATATATGTTGCAGTGCCCTTGTGGCCTGCAATATGTGGGCAGGACCAAGAGACCTCTTCAGGTCCGCCTTAACGAACACATCACTAACATTAAAAGTGGGTTTAAGAACCACTCTGTATCTAAACACTACTTACAAGTACATGACAGAGACCCCTCCAATACAATCTTTCTGGGTATTGATAGGTACAGGCCCCATTGGAGAGGGAGCTCCTTAGTTAGGGAAATATCGAAGTTAGAAATGGTCTGGATCCATAGATTAAGAACTTATGCACCCTACGGGCTAAACATCGATACCGATGTCAACGCTTTCATCGACAATTCATGATTTTCCTGGCAGTATTGACTTTAAGGATTTGGCCTATAATGATGGATTCTTTCTGTATTTGCACTTTTATGATTTTTGATTTCCTATAAAATTTTTCTTTGGGGTTTGTGAACTCGATCTGAATCACGAGTATGCGGGTGCTTTCTCTCCCTTCCCCCCTCCTCTTTTGATGATGGGGTTTACATTATGCAATATAACCTATGGCGGTGCTTTTGACACTTGTATCACTGTAACATCTGATCAGGTACATAATGTATAACTGATGAGTATGCATCACTTTACACATCCATTAGAATCTTGAAAGAGATTTCTGATGATGATCAGGAATTTCTTCTTTCTTTTTTCTGATTCATATTTTTATTATTCACATACACCTCACCTTACGTTTTCATTCACTGCTCAGGTGTGTGATTTAATTAGGCAAACACAGAGCATGATACTTGTTCGGGATCAGATAATTGATTTCCAAAAATTTTTTATGACTAAAATTCAGTCCACACAATATATTAAACTCTACACATTTAAATAAGTTTTTCACTAATCAATTTTCACATTTTGATTATTGACATATAATTGTAACCTCGTGAGAGGACACTTATTTTGGTATGGGTTTCCTCCTGCTAGTATTACAGTGCAGGATTTTTCCTGTTAATGTATGGTGACTACCATACATTTATTTATTTCAACTGTTCCTTTATGCTTATTTCATACACATTTAATATGGGATGGTAGCGGTTTTGGTTTATGTTATCTTTTAGAATTCATATCACACTCTTTATATCTAACTTTATACTCACACGGTTGTGGTAGGTACCAATAATATGTTCAATTGGGTAAGGTTGTTGCCCGTTTTGGGAGGGATGTGTGTAGCGATACACTCCCTTTCATGCCGTCCGCAAACTAAGGGAACCTTTTCCCACACTTAATATGGCGCCTTGATGCTCGTGGTTCAGAACGAGGCTTGGCTCCCTTTATATTGTGGTGAGTCACTGCGTTGCCCGTTCCCCATTGACAACGTCAGATGATGACGAAACGCGTCTGGGAAGGTACGCACTGACGTCACCACGCTTTCGGAGTGAGAGGACGGGCTCCGTTTGTTTGCATGCCGGCCGGCTTTTCGTATATGCAATTTTACTAACTTAACTGTAAGTTACTACTTTTTTAATAAATTATCTGAAGGATTTTATACTATGGTGAGTTCTTCTTCCTTCTGGGTTATCCGTGGTTCTCGTGGTGAATGGTGACACGTGACAACGCAAGTGAACCTGGAGATTTACCCCCCACATGAACACCGGGAGTGCCAGCAAGCTAAAAGGCCTTGGCTGGGCTATAGCCACCTGCCCTTTCATGCTTGCCATCTGGTAAGCAGGCTTAACTACTACGGTGGATTGTCACTACTGCTTAGAAGTACACGGTGGCGGTGTTGTTTACTTTGAAAGGATCTCAAAATCCCTTTGTTGTCATTTGCATAGACTGTTTTTTGAGCGCAGCCTTCTTTTTAGGACTATTTATTTTGGTGTAATCGCACTATATGCTGCTGATGTTTATACATATTTTTTAGGTCAAGCGCGGTTCTCTCCATTTATATACTGTCTATGATTTTTACTGCTGCTGACATATTTGTTTATCTCTGCTGTGTTTTATCATACAGACATTCTACCGTTATAGGTTACAGCATATTCTGCTAGCGCTCATAGAGTGCATTGTGCATTTTGGTTCAAAGGTTTTCTATGCGTATTTATCTTTTCATTCATTTGATTCTTATTTCTGGCATTAACCATGGATATTTTTGAGTTTCGTGCCAACAAGGTAGTCAATGTCGAAGGGGTTTTCGAGGCCTATAGGGAAGACGAGAGTGATCTGGGAGGGACCTTTATGAGGCTCAAAAACCTTATGGTCTCGGAAATCCACACTAAATGGGACATTGCCTACCTAGAAACTTATATTAGATATTCAATGGTTCCCAGAAGTCTTAGGTGGGATGTAGCCCCCCAAAGGGGTGAACCTGATTTAGAGGAATGGTATAAGTATTTTAATCAAGCAGGTGTTTCATTTTTGAAATTTTTGGCTGAAAGAAAGACCACCAAATTAGCCAAATTAGATGATGAGATTAAGACTATTAAGGATAAGCTCCATCCCAATAAAGATAGCGAGGAATATAAAGAAAAATCATCAGGTTTACAAAAAATCCTTGAAAAAGAGGACAAGGACCAAAGGATTAAGAAAAAAAAGAAATACAATAGAGACTTGTCGGATTATCATGGGAATGTGGTTTTTGATTGGCAGAAAAAACTCCTTGAGGAGCTGGCCAAGCAAAACAACAATGAGATGGACACTTCTGTGGCCACACAATCCCAGGATATAACGGCAGGCCCATCGGGTGCTCCAATTCCCGCTCCTCATCCCAACAAACGGGGTATGCCCCAAGCCAGACCCCCAAGAACAGGACAGAATAATTACCCCCATTATTCGCCATATAGGGGCAATGGGAACAACAGAGGGGGCCCCCTCTTCACGTGGTCAAACGAGACAGAGTGGCGCACCCGGAACCTCATATCCCCCTAATTATGACCATAGAGATTACCAACAAGGTTTTCTTTCTAATAGGGCACCCCCCCCACAGAGGGAGGGGAGGATGGCCCTATTGTAGCCAGCGAGGTGGGGGTTACAATACCGCCTATCCTGAAACCTGGAGAGGCGGACATAATGGAAATTTGGGATATCAATCACCAGGTTATGGCCATCCAGGTTTTGAACCTGATTGGGAAAGTAATATTCCAACATCGAACAGCTTTTTCCCACTTATGGATAGGGATGGACCTGACGGTAGATTCCCTCAGGATCCTTCCCAGTCTTATAATTTTGGTGGGAGGGGTATTCCCACGCCCTCACTCAAAAACCCTAATGAACCAGCACCTCGTAACGAGGCTGCGGCCCCCCTGGATCAGACAAGTTGGGGTTTTCACAAAACCAACCAGGGTATAAAAAGACAGGGAGAAAGAGGAGAGGAGTCAGAGGGGGGAGGCGGTTGCGAACAGCAAAAAAGATCCAGAAGATAACGGGGAAGGGGATTTTTAACCTAAGTTCTAGAACATTGACGGATCCTGAAAAAGCCATTCTTGACAAAGGTCTGAAATTTGTCCCGCCTACCAAGCTGGATAAATTCCATACTTATATGGACATTCATAGATTTGTTAGAAAGTTGAATATAAAACGCTATGTGGCTACTAATCCCATTAGAGAGAGTGTGACGTTGGGGACAGGAATTGTTCACTCAGGGCTCTCCAACGCCTCATTGTTCAACCCTCCTGGCACATTAGCACCAGCACTCAAAGTATTTAGAGACATTCTGTTGAAGGATTTGGACCTTTTGGAAGTTAAGAGCGCCAAACTCAACAAAACCTTACAAGAAGGTCTTGATTCTCTTTGTAAAAATAAAGATCTGGTTATAAGACCCGCGGACAAAGGGGGAGGTATTGTGGTTCTTGATCGACAAGACTACATGACCGAGATGTACAGGATTTTGGACGACCAAAGTACCTACACAATGCTTCCCTCTGATCCCAAAACCAAATATGCAAAGACATTACAGAAAATTGTTGATAGGGGGTGTCGTTTGGGCATCCTTAATCAAAAGGAGAGCCTGTATTTGGTTCCTAGGGCCGCACGCACACCCACAATTTATTATTTACCGAAAGTTCATAAGAGTCTGGTCTGCCCCCCGGGACGCCCAATTGTGAGTGGCATCGATTCACTCACTTCCCGGGTGGGCAGATACATAGACTTTTATTTACAACCCCTTGTACAGAGATTGCCATCCTATATTAAAGACTCCAGGCATGTCATCAGACTACTCTCCGACATTGAAGTTAGAGCTGGGATGTGGATGGTTACGGCCGATGTATCTAGCCTATATACCATCATCCCACACTTGTTGGGTTTGGAGGCGGTTAAACATTTTCTTGACAGAGATTCTGGTCTTCCATCCAATCAGGTGGAATTTGTTATGGAGCTGCTGGAATATGCTGCCTCCCATAATTATTTCTGGTTCGACAACAACTTTTACAGGCAAAATACGGGAGTGGCCATGGGGGCTAAGTGTGCCCCTAGCCTGGCGAACCTCTTCATGGGGAAATGGGAGGAGGATGTCATCTATGCTCGCGATGTACCCCAGATTATTCTGTGGGCGAGGTACATAGATGACATCCTCCTCCTATGGGATGGTGAACAAGTAGCCTTGCAGGATTTTATGGTTTTTCTTAATGCTAATCAGAGGGGCATCACTTTAAATTATGAGATGAGTCAGACTAGCATTAATTTTCTAGATTTAAGAGTCTCTATTAGCGAGAACAGTATTGTTACATCAACTTTTTTTAAGGAGACCGACAGGAATTCATTTATACCTGTGGACAGTTGCCATCACCGTCCCTGGTTGGAGTCAGTTCCAAAAAGCCAATATCTCCGTCTTAAGAGGAATTGCTCTAGTCAGATCCAATTCACTGAGCAGGCGAATGTTCTCACAGATAGATTTCTGGAAAAGGTTATTCTGAGGAATTCCTGGTGACGACCCTGGATAGGGTCAAGGAGGTGAATAGGGAAGATTTGTTGGTGGAAAGGGAGTCCCGCACCAATGATAATTTTTCTTCTGGTGTCCCCTTCCTGACTACATACTCTCTACAGCACAATTCCATTAGGAACCTCATACACAAACACTGGCACGTGGCACGTAGTGACAGGATCCTGAGTAGAGTGTTGCCAGAAAAACCACGAGTCATTTTTAGGGGTGTGCCCTCGATACGGAATCAGTTGGCCCCTAACATTTTAAATCCACCAGTTTCTAAACCCAGTTTTTTTGGTCATTTAAAGGGATTTTATCAATGTAGAAAGTGTAGGGTTTGTGCATACAGTGCATGTTCACATAGACGGACTACCACTTTTTCTTCTAACAGTACTAAACAATCACATACTATCAAACCATTTATTACCTGTACTACGGAGGGGGTAGTATATATGTTGCAGTGCCCTTGTGGCCTGCAATATGTGGGCAGGACCAAGAGACCTCTTCAGGTCCGCCTTAACGAACACATCACTAACATTAAAAGTGGGTTTAAGAACCACTCTGTATCTAAACACTACTTACAAGTACATGACAGAGACCCCTCCAATACAATCTTTCTGGGTATTGATAGGTACAGGCCCCATTGGAGAGGGAGCTCCTTAGTTAGGGAAATATCGAAGTTAGAAATGGTCTGGATCCATAGATTAAGAACTTATGCACCCTACGGGCTAAACATCGATACCGATGTCAACGCTTTCATCGACAATTCATGATTTTCCTGGCTTTATTGACTTTAAGGATTTGGCCTATAATGATGGATTCTTTCTGTATTTGCACTTTTATGATTTTTGATTTCCTATAAAATTTTTCTTTGGGGTTTGTGAACTCGATCTGAATCACGAGTATGCGGGTGCTTTCTCTCCCTTCCCCCCTCCTCTTTTGATGATGGGGTTTACATTATGCAATATAACCTATGGCGGTGCTTTTGACACTTGTATCACTGTAACATCTGATCAGGTACATAATGTATAACTGATGAGTATGCATCACTTTACACATCCATTAGAATCTTAAAAGAGATTTCTGATGATGATCAGGAATTTCTTCATTCTTTTTTCTGATTCATATTTTTATTATTCACATACACCTCACCTTACGTTTTCATTCACTGCTCAGGTGTGTGGTTTAATTAGGCAAACACAGAGCATGATACTTGTTCGGGATCAGATAATTGATTTCCAAAAATTTTTTATGACTAAAATTCAGTCCACACAATATATTAAACTCTACACATTTAAATAAGTTTTTCACTAATCAATTTTCACATTTTGATTATTGACATATAATTGTAACCTCGTGAGAGGACACTTATTTTGGTATGGGTTTCCTCCTGCTAGTATTACAGTGCAGGATTTTTCCTGTTAATGTATGGTGACTACCATACATTTATTTATTTCAACTGTTCCTTTATGCTTATTTCATACACATTTAATATGCGATGGTAGCGGCTTTGGTTTATGTTATCTTTTAGAATTCATATCACACTCTTTATATCTAACTTTATACTCACACGGTTGTGGTAGGTACCAATAATGTGTTCAATTGGGTAAGGTTGTTGCCCGTTTTGGGAGGGATGTGTGTAGCGATACACTCCCTTTCATGACGTCCGCAAACTAAGGGAACCTTTTCCCACACTTAATATGGCGCCTTGATGCTCGTGGTTCAGAACTAGGCTTGGCTCCCTTTATATTGTGGTGAGTCGCTGCGTTGCCCGTTCCCCATTGACAACGTCAGATGATGACGAAACGCGTCTGGGAAGGTACGCACTGATGTCACCACGCTTTCGGAGTGAGAGGACGGGCTCCGTTTGTTTGCATGCCGGCCGGCTTTTCGTATATGCAATTTTACTAACTTAACTGTAAGTTACTACTTTTTTAATAAATTATCTGAAGGATTTTATACTATGGTGAGTTCTTCTTCCTTCTGGGTTATCCGTGGTTCTCGTGGTGAATGGTGACACGTGACAACGCAAGTGAACCTGGAGATTTACCCCCCCACATGAACACCGGGAGTGCCAGCAAGCTAAAAGGCCTTGGCTGGGCTATAGCCACCTGCCCTTTCATGCTTGCCATCTGGTAAGCAGGCTTAACTACTACGGTGGATTGTCACTACTGCTTAGAAGTACACGGTGGCGGTGTTGTTTACTTTGAAAGGATCTCAAAATCCCTTTGTTGTCATTTGCATAGACTGTTTTTTGAGCGCAGCCTTCTTTTTAGGACTATTTATTTTGGTGTAATCGCACTATATGCTGCTGCTGTTTATACATATTTTTTAGGTCAAGCGCGGTTCTCTCCATTTATATTCTTTGCAAAATGAAGCTTTACCTCATTTACTAAGCCGTGGAGCAATTGCATCTGCAAAGTGCACAGTCTATTTGCCTTTAGTAAATCCACCCCTTTGTTTTAGGTCAAACTCAATTTAATTTCGGGCCACATCATCAGTATGTTTGCCCTCAAAGGGCTGGCTGTATCTGGGGTGCGCTATGTATAGAGTGCAGGGTTCAAAAGTGTGTTATGTACATAGGGCAGAGTTTAGGATTACGCTAGGCACAGAGAGCAGAGTTCAGGAGTGCGTTATGTACAGAGTGTGGAGTTCAAGGGTGCATTATGTACAGATTGCAGGGTTCAGGAAACTTTATGTACGGAGTGCAGAGTTCAAGGGTGTGCTGTGTACAGAGTGCAGGGTTTAGGGGTGAGCTATGGGTGTAAAAAAGATGTCCGCTGCTGCCTTCTGACTGCAGGCTTAGTACAGCCGAGTGCGGGGTGTAGCAACATGGCCTTCGAATTTGACATGCAGTGTCCTGACGTCAGCGATGACGCACTGCGCATGCGCAGATGACACACTGTGGTTTTCTGTAACAGCTGATTCCACGTCCCAGGACATTTTGTCAGAACACCCCACCATGAATGTGAAGGGATCTGTTAGATCCGGGAGCCACTGAGAGCAAAGCTGCTCCTTGTAAACACAGAAGAGTGTTTCGACAAGTGCCTATGACAAGTGCAGTAGCTTGTTTTAACCCCCACAGTACTGGAAGATTACTGCTGTGAGGGTATAGGGGGGGGGGGGAGCAGAAGACAGAAGATTTCAACTAAGGCTAGGGTAACACCTATGCAATTGGTGCAGGTTGCGTTTGTGCCGAGACAGCAGGCCATTCATTTGAATGGTCTGCTGTACCTGTGGGAAACGCAGGGAAAAGATCCCTGCTCCTTTTTAAAACACAGCTGCAGGGGAATCGTATGGTGCTTTTGCACCATGTGATTTTTCGCCCCAGAAAACGCACTTTAATGGCAACCCCTTGTGTCTGCCAAATAGTAGCGTGGTTTGCCTGTGGTTTTATGTGCAGATTTCACACATTCCCACACCCGCGTTTATGTGAACCTAGCCTAAGAGAACAGCCACCAGAACACTTCTCATTCAGGCTGGGTTCACACTATTGCGAATTGGATGTGGGTTTCTCCGCATTAAATTCGCATATCAGGAGATTGTGACCGGCTCTCTATGGAGCCTGTTCACACATCTCCGAATTGGCTCCGGTGCAAATTGCATAGGAGTCCTGTGCGTCTTCTGGTCTGTTTCAGGTCCGAATTCAGCCAAAACTTTGATGATAGCTGCTCCGTGCTGCAGTGTGAACCCAGCCTCAATGTAAATACCATAATTTGTGCTGATTAAAAAAAAAACTCAGACTTTAAATAATAAAAAATTAAATATAAATTGTGTGTAAATATGAAAGTGTGTCTCATGACCTAATTTTAATGCTTGTTTTAAATATTAAACATAAGCACTTTCTTAAATAAGTAAGAGGCACCTGTTAGCCAGGGTTTACACTTGTGCGAACACAGACATCGCATGTGATTTGCACCTGCACTGTGGTGCCGATCGCATGCGATGTCTGTGCAATGCGAGTTCAGTCAGACATCACATTGGATTTGCAGGAAAATAGTGCAGGGACCTTTTCCCCCCGCACTGGAATTGGATCGCATGGGTGTTCTCACCCATGCGATCTGATTCCTGTGCGAGTTCACAGTTTGCACAGCGATCTGTAAACCGATCTGGGGGTGTCATTAACATTGGATTGACATCCGCAGTGGCTCGCAGAGGGCAGTGAGAACTGCCTGCGGGAGAGATGAGATGCGGGAACCGGCACTGGAATCGCGCTGGTTCCCGCATCACATATTTGTGAACCTAGGCTTATGCCCGGTACACACGATCCGATTATCAGACGAATGATCATCCATTTTTTTTTGCATGCTAATCTCACGTTGAATCTGATGAGTTAACTAAAGTCACAAAAATTCCCGTACGACAGCATAAAAATTCGGAAGTGATGTCATGTGTTGTAATGCATTTGTATTGCATTTTCGAACGATAGGTGTACTGATTAAACGAATATCGTACGATCTGGCATCGTACGAAAAAAATTTCCGTGCATGTCCGATAGAATAATATCGGATGAACTGTCCTGATCGGCTCTCGAAAGCTCTGTACTAACGTTCCGATTATCGTACGATCGATTCGAATGCGGTATTTTTCGTACGATTTTCGGATCGTGTGTACGGGGCTTAAGGGTAGTTAGATGGGGCAATGGTCATACCTTTGGATGACTGATATCAGGAAAACTAGTGAGTGACCACATTGGATATTTTTAATTAAAAAAACATGTATACCCTGAGATTTAGGTGATTTGAGTGTGCATATTTATATAAGTAATTGTTTGAATAAATCTACAATGTTAGCATTTTGTCCCTATGACTGCCCCTAAATGTCTATAGCAAGCAAAAAAAAAATGTAATTAAATATTACATAAAATAGGGTACACATAAGTATACTGTATTTCAAAGTTTCTCAACTCCAGTCCTCAAGTACCCCCAACAGGTCATGTTTTCAGGATTCCCCTCAGATGAAACCACTGTGGTAATTACTAAGGCAGTGAAACTGATCAAATCACCTGTGCAAAATAATGGAAAGCTTGAAAACATGATTTGTTGGGGGCACTTGAGGACTGGAGTTGAGAAATATTGCTGTATTTGATACAAATGCTTACAGTATGACATATAAAGACTGAAAATGGAGAGATGCAAACATGAACACAATTAATTGCATTGCCTAATAATAACATTTTATTTATATACAATGCATAAACTAAATCTAATTTGTAAAAAGTACTTTGCATTCATCAAAGTTCGGTAAACATGCTAGAAAATCTTACCTTATGCTAAAGCTGTACATGCCATGGATTATTTTTTCTGGCACCTCTGTCAGCCCACCTAGATCTTCAAGCCTAATGAAAAGGAAAGAAAGCTTGGACTTGCATCTATGGTTACATAAAGCAACAAGACTGGAGCTGCTCCCTTTTTTTGATTAACCAGTTCAGATTGAGAAACCAGGCAACTGTCACTTGCTGTAGTTACACTCTCCACTCTGAGATCTTTTTTTTTACAAACAGAAAACTCTAATGCCCTGTACACACAATCGGACATTCTGACAACAAAATCCATGGATTTTTTCCGACGGATGTTGGCTCAAACTTGTCTTGCGTACACACAGTCACACAAATCTTGTCGGAAATTCCAAATGTCAAGAACGCGGTGACATACAACACGTACGACGAGCCGAGAAAAATGAAGTTCAATAGCCAGTGCGGCTCTTCTGCTTGATTCCGAGCATGCGTGGAAATTTGAGCGTCGGAATTGTGTACATCGGAATTACGACAACGGATTTTGTTGTTGGAAAATTTGAGAACCAGCTCTCAAATTTTGTGTGACGGAAATTCAGATGGAAAATGTCCGATGGAGCCTACACACGGTCGGAATTTCTGATAAAAGCTACCATCGAACATTTTCCGTCGGAAAATCCGACCGTGTGTACGGGACATTACAGGGCTCTTTATGTCTAACCACTTCTAGGTCATGGTATTTGTCCCATGTATTCTGTGGAGGAAGCTCTGGAAGACATAAGTCATTGTCAAAAAAGAAAATGCATCTCTATTGATACTGTTCTGCCATGGTGTACTTGTGGGCAGCAGGATCTTCTTGTGCCACTCACTATCTCCTATTTAAATTCAAATAAACGTGTTAGGGCAGCGGAGCAATGTGTAGGGTTTTAAAGACTTGCTTCCCTGAGGGGGGTCAGATTATTCCTGTCCAACATGTCTATGGCAATTGGTTTAACTAGTTAAGGACCGGAAGGATTTGCCTCCTTAATGACCAGGACATTTTTTGCGATACGGCACTGCGTCGCTTTTACTGACAATTGCGTGGTCACGTGACGCTCTACCCAAACAAAATTGGTGGTATTTGATCACCTCTGCGTTTTTATTTTTTTCCCTATAAACAAAAAAAGACCGACAATTAAAAAAAATATATATATATTTTTTACTTTTTGCTATAATAAATATCCCCCCAAAAATGTAAAAAAACTAATTTCTTCATCAGTTTAGGCCAATATGTATTCTTCTACATGTTTTTGGTAAAAAAAAAAAAAAATCACAATTATGCCCTGTACACACGGTCGGACATTGATCGGACATTCCGACAACAAAATCCATCGGATTTTTTCCGACGGATGTTGGCTCAAACTAGTCTTGCATACACGCGGTCGCACAAAGTTGTCAGAAAATCCGATCGTTCTGAACACGGTGACGTAAAACACGTACGTCGGGACTATTAACGGGGCAGTAGCCAAAAGCTTTCGTCTCTTAATTTATTCTGAGCATGCGTGGCACTTTGTGCGTCGGATTTGTGTACACACGATCGGAATTTAAATGATCGGATTTTGTTGTGGGAAAATTTTATATCCTGCTCTCAAACTTTGTGTGTCGGAAATTCCGACGGGAAAAGTCCGATGGAGTCCACACACGATTGGAATCTCCGACAACACAATCCGATCACACTTTTTCCATCGGAAAATCTGATCGTGTGTACAGGGCATTAGAGTATATTGATTGGTTTGTGCAAAAATTATAGCGTCTACAAAAATAGGGGATATATTTATGGCATTTTTATTATAATTTTTTTTTTTTTTACTAGTAATGGCGGTGATCAACGATTTTTAGCGGGACTGCGACATTGCGGCGGACAGATTGGACACTTTTGACACTTTTTTGGGACCAGTGACATTTATACAGCGATCAGTGCTAAAAATAGCCACTGATTAATGTATAAATGTCACTGGCAGGGAAGGGGTTAACACTAGGGGGCGATCAAGGGGTTCCCTAGAGAGGTGTTTCTAACTCTGGGGGGAGTGCAGTGACTGGAGGAGGAGAGAGATCGCTGTTCCTAATCACTAGGAACAGTAGATCTGTCTCTCCTCCCCTGACAGAACGGAGATCTGTCTGTTTACATTTACAGATCCCCATTCTGTCTCTCTCAGGAGCGATCGCAGGTGGCCGGAGGACATCGCGCATCAGCTCCGGCTCCTAGAGCTCTTAAAGAGGTCGACGTACAATGACGGCGATTCACCCAGGAGAGCCAACCTGGTCGGCAAGTGGTTAACCAGGCGCCGCAGTTGTACTGCGGCAGAATGGCATGGCTGTGCAAAACGACGTTACGACGATCGCTGCTGACACACGGAGAACCAGGATCTGTGTGTGTAAACACACAGTTTCCGGTTCTCTGAGGGGAGAAGAGACAGATCGTCTGTTCATACAGAGTATGAACAGCGATCTGTCATTTCCCCTACACAGTCCCCTCCCCTCTTCAGTTAGAACACACACTAGGGAACAGAATTAACCCCTTGATCGCCCTCTTTTGTTAATCCCTTCCCTGCCAGTGACAGTTTTACAGTAATCAGTGCATTTTTATAGCACTGATCGCTGTATAAATGCCAGTGGTCCCAAAAATGTGTCAAAAGTGTCCGATATGTCCGCCATAATGTCGCAGTCGCGATAAAAATTGCTGATCACCGCCATTACTAGTAAAAAAAAAAATGTAATAATAAAAATGCCATAAAACTATCCCCTATTTTGTAGACGCTCTAACTTTGCACAAACCAATCAATATACGCTTATTGTGATTTTTTTTACCAAAAATATGTAGAAAAATACATATCGGCCTAAACTGAGGAAAAAAAATTGTTTTTTTATATTTTTTTGGGGGATATTTATTATAGCAAAAGTAAAAAATATTGTGTTTTTTTTGTTTAAAGCGCAAAGAATAAAAACCGCAGAGGAGATCAAATACCACCAAAAGAAAGCTCTATTTGTGGGAAAAAAAGGACTTCAATTTTGTTTGGGTGCAACGTCGCACGACCGTGCAATTATCAGTTAAAGCGACGCAGTGCGGAATCGCAAAAAGTGCTCTGGTCAGGAAGGGGGTAAAATCTTCCGGGGCTGAAGCGGTTAAAGGGTAACTCCACTTTTGTAGGAAAAAGAATAGCAAATTAAAAAAAATTATAATCTAGCATATACAATTGCAACACAAGTCATATTGTGATTGAATGTAATTACAGATTACCTTTCCTTTTCAATTTGCAGCTCTCTATTCTTCTGTAAAATGCAATGCAATATGGCTACCTGGAGGTGTTCTGTACATAAAATCTGTACAGAACGCCCCCCAGAAACCTAATTTCCTGCTTGTGTGATTGGCTCACTGATTTTCCCAGAAGTCTGCACTAAGATACAAGTCAGATTTCAGGCATCCCCTGCAACAAAAATTTCATTTTTGGTGAGATGATACCCAATTGGAAGGGATGTAGACCCTGCAAGTTTCCTCATTAGAGCCCTGCAGGTGCAGCAGCTAGTTGATAATTATGAAATCACTCCCATACAGATTCACTTACTACATGGACACAAACAAACACGCAGTGATTTCTTCAGAATAAAAAAAGGTAGGAATCTGCAACAAAGTTTGTTAAAATCTTTTTTTCCCCGCAGCAGATTGTGTTTTGCGTGTAATGGACTTTAATGGACCTGCACCAAAAATGCAAGTGTTTTTACATGCGTTGTGCATTTATTTTTTTTCTCCATAACAAACTGTAAATAGCTGGTTGTTAAGGAGTGGGTTTGGGAAGCCGGCTGCCGCATCCTTAAACTCAATGTAAACCCGATTTATGAAATTTGAACTGGGCACATCTATCTGCAGTGTTTTTGTATCTCTTTTCAAAGCATCCGCAGCTTTGTCCTCCTCAGTTCCTCTGTTATCAGCCTGATAACTTTTGACAAGTTCCCCCAGATGGGAGATAGAAGTGTGTGTCGAGGGAGGTTGCTATAAATAGATTAGCACACTGCAAAACTATTCACAGGCAAACCTCTGCATGTGTGGGGAGGGGGTGTGGGACCTTTCCTCCAATCAGCTTTCTCAGTCTCTTACAGTGACTCACAGTGTCTAGCAATACTCCCCTCCTACAGGGGAAGCAGGAAGAGAAAATCCTTACAGGACGTGCACTTTCTAAATAGTATATAAAGGTGAAGATAGAAGATATACATGTAAAACTTATGTAGGGAGATTTTTTCCATCCATGTGTATCATCTGCCCATCTTGCTTACTCGGTACTTAAACCCCTTTCCTGCCCAGGCCAATTTTCAGCTTTCAGCACTGTCGCACTTTCAAGGACAATTGCACTGTCATGCTACACTGTACCCATATGAAATTTTTATAATTTTTTTCACAAAATAGAGCTTTCTTTTGATGGTATTTAACCACTAGCCGACCAGCCGCCATTGTTATGCGGTGGCAGGTTGGCTCTCCTGCGCAAATTGCCGTAGCTGTACATCGGCTAGCTTAGGCGCGATAGCGGGCGGGCATGCCCCACCAATGGCATCCTCTTGCTTCTGCCGCACGCTGCGGGAGCGTGCTCGTGGGTTGGGAGGATTCGATGTCCGACGGCGACCCACGATCGCCTAGTGCAGAGCCAGAATGGGGATCTGCCTTTGTAAACAAGGTGGATCCCCATTCTGACAGGAGACATGACAGAGATACTGTTCCCAGTGATCGAGAACAGTGTTCTCTGTCATGTCCCTGCCAGCCCATCCCCCTTACGGTTGAAACACACCCAGGGAACACAGTTAACCCCTTGATCGCCCCCTACTGTTAACCCCTTCCCTGCCAGTGTCATTTTTACATTGATCACTGCATTTTTATAGCACTGATCAATGTCACTGGTCCCAAAAAGTGTAATTTGTGGTCAGATTTGTCCGCCGTAATGTCGCAGATTGCCGCCATTATCAGTAAAAACAATTAAAATTTTTTTTAAAATGCCTAAATCTATCCCATAGCTTGTAGATGTGATCAGTTTTGCGCAAACCAATCAATATATGTCTATTGCGATTTTTTTTTTTACCAAAAATATGTACAAGAATATATATCGGCCTAAACTGATGAATACATTTGTTTTTTTATTTTTAAAAACCGCAGAGGTGATCAAATACCACCAAAAGAAAGCTCTATTTGTGGGGAAAAAGGGACGTCAATTTTGTTTGGGTACAGAGTCGCATGACCGCGCAATTGTCAGTTAAATGAAAGCAGTGCCGTATCGCAAAAAATGGCCTGGTCATTAAGGTGGCAAATCCTTCCGGGGCTGAAGTGGTTAATCACCACTGGGGTTTTATTTTTTGCTAAACAAACAAAAAAGACTGAAGATTTTGAAAAAAAAATAAACAGTTTTCATAGTTTGCTATAAAATTCTGCCTACAGGGAATTTTTCTCCTACATTGATATATGCTGATGAGGCTGCACCAATGGGCACCAATAGGCTGCACTGATGGGTGGCACTGATAGGCAGCACTGATAAGGCGGCACTGGTGGGCACTGATGAGGCTGCACTGATAGGTGGCACTGAAGGGCACTGATAGGTGGCACTGATGGGCACTGAGAGGCACTGGTAGGTGACACTGATGGGCACTGATAGGTGGCACTGGTGGACATTAATAGGTGGTACTGGTAGGTTGCACTGGGGGGTGCTGATATGCACTGGTAGGTGGCAATGGTGGGCACTGCTTAGCAGCAGTGGATCTGGAGTGTGCAGGACCAGTGTCCTGTTTACTCCAGATGGTAATCGGCTTCTTTTTTTTCTCCTCACGTTGTCAGCTTGACGGAAAAAAAGGCGATTACTGGCTTTGTTTACATCACGTGATCAGCTGTCATTGGCTGACAGCGGATCACGTGGTAGGGGGCCCGGATTGCCCCTTACTCCGATCTGGGATCAGCCAAGCCTCATTGATTCACTGATCACAGAACGAGCCGCGTGCACCCTGCGGGGGGCGCGCAGGCATCTCATGCACGGGAGGATGTACATGGACGCCCTCCCGGCAATTTAGGCCCGCGCTGTAACCTTCTTTCGGCTATAGCGTGGGCGGGAAGAGCTTAACAACCGATGAGTCATCAGCTGTCAGCGGGGTTCCACACTGACAGCCGAATGTAAAATAAAATTGCTGGCAATAAAAAAATTGAGGAAAAAAAACCTGCGTAGGACACCCCCCCAATCCATACCAGGCCCTTCAAGTCCGGTATGAATTTTAAGGGGAACCCCATGCTAAAATAAAAAAATTTAAAAAAGTGGAGTCGCCCCCAAAAATCTATACTAGACCCTTATTCGAGCATGCAGCCCAGCACGTCAGCAAAGGGAGGGGATGAGCGAGCGCCCCCCCCCCCCCCCATTAACCATACCAGGCCACACACCCTCAACATGTGGGGGGGTGCTTTTGGGCTTTGCCCCCTCTTTCAAAGCACCATGTCCCCATGTTGATGGGAACAAGGGCCTCTTCCCTGGGTTCTCCTCCTCACATACCAATCATGCGTGAGGAGGAGATTGCGGTAACAGCTAGTTACGGCCCAAGGTGCACACCAAAACACACTGATTGCCTATAAAAAAAAAGAGTACCTGTCACCATCCCATTAGAGTACCTGTCACTATCCTATCAGAGTACTTGTCACTATCCTATCAGAGTACCTGTCCCCATCCCATCAGAGTACCATCAGAGTACCTGTCATCAGCCCATCAGAGTACCCAAGTACCTGTCTCCAGCCCAGAGTACCTATCTGCAGCCCATCAGAGTACCCGAGTACCTGTCACTGGCAGTGTTAATTTTGACAGTAAATCTCAATTTAGTTTTAGTCTTAGACTTAGGACTAAAATGGCATTTTAGTTTTAGTCCCATTTTAGTCTTCTGCAATTGTTTTAGTTTTAGTCGTATTTAGTTGACTAAATCTCCAGGACATTTTAGTCGACTAAAATGCCCTACATTTTAGTCGACTAAAATCTCCAGTACATTTTAGTCGTCTAAAATTATTTTAGTCAACTAAAACTAATTTTAGTCATCTAAAATCTAATGGGTGTCGTTAAATTGTAATACCTTATTTAAGCATTTCTCTACAATTTCCAAACTCATTATTTACTGCTGGAGTGAAAAATTTAATATGTTATTATTTATGTTATTGAGGTATAAACATGCACTACAGACCAGTGTTCATTTTGACCGTCAAATTTCAATTTAGTTTTAGTCTTATGCCATGTACACACGACCGCATTTTTCGACCGGACTGGTCCTACGGAAAGAATCCGTCGGACAATCCGACAGTGTGTGGGCTTCATTGGACCTTCAGCAGACTTTTTCTGTTGAAAATCAGACGGACTTTAGATTTGGAACATGTTTCAAATCTTTCCGATGGACTTGAGTCCGGTCGAAAAATCCGTTCATCTGTATGCTAGTCCGATGGACAAAAAAGGACGCAAGGGCAGCTATTGGCTACTGGCTATGAACTTCCTTATTCTAGTCCCTTCGTATGTCATCATGTTCATACCAACGGAATTTCGAACTACTTTAGTCCGTTCGTGTGTGGGCAAGTCCAGTCGTTCGAAAGTCCGTCGTAACTCCGTTGAAAGTCCGTTGGAAAGACCGTTGGACCTTTGATGCTGAAAAGTCCGCTCGTGTGTAAGCGGCATTAGTCTTTTGACGAAAATGGCATTTTAGTCTTTTGACTAAAATGCCATTTTAGTTTTAGTCGTATTTTAATCATCTCATTTGTTTTCGTTTTAGTCGTATTTTAGTCGACTAAAATGGTATTAAGTTAGTCGACTAAAATGTTTTAGTCAACAAAATTAACACTGGTCACCAGGCCATCAGAGTACCTGAGTACCTGTCTCCAACCCAGAGTACCTATCTGCAGCCCATCAAAGTAGCCGAGTACCTGTCTCCAGCCCATCAGGGTAGCCGAGTACCTGTCTCCAGCCCATCAGAGTACCTGTCTCCAGCCCATCAGAGTACCTGAGTACCTGTCTCCAGCCCAGAGTAGCCAAGTACATGTCTCCTACCCAGAGTACCTATCTGCAGCCCATCAGAGTACCCAAATACCTATCTGAAGCCCATCAGAGTACCCGAGTACCTGTCTCCAGCCCATCGGAGTACCCGAGTACATATCTCCAGCGCATCAGAGTACCTGTCTCCAGCCCAGAGTACCCGAGTCCCTGCCTGAAGCCCATCATAGTACCCGAGTACCTGTCTCTAGCCCATTAGAGTACCGAGTACTTATCTGCAGCCCATCAGAGTACCCAAGTATTTGTGTCACGTACCTGGTGGGTGAGCCTGACGTATAGAGGAAGGCCTCTCGTACAGCTCCGGCTCGAGAGCCCCTGATAGTGGGACAGCAGGCTCAGGAGCACGGTGGGGTAAGAGTGCCTATGATCAGTCCAGAAGTTTGTATCAGCAGTAGCCACAAACTCACAACAGGAAGCCGGACACACAGCAGGTAGCAGGCAGGCGAGGTGGCTGATGGCTGGCAGACTTGGCAGGAGATAGGCAGAGATGCACCACAGGAAGCAGGGGCTTGAAGCAGGCTGGACAGCCGGAAGCAGGATCAGACAAGCCGGGTAGACAGCAGACAGGCAGATCAGGCAAAAGCGGCAGGCAGAAGCGTAATCGGGTCACAGGCAGGTTCTGCAACAGACGGGCAGATCAGGCATAGACAGCAGGCAGAGGCCTAGTCGGGTCACAGGCAGGTTCGGCAACAGATGCTAGGTAACAGGAACTGGAGACAGAGATCAGTCCGTGGGAAGCCAGGGGTCAGGGCAGGAAGCAGGCAGCAGTAGTCGGGAACAAGCCAGATCGGTAGAAAAAGTCAAACAAACAGGAATCAGGATTCAGGTTACGCTGTAGACCAAGCAGCAAGCAGCCAGCATTGAAGCTCTGTTTAAATAGGCCGACTGGCGCCAGTTCTGGTGACAGGTGCGTGCACGCGTGCGCCAATGTGTGTTTGCGCACGCAGAAGCGCCCGTGGTAGTTCTGGTCATTCTTGGTTGGCGCTTGTGCACATGTGTGCACCTGGAAGCAACAGCTGTACTCTGCAGACGTCTTCCTTGACACTGCCCCCCCCCTTACGGGCAGCCTCCGGATGCCCAGTTGGTTCTTCTTCTGGGGTTGGCTGCGGAAAAACGCGTGGACCAAGTCCATAGCATGCCCATCCTGCTCAGGTTCCCAGGAGTTTTCCTCTGGCCCATAACCCTTCCACTTAATTAAGTATTGCAGAGGACTCCTTCTCCTCCTGCAGTCTACAATTGCTTCCACCACAAACTCCTCGTCCCCATTGATGATCACTGGTTCAGGCGATCTAGTTCCCCGATTAGGAAAGGGATCCGGCACTGTAGGTTTTAATAAAGATACATGGAACACTGGATGTATCCTGAAGGAATCCGACAGTTTATAGGAAACGTTAATTCTCCTCTTTACAGGAAACGGTCCCAGAAACTTTGGAGCAAGCTTCTTAGACGGACAAGCCAATCTCAGATTGGTTGTGGCCAATTAAACCTGGTCACCAGGCTGCAGGATCAGTTCTCCCCTCCTCCTTCTGTCGAAAGCCTTTTTATTATCTTCCTGTGCTTTGGTTATAGCTTCTTGCAATAATTTATTGTTACAACTGAAGAAGTCTACCGTATTCCGGACAGGTGGAACTGAGGACTCGGAGACAAGAAGGTGGGATGGAAGCCATAGTTTGCGAAGAACGGAGACTGTTTAGTGGTTGAATGACAGGAGTTGTTATAAGCAAACTCAGCTAATGGTAGGAGAGACACCCAGTCATCCTGGACAAAAGATGTGAAGCAACGGATATATTGTTCCAACGTTTGGTTAGTCCGTTCGGTTTGTCCGTTAGCCTGTGGGGGGTATGCAGATGACATAGAGAGTTTGATCTTCAGGGTCTCGTAGAGTGATTTCCAGAACCTGAACGTAAATTGGACCCCTTGGTCAGATACGATATCAACAGGTACCCCATGGAGTCTCGCAACTTCCCTGATGAACACTCGAGCTGTCTCTGCAGCTGATGGTGTACCCTTTAAGGGTAAGAAGTAGGCCATCTTAGACAATCAACAATAACAAAGATGGCCGTACAACTTTCAGAAGGTGGTAACTCTACTATAAAGTCCATACAAATCATGGACCAAGGCCTGTCGGGCACAAGGTCTGAGAAAGCCCCATGCCCTGTTTCGCTGGTGCTCTTATTTCGGATACAGGTGGTGCATGCACCTACGTAGCTTTTACAGTCTCTTTCCAAATTAGGCCACCAGAAAGTGCGTTGCACCGGCTCTGTGGACTTGCGAATCCCGAAGTGTCCTGCTAAGGGATGATCGTGGCAGAAACCCAACACCGGCATCCAAACTCCTTCTGGAACAAAAACTCGGTCCCCCTTCCAAAGAAGACCCTCCCTTGCCTGAAGGGTGTCCCCAATGGGAGCAGGGGTAACTGTGGATGCTTGTTTTAGTTGAGTCACCAGGTTGGTCTGTAGTAATAGGAAGTTTCCTGCTGGCAAAATGGTGTCTGACACTGGCAAGTCCTTAGGATCTTCGAACATACACGATAGCACGTCAGGATTGACATTCTTAGACCCAGGTCTGTAGATTATATGGAACAGAAGCCTCGAGAAGAAAAGGCAAGGTTTCAGCCTTTTAGCAGTCCGTAAATACTGGAGGTTCTTATGATCCGTATATATCAATATTGGGTGTGCTGCCCCCTCTAGCAAATACCTCCATTCCTCCAGGGCGGCCTTCATGATCGCCGACATCGTAGTTTCTCTCAGCAGGGGCAAGCTTCCGAGAGAAAAAGGCTACAGATTCAGATTCTTGAGACCTTGGCGCTGGGACAGAATCCCTCCGACAGCACTCTCAGGAAGCGTCTACCTCCAGAATGTAGGGTAGCGCTGATTCTGGATGGCTTAGTACGGGAGCAGACGTAAACAGTCCTTTAAGAATCTCAAAGGCAACCTGAGCTTCAGGGGACCAGTGGAAATCGGACACCCTGTTTGGTAAGTTGTGTGATGGGTATGATGATGGCCGAAAAGTTCTTGATGAATCGGCGCTAAAAATTAGCAAACCCCATGAATGGCTGGATTCCCTTCTTATCAGTGGGGGCTGGCCAGGTCAAAATTGCTGAGACTTTCTGGGGATCCATCTCAATTCCACCGGTGGATATGATTAATCCCAAGAACTGGATACTTTGTTTCTCGAACTCACACATCTCTGGTTTGGCATAGAGTCCGTGTGAGTGGAGACGGCAGAGAACATTCTTGACATGTTCGCGATGACTTGCGAGAGAAGTGGAGAACACAAGTATGTTGTCTAGGTAGACGATAACAAAAATGTCTAGATAGTCCTTAAAGACATCATTAATGAAGTGCTGAAACGTAGCTGGCGCATTACACAGACCAAAGGGCATGACGAGGTACTCATAATGGCCAAAACGGGTGCGAAAGGCAGTCTTCCACTCATCTCCCTTATGTGTGCGGATAAGGTTGTAGGCTCCCCTCAAGTCAAGTTTGGTGAAGATGGAAGCAGAGCGAAGTTTTTGGAAAAGTTCTGGAACCAAGGGAAGGGGATAACGATTCTTCACTGTGATTTTATTGAGTTCGCGATAATCTACGCACGGCCGTAGAGAATGGTCCTTCTTCTCCACAAAGAATATTCCCGCCCCAGCAGGGCGGATGAACCCCTTTTGAAGACTCTTGTCAATGTACTCCTTCAGGGCACCTAGTTCCTTTTCGGACAGAGGGAAGATCCGACCAAACGGAATTGCAGCCCCCGACAGGAGTTCAATGGGGCAATCGTAGGCTCTGTGTGGAGGTAGGATGTCTGCCCCCCGCTTACTGAAAACGTCCACATATTCATGATAGGCCTCGGGCACCCTTTGGTAAAGTTCAGTATCAATGTCCATACAAAGTAGCACAGTGGGTGGCATGATGGGCTCAGATAGACCGTGCTCCTGACAGTATGATGACTGGTACTTGATGCTGCCAGAGCTCCAATCAATAGGGTTATTGGCCTGAAGCCTTGATAGGCCCAAAATGACAGGAAACAGATGTGAGGAAATTGCTTCTAGACGTAAAAGTTCCTTGTGATTGGTAGGGGTCAAAGTCAGCAATGGAGGGGTCTCCTTAGTCACCAGTCCAGACTTGACACAGGAGCCATCGGACAGAAATACAGTAAGTCCCTGCTTCTTGGATAGGAGAGGAATATGTTGTTGACCTGCGAATGCCAAGTCGATGAAACAACTGCAGGCCCCGGAATCCACAATTGCTGTTGTAGACACGCTTCTGCCTGGAAACTGGAAGGTGATGGGAAGCGCCAGATGAGCGGAAGTTACTGGCAGGACTGACTGGGTAACTGAAGAAGCGTTGAGACGTCTACGTCCTTTAGTTGGGCAATTACGTACATAATGGCCGGCCCCTCCACAGTAGAGGCAGAGATTGCCCTGACAGCGTTGTGACCGTTCTTCAAAGGAAAGTGATGGGCGGATCAGGCCAAGTCGTGTGGATGTTTCTGTTGCCGGTTTGGAGGAAGGTAATTTAACAGATGTGGGCTGGGCACGAACTGGAACTTTAGGCATCATCCACACAGGCTGAGATGGACCAGTTGACTTTTCCTGCCTGCGTTCTCGAAGACGACGATCAATCTGGATGGATACGGAAATTAAGTCCTCCAGTGAGCTCGGCACCCCCACATGAGCTAACTCATCCTTCAGGTCCTCCGCTAATCCCAGGCGGAACTGATGCTGCAATGCTCCAACCTGTGTCTGCACTCCAGCATCTAAAGTCCGTAACATAGTCCTCGACCGCTCAGCGGCCTTGCTGGAGTGCATGGAGAGAGGACTCAGCAGTAGCAGTTCATTGAGGGTCCTCATACAATCGGGACATAGCCTGGAAGAAGGAGGACATGGTATCGAGTTGTGCGTCCTTTACTTCCAACAGACGATGAGCCCAGGTTTGGGGTTCACCCTGGAGCAAAGATATGATGAACCCCACCTTGGTAGTCTCGGTAGAGAAAGTCTGTGGTTGAATTGCAAAATAGAGCTGACAGGCGTTGCGGAATGTTCTAAACCCGGACCGGTCTCCGGAGAAACTTTCGGGACAAGGCATCCGTGGCTCAGGGGATGTCATCACTGTAGAAGAGTCAGTACTGGACACTGTCCGGGTTGACACAATTGCAGATGATGCAGCCGCAAGAATGGCAGGAGGAGGCAGGACCTGCACACGTTCTTCAAGTTTAACAAACTTTTCCTGCAGGGTCTTGATTGCTTGTGTCAAGCCTGCGATGCTCTGGCAAACTCCAGATACGAGAGAGGTTACTCCTGCAAGCTCAGTCATGGCTGCTTGGTACTGTCACGTACCTGGTGGGTGAGCCTGACGTGTAGAGGAAGGCCTCTCGTACAGCTCCGGCTCGAGAGCCCCTGATAGTGGGACTGCAGGCTCAGGAGCATGGCGGGGTAAGAGTGCCTACGATCAGTCTAGAAGTCTGTATCAGCAGTAGCCACAAACTCACAACAGGAAGCCGGACACACAGCAGGTAGCAGGCAGGCAAGGTGGCTGATGGCTCGCGGACTTGGCAGGAGATAGGCAGAGATGCACCACAGGAAGCAGGGGCTTGAAGCAGGCTGGATGGCCGGGAGCAGGATCAGAAAAGCCGGGTAGACAGCAGTCAGGCAGATCAGGCAAAAGCGGCAGGCAGAAGCATAATCGGGTCACAGGCAGGTTCTGGCAACAAACAGGCAGATCAGGCATAGACAGCAGGCAGAGGCGTAGTCGGGTCACAGGCAGGTTCGGCAACAGATGCTAGGTAACGGGAACTGGAGACAGAGATCAGTCCATGGGAAGCCAGGGGTCAGGGCAGGAAGCAGGCAGCGGTAGTTGGGAACAAGCCGGATCAGTAGCAGAAGTCAAACAAACAGGAATCAGGATTTAGGTTATGCTGTAGACCAAGCAGCAACCAGCCAGCGTTAAAGCTCCGTTTAAATAGGCCGACTGGCGCCAGTTCTGGTGACAGGTGCGCGCACGGGTGCGCCAACGCGCGGTCACGCCCGCGCGTCTGCAGAAGCGCCCGTGATAGTTCTGGTCATTCTTGGTTGCCGCTTGCGCACAGGTGTGCACCTGGAAGCAACAGCTGTACTCTGCAGACGTCTTCCCTGACAATCTGACTCCAGCCCATCAGAGTACCTATCTGCAGCTTATCAGAGTACCCGAGTACCTGCCTCCAGCCCATCAGAGTACCTGTGTACCTATCTGCAGCCCATAAGAGTACCCGAGTATATCTGCAGCTCTTAGAGTACCCTAGGACCTACAGTGCCTTGCAAAAAGTATTCACCCCCCTTGGCTTTTTACCTATTTTGTTAAGGACACAGTGGTCAGCTTCCTGACCTGCTCCTTAACCAGCAGCTATTCACAGTTTAAAGAGAAAAAAAAATGCAAACCGACTTGTGTCCATTTACACCCGTCTACTTCCAATCTGATACGGTTCGCTAAAAAAATGGAAGGGGATTTGTCCCCTTACATCTAGGTGGATTAAATCAGAGGACAGTCGGGTGTAAAAGGTCAGAGATAGAAATGACTGTAACATGCCCGGTCTATCCCTGCTCCTTGATCTGGTCGACCCTGGAAACCTCTATCGCCCAACTATGGGGCCTCTGTTTACACCTGATGTTATTTACACGTTCTATATGCAAAAGATGTTCTCGCCAGTTCTCTCTCTCTTCTCCATGCCCACCCTTACTAAACGTTCTTTTCAATCCCGACATCTCGGATAGTCTATCCTACCCCCAAATGTACTCCTGGACACAAACTGGAATTTTCCAGCTTCGACATATAGTACACCCACTCACTCGCAACCTTTTATCTTTTGTAGAAATTCAACGAACACACCAGATCCCTAAACAACTTTTTTACTCTTATCTCCAATTTAAACATTATTTCTCCTTTAAGTCACAAACCCTGACCTTAGATAAGCCCCCCCCCCCCCCCCCCCATTTGAACTCTTATGTGCCCAGGGTCTGCACCAGACCCACCTTATTTTGGATGTCTATAATTTTCTCCACAATGCCCTCCCACTGACAAACATGGAACATCCATACATGCAGAAATGGTCCTAGATCATTCAACAACCTATTTCCTCAATGGCAGAAGATTTGGGAGGCTGTTTCCAAGTCATCAAGGTGCGTGGAGCAGAGAGAGACGGCTTATAAAATATTGTTTTTTTGGTATAGAACCCCTGAGATTTTACATAGATACGATCCTAAGGTTCCTCAGGTGTGCTGGAGGTGCTTGGGTGACATTGGCTCACACTTCCATATATTTTGGGATTGCCCCATTATCCGACCATTCTGATCCTCCATCCAAGCCCACTTACAAGGCCTTTTTGAAATCAATCTACCCCTGGACCCGATTCACTAGCTCTTGGGCCTACAGATCCCTGGCATCTCCAAACACCCAAAAATTAGCTGCCTTCATCCTCCTGGCAGCTAAAAGGGCTATACCCTTGAGATGGTTATCTCCCTCCCCACCTACTCTTTCACAAGTTTAACAGATATTGGAGAAGATCCATAGAATGGAACAGCTTACAGCGGTAATTCACGACTCACTTCCTCAGTTTTCAAAAATGTGGGATTTATGGGATCACTCTGAGCTTAATCCAGGCACCATACCATTACATCCCCTATGATCAACACCCTTCCATGTTACCCTGCCAATCTCGTCTTCTCAGACGCTCTAACTCTTTATATCATCTTTCCATGGTGTCCCCCCCTCCCCCCGTCCTTTTTTCCTTAAGTTAAGTTGCCTCAGAGTGCCTTGGTCTTTCAGTTTAGGTATTCTGGGAATCTTACTGATAGTTGATCCTGAGAGTAACAATTCTTGTTTGTGTGATGTAATGATGCCTGTTTGTTACGCCTGCTCTCTTGGTCCACCCCCCCTCCTCCTCCCCTTCCCCTCCCCCTCCTGAATTGTTTTGAAGTTCTATAATACTTTTATATATGTATTATTGTATGTCCGATTTTATATCGTCTGTATACGACTTATGTCAATTTTGATGACTGCAACTTCCACAATCTATATCTAGACTGATGACCTGTAAAGGCTTTTAAAGCACCCCCTATGGAGAATTTTCTTTATTGCGATTCCGGCGTACACAATTTTAGGACTTAACGTTTTGCCATCTATTAACTTGAAGCAACCCCATCTTTTATATTTTACCAGTGTAGCATCCTCTAGTGTGTGCTAGGAGTAGTGTAGGATATGTTAGAGTATGTAAATTCTAGTTAATATCAGGGCTAACCATGAGCTGGGTCAGGGTTCAGTGAGTCAGGGCTGGATCACTCATTCTGAGCTCCTCTGGTGCCTCCCCCTATTTTTGGGACATTGGAGAATGTTCTAGAGCTAGTGGGTGGAGGTTAGGAGGAGCTGCCTGAAATATTTATGAGGCCCCGGCCAATCCCCAGTAGTGGGCTGGCAGGGGGAAAAGCTTACCTCAGTTGGTTGGAAGATGGAGTTACAGTGCTGAGGAAGCTGTCGATGGCCCTCAGGAGTGCCCCCTAGTCTGGGGGGGGGGGTGTCCTGCCTTGGGCTGGGGCTTGAGTGCTGGAAGGATCCTACCACAACACATGGGAGGAAGCCCTTCCTGGAGGCATGGGAGCAAGTGTGGACAGTGTTAGTAGATCAGCACTGCTGGGGACTAACAAGGGGGAGACTACCATATGTAACCCGTCTCCCTGAAGACAGCAGTGTGCTTAGGTCTTCATCTTTCCCCGGGAGATCTTCTGGGCTGGTGAAGAGTCAGTCTGAAAGACTGATGTGGAGAGTTAGACTGTAGGGCTAGTGAAAGGGACAGCTGCAGCCAGGTGGGTTGGCAGTGCTTGTAGAGGTGGTTCTGGGATCAGTAGCCACACAACAAAGGTGCTCTGCCTGTAAAGCGTCATTGCTAAATTCTGAAACCTGGTTTGACGAAGTTCCGGTCTCAGAGGAACAAAACATGTAAGCTTTTACGCTGGGACAGCACCCCAGTTTTATACCGACCCCCACCTACACCCTGGTCCCATGGGGACATTATTTTGAAGGCAAATGATGCATTATCTGAAACAACATCTGAATGCTTCACCTGAGATTTATCCCGTGTACCAGATTCCCTGGACATTGATCTTATTGTTTGCTGGACTATCATCACCTTGTTTTGATTGTATTGAAATACTGCATAAATGGAAAATCTACAGAAAAGTCTACAGAGAAATCACAGATGAGGAACGCCTTGCTGAGGAATTGTATGCAGTCTTACGTACACTGACAGATTGCTGAGGAATTGTATTTGTATTTACTTGCACATACACTGACAGATTGATCTCCACACAAGATTAGTGGAGATCTCTGAGCTGCCAGCTGGGTCCATAAGTAATCACCATTGATTGAGAAATCGTATCATTGTATCAACTGCTTATGGGAGTTTACCTGCACGTTGCGGGAAACCTAGCATGTGGTTATTATACTCCATATACCTGTGAATAAATCTGTTGCTTTGAAATAACATTACTTGGAATTGCAGTGTATACAATCTCTCTGGTACATGGAGATATATATCTTTGTCTTCATCATCTTTCCTTAAAATCAGGATGAGAACAACGGGGACTTATTGATTTTGGAGAATTAATACATCTATCCGTGAGAGAGTGTTTTTTACCATTATTTTGGATAGGCTTTTTCCTTTGACTGTGATCATAAATTTGTGTTTTTTGCCCCATTGATTGACTGACTAGTGATACTGACTAATTATATGAGTGCATAAGAATAGGGTGGATTATGCATCATTCCATCATGGAACAGTGTGATTAATATCTGGATTTCTCTGAGACACACTGTCCCTCTTAGGAAATATATGCTGCTCATTCATTACATAGTTACATAGTTACATAGTAGGTGAGGTTGAAAAAAGACACAAGTCCATTAAGTCCAACCTATGTGTGTGATTATGTGTCAGTATTACATTACATATCCCTGTATGTTGCAGTCATTCAGGTGATTATCTAATAGTTTCTTGAAGCTATCAATGCTCCCCGCTGAGACCACCGCCTGTGGAAGGGAATTCCACATCCTTGCCGCTCTTACAGTAAAGAACCCTCTACGTAGTTTAAGGTTAGACCTCTTTTATTCTAATTGTAATGAGTGGCCACGAGTCTTATTAAACTCTCTTCTGCGAAAAAGTTTTATCCCTATTGTGGGGTCACCAGTACAGTATTTGTAAATTGAAATCATATCCCCTCTCAAGCGTCTCTTCTCCAGAGAGAATAAGTTCAGTGCTCGCAACCTTTCCTCATAACTAAGATCCTCCAGACCCTTTATTAGCTTTGTTGCCCTTCTTTGTACTCGCTCCATTTCCAGTACATCCCTCCTGAGGACTGGTGCCCAGAACTGGACAGCATACTCCAGGTGCGGCCAGACCAGAGTCTTGTAGAGCGGGAGAATTATCGTTTTATCTCTGGAGTTGATCCCCCTTTTAATGCATGCCAATATTCTGTTTGCTTTATTAGCAGCAGCTTGGCATTGCATGCCATTGCTGAGCCTATCATCTACTAGGACCCCCAGGTCCTTTTCCATCCTAGATTCCCCCAGAGGTTCTCCCCCCAGTGTATAGATTGCATTCATATTTTTGCCACCCAAATGCATTATTTTACATTTTTCTACATTGAACCTCATTTGCCATGTAGTCGCCCACCCCATTAATTTGTTCAGGTCTTTTTGCAAGATTTAAACATCCTGCGGAGAAGTTATTGCCCTGCTTAGCTTAGTATCGTCTGCAAATACAGAGATTGAACTGTTTATCCCATCCTCCAGGTCGTTTATGAACAAATTAAATAGGATTGGTCCCAGAACAGAACCCTGGGGAACCCCACTACCCACCCCTGACCATTCTGAGTACTCCCCATTTATCACCACCCTCTGAACACGCCCTTGTAGCCAGTTTTCAATCCATGTACTCACCCTATGGTCCATGCCAACGGACCTTATTTTGTACAGTAAACGTTTATGGGGAACTGTGTCAAATGCTTTTGCAAAATCCAGATACACCACGTCTACGGGCCTTCCTTTATCTAGATGGCAACTCACCTCCTCATAGAAGGTTAATAGATTGGTTTGGCAAGAACGATTCTTCATGAATCCATGCTGATTACTGCTAATGATATCATTCTTATTACTAATATCTTGTATATAGTCCCTTATCATCCCCTCCAAGAGTTTACATACTATTGATGTTAGGCTAACTGGTCTGTAATTTCCAGGGATGTTTTTTGGGCCCTTTTTAAATATTGGTGCTACATTGGCTTTTCTCCAATCAGCTGGTACCATTCCAGTCAATAGACTGTCTGTAAAAATTAGGAACAACGGTCTGGCAATCACCTGACTGAGTTCCCTAAGTACCCTCGGATGCAAGCCATCTGGTCCCGGTGATTTATTAATGTTAAGTTTCTCAAGTCTAATTTTAATTCCGTCCTCTGTTAACCATGTAGGTGCTTCCTGTGTTGTGTCGTGAGGATAAACACTGCAGTTTTGGTTACTGAAGCCCCCCGATTCATTTACAGGAGGTTTTGGGGGATTTCTATAGGTATTATAGGGGGGTGCTTTTTACTTTAGGGGAGGGAGGATGGATTGCTGTATTTACCCATTTTCTCTCCTCTATTTTGGGAGATAGTTATTTAACTACATGGGTTATCTGTTCATATTGATGTAGAGAAGTATAGAACATTGGGGAATTGTTGCAACTCCTCTTTCTTCTATATACAGGGGATAAGCTGGATTCTTTTTCTGTGATTTTTTTGTATCTTGCTCTTTTTAACCACTTCCCGCCCGGTGGTTCAGTTATTCTGACTGGGCATCATATGACGTCCAGCAGGATAACATCCGCCGCGTGCCCATGGGGGCGCGCATCACGGCGATCGGTGGAGCGGTGTGTAAGTCTGACACACCGCTCCACCGATCTTTGTAAAGAGCCTCTGGCGGAGGCTCTTTACCACGTGATCAGCCGTGTCCAATCACGGCTGATCACGATGTCAATAGGAAAAGCCGTTGATCGGCTTTTCCTCACTCGTGTCTGACAGACGCGAGTAGAGGAGAGCCGATCGGCGGCTCTCCTGACAGGGTGGTCTGCGCTGATTGTTTATCAGCGCAGCCCTCCCTCGGATGCCCACACTAGACCACCAGGGAAGCCGCCAGGACCACCAGGGAAGGGGGCAACATGTGGATGGCCATGTATGTACCCCATGGCCATCCACATGTGCAAATTATGCCCAATCTGTGCCAATCAGTGCCCACAAATGGGCACTGACTGACACCATTATATATCAGTGATGCCCAGCAATGCCACCCATCAGTGTGATCAGTGCCACCAATCAGTGTCATCAGTGCCACCCATCAGGGTCCATCGGTGCCACCTGTCAGTGCCCATCCGTGCCCACCTATTAGTGCCCATCCGTGCCACCTATCAGTGCCACCCATAAGTACCCATCAGTGCCACCCATAAGTACCCATCAGTGCCACCCATTAGTACCCATCAATGCCACCTACGAGTGCCCATTAGTGCCACCTATGAGTGCCCATCAGTGCCACCTATGAGTGCCCATCAGTGCCGCATACCAGTGTCACCTATCAGTGCCCATCAGTGCCACCTATCTGTGCCCATCAGTGCCACCTATCAGTACCCATCATCAGTGCCCGCTCATCAGTGCCACCTTATCGGTGCCCATCAGTGCCGCCCTATCAGTGCCCGTCAGTGCAGCCATATCAGTGCCCATCATTGAAGAAGAAAACGTACTTATTTACAAAAAAATTTAACAGAAACAAAGAAAAACTTGTTTTTTTCGGTCTTTTTTTATTTGTTGCACAAAAAATAAAAACCACAGAGGTGTTCAAATACCACCAAAAGAAAGCTCTATTTGTGGGAACAAAATGATAAAAAATGTGTTTGGGTACAGTGTTGTATTGTGAAGGAATGTGATGTAGATAATAATAATAGTAATCTGAAAATGTCTATTTTCTTATGTGCATACATATTTTTCTCCTTACTCATTATATAAGTATACAGATTTGCTCTGTTCTTATATTTTCTCAAGATGGCGGGTACCCCCTGCATCCCACACATCAGAAGAACGCGGAACTGAAGATAAGACCAAAGACAGCCAAACCTCGTTATGAAGATTCTCCATCTTCTTTTCCTTCTTAACCAATGAGATGTACCTATTAGACTAACATAGCAATGACGTATTTGTGTGTATAAAACATTAACACCGCCTTGAATAAATTAGAAGTGTAACAAGTAACGGTGCTGAGCGTGTCTCAGAGTGTTTACTTTTATATGCATGCATAGCCACACTTTTCAAATTAGAGACAGCAGCAGATAACCTTGGGCTCGATTGGAGCTCTTAATCATTTCCATAACAGATGGTGCCGAAACCCGGGACCTCAGGCTACAGTCGAAGCCATACCGCGACAAGCATTCGGGTGTTAATTGAAAGATAACAGAGGGGGTCTTTGCGCAGCCCTAACAGTACGGTAAGTTTGATTTATATTCTTACCACTGTACGACTCTCTTATCTTTCGGTTGACGGCTGGATTCTGTCGGTATGCTGAGACTGTCTTAGAGGCAGGTATTTCCTCGCCTGAGGTTGTTTTAACGAACCTGCCAATGGGTTTCTGCTGACTGTATTTTTTGTTCACTGTCTGCCATTCTTTGGGCTACGAAACTCAGCAGTCTAAAAGTGCTACATGTGCGATTGTGGCAGTCGGTTATAGGACGGGTTACTCAAGGATTTGTCGGATCTTTAAAAGGAAATCTCAGCTGCTGGCGTTGCAGTCTGAAAGCATTACAGATGTGTCACCCCCAGATGTGCTGTCGGCCTCTGGGAGGTAACTGTAATGATGTCCTTTAACTGGGTTGAAGGGGGTGATGTCTGCCCCTGAGGTTATCTTAGCCTGCTGAAATTTTGCAGTTCGAAGAGTGGCAGGTGTAATGTCCTGTCGTGAGTGTATTTGTGGTTTACTGTTCGCTATGTATGAGAGGGGTTGGGGTGGGGACTGGTTAAGGTCGGAGGGGGGGCTGCCCAGGGGTTCTGTTGGGTCGCGGGCCATTGCTCCTCACTACCCCTGACGTGTTTGTTCTTGTTCTGAGATTAACCGTACATTACAGGGTTATAGCAAACAGTAGCAACTTGGAGCGCAGTATGAGCCCCCACCAAAGGAATTTGTTGATAAGAACGCTGAGAAAAATATTAACCCCTTGGTTGTATGTATTCTCTTCTCAAGCCGTTAGCCAAGAAAGAGAGAGAGAAAAGAAAGTGATATTGTAAAGAAAGTGATATTGCAAAGAAGGAGAGAAGCAGATGTTGAAATAGTTAACAAAGTTGAAAGAAGTGGCGAAAGTTATGTTGCTGAAGAAACAGGGAGAAAAATCCTGTGTGATAAAGAAAATTGGATAAAGGAAGTTAAGACAGATGGCGATTGTATTATGTATGTGTATCACAGAGCTGATGATATGTTGGAACTTGAAACAAAGGAGGGGAGGGACGGCACTGCCCTCCGTCTAACAACCACTCCTTTCTCACCACCCAAGCACAACCCACTGTGACAACTAAGCCCGGCGGCCATCTTAGTGCACCCATGCCTTCACTTTCTACCTAGCCCAGTGCACTTCCTGCCGGCGGCCATCTTGGTACACCAAGTAAGCTTAAACAGCCTGTACCCAGCCCTCCCTGTTTTAAACCAGGATGGTTCATACCACACACCTGTCTTCCCCAATACGGAAGCATCACATTCCCAGGCCGGATATGTTAATGATAAAAAAGCGTCTGAGTGGGAAGCCCAACAACAGGCAGCAAGGCCACCCACTGATTTAACCCCCAATCCGGCTCCGGACTCACAGTTCCGAGAGGATCTCAAACACATGCTGGCAACCGTAAAGAACAGTGCCTCTTGCCAGCCCCTGCCCCAACAACAGTCTCGGTTACCAGAAGGGGCACCAGTGATGTATGTCGCTTTTACTCTATCACAAGCAGCGGCCTTAGTGACAAGTCTGCCTGACCCAGAGAAGTAGCCAATTCCCTTCTACCACAGGATAGTGCAGATACAAGAAACTTACTCAGCTGCCTGGAGAGACTTGATCAGCCTATGCCAAATCAAAGCAGGATATGTCTTTTGGCCAGTCATGCAGACGGCCTTCAATGATGCCAGCCTGACAAGTGCCACTTCCTACACCTCAGGAGTGGAGTTCTGTGCACAACTCCACGACTGGGCAAAGGAGAAGTTGACGGATCAGACCACCACAATCCAAGATATTACCCAAGATAAAGGGGAGTCTGTGAAGAAGTATCATGCTAGACTCATAAAGGCACACACACACATGTTATCAACTGCTTTTGTTTCAGGGCTCAGAGAGGATATCAGAAAAGGCCTGATGGTGGCCCGCCCTGAATACCATTCAATGAAAATGTCTGATTTATTGTTGGTGACCAGAGGTATAGAAAATCAAAAAGGTAAAAAACCAACGCCCCTCATGGTAACCCATGACGAAGATCCCGCCTACACTAGTCCACCACCACTGCCCAATACCAGGGAAAGGATCACCTGTTACAACTGTGGGAAACGGGGTCACTTTAGAAAAGAATGCAGAGCCCCAAGATGTCCCAGACGAAAAACCTACCACTTTCCTCATTGACAGGGGTGCAGCCAAAAGTGTGTTGAGGGCGGTGAACCTGCCTAATAATTCTTTCTTTTCCACTATTGATGTTTCCTGCGTAGGAATGGATGGGGTGCCCCGCTCCAGTCCACTTCCTTCATTTGTGGTGTCCTCTACATGTCCCTTGAATCTACTAGGAGCTGATGTGTTGTCCAGACTACAGGCCTCAATCAGGACACGCCTGAAGGGGGGATGAAGTTACATACTCCCCTATCTTTAGAAGACTCATCTGCTTTGTGTTCTCTGCCTCTCCTGATCACACTTAATGAAGCAAAAACTTCAAGTTCAATACTGCAGGAAGTACTTGACAGAATCCCTGCGTGCCTATGGTCCACAGGACCGGAAGACAACGGTCACTTAAAGGTGCCACCAGTTTCAGTCAAGTTAAAAGAGGGCGCTTCATTGCCCCGGAAACCACAATAACCCCAAGAAGAGAATCCTAAAAAGAGAACCAGGTACCTACTGTGGATGCCTTTGACTGCAAAATACCTCACAGAGGTGGACCTTACAAACGTTTTCTTCAGTGTCCACCCTCACCCCTCCTGCTGGTACCTTTTTGCATTCATCCATGGAAAGAAACGGCAACATACCTAAACAGTTGTGCCACAAGGGGCACAGAACTTTCCAAGCCAGTCTGCAAAAGCTATGGCTATCATCCTTGACACATGACAAGAGGAACAGCCGGAAGTGATTCTCTTCCAACATGTTGATGACCTTCTCCTTTGTGCAGCTGACTTACCCCCTGTTGAACTCACCTCAGAAAGCCTGTTGTGCTATCTTGCCAACCAGGGCTGCAGAGCCTCAAAGCCCAAATTGCAGTGGTGCTCAACACCTGTCATTTTCCTTGGACTAATTTCCTAGTGCAGAGCATGGATTCCAGAAGCCTTCCTACTGATGCTCTGCAATCAGACCCTTCCAGATGTCTCCTGAAGAAATATCTAAAGTTTGAAGCCTTTAAGTGCGCCACCCCCGGCGCTAGGGCTCCCAACCTATGGCAAAACGCTTAAGTTCTTTGTATCCGAACATCTGGGACATGCTGCAGGTGTACTCACCCAATCACACGGCATCAGCCTACGCTCCGTAGGATATTATTCCTGTCGGCTGGATGCGGTAGCAAGAGGAGGCCTATTGTGTCTGCGAGCTGGATTTTCTACACAAGCCTTGCTTGACAAAACTTTGAACTTGGTCCTCGGACACTGCCTCGTTCTGCTTGCTCCCCATGACGTTGTTGCCATATTCAACCAAGGTCCAGCCGAAACACTTGTCCACTACCAGACACTTGAGACTCCTGTGTTCCCTCCTACTGGACAGCATTACTCTATTAAGTTGTCAAACACTGAACCCTACCACCCTTCTTCCACTTCTCGAGGGGGGAAAGGAGGAGGAGGAGTAGAGTCTTGACTTGTCACCCCATGACCACACAGGACACGCGGTCACCACTGAAAACACTGTTCTACAAGCTGAAGCCTTACCACCGGTGATGTCTGCACAGGAGGCAGAGCTGTAAGCACTCACTACAGCATGTAAATGGGCAGAGGGAAAAAGAGCCAACATTCATATGGACTCAAGATATGCTTTCAGCATTGCCCATGATTATGGTGTTATCTAGGACAGAGGATTCCTGATGGCTGCAGGAACACCTGTGAAAACTTGATTGATGCCTTGCTTCTCCCAACCCAAGTGACTATTCTGAGTAAAGCACACGACAAAATGAACTCAAAGGAAGCTTAAGGCAATCATCTAGCCAATTCAGCTGCCAAACAGACAGCTGGTGGTCGACGGGAAGTGGACAGCAGGGTGGTAGAAGAAGACCACCCCGTGCTTACCTTACAGACTTTCCCAGTGGACAGAGTTTATCTAAAAGAACTACAGGAAACAACAAGTCCGGATAAGAAGGAAAGCTGGAAACGGAGAGGAGCAACTCTCAGAAATGGACTATTCGAGTGCAACAAGAAGCCTTGTCTACCCAGGAGTATGTACCCAGCTGTGGTGCAATGGGCACATGGAGCTGCCCACTTGACAAAGACTTTTATGAACTCTCTTATCAACAAGTGTTGCACCAAGAGTTACTCCACTGACCGACAACTTCTGCAGATCATGCATTATCTGCACCAAATGCAACCCAGGATGCACAGAAGAAGCACCTGGCAAAAGCCCTATACCCCATTCCAGAGGATGCAAATTGATCATTCTCAAGTGCCAAGAAGTGGCAGATTCGAAAACGCCCTAGTGGAAGTGGTCACGACTGCCAGGACCACAGCTAAGAAACTACTAAGTGAGATAGTATGTAGATTTGGGGTCCCAGAGGTGATATTGAGAGATCAGGGACCAGCCCTAACAGCAACCCTTACAAAAGAGATTTGGGCAGCACTGGGGGTTCAGTTGGCACTACACATCCCATACCACCCTCAAAGTAGCGGGAAGGTAGAAAGGATGAATGGGACACTAAAAACAGGATGTTAAAGATGGCCCAATAGACTAACATGAGTTGGCCCATTTCCCTGTTCAGTGTCAGACACACCCCCGGGGGAAACATGCCCTATCTCCTTATGAAATTTTGTTTGGTTCAGCTCCCAGACTTGGTTGTTACTTTCCACAACAGTTACAGTTACAGTCTGATGTGTTGACTAATTATGTAACCACATTATCACGAGAATTAACCTGAATGCATGTCCAGGTGTTTTCTTCCATTCCAGATCCTGAATTAGATACAGGAACACACCAACTACTGTCTGGAGATCCTTGAGCCAAGTTATGATGGTCCATTCCAAGTTTTGGTGACCACAGCCACCTCAGTCAAGTTGGCCAGGAAGAACACCTGAATGCACGCTTATCACTGCAGGAGAGCGTGTTTTCGGGTGCTGCATATCCTTTTTCTGTTTGATCTAGGGGGGAGGGGCCCAGGAGGTGGCCATCACAAAAATGATAACATAATTACGTTTTGGTGTAACTCTTCAGGTACACATGTGACCACCTTTACCTTAGATTACTGTGACATAGTACCTTGTCCGTTTGACCCTTCATGGTGATGCCATTGGTACAGTGATATCCCTGACGGTAAGGACATATATGTATGCCACACAGACAGTTACTGGGGACAGAGTTGTGGTTTCTGTGGGAGCCAGTGGGTTGGAACACAGGGCCAGACTGGGCGACCACAGAGTGCATTAGACAAAAAAAAAAAGATGAAAATAGAAAGCCCCATATCCTAACCAAAGATACCCCTGATACATACACTGACCCAGCACACAGTCAGAGGAGGAAGCGAGCAGCTCTCTCCGGAAGCTTTGATCCTCATGTATACATACATGTCATAGGGGTTACAAGGGGGGTCCCTGATGAGTTTAAAGCCAGGGATCAGGTAAAAGCTGGTTTTGAGTCTTTGATCCCCATAACAACTGTCAGCAAGAATGTAGATTGGATTAACTACATGTCATGGTTATGCAATAGAGTTTGTCGATCAGCATACCTGTCTCCATGTGTTCATCTCTAGAGACCAGCTGACCCTCACCTGACTGCTTTTGTAACCTCTCCTCTAAGCATGGCCCCACCCCAGGCCCTATCAGGGAACCCTATATTAACCTGTGCACTGCAAGCCAGCAGTGCTGATCAACCACTGTGAGTTAGCCTCTGTGTGTACTTGCTGTGTTTCCTACATCTGATTCCTGTTACCGACCTTGGCTTGTCCCTTACTTTCCTCGTTGTTCCAGCCTGCTGCCTCCTTCCTCTTCTCCTGTAGTCTACTGTGAGCGTGAGCTGTGAGACCCTGGGGGCCGCGACCTGGAGCCAGACTGCAGAGCAGTCCATCCTCACCACTAGAGGCTCTGGTGAACACCTGCTGGCTCTTAGACTCCGCGCCCTGGGGAATCTATGCTCTAGCTCCCAGTGGGATCTGTGTCAGTGATCCAGTAGACCTGCTTCCCGAACCTCCCAGGGTTCAATCCGCAGCAGTCAGCCGTAGGGTCTACTACCTTGCGGTGCACTCCTGATCCCAACGGTGTGCATCTGTCACCCAGCCTCTAGGTGACCTGACACTACACATATTATAACCAACAGAGATTTGTAAATTACTCTAAAGATGCCCTCCAGCGAATTGCTGACCAGTTAGCCCCCACTTCCTACATGACATTCCAGGACCGGATGGCCTTAGACATGGTGCTAGCTGGGAAAGGAGGTGTTTTGTAAAATCATAGGAAAAAATGAGAACCTGTTGTACATACATTCCTGATAATATTGGCCCAAATGGTAAGGTTACTTTAGCTATAAAGAAATTAGAAGATCTGTCATTGGAGTTGAAGAAGAACTCAGGTATCACAGACCCATGGGACCAATATTTTAGCTGGATGAGTGGGTGGCAGAAGGTGCTCGCCCAGATACGGGTAAGGGTTTTAATAATCCTGGTTCTTTTAGCCCTGATTGTATGCTGTATACTACCTTTCGTAAAAAGTTAATGAACAAGGCTGTAGACAATAGCACGCCTACATTTCTCCACCAAGAAGAAGAGGACCTCCTTATGATGGAAGATGACAAACCCTTCACTCCTCTACAGTCACTCCCTGTCCATAATCTCACAATCCTATAGGGTTATAGGGATAGATAGCGCCTGACTGCACCTCTCCAGCTGTATCGAGGAGGGAAGTGAACAGTTGCTGCCCAATTCTATATACAGCCTAAAAGAGTTGCTGAGGAGAAGGGCCAGGCCAAAGTGGGACCTTTAGTATTAGGGACAGAAAAGAGAAAATAGTCATTTTAGGGGGGATTGTGAAGGAATGTGATGTAGATAATAATAATAGTAATCTGAAAATGTCTATTTTCTTATGTGCATACATATTTTTCTCCTTACTCATTATATAAGTATACAGATTTGCTCTGTTCTTATATTTTCTCAAGATGGCGGGTACCCCCTGCATCCCACACATCAGAAGAACGCGGAACTGAAGATAAGACCAAAGACAGCCAAACCTCGTTATGAAGATTCTCCATCTTCTTTTCCTTCTTAACCAATGAGATGTACCTATTAGACTAACATAGCAATGACGTATTTGTGTGTATAAAACATTAACACCGCCTTGAATAAATTAGAAGTGTAACAAGTAACGGTGCTGAGCGTGTCTCAGAGTGTTTACTTTTATATGCATGCATAGCCACACTTTTCAAATTAGAGACAGCAGCAGATAACCTTGGGCTCGATTGGAGCTCTTAATCATTTCCATAACAGTATGACCGCGCAATTGTCATTCAAATTGCGACAGCGCTGAAAGCTGAAAATTGGCCTGTGCAGGAAGGTGTCTAACTGCCTGGTATTGAAGTGATTAAGCAAATAAATTATATTGTAGTTAACCCTTTAGGGTGTGTACATATATTTTCATTTTTCTTTGTTTAATTTAGTGTTGTCATTGATTACACCCCCGATATACAATCGGTAAGAACTACTAGTTAATTAATTCAGGCGGGAGTCCCATATCTCTCTATTTTTGCTCCTCATGTAATAACAGCTCCAGTTCCTCCATTTTGTTAGCTAGGCTCCTAGCATTTGTGTATATGCCTCTCAGTGTTGTATGAGTGCATATTACTTCCTCATTATGTTTCTTCTGGCTTTTTTTTTAATTGTCCACGCATTCACCCCAGGATTAGATGTTACGCCTGTATTATCACTGCTGTCTCCACTATTACCCTCTGTCCTTTGCTCACTGACGGCTATTGCTTCCTCTGACCTTCCCAATACCTAGTTTAAAACCCCTCCAACGTTGTGGCCATCTCTCTTCCTAAAAGAGTGTCACCATCCCCATTAAGGGGCAATCCGTCCCTACTAAAGAGCCGTTAACCGACTGAGAAGTCAGCCCAGTTCTCCAGGAACCCAATCCCCTCTTTCCCACACCAGTTCCTCGGCCACTTGTTCATTTCCCTAAGCTCCTGCTGCCTCTCTGGTGTGGCTCGAGGCACAGGTAGTATTTCTGACAAAACTACCTTGGAGGTCCTTCTCCTCAATCTATTCCCTAAGTCCCTGAAATCATTTTTTAGGACTCTTCACCTTCCTCTCACTTTGTCATTGGTATCAACGTGTGACATGACCGCTGGGTCCTCCCCAGGCCCGCCCAACAATCTGTCCACCTGATCCACGATATGCCAAACCTGAGCACCCGGTAAACAACATACCGTTCGGTGACCACGGTCTTTCTGACAGATTGATCTCTATCCTCCTAATAATTGAGTCCCCCACTACCAGCACTTGTCTAACCTTTCCTGTATCTCTGCCCCCTCCTTACTGGAACTGTAACTCCCCTGGCAGCTGGGGGAGGGCACCTGCTCCAGCAATGTCAACTCTGAGCTGATATCCCCAACATCATGCAACTTGGCATATTTGTTGGGGTGTACCAACTCAGGACTGGCCTCCCTAGCGCTCTTCCCTCTATCCCTCCGCCTAACTGTCACCCAGCTAGCTACCTCTGGCTCCTGTGCCTCCATGTCTACAACCTCCTCTTCACTGGCCCCCGCCAGCACCTGCTGGTTAATGTGTAAGCTACTTTCCAAGTTGCAGACGCATCTCAGTATTGCCACCTTATTCTCCAGAACCAGGATCTGGGCTTCCAGAGAAACAACTCGCTCACATCTTGCACAGCAGTATTCCCCCTCGATTGGCTCATCAAGGAACGCATACATGGAGCAGGATGTGCACTGAGTGGCATCATCAATCCTGTTGGACATTTTACCTGCTATTCTAGTGAGGATAATAATGAAGATTTGCTATTGGTACCCTACACTACTCCCGGCTCTCCCTGCAACACTCTCAGCACTCCGCAACACTCTCAGCACTCCGGGACACTCTCAGCACTCTGCGACACTCTCAGCACTCTGCGACACTCTCAGCACCCTGTACTAATGGTACTCCCAGGCCCTAAAGATACCCCCAGTTACTCCCAGGTGCTAAAGGTACTCCCAGGTAATAAGGTTACTCCCAGCACTAAGGGAGTAACTGGGGGTATCTTTAGGGCCTGGGAGTACCATTATTACAGGGTGCTGAGAGTGTCGCGGAGTGCTGAGAGTGTTGCAGATGTGGCAATACCTCCTTGCTGAGTTGCTGTAATATGCATGTTGTGCGGTATGAGCTTGTGCGTTGTCTTGGAGAAACAGGATGCCCTTAGTGATCAAACCAGGCTGTTTTTTCTGCAGACACGTATGCACATCACTCAGAACATGACAGTAATATTCATGATAGTGTTTAACGTTCCCACAGAAAGATTCATCTCTAGTGCAATTACTAGACAGGTTATGCGTCGATTATCCAGGATCAGGCGTTACACACGCTGGATGTTCACAGGAACGACTGCTGGGGGCTGGGAACTACCACGGCCGGGATCGTCACAGACAGAAGTATGACCATCTTTGATATGTTTACACCATTAAAACTTCTTACTGCAGCTGACCGTCTCATCACTGTACTGTGCTTGAAGTTTTCTGTAGATATCCGTGGGTTTTACGTCTTCGTTCACAAGAAACTTCATCACCACACGCTGTTTCATGCATGCTCTAACACTGTTGTCTGCCATCTTGATTAACGGTCTCTTCTGGACTGGACCGCAGCATGTGCACTGCCTATCAGTAATAGGACACACTTGCCACTTACTACTGCATGTAGTACCGCCACGCTAGCATCCCTTTTTATACCTGTAAAATGAAAATCCCAGTTTGTCTTGAATGCCCCCGTATATACTTGGGGGGGGGGGGGGATTACAATCATTTCTAGCGAACAATGTAGATTTTAACATGTGTACAAAACAATGAAAACATTGCCAGAGTAGACAAGTCCTTAGATGTAATGATTATACACATTATGGTGAGATTTATATGTTGTAATCTACTTCACTAATATCTTCAAGTCTGAAAATTTTATGATCCGGGTTTGTCTACTTTTTGGATTACAGGCTGGTTATGGTTGATCAGCCATACATGTACGCATCTCTATGTATAGTTGCTTCTGCGCCCTCTTGTGGTCCTACTGAAGATTGGTTTTAAAAGTAAGTGTGGAGACACTGCAATTACCAGTCTATAACGCTTGGGTTCTCACTGAGCAGCAGTAATTGGTTGCTAGGGATGCAAACTCTAATGCTCCGTACACACGGTCGGATTTTCAGACGGAAAATGTGTGATAGGACCTTGTTGTCGGAAATTCCGACTGTGTGTAGGCTCCATCACACAATTTCCATCGGATTTTCCAACACACAAAGTTTGAGAGCAGGCTATAAAATTTTCCGACAACAAAATCCGTTGTCGGAATTTCCGATCGTGTGTACACAAATCCGACGCACAAAGTGCCACGCATGCTCAGAATAAATAAAGAGATGAAAGCTATTGGCTACTGCCCCGTTTATAGTCCCGACGTACGTGTTTTACGTCACCGCGTTCAGAATGATCGGATTTTCCGACAACTTTTTTCGACCGTGTGTATGCAAGACAAGTTTGAGCCAACATCCGTCGGAAAAAATCCTAGGATTTTGTTGTCGGAATGTCCGATCAATGTCCGACCGTGTGTACGGGGCATAATAGTGACACCTGGTGTAAAGGGGCACTCTGATGGGGACACCTGATGTAAGGAGTTGAAATTGAAGCGCCACACCGCTGCTAAGAGATTCAGATACGACTTTATTCCATTAAAGGTCAGGGCTGCAATTAAAAATGTAACCAATGTGTTTTGGAGGGTCTAAGTGCCCCTTTCATCAGGGCTTGACTGGCAACAGAGTGAACAAACCAGAAGTGAACTGGACCTACAATGGTATTTTTTCTGGTGTGAATTCAAAGCACAGGCCTAGTCAGCAGATTGTTTGGCAGCCACTTTCCTCAACACTCTGATAGGGACACCTCATGTAAGGGGTTATTCTGATAGGGTAGGGACACCTCATGTATGTGGTTATTCTGATAGGGTAGGGACACCTCATGTATGTGGTTATTCTGATAGGGTAGGGACACCTCATGTATGTGGTTATTCTGATAGGGTAGGGACACCTCATGTATGTGGTTATTCTGATGGGGACACTTGATGTAGAGGGGCGCTCTGATGGGGTCATTTTGATGTAAGGGGGCACTCTGCTTGATGTAAGGGGGTGCTCTGATGGGGACACTTGATGTAAGGGGGCGCTCTGATGGGGGCATTCTGATGTAAGGGGGCACGCTGATGGGGACACTGGATGTAAGGGGGCACTTTGATGGGGGCATTCTGATTGGGATATCTGATGTAAAGGGGCACTCTGATGGGAACACTTGATATAAGGAGACGCTCTGATGAGGGCATTCTGATGTAAGGGGTCACTCTGATGGGGATACCTGATGTAAAGGGGCACTCTGATGAGGACACTTGATGTAAGGGGACGCTCTGATGGTGGGCATTCTGATGGGGGCACCTGATGTAAGGTGGTTCTGTATTCTTTTACCTGAAATGTGGATGTGCTTCGCATACTTTTATGTTTTATTAAGTTATTTTACATTCTAGTTTTCTATTAACCACTTGCCCACTGGGCACTTAAACCCCCTTCCTAACTAGACCAATTTTCAGCTTTCAGTGACAATGACAATGAATAACAATTACTCAGTCATGCAACACTGTACCCATTTGAATTTTTTTTCCTTTTTTTCACACAAGTGGAGCTTTTTTTGGGTGTTTTATTTTTTGCGCTATAAATGAAAAAAGACTGAAAATTTTGTTTAAAAAAATGCATTTTTCTTTGTTTCGGTTATAAAATGTTGCAAATTAGTAATTTTTCTTCATAAATTTTGGCCAAAATTTATACTGCTACATATCTTTGGTAAAAATAACCAAAATAAGTGTATATTATTTGGTCTTTGTGAGAGTTATAGAGTCTACAAACTATGGTGCCAATCTCTGAAACTTTATCACACCTGGTGTACTAAAGGCCTATGTCACGTACCAGGTGCGAGGCCAAGGTGCTGAGAGTGCTCCCCTTGCGGCTAAGTGCAGTGCACCCCTGGAAGTGATACAGGGAGTGCAGTGCCCAAAAAAGCACGGTTTACCAGTTGCTGTGGTTTCATGCGCTGATCACGGGAAGGTTGCTGGAACAAGCAAGATGCACTGTAGGGCAGGTGTACTTGCAGAGTACCAGGTGAACTTGGCAGATAGACAATCCGGAAACAGAACCAGGAGCCAGGCCGGGGGTCATGCACGGTAAATCAGTCAATGTGAGATTGAGGTAGCAGAACTGGAACAGGCTGGGGTCATAAACAGTGAGACAGGTTGCAGCAGAGTCGGTGAGCCAAGCCGAGATCAAACACAGTGGAGCAGACAAGATCAGGGTTGGTAGTACAAGCCAGAGGTCAGGATAACAGGTTAAGCAAGCCGGGTTGGTAACGGGAGGTCAAAGATCAGGAAACACAAGAGCACAGGAACACAGGGGACCTGACGATAATCCAGCAATGCACAGGTCTCAGCAGCAGGCTTATATAGGCCAGGAGGCACCATTGTGTATCTGCGTACGCCCGTTAGTGCCGTGACGCATCTGCGTACGCCCGTTAGTGATGTTGCTAATCTGCGTACGCCCGTTCGTGCAGCCGCGCATCTGCGTACGCACGGGAGCGTGCCTGATGCGGCCATGATGGGTGTTGGTAAGATTGCCAGTTCTTTGGCCATTTCCCTGACAGCCTATCTCATTTTTTGAGACACTAACAAGCCAGGAAAGTACAAATACCCCCCAAATGACCCCTTTTTGGAAAGTAGACATTCCAAGGTATTTAGTATGAGGCATGGTGCGTTTTTTGAAGTTGTAATTTTTCCCACAATTCTTTGCAAAATGAATTTATTTCTCACACACAGCATATGCATACCACAAATTTCACCCCAAAATACATTCTACTACTCCTCCTGAGTATGGCGATACCACATGTGTGAGACTTTTACACAGCCTACAGAGGCCCAACATGCAGGGAGCACCATCAGGCGTTCTAGGGTCATAAATTACACATATAAATTTCTTGACTACCCCTTATGCCCTGTACACACGGTCGGACATTGATCGGACATTCCGACAACAAAATCCATGGATTTTTTCCGACAGATGTTGGCTCAAACTTGTCTTGCATACACACGGTCACACAAAGTTGTCGGAAAATCCGATCGTTCTAAACGCGGTGACGTAAAACACGTACGTCGGAACTATAAACGGGGCAGTAGCCAATAGCTTTCGTCTCTAAATTTCTGAGCATGCGTGGCACTTTGTGCGTCGGATTTGTGTACACACGATCGGAATTTCCGACAACGGATTTTGTTGTCGGAAAATTTTATAGCAAGCTCTCAAACTTTGTGTGTCGGAAATTCCGATAGAAAAAGTGTGATGGAGCCCACACACGGTCTGAATTTCCAACAACAAGGTCGGATCACACATTTTTCGACGGAAAATCCGACCGTGTGTACAGGGCATTACACTTTTGAAGATCCCGGAGCACCAGGACCATAGAAACGCCCAAAAAATTACCCTATTTTGTAAAGCAGACACCCCAATGTATAATCTATGAGGCATAATGAGTCTTTTGAACATGTCATTTTTTTCCACAGGTTTTTGGAAAATGTGAAATGAAAACGCATTTTTTTTTTCACAAAGTTGTCCACATATAAGATATTTCTAACACATAGAATGTACATAGCAAAAATTACACCCCAAAATACATTCTGCTACTCCTTCTGAGTATGGCAATACCACATGTGTGAGACTTTTACACAGACAGGCCACATACAGAGGCCCAACATGCAGGGAGCACTGTCAGGTGTCCTAGGAGCATAAATACACATCTAATTTGGCTAGGGCTGAAACAACTAATCGATTAATCGACAACTAATCAATTATGAAATTAATCGATTACTATTTTCATAATTGATTAATCGGCTAGTAACATAATGGGGTTAAAAAAGCTAAAATTAGCCCTATATAGTACAAAAAGAGCAAATAATCTCTACTGTAAATATTACTTTCCCTGTTGCACAGTAAAAAAACTATTTTTTTTTTTTTTTTTAACGCCATTATGTTACTAAATGTCTTAGGCTGGATTCACACCTATGCATTTTTAGTGCTTTTTGCATTTTGCACTACAGAACGTGTAGTCGGATTTTCCGACAACTTTGTGTGACCGTGTGTATGCAAGACAAGTTTGAGCCAACATCCGTCTGAAAAAATCCTAGGATTTTGTTGTCGGAATGTCCGATCAATGTCCGACCATGTGTACAGGGCATAAGTCTTATTGCTCCCCTGAAGAACTGCCTAGTAAGGGGGTGTCTGGCCCATGATACACCTGTGCAGAAACTTGGACTCGTAAGGAGCTAACCGATAAAGACAGATCCAGGCCTGTTTGCAGAAAACCCAGAATATCCTGTATCCTTGGGTCAATACAGGAACCATTAGTGGAGGCCACATAGTCCGCAAACTTTGACCAAATTCTTTGATAGACTCTGTTGGTGCCCGCTCTTCTGGCATTCAACAATGTAGCAATCGCTGAACTTGGCAAATGACAAATACGGTGTCCCTCCACTGTTTGCATAGCATTAAATTGTGGGGGAGAAATGGTATCTTCCGTCGGAAAAAGAGTCCCACGATGTGCACATGCGCTATGGAACGTCACTCCAGCTGATCGGCAATTCAGCTGGAGTGCCCTTCCGTTCTGCGCATTGGCGCAGGCACTTTTCGACGGCGGCACATATCGACACAACACCGGAAATTAAAGCTGTCAAAAAAAAAGCAGCTGGGCAATGTTTATCAACAACATTGCTCAGCCACTGAAACAGAAAAGTAAAAAGAAACATTGTATCTTTGTTTATCCATCTACAGATCAAAGGGCTGAAATTTAAAATCAGCCTTAATTAACTACTTATTCTCCTTCTCCATTTAATTATTATTTTCCTGCTGATCTTTTTTGTTCACTTCTATTGTATAAATAATTAATAGTTTAACCTTTTTTTTTTTGCTTTGTTTGTAAATATTTTTACACCTTTAAAATATATTTACACATTTCGGCTCCATGCACACTGGACGTTAAAATAACGTTATAAAAAAACGCCAGTAGCTTCACAGTGAGTCTTTCAACGTTTTTGCAATAGCGTTTATTAGCGTTTTTCCGCATTAGCGTTTTTTTTCGATGGATCAAAAACATTAAAAAAACGCTGGTGAGCCACGTTTTTGAGCGTTTATCGACGTTTATCAGAGTTTATTGTTTTTGTGGTCAGAAAAATGACTCCTGAACGCGTTTTTATGGCATTCAGAAAACAGCCCATAAACTCCACTGCTGATAAACATCCAAAAACGTCCACGTGTGCATGGACACATAGGATAACACAGAGGGGAGTTTATGGGCTGTTAAAAAAATGCCCAAACTCCCCAAAACGGACGTTTATGAGCTTCAGTGTGCATGGAGCCTTCACATTAAAAAAAGTGCACAAATTTAAAAAAATATATATATAGTTCAATTATAAATACATTTTCAATGCTTTGTACCATTGCTGGCAGCTGAAGTGTACACAAAACCGTTGCAATAGGTATCTGTAACTGGTATCGGCGAGTACTAAAAAGTATCGGTACTTGTAAAAAAAAATAGCATCATGCATCCCTACCTTAAACCCAAACACATATGAATTACACAGGTTCTGTTTAATTACCACCTTAACCGCTTGCCGACCGCATACTGTATATATTTTCCTGTGCAAAATCACATAAGCTGGCTACCCGCTGTGATTGGACATAGCGGGAGCCAATCAGTGGGTCAAGGCAGATCGCCATCCTGTGCTAAGCAGGAACACAGATCTCTGTGTTAGTTAGAAAGCACTCCCTAGTAAGGATGAGCTCGGGCGTGTTCGCACAGCCCACGTGCAGAGCCCGCCAGGAAGTCGGCACTGCGCTAACCACAGGCAGTGAGACATTTTCCCGATGTGCGGCTGCAGAGATCGGGAAATGTCTCAATGCCTGTGATTAGCTCAGCGCCATGCCGACTTCCTGGCGGGCTCTGCACGTGGGATGTGCGAACACGCCGGAGCTCATCCTTACTCCCTAGGAACACATTTAACCCTTTGATCGCCGCTAACCCCTTCCCTGCCAGTGTCCGTTTACTAGTAAAAAAATAAATAAAAATAAATCTATCCCATAGTTTGTAGACGTGATAACTTTTGCGCAAATCAAACAATATGCGCTTATTGGGATTTTTTTTACCAAAAATATGTAGCAGAATTGGCCTAAACTGATGGAAAAAAAATGATTTTTTACATATTTTTATTGGATGTGTTTTATAGCAGAAAGTAAGAATTTTTTTTTTCCAAAATTGTCGCTCTTTTTTTGTTTATAACACAAAAAATAAAAAACGTGAGGTGATCAAATACCAAAAGAAAGCTCTATTTGTGGGGAAAAAAGGACATACATTTAATTTGTGTACAGTGTCACATGACTGCACAATAGTCAGGTAAAGCAATGCAGTGCCGAGTCGCAAAAAAATGAACTGGTCATGAAGGGGGGTAAGGCTACTTTCACACTGGGGCGTTGGCGGTAAATTGATATACACCGCTGCAAAGATGTGGCTTGCAGCACTCGGCCTTTCCCATTGGAGCAGAGAGGCACTTTCAACTTCAAGGCGCTTTTTCTTTAGCGTTATAGTGCCTGTAAAGCTGTATCTAGCCACCCACACCACGCTTATTTTATTGTGCTTTGAATCGATTCTATTTTTAACTACGATTTTTATGGATTGTTTTGATGATCGTGAATGATCTAATAAATGCCAATTGAGAAAAAACTTTTTTTGGATTTACACTATGTGGAGGTTCCTTGTCGTTGTTTTCTATATGGTCCATGTATGCTGATGAAAACGGTGATCGTGCAGACCTTCAGGACAGGTTCCGGGCTCCCCATTCAAGGAGGACGTTTTCTGGTGTATAATCCATCCCCATACTGTCACGGATCACAAGACAGTACAAGCTCGTTTGACTCACCGCCCATGGCTTGTGAGTCCACCGAAGTTGGTAAGAGTACTCTACCTTACTTTTTCTGGGCCTTTGTGTTGTAAAGATATCTGCCCTGGGTCCCCCCTGAATCGGAGTCTCTGTATTGTAAGGATATCTGCCTTGGGTCTCGAGTCTCTGTATTGTAAGGATATCTGCCTTGGGTCCCTGTGTTTCAACCACACCATGCAACATATGGACTATACTACTAAGTCTTTATCATTTATATGGGCTTAATGCTTCCTTATTATTATTTTGGACAGTTTTCGTATTACATCACCAGTCAAATGTGGACTTTTGAGATTATCACTTATTGATGTACTTTCACTTTATTTTCAATTTCATTTATATTTACACTTTTTTCAAAAGAAGGAGCACTTCAATTTGCTTGTATTTCTGTGATAATATCACGTTGTTTGTGTACACATATATTTGGTTTTGACCTAGTTGAGGTTACGGGCCACTTGAGACTGTGGTTTCACCTCTCCTTACTTCAAAACCTTCTCCTCATTATTTTTACCTTAGCGCTACACTTTTTGTTTATATTTTCTACACAGTCCCAGTCGTTCTGTAGTGTTGGCAGCTGTTTTCACCTATTAGATAGGCGCGGTATTTTATTAATCTAAGTGCCTGTAAAGCGCCTCAGTGTGAAAGTAGCCTAAATCTTCCAGAGGGCAAGTGGTTAATCAGCCACGGAACCTGTGTAATTCATATGTGTTCGTTTTTTTTTTTAAGGGATGAGGTGGCAATCCTATCATCTGAGGAGAAAGCATAGGGGTGTGAGTGACCAGGATGTGGTGGTTGGAGGGGAGGGATATAGCTAATTCTTGGTGCAGAGCCATCTCTTTCCACCTTCTTCCCTTGCACACATTTTGAAAAATGCGGTCCCCACACACACCGCCTATAACCCGGCCTTGTACGGCAGAGGTGACTCATCCCGCCTTTCCCGCCATGTGCGCGTCTTCCTTATTTTGGCTTCCAGCACGCATCACGTGTTCTTTGGCCGAACCCGTCCGACCAATCAGAGCGGGAGAGTCCGCCGAGGCTCGGAACGCAGCTGGGCGGGGCTATCGTAGATCGTTGTCACGTAGTGGAAGTGCTGGACGCCTGCGGCTCGGGTGAGAGACGGAGAGTGAGCGGGTCATGTGTGAGGAGAGCGCGGCCGGTGCGGTGGTGTGTGCACCTCCCCCTACACCTCAGGTGAGTTCACGGGGAGGAGGCTGTGAATGGCCGGAGCCCGCTCTACCAGTGAGGAGGTCTATGGCTCTCCGTGTAGTTCTGTCTCTATGGCTCCCCGTGTAGTTCTGTCTCTATGGCTCCCCGTGTAGTTCTGTCTCTATGGCTCCCCGTGTAGTTCTGTCTCTATGGCTCCCCGTGTAGTTCTGTCTCTATGGCTCCCCGTGTAGTTCTGTCTCTATGGCTCCCCGTGTAGTTCTGTCTCTATGGCTCCCCGTGTAGTTCTGTCTCTATGGCTCCCCGTGTAGTTCTGTCTCTATGGCTCCCCGTGTAGTTCTGTCTCTATGGCTCCCCGTGTAGTTCTGTCTCTATGGCTCCCCGTGTAGTTCTGTCTCTATGGCTCCCCGTGTAGTTCTGTCTCTATGGCTCCCCGTGTAGTTCTGTCTCTATGGCTCCCCGTGTAGTTCTGTCTCTATGGCTCCCCGTGTAGTTCTGTCTCTATGGCTCCCCGTGTAGTTCTGTCTCTATGGCTCCCCGTGTAGTTCTGTCTCTATGGCTCCCCGTGTAGTTCTGTCTCTATGGCTCCCCGTGTAGTTCTGTCTCTATGGCTCCCCGTGTAGTTCTGTCTGTATGGCTCCCCGTGTAGTTCTGTCTGTATGGCTCCCCGTGTAGTTCTGTCTGTATGGCTCCCCGTGTAGTTCTGTCTCTATGGCTCCCCGTGTAGTTCTGTCTGTATGGCTCTCGGTGTGGTTGGGGTGATTCAGTGTGGAGTCATAGAGGGTCTCTGGGCTCAGCCGTGTATTGGTGGTGTGGAGGGTCCCCTGACTTCCTGTCCTCTGTAGAGATGACTCCTCCCCCCTGTGTTATCTCCTTATATTGGTTTCATGTTTTCTTTTGAACTCTGTTATTGTTGTGTCACGTGCAGTCCTTTGTATTTCTGTTAGGGTGGTACACAGCGTTGTGCTGTGGTTTGGTCGCAGTTGTCCTCATGCAGGTTACCCATAGATCTCTATTATGACCTGCGTCTTTGGTGTATTTTCTGAAACAGCTGCATATTTGTGCTTTTTTTTTTTTTTTTTTTTTGAAAGTGGAACATTCTAATTGAAGTCTACAAGAAACCGCTGGTAACTCGCATGAAAACCGCAGGCACACTGCGCTGGAGCTAAACCACGGCGTGGCATAGGGAGGCCGCTTAAAACCCCTTTCACACTGAGGCAGTTCTCAGGCATTTTAGCACTAGAAATAGTGCTTGAAAACTGCCTCCCATGCCACCGAATGTGAAAGTCAGAGTGCCTTCACACTGGGGTGGTGCGCTTGTGCGACGTTAGAAAAAGTCCTGCAAGCAGCATCTTTAGGGTGGTTTGGGAGCGCTTACAGCCCTCCCAAAACGCCCCTGCCCATTGCTATGAATGGGCGGCGTTTCAAAAGAGCCGTAACCAGGGCCGATGCTACCACTGGGCAACCGCATAGGGCGCACTACTGACTAGGGGGCGCCCGGCCACTGGTTTCCCTCCGTGTTTGCATGCTCTGCAGGCTGCAGCATGTAACTAACTCAGTCTCAGGTAGCTGCTCCATCCGACTGGTAGTGCAATTAGAGGCGCAGTGCAGCATTGGAGCCGATGCTTCCTGTATAGCACCACCTCCTGTCACATGGGCAGGGCAAATGGGGTGGAGTCAATGGGGGTGGCAAAATAAGGTTTCGCCTAGGGTGTCAAAAATCCTTGCACCAGCCCTGGCCGTAACGCGGGTGTTTTTAACCCCTTCGGCCACTAATGGGGGTGAAAAATGCCACTAAAATGAGCGTCCCTTTACCGATAACGCTCGGCCCAGTGTGAAAGGGGTCTTAAGGTGGTTGTAAACCCTGTTAAAAAAAAAAAAAAAAAAACCTGCAAGACAAAGCTAGTATGTGTAGCATACTAGCTCATTATGAATTACTTACCTTAGATCAAAACCCCCGCAGCCATCCTCGTTTCCCCCTCCTGCTGGCGACATCTATCCCGGGGGTTACGGCTCCGGCGCTGTGATTGGCCAGAGCCGCTAAGACGTCACTCCCGCCGTGCGCGGGAGCCGCTGGTAACACCACACAGACTGAAGCCACGGCACATGAGGGCCGTGGCTTCAGTTTGCATGTGCCAATGACATCAGCACATACAGGGGATATCTCCTAAACTGTGCAGGTTTAGGAGATATCCAGGGTAGCTACAGGTAAGCCTTATTATATAGGCTTACCTGTAGCGTAACGTTGTGAAGGGTTTACAACCACTTTAAAAGAGAAGTATGGGGATTTTTTTTTTCTTCCCATAATCATACTTACCTAGGTAGATGTTGCATCTGCCACCTCTGCACTGAGAACCAAGCGATCGAACACTGCTGATGGCTCGGTTCTCCCAGCTCCCCAAGCGGAGAGCTGCTGACTGTCAATCAGCATCTTTGCTGCTCCACGCTCATTGAGCGACCATCTCAGCAGCTCACTGAGAGGCTGAGGCTGCTATCAGTCCAGGCACCTGGCGGATCCAGGCTCCCAAAGTCGGGATGATGCGGTGCCTGAATTTATCGTCAACAGAGAACGGACTTCAGACCACTCTCTGCTGAAAACAGGTCACAGGAGTGCAAGACGAAATGAAGCCCAGCCAAATGAGCTCAGGCTGGACTTCTCCTCCTTTTAAAGAGGAGTTTGCCCCCCCCCCAATTTAAAAGTCAGCAGCTACAAATACTGTAGCTGCTGACTGTTACTCTTGGGCCTCATGTAAACTGCAGCTGGTAAATGGATGTTTAGGAGCATTTGGGCGTGTTTTTTTTTTTTTTTTTTTTTTTTTTTTTTTTTTTTTTCAGCAGCCCCTGAAAAAGGATGTAAAGTCTTCTTGTTTAATTGTACCTACAGGTAAGCCTATAATAAGGCTTACCTGTAGGTACTGTAAATATGTCCTAAACTTGCATCGTTTAGGAGATATTTACTATATAATCTGCCGGCGACATAATCGGCACATGCGCACTGAAGGAACGGACGATCGTGCTGTTTCTACAGGGCTCTGCGCTGTGATCGGCGGCACCCGCGTGCATTCACGGGGGTGACGTTGTCGCGACTTCGGCCAAGCACAGCGCTGAAACCCACCGGGAAAATGTCAGCCATCTCAGCTGTGTTCAGGTGCCGCTGCAACAGCTAAGTATTTCATATTGCGCTAGTATGCGATGCATACTAGCTCATTATGCCTTTGTCTTACAGGTGTGTTTTTTTTTGTGTGTGTGTATATAACCTCTTGAACCCTCCTCCCATGTTATCTTATGGGTACATGTACACTCAGGCGTTTATAGTAGTTTAGAAGCAGTTGAGGTTTGAAGCATTTTTCTGAAAGCAAAAAATTGCGTTCAGGGCGGTTGTTTAGAGGCGTTTGAAAAACCAAATGCTTGTAACAGCTTGTAAATGCGGTAACTCGCATCTTCGTTTATAGACGTTTTCAATGGAGGAAAAAACTTCTGACCATTTACAATTGGGGGGGGGGGGCACAGGAGGGGGAGAGATTTTTCCTGCATTGTGGACATTTAGGAGGGTCTACTGAGGTTATCTTTAACCACCTCAATACTGGGCACTTTCGCCCCCTTCCTTCCCAGACCAATTTTCAGCTTTCAGCGCTCTCGCACTTTTAATGACAATTACTCGGTCATGCTACACTGTACCCAAATGAAATTTTTATCATTTTGTTCGCACAAATAGAGCTTTCTTTTGGTGGTATTTACTCACGACTCCATTTTTTTTTTTTTGCGATATAAGCGCAAAAATAGTGGAAATTTGGAAAAAAAACATTTTCTTTTTTCTGTTTTAAAAGAAATCCAGTAAAATCGAATTTTGTCATAAATTTAAGCCAAAATGTATTCTGCTACATGTTTTTGATAAAAAAAATCCTGTTAAGTGTATAATAATTGGTTTGTGTGATCACGGACATATGTACGCAAATGATCATGTACAGATGTGTGCAGGTGATCACGTACATATGTGTGCAGATTACCATTGGGACATGTGATTTTAGTGTGACATATGTGGGGGACAGCTTTTTTTATTATTTGGGGACATGTGTTTTGGGGACATGTGTGTTTTACATTATGTGGGGACATGTTTGTGTTTTACATTATGTGGGGACGTGTGTGTTTTACATGTATGTATTTACATGTGTGTTGACACTAGGTTGGTGATCAGTGAGTAAAAAGCTGTAAAAAACAGCTCATACTCACTGATCATCAGCCGGCTGCAGCGATCCCCTCTCCTCTCCTCCTCAGCGACAACTTCCGTGTGAGGAGAGGAGAGCTGATCGCCTAGCAACCGGCTGTGTTTACATCACATGACGGCTGTGATTGGACACGGCCGTCATGTGATCAGGAGGGCCAATCACAGAGCCCTCCTGCCGATCCGAGATGCGCCGTGTCCGGGGGACACGAGCGCATCGGGATCGCGCCGCTGTGCGGGCACGCGCGCGCGCGATCCCGCTCCTTCTGAGGGACGTTCCTGAACGTCCACTCAGAAGGAGAGAGCGCCCACCCGGCCGTTTATGTACATTGGCCGGGTGGGAAGTAGTTAAAAAAGAAAAAACGCAAACGCTCATAAATGAGGCATGTAAAAGTGGCAAAATTGATGTTTTTTACCGTCGGCTACTAGCTGTCAAGTTCCAGCGTTCAGTAGAGGTTTTCAAACGTCCTGTGTACATGAAGCCTAAGGGTACTTACCTGTCCAGGCATCCAGCAGTGTCCTCACCCGAGCCAATTCTTGAATCAGCGTTTGGGTGCTGACACTGCCATCTTGGCTAAGGGAAACCGGCAGTGAATTCTACTGCATGAATCGCACTGCTCTTTCTCTTTGGGCCGGCTGTGTGGGAGAAGTAGCAGGGGTCGAACTTCCAGCTCACTTCATTGTGGCAAACTGAGCTGGAAAGGTTACCCGGTACCCCCCCCCCCCCCCCAAAGGTGTCAGCAGCGGAGAGGTGAGGAGGCAGACAAGCAGAGCTTCCCCTTTTGGGTGGAGCTCTGCTTTACTTGTGTTTTTTATTTAGGTTTTTTTTTTCGCCATACATGATCGGGGCTTATGCTGCCCAGCCCATACCCTGGTAGATTTTGTAATGAGAGAAAATTCAGGGAAACATTCATTAGAAATTATTTGTACATCCGATGACTTGGCATTCAAAAATTTCACTTTCTTTTAAAGTGGTTGTGAAGGCAGAACTTCTTTACCTTACTGCAATCTATGTAGTAACATAAAAAAATCTTCTGCATGTAGCCCCCCCTACATACATACCTGAGCCTGGTCCCAATCCAGCGATGTGCACAAGAGCCGAGGCTCTCTCGCTCCTCATTGGCTGAGACACGGCCATTGGCTCCCGCTGCTGTCAATCAACGCCAGCGATGAGAGAGCAAGGCGTGGAGCCAAGCCCCTCTTTGTCCTATGGACAGTAGCCCAGGACCGGGCCAACCTCCTTATGGAACAGGAGGAAGGGATGGCGACTACAACTGTGGGCATATCCAGGTTGGGGTCTGGTGAGTAAAACCCCCCCTTGTAAAGGGGGGTGGGGGGTGAGAGGCTCTGGCTACTAAGGGGTCTTAGAATCCCAGGGCCAGCCAGGAATGATTGGGTCTCACTAATCGCCTTACCCTATCCCCGTACAAGCCTGCAGTTAGGGGGAAGACAGAGTAAGTTACATGTATGCTCTACCTCTTGTCTTACAGAATTCCCCAGTGGAACCCAGGAAGCCCCAGATAAACAACCTTCTGCTGCAACAGGGCATAGCTCCTCAAAAAAAATGTGGGTATTGTAAGGATAAGCTTCCAAAATCCCATTCCAAGCTCTTCTGCTATAAATGTATTAATATATTTGCAGGGAAAGAGGCATCAACCTTAATGAAGAAGTTCCTTTCATTTGTGCAGATGGAAATGCTGGCAATAGTCAAAAACTTTCTGTGAAGCAGCCAGGCAATCAACAGCCCAGGGCCCTAACCCAGAGGAGCTTGCCCCTAGAGAAGTCCCATCCTCCCAGGAAAGTCCTAAGGACCTAATGCTCTCCTCCGCCCTCAATCGCTACTAGGGATGCAGCTAATTGTTTTTTTGGTGCCGAAACCAATACCGGAAAGAAATATTCCTTGATCCCGAAAACCGATACAGAAACAACACCGATACCGAAAGTGACTGTTTTTAAAAATGATTTTTATACAGGAGATGGTCAGCGACTGGGGACATGGTACAGGAGATGGTCAGAGACTGCAGAGATGGTCAGAGACTGCAGAGATGGTCAGAGACTGCAGAGATGGTCAGAGACTGCAGAGATGGTCAGAGACTGCAGAGATGGTCAGAGACTGCAGAGATGGTCAGAGACTGCAGAGATGGTCAGAGACTGCAGAGATGGTCAGAGACTGCAGAGATGGTCAGAGACTGCAGAGATGGTCAGAGACTGCAGAGATGGTCAGAGACTGCAGAGATGGTCAGAGACTGCAGAGATGGTCAGAGACTGCAGAGATGGCCAGAGACTGCGCACCTGGTACAGGAGATGGCCAGAGACTGCGCACCTGGTACAGGCGATCAATGCAGCCAGTGTCCCCAGTAGTGCAGCGTAGCCAGTGGTCCCCGGTAGGGCAGCCAGTGTCCCCATTGCAGCCAGTGAAGGGAGAGGAGAGCCGCCGCCGGTTTGATTACAGCGCCGGGAACATCGCAGCTTTCATTTCAATAGCTGTGTGTTCCCCGCTGCGCGCCGTCACATACAGCCCCTCCCCCTTGTCCAGGGAACTTTGATAGACAGGTCACCCGTCCCAGGATTGAACGGGTGATCTGTCTATCAAAGTGCCCGGACAAGGGGGAGGGGCTGTATGTGACGGCGTGCAGCAGGGAACACAAAGCTATTGAAATGAAAGCTGCGATGTTCCCGACGCTGTAATCAAACCGGCGGCGGCTCTCCCCCCTTTCAACGATCTAGGAAGCCCCCCTGATGGGCAGCACCAGGAGCGGGGGCGGAGCCAAGGCCCCGCCCCATTTTTGGCGCCAGTATCGGCAAAAATTCTCTTTCAGCTTTTTGCTGAAAGGGCCATTTTCGGCCGATATGTTTCGGTGGCTGAAATTTCGGTGCATCCCTAATCGCTACTCCTAGCTGAGGAGGATGGGGGAGACGTGGAAAGCCAGGTCAAATCAGATGTCACATCAAAGGGTAAACTATGCAACCTTCCCTTTCAGGGCTCATTGCTATTTGGCCAGGGACTAGATGAGGTCCTGTCTAGGTCCTCAGAAAAGGGTAAGACGTTTCCAGTAAAGCCTAAAAAGGGAAAAATATATATATTTTTTCGTTGCCTCCCCTCAGCCCGGATGCTCCTCTTCTCGGGTCCCTCTTTGCTGCTCCTAGTCCCTCTCTCTGAGTGCTCCTCAGCCAGCAGCTTGCTACAGGGGTCACCCGAGCTGAATCAGAGCTCCGTGTATCCATTCAGACACGGAGCCCTGACCTGGCCCTGCCCCCTCTTTTCCCTGATTGACTGACTTTGACAGCTGCGGGAGCAAATGGCGCTGATGCTCTCTCTCAGCCAATCAGGAGGAGTGTACTGGATGGCTGAGGGGATTGTGGACATCGCTGGAAAAAGGAGCTCAGGTAGGTAATGCTGGTATAAAATGCATTAAGATAAAAAAAACCTTCTGCCTTTACAACCACTTACGGACCGCCGCATGTCTATATACGTTCTAACTTTGAAGAGGAATATCGTTGTTATGGCAGCAGCTAGCTGCCATAACCCCGGTATCCTCTTCTTCAGCCGGCGGTCCGCTTTCCGATTAAAGTGGTCTCTGTGGCGGATTTGCTGCAAGATCACTTTTGGCGGCGGGAAAGGGCCCCCCCTCCTGCCACGCTCCGCCGATTACCGGAGCCGTCGGCGGAGGCGATGGGATCTTCTCCCTTGCTGGCTATGGAGACGAGTGAGGGGAAGATGGCCCCCACCTGTCTCCATACCATTGCAGGGCGGAAGCGCTGTCAGAACGTCACTTATGCCCATAGCTCTTAAAGGGCCATTTATTTATTTTTTTTCAAATTGCTTTTTAGTGTAAATAGGAGATCTGATCATTTTGACCCCAGATCTCATATTTAAGAGGTCCTGTCATGCTTTTTTTCTATTACAAGGGATGTTAACATTCCTTGTAATAGGAATAAAAGTGACACAATTATTTATTTTTTAACCACCTCAATACTGGGCATTTTTGCCCCCTTCCTGCCCAAGCCATTTTTCAGCTTTCAGCGCTGTCGCACTTTGACAATTGCGCGGTCATACAACACTGTACCCAAATGAAATTATCATTTTTTCCCCACAAATAGAGCTTTCTTTTAGTGGTATTTGATCACCTCTGCGGTTTTTATTTTTTGCGCTATAAACAAAAGAAGAGTGAGAAGCTTTAAAAAAAACACAATAATTTTTATCTTTTGCGATAAATATCCAATTTTTTTTTCTTTAAAACAAATTTTTTCTCAGTTTAGGCCGATATGTATTCTTGTACATATTTTTGGTAAAAAAAATCGCAATAAGCGTATATAGATTGGTTTGCGCAAAAGTTATAGCATCTACAAAATAGCGGATAGATTTATAACATTTTTATTTTTTTTTTATTTTTTTACTAGTAATGGCGGCGATCTGCGATTTTTATTGTGACTGCGATATTGCGGCGGACACATCGGACACTTTTGACACATATTTGGGACCATTCACATTTATACAGCGAACCGTGCTATAAAAATGCATTGATTACTGTATAAATGTGACAGGCAGGGAAGGGGTTAACACTAGGTGGTGATCGAGGGGTTAACTGTGTTGCTAGGGTGCGATTCTAACTGTAGGGGGCGGGGACTCACTAGGGGAGGAGACCGATCGGTGTTCCTCTGTGCTGGGAACACACCATCGGTCTCCTCTCCTCTGACAGGACCGTGGATCTGTGTGTTTACACACACAGATCCACGGTCCTGCTGTGCTACCGGTAATCGCGGGTGCCCGGCGGACATCGCGGCCGCCGGGCACGCGCACCGGGTGCCCGGCGGACATCGCGGCCGCCGGGCACGCGCACCGGGTGCCTAGTGACACGGCGGGCGCGCGCACGCCCCCTGGTGGCCTAGGAATGCAAGGCCGTCATATGACGCCCGCCCGCAACGAGAGCTGCGCCGCCTGGCCGTCAATAGACAGCCGGCGGTTAGCAAGCGGTTAAAGAACAGTGTAAAAAAATAAAAGGTAAAATAAGAAAAAAATTATTTTTTTTTTTAAACGCACCCCGTCCGACCGAGCTTGTGTGCAGAAGCGAACGCATACGTGAGTAGTGCCTGCATATGAAAACGGTGTTCAAACCACATGTGAGGTATCGTCGCAATCGGTAGAGCGAGAGAAATAATTCTAGCCCTAGACCTCCTCTGTAACTCAAAACATGCAACCTGTAGAATTTTTTAAATGTCGCCTATGGAGATTTTTAAGGGTAAAAGTTGTCGCCATTCTACGAGCGGGTGCAATTTTGAAGCGTGACATGTTGGGTATCAATTTAAAAAAAAAAAATTGGGCTAACTTTACTGTTGGCAAATTTTTTATTTAAAAAAAGTGTATTTTTTCTAAAAGTGTGCTTGTAAGACCGCTGTGCAAATACGGTGTGACAAAGTATTGCAACGACTGCCATTTTATTGGCACCCCCAAACATTATACTTTTTTTTTTTTTTTTTTTTTTCTAAGTAATTTTCTAGCAAAAAAAAAGTTATCTTGTAAACAACAAATCTCAAAGGGGTTCGGTCCTTAAGTGGTTAAGTAGCAAAGGCAGCAGATACTGACTGATTCTTTTCTAGGAATAGTAGAATAGAATGTGTACAGTAAAAGCCCATTCACACTGTGTGCAGTGAGTGTCTTTTTTTTTTTTTTTTTTTTGCATTTAAGCAAACTCAGTCACTGCAAGTGCACAAAGAAAACAGCAATGATTTTCTATGTGCCCCTTTGATGTAATGCTTGTGCATTGTGTGGTTTGGACAATACAGACATGCTGGATTTTTTTCAGCGTATGGGATGGCAAGAAGTCATTGCAGTGCACAGACTTGAATAAAGTGTAACTTTGTACATTATTGTGCACACTCCTGAAAATGAAAACCACAGAAAAGTTTTCTAGATCCTAACTCTTAAGCACTAGACAAAACCACTGAATGTGTGTTGCCAATATGGGGGGGGGGGGGCGGCAGGAGGGTCTGGCCACTAGTATGTTCTGCCCCTGGGTCGTGTTCTGAACTATGCCCATTCTAATTTGGTTGCGTCTGTGAGACCCCTTTCACACTGCCAGTGTTGTTCAGGCTCTACAGCGCTAAAAATAGCGCCTGAAAAAAGCGGCTCCTTTCACTCCAGTGTGAAAGCCTGAGGGCTTTCACACTAAGTCCTGCCAGCAGCTTCTTTGGAGCGATGAAGGAGCAATGAACTCGCTGCTCCTCCACCGCTGCGCCCCATTGAAATCAATGGGGCAGCGCTGCGATACCGGCTGTGTTTTGCGGCCGGATTTAACCCCTTTTCGGCCACTAGCGGGGGGTTAAAACCGCCCCGATAGCGGCTGAATAGCGGAGGTAAAGCTTTACCGCCGACTCCCCCCGTGGCTCAGTGTGAAAGGGCTCTTAAAGCGGAGTTCCACACAAAAATGGAACTTCCGCTTTTCGGAACCCTCCCCCCCTCCGGTGTCACATTTGGCACCTTTCAGGGGGGAGGGGGGTGCAGATACCTGTCTAAGACAGGTATTTGCACCCACTTCCGGCATAGACTCCCATGGGAGTCTATGCCTCTTCCCGTCCCGAGTGCGCTGTCTGCTGGGAACATACAGCTCCCAGCAGAGAGCGGGGACCACTAGGGACGCGCAGCGTGACGCGCAGTAGGGAACCGGGAAGTGAAGCCGCAACGCTTCACTTCCTGATTCCCTCACCTAGGATGGCGGCGGCAGCTGCCGAGAACCGAGCGGGTTCTCGGCGTCCCCTGCCGACATCGCTGGACCCCGGGACAGGTAAGTGGCAATGTATTAAAAGTCAGCAGCTTGCAGTATTTGTAGCTGCTTGCTTTTAATATTTTTTTTTTTTTTTGGCGGTGTGGGTGAACCCCCGCTTTAATGGACGAAAGAGAAATGTTTGCTTTCTATCTAAGTGAAGGGAATCACCCTTTTTTTGTCTCTACTTTAAAGTGTTTGTAACCCTAAAAAAAAAAAAAAAGATCCTATTCTACAGTGCTTGGGCTGTGTCATTTGGCCCCTTGTATAACCTAAACAACCTGGCTGATCCTGCCTGGATCTGCCCCCCCCCCCCATAAACTGACTATGGTTTATCATGATTGCTGAGCCCTGACATCTGTATCCCCTGTCGGCTAGTGACCATGCTACTCTGCTTCCCTCCCTTTTCCCTTTCTGCTGCTGTCATAACTACCGCCACTCTCCTCCCCTCCCAGCTGATTTCAGCAGGAGTTCTCGACCCCTCCTGCTGTAGCTGTCAGCTTGGGAGAGAAGAGCGGCGAGCAGTCACGTGAGCGCCGGGAGGCGCTCTGAAATGAGGTAGAAATCGGCATATTTTTTATACAGCGGGCACATATCGTTATCTAACAGAGGGGAATGTATGATCATAATTTACAACTACTTTAAGTGAGCTGTTTTCCTTTTTATTCGTTTTATATTGGCCATTTACAGTTGTTTTCATGAACCACCCCTGACATATGTTTGAGATCTGTTTTGAAAAGCCCCTTTTTTCTAAACTGAACACTGCGCTAGGTTTGCTGGGGCATGCATTATTGAATTCAGATTTACAATGTGCAGTGGATGACCCTCTTAATTGCCATATAAGGGCACACTAATACTTTATTAAGTATAGACTGTGTAAGTGGGGGTGAGAGGGGACTGTTCAGTAACTTGCTCTCAGTGGATTTAAATAATTCACCTATCTCTCTTCTATTTTCCCTCCCTTCTAGATTTGTTGATTTAAAAACCACCAACACACAAGCTGAGGAATGAAGTTCAGATTCCTTTTTATTCTACTGTGAGAGCAGTTGAGTATCTTGATTTTATTTAATTATTCTGTCCCGCAATGTATGACAATCACAGGATGTGAGCTGTATTTTTTTAGAGAGAGATATCTATATCTCATTTAGTTTTCAATTCTGCCATGGTTACCAAGCCTACAGAACATCAAATTTGGATGCAAGTGAGAGGGAATCGGGGTAAGAAGTTTGTAGGGGAAAGAATTGGCTCACTTGACAGAATCGAGATATGACTAATTAGATGTAAAGAATTTTTACCATTTACAACCTAACATGCTGCAATAACATATGTCAGGGGTTGACAAATTTGCTTTGAATCTAGGAGCCAGCTAAAAAAGTTAGGAGCCAGGTTTTTTTTTTTTTTTTTTTTAAACGACCGACAAAGCTTTATTTTTAATATAAAAATTAACCAATCTTAAATTTACACAGAGACGACTAGAACTAATGTGACTGCTTTTATTTCCTGCCATGCAGGGACATAAGACCACCATATTCCCGCTAAGGATCCAATCAGGTCCGCCTGAAAAACTGACAGGGGAACCTGATCAGACAGCCCGTGTGAAAGGGGACAAGCAGGGAGATGACAAATAATAAATTCATTTTAATTAACCACTTCCTTCCCGCAGGATGACTATATACGTCCTGTCTTTGAAGAGAAATACCGTTGTTATGGTAGCAGCTAGCTACCATAACCCCGGTATCTTCAAGAGCCGGCGATTCTCTTTCAGATAAAAGTGGTCTCTGCAGCAGATTAGCAGCGAGATCACTTTTATCGGCGGCAGGAGAGGGCCCCCCCTACCGCCGCTCTCCGGTGCCCTTCACCGCTTACTGTGGCAGTCGGTAACGGCGGAGGCGATCCGGATCTGTCCCTGGCCTGACATGGAGACAAGTGAGAGGAAGATGGCCCCGCCCATCTCCAAGTCATTGCAGGGCGGAAGCGACGTCAAATCGTCACTTCCACCCATAGCTCTTGAAGGGACATTTTATATATATTTTTTTTTTCAAATGACAATTTTTTTATTTTTTTTTAATGCATTTTAGTGTAAATATGAGATCTGAGGTCTTTTTGACCCCAGATGTCATATTTAAGAGGACCTGTCATGCTTTTTTTCTATTACAAGGGATTTTTACATTCCTTGTAATAGGAATAAAAGTGACTTTTTTTTTTTTTTTAAAAGAACAGTGAAAAAATAAAAGTTAAAATAAATAAGAAAAAAAAAAAAAAATTAAATGTGCCCCATCCCTTGTAATAGAAATAAAAGTGACACAATTTTTTTTTTTTTTTAAAACAGTGTAAAAATAAAAAATAAAATATATAAGAAAAAATAATAATTTTTTTTAAATGCGCCCCGTCCCGCCGAGCTCGCTTGCAGAAGCGAACGCATATGTGAGTAGCACCCGCATATGAAAGCGGTGTTCAAACCACACGTGAGGTATTGCCACGATCGTTAGAGCGAGAGCAATAATTCTAGCCTTAGACCTCCTCTGTAACTCAAAACAGGTAACCTGTAGAATTTTTTAAACGACGCCTATGGAGATTTTAAAGGGTAAAAGTTTGTCGCCATTCCACGAGCGGATGAAATTTTGAAGCGTGGCATGTTGGGAATCAATTTACTCGGCGTAACATTATCTTTCACAATATAAAAAAAATTGGGCTAACTTTACTGTTTTCTTATTTTTTAATTAAAAAAAGTATTTTTTCCCAAAAAAGTGTGCTTGTAAGTCCGCTGCGCAAATACGGTGTGACAGAAAGTATTGCAATGACCGCCATTTTATTCTCTAGGGTGTTAGAATAAAAAAAATATATATAATGTTTGGGGGTTCTAAGTAAAGGGAAGGAGATGAGCAGGCAGTGAAAACAGGTAGGGAAAGCTCCATTAGCATTGGTGGATGTCTTGTCATACCAACGGCCACCACCAGAGGGCGCCCGATTGCAGAAGGAACCAGGAACCATAGGACTGCAGTAGGCCGCAAAGCCGGGGCCTCAATTACCGGCGCGGCCCAACGCGATCGCGGCGGAAGGGGGTGGGGTGGTGTCGAACGGACACAGGATACCCCAGCTGTGCCGCCCCAGGCGCCAGGTCGCTAATTCTAGTCGCAAATGCGACCTGGCGCCCGGGGTTTGTCGAGCCCTGACATATGTACCACAACACATTGTGATGTGCTACATTATAGCAGCCTATCCATTTTATATAGGTCCTAAGGAGGAAGAAATCACTTCATTTTGTGTGTGTGTGTGTTTGTATATATACATGGCCAAATAATTTGAATACAGTGCAGTGAATTGTGTTTCAGAAATGATCATTATAGACACACTACCTATTCTTTATCATTGTTAAATACTCCAATGGTGTATGGGTAGCTTGCATTAGATTTCTAAACCTTAAGGCCCGGTTCACATTGATGCGTTGTGATTTTGTTCCGTTTTTTTGTCCTTTTTTGAGGTGCGATTTTACCGCGAATTTACGGCGAATTTACCGCGATTTTACGGCGAATTCCAGGAGTTGGACAAAGCTGCGATTGATAGTCTAGCCAATGGAATCATAATGTAAAAAAAAAAAAAAAAAGGTCTTGACTTCCTGTGTACTTCCTCGTTTTTGTGGAGAGTAGTGTGGTGGAATTCGCACATATGTGAACCATCAATGCGATTCAAGAACGATTTGCATTGATGTCTATGGAGACTAAATTCGCAACGCAGTAAACTCGCACAAGACCCTTTTTTTAATCGCATCGCATTCGTAGAGGAATCGCAATGCATGTGAACGACCGTCATTGAAAACAATGACTTTAGGGATGACATGCGAATCGAAAGTGTTTTTGACGCATCGCATTCGTCATGAACTCGCTTCAGTGTGAACCGGGCCTAAAGCCCATCTCCAGGGTAAAAAAGTTTTTCAATGCAGAGGAGCTGTGGCTGCAATGCATGAGTTAACTGTGTGTTTTTGTCTAGGGGAGAGGAAAGAGATTTGCCTACCTATTCCTCCAACAAGACTGGTCTGGCACCCCTAGGAAACAGCGGTCTTGAGTTGTAGACTGTTCCTGACATCAAGCCCAGAGCAGACACCATAGACCAGTAACAGTCCACCACTGGACTGGGGGGAAGTGCCGTTTTCAGGTGGAACGAAGGATTGGGTGAAATTAAGCGTTCTCATCACATTTAGACAAAACAAGCAATTGACCCGTGCAGTGCGGACACAGCCTCACTGCATGGGAGAACTTTTTTATTTCTTTGCCTGGAGTTGGGCTTTAACGAGTATTAAAACTCAACTGCAGTCAAAAGGGTAGGAGTCAAAACCTGTTATCCACCCGAACAGTGGCACAGAATGCATTATAAAGTAGATCAAGGGTCTAACCCTTCCCCTCCTCTGTACAAAACTTAAAAGCAGTTTTGGCTGCAGCTAAGATTTTATTCAGTCATCTAAGAAAATAGATTTCCCGAAAGTCAGAAGTTTAGCTCGTATGTTGAGTTCTAGTGAACTTCATAAATGTTTTTGTATTTCAGGAATGCAGTTAATGGCCATTTTACATATGGTAGTGATAATTAGTTTGCTGAATGTGTCAGCGTTGGTTGGCATTTACAGACTGTGCTTAGTCACATTTATGAGTTGTGCCAAACAAAATTGGCAATCTGAACATCCAGATGTAAGCTGATGTAAAGCGTTGACATTGACTGCTGTAGTTCCCATTTGTGTATTTTCTTAATGCTGTGCTTTCTGGCTGTCAGATGTATCGCAAGAGGAGGTTCGGGAGTCCTGAAGAGATCCGTGAATGGAAACGAAGGAGGCGGTCCCCAAGCTGGGAACGTGATGATAGATATAGACATCAAGAGCATCGGAGATCACCACACAGGTCACGTTCCAGGGGGTACATAGTGTTCATCTCTTCATAATAGTTCTTAGATATGCAAATGTTTACCAATTTAAGGATGGTGGCTCAGCTTTTCAATCAGTTGGGACCTGATTTAACCCTGACGGTCCAAAACTTGTCATGATGAACTTCCAACAGAAATATGATCTTTTACTGGAAAGTCAGAAGAGCATAGTTTGTTCCTGGATAATGAATAGAGGTTTTTAGCTAGACATTTAAAAACATCACTGCTTTATATTCCTGGGACGGAACTGATTATTTTGAGTGTTTGATTCCGGTTGTCTTATTCAGTACACAATGTGAATACTATGTTGTGAAAGGTGACATGTCTAAATTCTGCATTCCTATGCAGGGTTAGGGAAAATGGCGTAATAAAGAAAAACAATCGTCATCTAAAGATGCAAATATTTGTCTGATTCATAAACTCAATACTACTTTGAATATTTGTGATTAAAGAACAGATATATTCATTATAATAAGACTACATGTTAAGCTTAACCACTTCCCTACCCGCCCATAGACATGACGTCCAGAGATGGGATCTCCCATCCTGGGCGGGTGTCATATGATTTCCTCGGCTTCCCAGCGGTATTGGGGGCACACGCGCCTGCCTTGTCACCGAGGAGCCGATACACGTGCCCGGCTGCCGCGATGTCCACCGGGGACTCGCGATCGCTCGTTAGAGCAGGACCATGGATCTGTGTGTGTGTGTGTAAAAGCACAGATCCACATCCTGCAAGGGAAGAGGAGACTGATCGTGTGTTCCTTGTATATAGGGCCACGGATCGGTCTCCTCCCCAAGTCAGTCACCTGCCCCCACAATTAGAATCACTCCCTAGGTAACACATTTAACCCTTTGATCGCCCCCTAGTGTTAACTCCTTGCCTGCCAGTGACATTTATACAGTAATCAATAGAAGCTTATTGCAATTTTTTTACCGAAAATATGTAGAAGAATACATATCGGCCTAAACTAAAATTTTTTTTTTTGTTAAATGTGGGATATTTATTATAGCAAAAAGTAAAAAATGTGGTGTTTTTTTTTTATTTTTTTTATAGCGCAAAAAATAAAAACCGCAGAAGTGATCAAATGCCACCAAAAGAAAGCTCTACTTGTGGGGGAAAAAAAAATATAAAAATTTCATATGAGTACAGCGTTGCATGACCACGCAATTGTCATTCAAAATGTTACAGAGCTGAAAATTGGCCTGGGCAGGAAGGGGGTGAAAATGCCATGTATTGAAGTGGTTAATGATGTGTTATGGAAACAAGGCTAGTAAATGAGGACATTTTATTCAGTTGAACTGAAAACAAGTGTGGAAACGGAGTAAGATATTAACCACTTGCTGACTGCCCTATAACAATTTTACAGCTACAGGGTGGCAGCTGCGTGCGCCGGATCACGTGCATATACGTGATCTGGCTCTTCTGGGTAGGGCGTGTGCTGCCAGCAGGAGCCCAGTGGTGGGTACCGTGTACTCTGTCCGCTGGCACCCGCTAATTGTTTCGTACGCAGACAGAATGGCAATCTGCCTATGTAAGCAAGGTAGATCACTGTTCTGTCAGTAGGGAAGGCATTGATGCCGTATTCCTGCAAAGCAGGGACACGGATCTATGCCTTCCCTTGGTAAAAGCACATCCCACAGTACACAAAATCACTAGCTAAGCACACAATTAACCCTTTGATCACCCCTGATGTTAAGCCGATCCCAGCCAGTGTCACTAGTACAGTGACAGTGCATATTTTTTAGCACTGATCACTAATAATGTCAGTGTCTAAATTGTCCGCCGCAATATCGCAGTTCCGCTATAAGTCACCAATCACCGCCATTACTAGCGTAAAAAAAAATCCCATCGTTTGTAGACGCTATAACTTTTGAGCAAACCAATCAATATAGGCTTATAGGGATTTTTTTTTTTTTACCAACATGTAGCAGAATACATATTGGCCTTAATTGATGAAGAAATTTTGTTTTTTAATTATTGGATATGTTTTATAGCAAAAAGTTAAAATAATAATTTTTATTTTTATTCATTTTTTTTAAATTGTTGGCATTTTTGTTTTATAGTGCAAAAAAAAACAAAAAACGCAGCGGAGTGATCAAATACCACCAAAATAAAGCTCTGTTGGGGGGGGGGAATAGCTTTTTATTTGGGTACATCGACGCACGACCATGCAGTTGTCAAAGTAACGCAGTGCTGTATCACAAAAAATGGCCTGGTCATGAAGGGGGGTAAATCTTCCGGGGGTCAAGTGGTTAAAGAGTTTCTTCACGCTGGAAACAAAAAATTAAGTCAGCATCTACAACTACAGTAGCTGCTTACTTTTAATAAAAGGACACGTGCCCGTCCAGGGATCCAGCGCCGTCCTCACCCAGGCTATCTCTTCACTAGTGTTAGGGTTCTCGTTATCTTTAGTGTGGGAAGCCGGCTGTGACAGATTGCGGCTTCACAGCTGACTTCCTAATGTGCATATACATGAGCCGCTCTGTGCTTTGTGAAATGTCCTGCAGACTTCAGGGACCTGTGACTTGTCACAGAAAGCTTTGAGTGAAGGGAGGTTGGGCGATCTGGGTGGGAGTAGGTACCTGTCAAAACAAGGTACCTGCTCACCCCCCCCCCCCCTCCCCAATAATAAATTACATGCTAAATGTAGTAGTGGAGGGGGAGGAGGACTTAAAGTGGAACTTCCCCTTTTGGGTGAAAAGGTAAGGGAAAGTCTACTGTAAGCAAGCTGGATAAGAAAGGGTATATCAAAATGGGAGAGGACATTTTTACTAAATTGTAAAAGGGAGCATGAGGGGAGTGGAGGAGAGAGTAATGTAGTAGAGAGGTAGAATAGAGGGGGATCCCATCCTTAGTCTCCAGATGATTCTGTTCAATCCATTGACTGCATTCAGGATGTTCCTCTCGCAGCCAGGGATTCCATGTATCGAGGAAATTGTAGCTCCACCATAAGCAAAGCTAGGTACCTTTTTTTTTGTGTCATGTTTAAGCTGTCACTAGGATAGTTGGAAACTCTGTGGATATGAGGTATTTTTAATTGGATGACAAGGTATAGCTACAGATAACCATACATTTGAGCAAACTTCTATTAAAGTTGTATAAGCTTCTCCCATGTAAGCACATGATTGAGATAAAGTTGGTAAAGGTAACCTGTGAGGATAGAAATATGGGATCTGCTATTGCTGCCTTGGTTATGAAAGGTGCTCTGGATGCTGGCTTCACTACCCAGTGAGCCTATGACTTCGAATAAACAAGCAGGAGAGTCATCCCTGGAAGTACTCATATTGCTCAAAAATGGTGGCGTTATATTTCTGCCCTCTGTGGGTTTTTTTTTTTTTTTTCCTTTAAAGTCGATCCTGCCCCTTTTAACCTCTTCATCAGTGAAATACATCTATCAAAGTGATGAACCAATAGTGAGATGTGGGTGCCTATATCTCAACTTCATTAAAGTGGTTGTATACACCTGATTGTGACTCTTACCTATAGGTAAGCCTTATTCTAGGCGTACCTATAGGTAGTGGTAATATCTCCTAAACATGCGCCGTTTAGGAGATATTTACCTTGTAGTGCGCCGATGATGTCATTGGCGCATGCGCTGTGAAGAAACGGACATCCGTGTTTCTTCCCGAGCGTGTGCCATGACTGGCGGCTCCGTTCAGTGACACAGCCGGAGTCCGCGGCCCCGGAAGGAAGAGGAGCCGAAGATGGATGCTTCCTGCAGCGGGGACAGCGCGGGCTTCGTTTTACAGGTAAGTGTCACATAATAGAGGTAGTATTTACTTCCTCTTTAAGGAGAAATTATATTTTGCATACCAGAACACCTCTGACTTATGAAGATGTCAGAGGTTCATGCAGGACCTAGGTGCCTGCATTTTATTTGTGACCAATTTTTATTAGCTTTTCTAAAAACACATGTTTGCTGTGTCACTGGGTAGCATATTAAACACTTTCTCTTCTAAGAACAAGCTTGTCAGTGTTTTGTCATTTTAGCAGATTTCTAATTGGATTGTGATTCCACTTATTTATTTCCATCTTCAGAAAGGAAACTTGTTGGAAGAAGTTTTACAAGGCACGATCCAGAGAAGTTAGTGTCACTGGCAGTCTGTCATCTCAAAGTGAAAATTACTTTAGACAGTCTTATGCAGTAGGGAAAACAAAGACTGAAAAACATAATCATGGAGCCTCTCGCAGACGCCGCTCTAGGTCAGGCAGCTACTCCTCCTCGGTGAGTATAGAGGACATGGGTGAGTGATATGCAACCACTAATCTTTTTAGAGTTAAAAATTATTTGTAGCAAGTAGTTACTACTAATATACTTCCATACTTTCATCATGAGGAACAGTGCAATTAGCTCATGTTTTAGCATCTCATGATGCGATTTGAGTAATTGAAAATTGCTGGTTTTGACTCTTTTTAATATTGCCCTATAGCAGAATCAGCTATCGGCACTACCTTTTGCCTGTACAAAGACTGTTACTCATTAGCTAAATTTTAGTTCCATCATGGCATGGGCACTAATGTGCTGTATTTGGCTACTTTTTGTAATTGCTGAGCTGTGGTGCTTTCAGGTGAGATTTCCTGGAACTCCTCAATAACCACTGTATTTTGAGGATTAACACTAGAGGTCGACCGATATGGGTTCTTCTCTGGCCGATGCCGATATATGATGCCGATTTTTTTGGGCCGATATATTAGGCCGATTTTTTTTCTTTTTTTTTCCCTTCATCTCATAAAATCGAACAGTTAGACCCCTTTCACACTGGGGCGTTTTTCAGGCGCTTTTGGGCTAAAAAATAGCGCCTGTAAAGTGCCTGTAAAACGGCTCCCCTGTAGTCTGTGTGAAAGCCCGAGTGCTTTCACACTGAGGCGATGCGATGGCAGGATGTTAAAAAAAAGTCCTGCAAGCAGCATCTTTGGAGCGGTGTATACCGCTGCTCCACCACTCCTGCCCATTGAAATGAATGTGCACCGCTGCCGAAGCGCCTGCAAAGCGTTTTGGCAGCAGCGCTTCATGGGAGCATTTCACCCTTTCCTCGGCCGCTAGCTGGGTTATAAGTGCCCCGCTAGCAGCCGAATAGCGCCGCTAAAATGACGGTAAAGTGCCGCCAAAACTAACAGCGTTTTACCGTCAACGCATGCCCGCTCCAGTGTGAAAGCATCCTTAAGTAATAAGTGATACAGAAAATTTTTTACATTTATTAAACAAAACAAACCTCCAATCAGTTCACTTGTATGTAGAATTTAGATTAAAAAAAAAAAAAACTATCTTAAATATTAAATACACAAAAACAGGTATTCAAAACTTTTGGACGAAAAAAAATGGGCTTACTTTACTGCTTATTTTTTTATTTCGTTAATTTTTTTTTTTAAATTGCGTTTGAAAGACCGCTGCGCAAATACCGTGTGACATAAAATATTGCAACAACCACCATTTTATTCCCTAGGGTCTCTGCTAAAAAAATATATATAATGTTTGGGGGTTCTAAGTGATTTTCTAGCAGAAAATACAGGATTTTTACTTGTAAGCAACAAGTGTCAGAAAAGATTGAGTCTTTAAATGGTTAAACTGAGAGCTTCTACACACAGTTGTCTATTGATAAAAAGAACCTGAAGAGATACAATGTATCTTCTTATCAGACTTGGCAGGCTGCCCAGGGAGGAGAGAATTCTCTCCACAGATAACTCCAGGAAACTTGCATTGACTTCTATTACAGAAGTCATTTGCAAGTCCAGCTGAAGTTATAATAGGCTTTTTTTATCAGCACAATCGGCTGGTCGACCTCTAATTAACACTTGCGTTTTTCCTTTTATGTGTACTTTTAGATTTTAAATCTTGCAACCTGTAATGCATGTCAGTCCCAATATTTACAGACGTATGTTTTATCTTTTATATTTATTTTTTAATAAAAAAGTTAGTTTGTGTAGATTTTACTTTTATTCTTTTTAATTCAGATCGGCTTCAGTGTTGAGCCGTCTCTAACCTGCACGTCTCCCTTTGCAATATCCCCTATCATTCTATGTTTTTATATGACTGCACACCTCTCAATCTACACCGACTTGGACCTGTGTCTTCTAATTGTAACCACCTCCCCGGTTTCTAACGGAAATGGACGCTACACCTTGTGGCTTTTGGGTCTACAGAAGAGCCAGCGAAGTGCTAAGAGCAGCCAGAATGTAGAAGATGACAAGGAAGGGCACCTGTTGTGCCGGACTGGAGATCGCATCCTGGAGAGATGTACTGACTCCTCTTCCGTAAAATCTTTATCCCTTCTACTCTCCCAAGCTATACCCTCTGTTTCTCTCCCTATTATAGAACTACAGGGTGGACTAATGCATAGGGAGAGCCCGTTGCACAGTATGTTTGTTTGAAACAGACTATTCCCTTCACTACTGTGCAGAGCTCTTTGGATAGTAAAACTTTTTTTTTCTGCCAGTAAATACCTTATACAGCCCACTTCCTGTTTCTTATCTGGGGGGGAAAAAGCCTAGGCTTATGACATCATGCACAGCTCTCTCGCTCTCTAGCTCTCTTTAGCTCTAGCTCTCCTCTCTCTCGCTCTCGCTCTCGCTCTCTCTCTCGCGCTCTCTCTCTCTCTCGCGCTCTCTCTCTCTCTCGCTCTCTCTCTCTCTCTCTCGCTCTCTCTCTCGCTCTCTCGCTCTCTCTCTCTCTCTCTCGCTCTCTCTCTCTCTCGCTCTCTCTCGCTCTCTCGCTCTCTCTCGCTCTCTCTCTCGCTCTCTCGCTCTCTCTCTCGCTCTCTCTCGCTCTCTCTCGCTCTCTCTCTCTCTCGCTCTCTCTCTCTCTCTCTCGCTCTCTCTCTCTCTCTCGCTCTCCCCCCTCTCTCTCGCTCTCCCCCCTCTCTCTAGCTCTCCCCTCTCTCTCTAGCTCTCCCCTCTCTCTAGCTCTCCCCCCCCTCTCTCTAGCTCTCCCCCCCCTCTCTCTAGCTCTCTCCCCCCCCTCTCTCTAGCTCTCCCCCCCCCTCTCTCTAGCTCTCCCCCCCCTCTCTCTAGCTCTCCCCCCCCTCTCTCTAGCTCTCCCCCCCCTCTCTCTAGCTCTCCCCCCCCTCTCTCTAGCTCTCCCCCCCCTCTCTCTAGCTCTCCCCCCCCTCTCTCTAGCTCTCCCCTCTCTCTCTCTCTAGCTCTCCCCTCTCTCTCTCTCTCTAGCTCTCCCCCCCCTCTCTCTCTCTCTAGCTCTCCCCCCCCTCTCTCTCTCTCTCTAGCTCTCCCCCCCTCTCTCTCTCTCTCGCTCTCCCCCCCTCTCTCTCTCTCTCTCGCTCTCCCCCCCCTCTCTCTCTCTCTCTCGCTCTCCCCCCCTCTCTCTCTCTCTCTCTCGCTCTCCCCCCCTCTCTCTCTCTCTCTCTCGCTCTCCCCCCCCCTCTCTCTCTCTCGCTCTCCCCCCCCTCTCTCTCTCTCTCTCCCCCCCTCCTCTCTCCTCCCCCCCCTCTCTCTCTCGCTCTCCCCCCCCTCTCTCTCTCTCGCTCTCCCCCCCCTCTCTCTCTCTCTCGCTCTCCCCCCCCTCTCTCTCTAGCTCTCTCCCCCCCCTCTCTCTCTCTAGCTCTCTCCCCCCCCCTCTCTCTCTAGCTCTCTCCCCCCCCCTCTCTCTCTAGCTCTCCCCTCTCTCTCTCTAGCTCTCCCCTCTCTCCCCTCTCTCTCTCTAGCTCTCCCCTCTCTCCCCTCTCCCCCCTCTCCCCTCTCCCCCCTCTCTCTCTCTAGCTCGCTCGTTCTAGCTCTATCTCTAAGAGCTCTATCTCTGAGAGCTGCAGGTGTGTGTCTGTGTAAATCCAGGAAGTGAACAGGCAGCATCTTAAGCTGCCCACGGTTAAAATGATTGCAGCCAGAATCAGTGGAGGGAGATTTCTGCAGCATTTTGGCAAGTACAGAATCACAGTATATATAAAATATGCAAAGGGGTTGGCGGGAAGCTTCAGAATGGCAAAGATTTTTTTTATTACAAATTATGTGAGCAGACTGCAGTTCCTCTTTTAAGTATGTTAAAGTTTTAACAAAGGAAGCAGTACTAAGACTGCAATTGCAGAAAATGTTCTGATAAATAACGTACAAAAATTTCCACCCTTGTTGAAAGGCATTAGAGACAAGCGTTTGCTTTTTTCTTTATCACCTTGCATAAAAAATGTTTTTTCCGCTTCTGTTTTTTGGGAGAAAGTAATAGTTTGTATTATCTCTTGGGTTTTCAGTAGCATGCCAGTTGTTAATAGTTTGTGAATGCTTCCAGCAGCAGTTTATAGTAATGGAATAGACGGGCTTTGAAAATCTGCCTAGCAGTGAAGAAAATGCCTGGTCTGCTGCAGCACTTCATTTTTTACTAGTGTTTAAAATCCATAATTATGTCTTTCAGATGAAATTGTTGGAAATCTGGGTGAGGGAACATTTGGTAAAGTGGTAGAGTGCCTGGACCGTGACAGGTTTGTACAGACAGATTTTTTTATTTTATTTTTTACATTACTGTGTAAAGGTTTTAGGTAGGTGTGAAAAAATGCTGTAGATTAGGAATGCTTTCAGAGATAGTTTATTTTATCAATTACCAAAATGCAAAAAAAAATGAACAGAAGAGAAATCCAGATCACAGAAATATTTAGTATGACCACCCTTTGCCTTCAAAACAGCATCAACTCTTCTAGGTACACTTGCACACAGTTTTTGAAGGAATTTGGCATGTAGATTGTTCCAGACATCTTGGAGAACTAACCACAGATCTTCTGTGGATGTAGGCTGCCTCAAATCTTTCTGTCTCCATGTAATACCAGACAGACTCAATGTTTAGCTCAGGGCTCTGTGGAGGTCAAACCATCACTTCCATTACTCCTTGTTCTTTACACTGAAGATATTTCTCAGAAATGCAGCCCCGGACTTGCAAGGAACCCCCGGCATGCTTCACTGTTGCCTGCAGACAATCATTACTGTACAGCTCTCCATCCCTTCAGACTGCCTCCTGCTACAGCCAAATATTTCAAATTTTGACTCATCAGTCTAGAGCACTTGCTGTAATTTTTCTGCACCCCAGTTCCTATGTTTCAGTGCATAGTTGGGTCACTTAGCCTTGTTTCCACATTTGGCCACAACTCTTGCATAAAGACCACCGATGGCCAGACAGTAGATGGGTGTATCTGGGCCCCACTGGTTTCCTCCAGTTGCGTGCTGCTGGCACTGCTGAACATCTTTCGATATCGAAGGAAAGTAAGCATGATGTGTCTTTCTTCTGCTGCATTGTTTCCTTGGTCAACCACAGCATTTACGCTCCTCAACATTGGCCGTTTTCTTTGTGCTTCTTCAAAAGTGCTTGAACAGCAGATCTTGAAACCCCAGTCTGCTTTGAAATCCTTTGCCTGGGAGAAACCTTGCTGATGCAGTATACCTACCTTGTGTCTTGTTGCTGTGCTCAGTCTTGCCATGGTGTATGACCTGTGACTTGAAACTGTTCTGCAACCTCACCTTAATAGCAGAGTTTGGCTGTTCTTCGCCCAGTTTTAAGCCTCCTACACAACTGTTTGTTTCAGTTTCAACCTACAATAGGTTAATCATACACCTGCCTCTAATCCTAGAAAATCCCTGACTTTGCAAGTATAAGATGCTGGTTTGAAGCCAAAGGGTAGTCACACTTAATATTATTTAGATTTTTCTTCTGTCTGCTCACTTAGCATTTTGTAAATTCATAAAAATAATTAAAATATATATTTTTGAAAGCATTCTTAGTCTAACGTTTCTTCACACCTACCTAAAACTTTTTCACTGTACTGTAGATGTCAGAATGTTCTGTTGGTAATTCTGCGGACTGTCTTTGTATTTCTCACAGAGACAAAACTCCCGTGGCTCTGAAAATAATACGTAATGTGAAAAAGTACAGGGAAGCAGCCTTGCTAGAGATTAATGTCTTAAAGAAGATTCGAGAACAAGACCAAGAGAGTAAATAGTAAGAATGTTTTCCCCTCTTGTGAAGACCTTTTTTTTTAATTTAAAAAATCTGCTTAGAATGCTTCATAATGCTCTGTTTGTTTTGCTTCCATTCTACTTGAACCTATTGTGTCTTAAGTGGTTAAACAAGCTTGTTTAGATTTTCAGTCAGCTCTTGACTTTTACTGTAAAAAGCGATCTGGGCAGTTGTCGCGCCACCTGATCACTTTGACACGACTTGCAAGTATCACACACCCCAAGTTTCTCTTAAGAGTGTCTGTCATCTGCCCAGTGCTATTACATAGGATTTTGTAAAATATCAGACTAAAAGCACCTCTGTCAGCCTGTGTACACACATACAAATAAAACGCACATGTATGTAAATGATTGCACAACAAATTGGGTATCGCCGTGCACACCAGAATAAGAGAAATCCTTTTTTAGGTCCCTCATTTTCTCGCTAACTCTATTCTGATGAGCGGTAGGCATTTAAAGTGTAACCCATTGATAATTGGCTAACATCTATTTACTGAACGTAGTATCATCCTCCTTTTCTCTTTTTTGCATGAAATAATTGGGGTTTCCAATGTTTGTGTGCAGTAAATCACCTGTTGTATTTTTTTCTGAAAAATATGTATTTAATAAACCGTTTTGCAAATATTGTGCAACCAAAACAAATTGCTACTACTAGCTTTTCATTCTGCAGGCCTCTGTATTCAGAAAATCTATAATATTCTGGGGTTTTAAAACCATTTTATAGCCCAAAATTTATATTTAATGTGTGTTTTTTGTGGGGCTAATAAGCTATTGTGGAAAAAAGAGTCAGAGTCATAGGAAGCGGGTACTGCCGTGGGGTGGGTGTACCAATGGCACAAAATTGAATGCACAGGAAGGAGAGGGCCTTTTCACGATGCTTGGAGAACTGTCTTGAAGATAGACAAATCCTCTAAATTACAGGTGTTAAAGCTGTATGTGGTGTCATGGAGTAGCTCAATGTCCACGGACAACCTCCGTGAGGGGGAAGGCACCATAGTAATGCTGGCAGACAACTGGCTGGTCAGCGCTTGGGATGATGTCCGTGTAGAAACTTTTGTCAGCTTCTGAACTATCTGTGCTATGAGTGTTTTGGTCGTCATTTTCCCCTCATGTTAGACCCTCCCATTGTAGCATTTTTTTGGCTGGTAAATCGAATGCCTATCCTTTCAACAAAAAAATGACAATAGGGTGGGGAATGCATGGTACTTTTAAAGCACACAAGTATATTGCACAGCAATACGTCATACTATGTACAAAGGGCAGCCCCAACAACTGATCAGCAACAAGTGTTTGCTGTACAACTACAACTAAT